>OX336388.2:1169451389-1170061189 GCA_946902985.2 Meconema thalassinum
CTTCAGTGGTGTGTCTTTATGCCAAATTAAACTCCGAACCTGATAATGTATAAAACACTCCCACATTGTATTCTCTCGTTGAAATCCATATCCAATCTTGCACTTTCCCACAATTCACTTCTTAAATCTTTCAAGTGCTCTACTACTTTAATTATCCCTTTTCCTTCTTCCTTTCCGCTTGTCTCTACCACATCACTCACATACTTATAGACGTACATTTATTGTAGAATGCATACACATTAACCATTTTGAAAATGGTAAATAGATATTATCCGTATTGATTGATAGAATTGATAAATTGAACATCCGCCGTGTCAATACTTACAGAAGTTGTTTAATAAAAGTTTTGATAAGGCAGATGTTCAATTTATCAATACTTTTATTGACCTAAGTGTTAAGGATCGGTTGATGATCGCTACTAAGGCAACGCTGAAAAGTGAGTTCCAACACGAGAGCTTCTATGCCCAAGGTTGCGGGTTCAAACACGAAGTCGTCGGATTTTTTAAGAGCGTTAAAAATCCCTCAGTATGCTTTCCATCGGAGGGGGAAGTAAGCTGGCGGTCCCATGTCATAGATTTATGAAATGAAAAAGAACCTTCCACTAACTACACTTGTGTGAAGCCAAAATGTGTAGGTTAGAATTGATAACGCTCTATTTGTTCCAACGTTCGCCGCTAGGTGCTGACTGCGATACCATCTAGTAGCCAAGTCCGCAAGCTAGGTGTCGTGGACGGTAGCATTTGGTAGCAAAAGTAGGAACGACTTGAAATTATCGTCTGAATTAAAACAGATAACACACACTAATACAGTCATCACAATTAACACCGGTTATCAGACAGATTCTACACACATCCAAAGTACACGGGGCTACCTGACCACGTTGTCGCAGCCCCTAAACTTAAGAACCAACCAACCTGGTGTGAGGTCAATATTAATAATACGAATAAAATGTGAATATTACACTACGTTCATTTAGGTTCTAAAACGGAAATGTAACATCGAAATGAGGAAATAATTGTATCAAATGTGAAAATATATACGAAAGTGTGAATTTAAAACACATCACACAGCGTGAAACCATGCCGTCCTCACACAAAGTCATCACTAAATTAGCAAACTATGGTTTTGCCAAATTTTCTGTTGTTAAGCTAAGGACAACAATGTGCTATGAATAAATAACTGAATGATTTTAAAACATGAGACGGCTCATGTACAGTAAATGTGTGGTAAATTACAATAAAGCTACATTGTTACTAAACTATAAGCAATAATGGATGATTGGTTCTATTACTGCTTTTCTCCCTAACTGTGAGAGGAATATTGGGAATTTCACACTAAAGGTCCGAACACTTTTACCATAAATGATTAATAAATCACACCCCCCGGCCTAGGAGGCCCAACTTATGCACTCAAGGGTTTTAATGGACGCTTGCTGGGACATGCGCAGTGCAATAAGGGAGATATGCTGGCAGTCGAAAGTGCAAGAGATTGTAACGGCAACTTCTTGGTAAAAAAAATAAACGAATGAATGAATGAATAGACATGATGAGAAAAAAGAGAATTGCCCTTTTCTCTCATTTGTCGAGATTAAATGACAATTCAACTATTTAACTAATTTTGGAAAAGTAAAACAACAAATAATTGGTTCAAAGGAGTTCAAAATAATTTAGATGAGTTGAATATTACAATGAACTAACTTAGATTGCAGAAAAAAGGATTCCGAAGAATGAACATATAAGACGTACACTAACAAGTAAGCAAAGAAAACAGTATAACATATCTGATGAAAAAAGGCCAGCCAGTCCAGTCAGAATGAAGAGGTTTTGTAGGAGGAGGAAGATGATGACAGCTAAATTATTCCCAGTCAATTCTTAGATTACTTAAATGTAGGCTATTTGGTTTGATTTAAGGGCTCCAGTGTGGGCGTGAACTATATAAATAAATAAATAAATAAATAAATAAAAGAAGGAATCCCCCCTCCCCAGTGACTCACATTTAGTGGGATGTGGGTTGGCGACCACGGGACCCCAGCGGAGTCCGGCATTGCTTCCACTTACTCATGCTGTGCTCCTCTCCGTCTTCTTTCCTGTCGACCTCCCTTGTTCAACACTTGTTCTCTTCCGACCCCGACGGTATTAGGGTATCCGAGACCTAGGGAGTCTTTCCTCTTTTGCCTTAATTGGTCTGATCTTTCCTGATCCCTCATTCTTCTAGGAATTAGCCTTATTTTTCTTTTCATTATAGTTTCTTCTCTCTTTTAGATTCCTGCCCTGTTTTGATGAATTGGCTCCCGGTTTCTCTAAATTACATTTTGCAAGTTTTTTTTATCTTAGCCACATTTTGTAAGTATTTTCAATGTACATTGCATTTTGTAAGTATTTTTGATCTAAACTCTATGTTGTAAGTATTTTCAATCTAAATTGCATTTTGTAAGTACAGTATTTTGATCGCAGGCTTCCACATATTGTGAGTATTTTGAATCTACCGTACATTTTGTAAGCATTTTCAATTTCAATTGCATTTTGAATTTCAACTGCACTTTGTGAGTGTTTTGAACCTGAACCGGCCTTTTTCAATCTAACTTGCATAGTGTATTTTGAACCTCAATTGCATTTTGTAAGTATTTTGAACCTCGGTTGGGTGGTTGATTCTTAAGTTTAGGGGCTGCGACAACGCGGTCATGTAGCCTTGTGTACTTTGGGTGTGTGTAAAATCTGTCTGATAACCGGTGTTAATTGTGATCGCTGTATTAGTGTGTGTTATCTGTTTTTTTAAAATTTAAGTACATACTGCAACTTAGAATTTTTCAAATAGTTCCTACTTTTGCCACCAAGCGCCACCGTCAACGACTATCAGGCCAAGTTCAGAACTTAGCTACTAGACGCCACCACAGTCGGCTCTTGGCAACGAACGTAGAAACCTAAGAGCGTTGTTTACATTCTTAACCTATCCAATTTAGCTTCACACAGGTGTAGTTAGTGGAAAGTTCTTTAACATGCCATAAATCTATGACATGGGACCGCCGGCTTTACTTCCCCTCCGAAGGAAGGCATACGGAGGGATTTTTAACGCTCTTAAAAAATCCGACGGCTTCGGCCGGGTTTGAACCCGCTATCTTGGGCATAGAAGCTCAGCATGCTACCAACTACGCCACCGAAGCCGCTATTTTGAACCTCAATTGCATTTTGTATGTATTTTCAATTTCAATTGCGTTTTGTAAGTATTTTGAATTACAATTGCATTTAGTTGAGTATTTCGAATCTAGATTGCATTTTGTATGTATTTTCAATTTCAATTGCGTTTTGTAAGTATTTTGAATTACAATTGCATTTAGTTGAGTATTTCGAATCTAGATTGCATTTTGTTGAGTATTTTGAACCTAAACTACATTTTGTGCGTATTTTTCAATGTAAATTCCTTTTGTGAGTAATTTCCTTCTACATTACCGGTACCTTTAGTAAGTATTTTCAGTCCAGCTAAATTTTCGTTATGGTTTCGATTTCATTGCCATTTTCACTAGCAACCAGATCATTAGGGGCCGATAACCTAGATGTTAGGCCCCTTAGAACAACAATTATAATCATCATCATAAAAAGATGAATCCATTAGCATTTATAATCAATTAATCAATCTGCTAATGTTTAACGCCCCACAATAGGTCGACTACAGTTCAATCGAGTCATGCTCCTAGCCACCCTCGCACTCTTTAAGGCAAGCCGTGGTTGCTGATGCAATTCACCTGTCCCTAACTTTCTATTGCACCGAGCAACACAGGCGCTCTTTTTTATTGTGTCACTTCTTTAATGAAATCCATTTTTGTGTAGGAAATCGTAAAACTGTACCAGCTGTGTTCTTGCTACCGGTATTAAGAGGAGTGAGAATTCTTGCCACCCACTCTGATTTCATTAGTGATTCACTCCTCTACTGTTGTTTTCTTTCAACAGTTATTCCCAAACTAAAACTGAGGGTTGTGAATGAGTCAAACCCTCAAACTGCTTTTTATTTTCTATCAAAAGCTGTACATGGTGTATTTTCCATTCGTGTAATTTTTTGTGTAAAAATAAAGAATTGTACAGCCTTATGATCATATTGTCGGTCATTTTTTTTAAAGGATTTTGAAAAGTAAATACAACAATAATGTTATTGGTTTTACGTCGCGTTTAACTACTGTGGCTTTTAGAGACACCGTGGTGCAGATGGGTATCTTTAACGAGCCAGTAAATCTACCTCTCACATTTGCACACCCTCAGATTCCAACTGACTGCAACCTTGGGCACAGCAGGCACTGCGCCACGCAGTCAGTCGCTTTGAAAAGTAGCATGAATATTTAACAAACAGGGCACACGCAAGTCGCTCCAGCACGTTAGTGGTGTTAAGTACAAGAACCTGTAGTAAAGCCATCATTACTTCCGACTTGACGTCTCAGTGCTAGGCTAGAGTTACGTTCGCTAAATCGCGACATCGCGAACGAAACTCATTTGTCGTGATATATCTATTTGAATGACTGCCTGTGATTGTCTAGTTAAGTGATTTTCCTTCTGACCGATAGATAACTTCAGGGTAACACTGAAAGGTCAAGTCGGAAGTAATGATGACTTTACAATAGGCAATTCTATGTAGGTACTTCATTGGGTAGGTATTCGCTCTGAAGGACAACAATGTGCTATCAAAAATAATCCCAAGTTTCAAAGAAGTACCGTATATCAAAAAACATAAGCATAATCATTTCACTAGGATTTTAAAATAAATTTAGCCTTAAAATGCTTCTGACATTCGGACGATTTCTTGTTATTTGGAAACCGTTCTTCTATAGAAGGATTCATTCATGTTATCGATGCAAATGTTCTTCTTTTAAAATCTACTGTGCAGTTCATCTACAATTAACTGTTGGATCCTTGATGTCTTCGCTGTACATTTTCTTCGTTCCCTGTTATGCTGTTCGTGGCGTTCCTCTCCTCTGTCTACTTGTGCCGGGCTCCTCTCCGTCTTCTTTCCTGTCGACCTCACTTGGTCAACTCTTGTTCTCTTCCGACCCCGACGGTATTAGGGTATCCGAGGCTATGGGAGTCTCTTCCTTTCCCGCCTTAATTGTCCCTTGTCTCATCTTTCCTGATTCCCTCCTTCTGCGAGGGGTCAGCCTTCTTTTTCTTTTCCTTTTACCTCCTGCTTTGTGCTCAAGGCCCTTAAGGAGGCCGGGTGTATGTAGCCCCACCACTTCTGGTGCACCCTAGATAATGCTACACCCTCAGGGGCTCACGGCTGGTGAGTTCGGGAGTTGGCGACCCCGACGGATTCCTGAGCTGGGTCCGTTTTCCCCTTTTGTCCCTTACCTTTGGGGCGGACCCTCTCCTCTCCTCTCCGCCTTTCATTATATTTCCTTTTCTCTTTAAGATTCCCGCAACTTTTTGTGGTATTCTTAATCTACGTTGCATTTTGTAAGTTTTTTCGATATAAATTGCATTTTGTGAGTGTTTTTCAATCTCACTTGATTTTGTAAGGATTGCCAATCAAAATTGCTTTTTAGTAAGTCTTTCCATATAGGGGGGTCTTCTTGTGAGTATTTTGAATTTCAATTGCATTTTGTATTTTCAACCTACCCCGCTTTGTTAAAGTAGTTAAGTCTCAATTGCAATTTTGTGGGTATTTTGAATCTAAATTAAATTTTGTAATTATTTTCAATCTAAATTGCATTTTGTAAGTATTGTCCATCCAAATGAGAAAGTTTGAATCTACCATACCTTTTGTAAGCAATTTCAATTGCATTTTGTATTTTCAACCTACCCCGCTTTGTTCAAGTAGTTCATTCTCAATTGCATTTTGTGGATATTTTGAATCTACATTACATTTCGTGCGTATTTTCAATCTCATTTGCATTTTGTAAGTATTTTGATTTCACTTGCATTTTGTAAGTATTTCGACTGTACGTTGCATTTTGTACGTATTTTGGACTTAACCTACATTTTGTGTGTATTTTTCAATCTATTCCTTTTGTGAGTATTTTCGTTCGAAATTCCCTTATGTACGTATTACCGCTCTCCATTTGGTGAGTAGTTTCAATCTGAGTTCCTTTTTGTAAGTATTTTTCCTGCTACATAAGGCATAATTGTTGGGGTTCACTGTCTATTTTATCTAAACCATTTTCGTTTCAACCTTAACAGTGAGCTGTTTTTATCTTCATCCTTTCATTTCAAGCCATTTGATTTCGTCAGGGGCCGATAACCTCGATGTTAGGCCCCTTAAAACAACAATCATCATCATCATCTCCTCTGTCTTCCTATGTCCAACTCTCACTTCCATATAGCTGGATACAGAAAGTTCTGGCCACATATGTCAACGACCTTACCCATACAGTTCATTGTAGAGATATTACCGCGCAATGTACGCGATTCGTGTATAGCTCCATTCATCAAAAGTTTGCGATCATTATCATACATCCGAGCCCTGCGCGGATAAACAAAACGATATCCCCATCCGCCTCGCATCCGCACGACTTTAATCCGCATCCACACGATTGTTATCCGATTCTACTGGGCTTACAATGAAAATGAAAATCCACAGCCTGCTTCCAGTCTCCGACTGGGTCAGGAATGGAATGAATGAAGCCCCCATCTAGCGGCGAGGATATGAACTGTGCCGGCTGCCGAGGCCTGACGCACTCCTCTGGGGCAATGATTAAATGAATGACAGATGAAATGAAATGATAGTGGAGAGTGTTGCTGGAATGAAATTGTGACAGGGAAAACCGGAGTACCCGGAGAAAAAACTGTCTGCCTCCGTTTTGTCCAGCACAGATCTCACATGGATTGACCGGGATTTGAACCACGGACCCAGCGGTGAGAGGCCAGCGTGCTGCCGCCTAAGCCACGGAGGCTCGGGATTACAATAATAATGTTAATTGGATAAAACATAAATGCAATATATATATATTGGAATGCAATCGAAATAAATCAGAAACCCCTATGGATGTCGAATTGGCAGGCGAACAGCTAAAGGAAGTGGGTGACTTCTATTACTTGGGAAGCAAAATAATCTGTGATGGACGAAACAAAGATGATTTAAGAAAAGTAGGTTAGCATAGGCAAGGAAAGCATTTCTACAGAAAAGGAATCTGTTGACATCGAATATAGATTTAGGTATTAGTAAGTCATTTTTGAGAGCCTTTGTCTGGAGCGTGGCGCTCTATGGAAGTGAAATTTGAACTATTGGTGCAGCAGAAAAGAAGAGAATTGAAGCGTTTGAAATGTGATGTTACTGGAGATTTATGAAGATCAGATGGGTAGATAGGGTTACGAATGAAGAGGTATTAAGACGAGTGGGAGAGGGGAGATGTTTCTAGCAACTGCTAATGAAGAGAAGAGGACACGTACTAAGACATCCAGGAATAGCAAACTTAGTTATGGAAGGAAGAATCGAGGACAAGAACTGTAGGGGTAGACAAAGGTTAGAATATGTTAAACAGATTGCCTCGGATGTAGGGTGTGGTAGCTATGTAGAGATGAAACGATTAGCTCAGGACAGGGAAGCATGGCGAGCTGCATCACACCAGTCGAAAGACTGAAGACTCGAACAGCAACAAAACATATGGCAACACATTTAGACATTTGAGGAGAAAGTAGTTCCCTTAGGCTATGTATGTCAATAGCTATGTTAAAATGAATGTTATACAGTCAGAATTGCAACCCTTTTCAGTTCGGAGTGTTAATTATGCTTAATGACATAATTTTAATGATATTAGCTTAAATCATCTTACATTTGTCATGAAGAAAACATAACGGAAAAATGTGTGTCATTACATCCGCGCCCTAGTAATGATATTCAACAAGTTCGGATTATACTCCAAAAACTATCCGCAAATTTACTCCAAACATCATCAGCAGTTTATTCGCTATCCGCACAGCCATGCTGGCCTGTTTATCATCTCTTGATGAATGCAGTACATTTGCATTTGTCTGTTGGCACAGGCTAGAGTAAAATGTGGCTTTCCACAGATATCTGTCTCATTCATGGCAGTGATTGTAAGCTACTGAGGTATGGGTGGTGCTGAGTAATGACCTCAGAGCACAGTCAGTGCCTGTGGATGTTGTGAAAGGTTCTGCTCATAGGGTTAGTACAGCTGTACTGACTCAGTGAGGAAAGCAACGGCAAACTACCTCACTCCTCACCTAGCCTAGTACGCCTCATTAAAGTGGTGCCTCGGTTTTGTGGGTTTCCACGGTGGTGCCTTTTGAGGATCCAAACAGCCTCCAGGCTGACTACCTAACAGACAGACATAGCCATGCAAAACTTATCCACATGGTGAAATATTTTACGGATATCCGCGGGTTTATCCACGCGTATCCACGTCCGTGCAAGGCTTTATAACACCAGTACTGATGACTTAAGTTCTCGCTGTGAGATATTTGAATGAGTCCTAGCCCAGGTAAGGCGGGCAGATGGCGGACCACAGTGAGTGTTGTTGCCTATAACAGTATCTGTTGATAGTGACGTAGCATAGTAGAAGTAGCCAGACCTGTTCTCAGGCGGTGCCACTGAGGTTCCCATGTGAAGCCGCAGGCTTTTAGCGATCATCTGTAATTGCTATATGAGCACATATCAGCTGTGTTCCCTTATCTATACAAATAAAGTAGTTAACATCTTCCCTGGCATCGTTTGGAGAAATCTGCGCCACGCGCGTGTCTAGCCATAGTTCCTTTGATCACGTAGTGGTCAGTGGCCTGACTACAAGGTTCAAATCCAGTGCAGTTATCGGGACTAAATTGCTGTCACTGCGTAATACAAGCCGATACCGTTTGTTTGCATCCACAACAGGGCAACTTCTTGCATTATACCAGCAATTGTCACCACCCCGTATGTGACCGAACATTCTGGTTTGTGTTATCTCGTTGGCCAGGGTGGCATCTTCATCTTCATGCCATCGGTGATTAATATACGACAGGATGACGAACTTGGAGATGATGCCATCTAATTGAATTGGACAATAAGTTAACTTGCTCCTCAGAAATGACTGGCTGTGTGGCACAGTGGTAACGTTCTCGCCCGCTGTACGCAAGGTTGCAGGATCGAATCCTGGCGCAGTCGGTTGGCATTTGAGGGTGCGTAAGTGTGAGGGAGCCAGGTCTTTAGATACACAGCCATGTTAAAGATCCCATCGGAGCACAATTCCGGCACCCCAGCGTCTCTAAAAGCTGAAGTATCGTAGTTAAAAAAACTTCAAACCAATAACATTGTGGCTTCGGTGGCGTAGTCGGTAGCATGCTGAACTGCTATTCCCAAGATCGCGGGTTCAAACCCGGCTGAAGTCATCGTTTTATGAGCATTAAAATCCTTCAGTATGTCTTTCTTCGGAGCTAGCCGGCCCATGTCATAAATTTATGGCATGTAAAAGAAATTACTGTGCTGCACTAAGTATTCCACGTAAAATTATGCATCTCGTTGATTATGATCATTGGATTATCAGGTACCTTAATCTAAAATATTCTCCATAATATAGAAGGCAAATTCATAACACTCATGTGAAGTATAAACGCTCACGGTTCTTTTCAATATAGGATGGGAAAGATTGTAATAACTCAGTTAATATGGTAAAACGGATAGGTTCCACTCTGAAATAGCTTAATGTACAGTTCAAGATAGTTTTGTTCCGTCAGATCCATAAATGTAACACAGCCTATCTTCTGGGCCCCCACCCCTCGACGTTAAATCGCTCATCGACCGCGATGGGGAGCTACAGTAAGTCCAAAGATTGGAGATTCGATTTCCGACGCTATCCTGAGTATGGTCTTCCCCGAGATTTTCCACATTCCCTCCAGGTAAATGCCGGGATAGTACCTTGCTTCAAGTTCCGGGGCACTTACCCCATTCCCGACCCTAATACAGTAATTATAGTTACATACACTACTACAATCATCACAGAAACACAGGTTGAACAACCACTGAAGTACACGAGGCTCATGACCAAGCTATTCCAAGCCCTTAAAATGAATTAACGACAGCAATCCCTCTTAAGGCAGATATACTTCGAGGCGTAGATATTAAGAACGAGACCGCCGTTGGAATCGAACCAAAATTCGGAGCAGGTGCGCCCCCAATTACAACGCCAACATTTTACGCCCGAGGCTGCAAAATTTTTAATTCTTGATGTAGGTAATGCTAAACATCTACAGGGTGTTTCTAAATTCCCAGTACAGAATACGAGGGCTTGTAGTGGGGACTTAGACGGTAAGTTTAACATGGGAACTTGTGTCCGGAAACGTACTGTCTTCCCAATATCCGCAAAAATACCACTACAGCACACGTTCACAACTCCCGAATTTTCAGCGCTCTGTCCGACTTCTGCTGCTTGTCGTCTGGGTCCAATTACAGGTGGGGCTCGATGTGACGACCACCTACGTCAACACAGACACGGTTCCTCCATACCAAGTTCTGGTAGCCCACACACGATCACCAATCCCTAGCCATCCAACATTCGCCGCAGCCATAACCTACGCCATTAGGTCTTCCTCGGATTCCACAGGGGTCACGTAAATCAAGGTTTTCATAAGCGATATCAAATCGGGTGAACGTGCAGGCCAAACAATCGGGCCACTGCGGCCTATCCACTGTTGCCCAAATCTGTGGTGCAGATGATCTCGAACCGCAAGTGAAAAATGAGGTGGTGCACCCTCGTACTGAAACCACATGTTTTGACGCCCATGCAGTGGCACATCGCCTATGAACTCATGTAGTAAGGTACGTCTTCAAAGAATACAAACTACGCGACACCTGTGAGATTTCGTGGAAGAAGGTATGGGATACAACCTGTAGGGGGTATGGGATATCAGGTGATCGTTCAAAGATGTACGTACTCTATAGTTATGCGCCAGAAACGCGGGAGATTTGATCGTGTGTTGTAGTGTATTTTTGCGGGTAGCGAGACGACTGTACGTTTCCGGACAAAAGTTCCTATGCTAAACCTAACCGTCTTGGTCTCCACTACAAGCCCTCAGTCTGTAATGGGAATTTAGAAACACCCTGTATAGAACGCCATATGGTCATCGATCAACACTTCATTGGCGGTGTCACTTTCAACGATTTCGCTTCGAAACCCCGGAACATATGCCCTTGCTGTTCCAACCCCTTACAATAAAAACAATAGTATAATAATAATAATAATAATAATAATAATAATAATAATCGAATCTGTGCCTACTTTGTGGGAAAGAAAACCAAAGGGATCTGGTTTACAGAGGTGGAAAAAGACCTACAAGAACTGGGGATATCACATGAGGACATCTTGGAACGTGACTCTTTGAAGAAGAAACTTGGGGAGATACGGAGTTTTCAGCCAAAACCTATATTGAAAACTGGCAAGAAGTGGACCGAAGAACGAAGGAAAGCTCACCGAAGAAGAATGCGCGAATACTGGGCCAGTGTGAAAGAACGAGGGAAAAGGCAGTTGAAATAACGTGGTCCATAGACGACCGAAACTATATATAAAAAAAAAAATACTAATGTATTTCTGTAGGTTAGGTGGCCTATTTATACTGTATATTAGATTCTGTAATTTTTGTATGCACTTTCGTACTTTCAGGCCAATCGATAGATACCACCTACGCTGAAGCACATGGATCAGAAAACAAAAGTGACAATTACTGTCCAAGTAACTTTGAAAGAATGGATTATAATAGATTCGTTGTGGTTTTTAATGACGCAAAGTCGTCATTAAATCGGAGATTTCCGCTTTCTCCAGGAGGCTTGGTCGTTGACGCAAGATAAAGAAACGTTAACAATGTACCTGTAAATATTGTGTTGTAGTATAGAAACAGAGAAGAGCTGTATTTCACTCAATTAGAAAATGAAATATTTTCCAGTTGTTGTATGGAGAACGAAGTCGTGTGAAGATATTACTTGCCTCTTCCCCTTCTAGAAACAGAAGTCCAGCGTTTTTCTTGTGTTTTCTTCTTACTACTGCTGCCTCCGACGTGCTGTTATTACTACGAGAGTAAGAAAAACAGAGGGGGGGGGGGGGGTCGGATGAACCATGTGAGGCTTTCTGTCTGTCCCAGTAGTCTACTATGTACTCTACCGGGAATCTTCGTTTATGTTAGAAACATAAGTAGGTAGTAGGTAAGATGAAGGGCCAGGCAGAACAGAAGGATTACCTACTGGTAAAACCTTCGTAATCAGTGAACTTTATTATGAAATGTTTGTCGTATAACGTGGCGCAGCGATCGATTGACGTTTGAGGGTTTGCGGGTAGCGGGAAGACGGTACGTTTCCGGACACAAGTTCTTATGCTAAACTTGGTCTCCACTACAAGCCGTTGTAATGGCGATTTAGAAACATTCTGTATAGTCCCAATTACGGTACTGTGAAATGTAAAACAACCTGAAAAGAATTAACGTCCTGTATAATCCCAATTACTGTGAAATGTAATATGACTATAAGTTATTGGCACGGATTACAAGGAGAGGGAGACGATACAGGGTGACATGTTTCACTGGTCAGGTTATCAGTCAAAATTCCACATACCCAAGTACACGGGGCTGAATGACCATGATGTCGAAGCCCCTCAAATGAAACAACTCAACCATGGGTATGATCCGAGATGTAGTGAGTGTCAACAGATCCTGCGTGTGGCCCATTGCTCTTCCCATCCTTGGGAAGCGAGCGATCGGTTTCACTGTCGTGCAGCGTGTACAAAGGACACTTTCTTTTCTTTGATTAAGAGGCTGTAAGTTGATCCAAATTAGCAAGCTAATAGTCGTTCATAATGAATCCCTCACAGACTTTCTCACTCCTCCACAGTTCTCAGATCAGCCTCACGTGGGAAGCACGACGCAGTAGCAACTCGCTTGGAGGAGACGAGACTCAACAGTGAGAGCCTGCTCTTTAGAAAGGAACGTCGCAGGCACCGTGTGACGGCAGTGGCACTGTGGCTAGCCGCCTGTCGAGCAATACACTGGCATTAGCAGCAGCGTAGCGCCCAATTAGTTTAACACATTTACACTTTATGAAGTGTTTAATTATCATTACATGAATTTCAGAGTACAGTAATAGCTGGAAATGCTCTCCTTCATTTTCTAAACACACATTGCTCCAGCATAGGAAGTGTTGCTACACTCGCTGTAATTCATCCTCACTGATATCTCGTATCAGTGCAGTTATTTCGTTCTCGAGAGCCTCCAGAGTACGCGGATTATTTCAGTATGCATTCTGTTTGAGGTTCCCCAACAAGTAAATATCGCACTGCGCTGAAACTTACGAACACATTTAATGAAAGACTACTTCTTGAGAAGATACATTTCCACTAGGAAAATTCGATGTTTTGTTCTATACATGACAATGTTCACGGGATATAGTAGGCTACTTCACCAAAAGTCGTAGTTATCTCAGACTGGCTGCGTGGCTCCGCGGTAACGTTCTCGCCTGCTGTTCTCAAGGTCGCAGGATGCACTAATGCGAGGGAGCCGTGTCAGTAGATTTACTGGCGAGTTTAAGATCCCCTTTGGGAAAAAATTCCGGCACCCCGGCGTCTCTAAAATCCAGAGTAGTTAAAAGGGACATAAAATTAATAGTCTAACATTATTATTATTATCTCAACTAAGGTATCTTGCCAGCGGTGTATGTAATAAATGCAATGACAGCATTCGGGGTTTCCCGAGCCACTCTTGTGTAATCGGTAAATGCTATTCATCTGGCGGTGACTTATCACTTTCCATCCGTCACACGGCCCAGCGAGGCTCCGTTCTATAGGGAAGTCTCTCACTGTAGTAAAGCGTCAGATTCCCAAATGGAAAATCCAATGTTCCTTACCTTTCCGATGACGTACGTTAGGTAGAGTCGGGCCATGTGGATCCAAGTCATGACCTCCTCAAGTGATTTATCATGTTGACAATATGTAGGGTCTAAGCTTACACTTTCATTGCGTCACCAAGCATGCAGGCCTGTAGTTCAGGGAACCATACACTATAATACAATCTGAACATGCAAACAGTCACTGACTGGCTGCGTGGTACAGCGACAAGGATCTCTCCTGCTGTATCCGAGGTTGTAGGATTGAATCCCGGTGTAGTTGGTTCACATTTGAGGGTGCTTAAATGTGATATTTCCGTTCCAGTAGATTTACTCTCACCTGATCAAATTCCCGCCACCCCGGTGTCTTTAAAGCCGCAGTAGTTAAAAGGAACAAAACATAATTATTACTGCTGTTCCAGGTTCCACCTAGCCTACTGTTATAATACCCTAATGAAAACTGGAGGAATTCCTCGTAGTGATGCGTTTTAGTTTTGTGTTTGTTGGTTTGTACTTTTTTTTGCTTTGTTTGTTTTCTGCTTTTGAATTTTGATTTATGTTTTTTTGTTTTTGTTTGTTTTCTGCTTTTGCTTCTGAATGTTGTTTTTTGCTTCACGTTTTTGTTTGTGTTTGTTTTCTGCTTTTGTTTTTGAATTCTGCCATTTTGATTTGTGTTTCTTGTTTTTGGTTTTGTGTTTGTTTCCGGCTTTTGCTTTTCTTTCGGGTTTGTTTGTTTTCTGCTTTTGCTTTTTGGTTTGTTTTATTTTGGGTTTGTGTTAGTTTTCTGCTTTTCTTTTTGAATTTTGCTTTTTGCATTGTTTCGGTTTTGAACAGCAAATATTTTACACAAGTAAAGATAAATTTTCTCAAATTAGTAAGTATAAACGTAGGCTACATAATCCGGTCGTTAGTCATCAATCCGAAAAATGGCTTTTTTAAATAAAATTTTCATCAAATTAAGTTTTTTTTTCTAAAAATGATTTGGCCCTGGCGGGGATTGATCCCCATAATCACCCCCCATAGTTAGGCCACTGTCTCGCACGTCTCATGTTCCTCTGTCCATGATGGTTTGCGTGATTTTCAGCGAATTCTGCGTGGATCTGTACAGGAGGAGACTTCTGTGGATCACGTGTTTCTTCTACTTTTGCAACCTGGCTGATTTTATTTCTTATGTCTGGAGGAGCAATATGTGCTAAAAAAAAACAGCAACCACTGAATGGAAGTGGATCTGACTGAACCCGTGATAGTTCTCAAGGCTCCATATAGATGGAAGTCGACCGTCTTTGTATGGGCACTTGTTTTCTACACCGGTGTACAGGATTTAGTAGTCGAACGAGTGCAGCACTCCACAATGTGTCAGATTCTGCTCCTTCCTGCCAAATTGCGAAAGGAGAATTACTCTTGAGGCAACTGTGTTGGAGAGGTTGGTAACGATTGTTTAAACGACAGGTTGGTAACGATTGTTTAAACAAGTTTAGATCAAGAGTAAACCATTAGATATATATTGGAGTAGTTACAAGGTGACTCGATTCCATCCCATCACTTTTCGTCTTCTTGTGTGCTTCCATGTCGTACAGATGAAATGGCATGATCTCGGTTGTATCTGAAGTACTGTAGCTGCAGTGTTCATTTATGGGCTATTCTTGTATCACAGCAAGACAGTGTATTCACGAGCCAAGTGAGATTTCTGTTTTGACACATTAGTTGCTGTTGACTAATTGAGGGACTTTGCGGCATCGTGGACATGTAGCTCCGTGTACTTCGGTATGTGTGTGTGGAATCTGTCTTATAACCTCTGTTATTGTGATGACTTTGTTAGTGAGTGTAGTTGTACTGTAGTTCAGAAGAGGATTGAGAAGGAAGCGGCCTTGGCCTCAACTTAGGAAACATCCCGGCATTCGCCTGTAGAAGTGGGAAACCACCGAAAACCACTTCCTGAATGGGTGAGGTGGGACCCTAACCCATCTCTTCTCATTTTAGCCTCACGAGGCCGAGTGTACCCCGTTCCAGCCCTCAGTCCAGAATTACATTTCTTGGCAGAGCCGGGAATCGAACCCGGACCTCCGCGGTGACAGTCAAGAGTGCTAGCCGCTAAGCAGAGAGATGGACACAAATTAGTGCTATGCCATCTGCCTATTGGATTTCTTTTACAAGTGGTACTTTGCGTGTCATAGATGTAAAGAGGCCCCAAAACTGTTCCTTGAGGTAGACTTATTATTTGGAATCCTAAACCTACTAGCTTTACCATTCAAGAAGCCTACAAAGCGTCGATCAGAGAGCAGTTGTATTTAATGAATGATATGTAGTCTCTCACTATACGGTTCTTAAAAGTAATTGATTATCAGATTTTGGAGAAACAGTGTTGCGGAATTTTGCCCAGGAGAGATTCTCTAACGTTCCAGAAAATCTACTGACACGAGTCTTTCACTTCCAAGCACTCTTGAAGCCAAACTGACTTTCCAGAGTTCTACCCAGCAAGCTTGGACACACGAGGTGATCAGTATGTCGCAAAAGATCTGGTATATTTGGTCATAAACTGAGACCTTTCCTTTATATTTGAAATTAAATAATACGTCATGCGACGGCGCTTGACAAGGAAGGGTTTATGAACCTAGGGTTAAGTGGTTGAACCAATGACCATAACGATGTCATGGTTGGAAGCACTCCTCAGTCCCCTGTCGCGATAAGGTGACTGAAGTGAGTGAAGCGGAGCGCGGACTGGTCCAGTAGGAAGGACGCCAGACACTCAACCGTTAGTTCTCTAAGTGAAACTATCTGCATTTACAGTGTTAATGGTTGTGATTTTGAAAAACACAAAATATCTGAATCAGTAATAGCAGTTCTTGAACAGAAATATCAAACTTTTAACTGCGAACCGTACCTCATATGACAAATAATAAATTAATAACAATAATAATAAATAATAAATTAACAGTCCTGATATAGATGTAAGGAAGATGATCGCAACGTCCCACCTATCGAATCAAAAAATCGAGTGGAGCAGTCGGTTTTGCGTTGACCATCAAAACGTAAGATAACGAATTTGATCTCGGTTCACCCCCGTTGACATGTAAGGGAATTAAATGCGACAACCTTGTGTTGGTACATACGGCTCTGTAATTTAAGAAATCCTCTACCCCTTTTCGTATTAGAACGAGAATTACAGGAGATTGTGTAATGGAGCTATTATTTAAACTACATCATCGTGTGCATTATCCATAGTAAAGAGCTGTAATCGCTATCTTATCCTACTTTTAAAAACTGAGCAGCATTATTTCAGGATGTCTAGGACGTTTCACATTCCCCGGCCGTTGCCTTGGAGAAGACGTTTAATTCTGAGGTGAGGAATGGAACGGGGTACACTCAGTATCGAGAGGCAAAACTGAGTTGAAGTGGGTTCGATTCCTACCTAGAAGTGGCTTTCCGTGGTTACCCACTTCTATTCCAGACAAATACCGGGATGGTTCCTAACTTAAGGCCACGGCCGCTTCCTTTCTAATCACCATAATTACAAATACACACACTAATACAGCCATCACAATAACACATGTTATCAGACAAATACATTCACCCAAGTAGACAGGGATGAATGGCATCGAAACCCCACAAATGAACCAACAACGGTCTTGCAGGACAGGAAATACAACTCAAAGGAGTCTTTTTTTGGTAGTGTGGCCTCCTGAGAGGCTGAGTGCAGGTCTTTCTAGTCGACGCCCGTGGGCGACCTGCGCGTCGGGATGAGAGATGGAATGGATGAAGATGAATGATACTGGGCAAGGATGTGGAAGGAAGCGGCCGTGGCCTGTCAGAAGGTACCGTCCCAGCACTTGCCTGGTGTTGAAAATGGGAAATCACGGAAAACCATTTTAAGGACGGCCGACGGTGGGGCTCGAACCCACGCGTCAGCCGAGTCAGCAGAGTGCTTGGCCCCATGACCTAACGCTGCGCCAACACCACCTAGTGTTGGCTGCGCTTTAGCCAGCGTAGCCACTGCTGTCGGTAGAGAAGTCATAATATGCTTGGATAACTGGGATAAGATGCATCAAGACATGTTGTTCTATTTTTTCCCTTTGATACGCTTTTACCTTCTCCGTTAATGTCGTCTATTTCTTACATGCAATGCTAATGTCCCTTTCAAATCCATGAAATTTCATTCATAAATATCCAATAATAAGTGGCGTAGCGGTAAAGTAAAGCTAGGGGTAGATTGTTGAACTCCTCGCAGGTAACCTGGTGTGGCGATGTGAAGGAATCCCGTTTTGGGTCAACGGAAGTACCCGCTGCCGATCTGCGAGCTGGGCGATCATTACTAGTTTGGGCAGCTCCATGCCTCAGTGTGATAGATCCATCACAATTCGATACCGGGAGATAGCTGCTGGATTAACCTTCCTTTTGATAGGCAATTGATTAAGCATTGGCCTTCAAAAACCAAAAAATATGGATCCGATCCTGGCTCACTCCGATGGCATTACGTGTTTTAATACGATCTAAAAATTCTTTACGCTCTCCGGAGAGGTCTGGTGCAATTTCCTTACAGTTGACCCCCCTGGGTGGACTGCGCTTCATAGCAAGGATGAAATGAATGATGAAGTCCCTGATCCCGGGAAATCAACTATTGGAGATAAAAATTACCAGGAATCGAATCCGTGACCTTCGGACCAAAGACTAACACTTATACTGGCTGCGTGGCTCAGCGGTAACGTTCTCGCTTGCTGTCCCCAAGGTTGCAGGATCAATTCCTTGCGCAGTCAGTTGGCATTTGAGGGTACGAAAATGCGGGGGAACCGCGTCAGTAGATTTACTGGCACGATAAAGATCCCCCTCGGGGCAACATTCCGGCACTCCGGCGTCTCTAAAAGCCATAGTAATTAATGGGGACGTAAAACCAAAAACATTATTAATTATTATTATCTAGCACTTAGTCACGAGGCCGGTTAACCTCCCGCCAATAGATTCACCGGAACGTTGAAGACTTCTTTCTGGGGCACGCCAGTATCCCACGCTCACGTGGATGTCCGAAGCAACGCTGGCAAGATGTAGAGTAATAAGGAAGGAAGCTGTGATACTCTGTCGTCTCCGGATCAGCCATGGGATTGCTACTCACTCCCACTTGTTAAAGAGAGAAGCGGTGTCCATTTACCGTGGCCGACCTGCGAAAAACACTGAAACTGACTACCACCGTCTCCCTTGTTCTACGTGATGACGGACCGTCAGCAGACCTCGTCATCTGGTTCATGGAGGAGAGTGGCTACTGTTTTTTAAATTTTTATAATAATTTAAGACTCTTACTGTAGTTTAGGTTTAGTCATTTTATGATTTTTTTGTGTGTACATACTGTATCTATTTTTAATGTTTTTATCATCCACGTATTCTCTTCTTTTATCCAAATAAGGGATTATTGTTAGGGCGCAGAGTTCAAGCTGTTGGCCTCTCGCCAAGGTTGACTATGGAAGTTTCGTTCAACTCACCAAAGATATAAGTAGCTCTGAAGTTCTCAACTGCCCTAAATCCTAGAGCAGTGTGCAGATCATATCTCGGCGAGCATTATGAAACGAGTTATTCAATGGCAGCTTATTATATGAGGGCTATAAAACATTGAGTGGCACGTACAACTGTTGGTTCCCACATCCCGACAACTCCCAGACATATAACTTCTTGCATAATGTTACATGGGCAATGGGATAGTTTCACAAGGGTAGGAGTGCATACGAAATAAATAAATAAATAAATAAATAAATAAATAAATAAATAAATAAATAAATGAATTAATTTAGCTTTTTTTAATTATTATTTAGTCAATTTACCCTCTAGGTTGGTGGTTCCCACGGACACAGCGAGGGAACTCACCACTATCGCCTCGCCTCTATGGGCAGTGTCCTGGAGCCTGGAACATCTGGTCGGGATGGATACAACTGGGGAGGTGTGATCAGCACTTCGCCCAGGCGGCCTCACCTGCAAAGCGAACAGGGGCCTCATGTGGGATGGGAAGGGATGGAAGATTGGGATGGATAGGCGAGGAAGAGGGAAGGAGGCGGCCGTGGCCTTATAGTAGATACCATCCCGGCATTTTCCCGAAGACGAAGTGGGAAACCACGGAAAACCACTTCGAGGATGGCTGAGGTGGGAATCGAACCCCCTCTACTCATTTGGACCACCCGAGGCTGAGTAGACCCCGTTCCAGTCCTCATACCACTGTTCAAATTTCGTGGCAGAGCCGGGAATCGAACCCAGGACCTCCGGGGCGGCAGCTAACGGGGCGGCAGCTAACCATGCTGACCGCTACGCTATGGAGGCGACTAGCATTAATCATAATGCTTAAAACTCACCATTTGTTAGACCTATACCGGGTGAATCAGCTGCCCCTAACAATATTCTGTTACGCAGCCCAACTAACGTTGTTTTCAGGAAGGTCGATATTTCTCAGCTTGCATCCCGTATGGTTCTAATTGCACTACAAGCATTTCCTGCAAACGATACTGAACACTATTATTCTTGCTTCATATTAGTCTGTAGTCACATCGAGGGGAAAATATTAAGTGCTCAGTATCGTTAGCGAGATATGCTTGCAGTGCATTAGTAACACACGGGATGCAAGCAGAGAAATACCGTCCTTCCTGACAACACGCGTTAGTTGGGCTGCATAAAACAATATTATTGGGGCAGCTGATTCACCTGGTATACTCGTATCTTAATGTTATAAGACCTATACACATGGAGGTCAGTGATTTCCAGTTCGCGATAAAATTCAAAATTAACTTAAAATGATATCATCCCTTTTCCACTTAATACATGTAATATACATAAATAAAAAAGAGTTTTATTAAAATGAAAATTAAAATAACCAGAATGTTTTGGATTGACTGCAATTGGAGTTTTCGACGATAAGTCGCTCTTTTCCAGCTATAGACGAAAATGTTATTCATTTAAGTACATGCTTTTACGTTTAAGGACAGTACTGTAGCGGCAAAATATTGATGCAAGACTTACATTCACAAATTTTCCATATAAAAGGTTGTTACCAAAATTATTTCAAAAAAAAATACTAGTCGTCTAAAGGCTATAAATACATAAAAATTTAAAAAAATCAGAACTACCTATAAGGGGCAGAACTGAGAGGTCACCTGCTCCTACGGTAAAGGACGTTGCATTTCTATTTTTATATTTGTGTGTATTTAATCAATTGCATGATGAGATTGCAATTTTTGGCTGTCACCCCGGAAGTTCTGGTTGGATTCTCTTCTCTGCAAAGAAATTTAATTCATGTCTGAAGGCCGAAATGGGTTACACTCAACCCTGTGAAGCAAAACTGCTAAAAGGTGGGCTTCATTCCCACCTCAGCCATCCTGAAGAGGTTTTCCGTGGTTTTCCACTTCTACCCCAGGCAAATGTCGGGATGGTTCTTAACTTAAAGCCATGACCGCCTCCTTCCCATTCATCACCTGTGCATACACCACAAGTTATCAGAGAAATTTGACATACACCCAAGTACACGGGGCTAAATGACCACGATGTCCAGGCCCCTCAAATGAAGCAACATCAATAGATTATATGATAAAATAATTATATACTGTGAGTTATTCAAAAAATTAATACCTTAAGTCAATAAGTTGTACTTTTTATTGTAGTACCGGTTTCGGCCACATTGTGACCTCCCTCAGCGCCAAAATATAGATGCAAGACTTACATTCAAAAAATTTCCATATCAACGGTTGTTATCAAAATTATTTCTAAAATATACTAGTCTTCTAAAGGCTAAAAACACATTAAAATTTAAAAAATTCAGAACAACGTCTGATATGGAAAATTTTTGAATGTAAGCCTTGCATCTATATTTTGCCGCTGAGGGAGGTCACAATAATGGCCGAAACCGGTACTGTACAACTTATTATTGACTTTCGGTATTAGTGTTCTGAATATATTAAACATCGTCAATAAGGAATAGGCCATACATGGCCATATTGTTGTATTTTCATAATTATACAATTTATAACAATTCCTGGAATATTGCACGTAATCTTTGTTTTAAAACAATTTACTAAGAATATTGAGCGGCTTCGGTGGCGTAGTTGGTAGCATGCTGAACTTCTGTTCCCAAGATAGCGGATTCGAACCCGGCCGAAGTCGTCGGATTTTTTAAGAGCGTTAAACATCCTTCAGTATGCCTTCTTTCAGAGGGGAAGTAAATCCGGTGGTCCCATGTCATAGATTTATGGCATGTAAAAGATCCCTCCACAGACTAAACTTGTGTGGAACTAAATTTCTAGGTTAGATTTCGTTGGAACGCTCTATCCAAAGTTCCAACGTTCACCACTAGGTATCATTGAATCTGGTGGCAAAAGTTGGAACTACTTGAAATTGAACGGAACGTGTAACTCACCCTCTGGGTGGCCTCTGAAAGCAGCTACAGACTCTGGCGAGCCGACCATGTCCTTGGGCACTCCCGGCACTAAAATCCATACGATAAATAAATAAATAAATAAATAAATAAATAAATAAATAAATAAATAAATAAATAAATAAATAAATAAATAAATAAATAAATAAATAAAATAACTAAGAATATTTAAAATATTTAAGATGGTACCCTTCAAAATGCTACGTTTGGGATTTAGACCTACTATACTGTAGGTTATGTTATGGCTTAGACCAGGGTTCAACCGGTGTGCCAGCACATGAGTCAACTTCCCTAAGCCATTCCTCCCCACTCAATATTGTCAGTTGAAGCTCCTTGAAGGTTCTTCTGTTGCAAATTCCGTCATCATCATCATCATCATCATCATCCAGTTCGGTTTTATATGAAGCCGCTCGAAGTTGTTGGCACTGGCCAAAGCGAATGCAGTGGTTTTATATTATTTTCTTGGGCTCTGACAGAGTGATACAACAAAAACATAAACATCTATGATTGGTTGAATATTTCTGATATTCGTATACCAGATTGATCTCTAATATATAAGTTAGTTAGTCGTTAAAATCCTTCTGGATTACGGCTGGAGATGTACCTACTTTGACTCAAATGCTATTGTAAGTTCAACCCAAAGACAAATACATTCTACACATCAAGACAAATCACTCCGCAATCCGTGATGGTAAGAGTTTGTTCTCTTGTAAGTGGAGCAACCTTTCACTTCAAATGACAGTAAATCTGGTGATCTTATAAGCCACAGAGCATACAGTTTTCATTTGAATCCAGACTAAACGATCACCATCGTATTACTACATTGAGTTAACGCTGCACAAGCATGATTAATGCAATATCTTCTCGGATTCATGGCTTGATAGTGCTTACGAATTTAAACTAAAAGCACAATAGTCTAAGACTGACGGTATTTAATTTGCTCCTTGAAGGTTCTTCTGTATGTAAAAATAAAACACTCCTCTCAGAATAAGCATGTGGTAATCTTGATTGGTTTGACCCTGAGTGTAGGACCCATGGTCACCAGTGACGTTGCTCAACTATGAAATAATAATAATAATAATAATAATAATAATAATAATAATAATAATAATAATAATAATAATATAATGTGGATTTATCATCCCTTTTAATTACTGTAGTTTCAGAGACATTTGTGTTGCACTGAAAGGGGATCTTTCACACACGTGTTAGTGAATCTACTGGCAAACATCCGCAATCTTGAATTTTCAATGTTACACTTGCGTCGCCCAGCCTGGACAATAAGAGTGCTGTTATTTTGCCACTGTACTACATTCTTCCTTTTGTCCCACGTAGTGTAGAAACCCTTAACTAAATGTACTCTCTTTCATACTAATTGACCCATCACAATAACACAGGTTATCATACAAAATACACACCTGCCAAGTACACGGGGCTACATGACCACGGTATCAAAAAGTTCCTAATTAAATCAACAACTACTCTATATGTGTGTGTGTGTTTATGTCTACCCCTTCTTATTCCCGTTTTCAACGTAGTCGGGAATGAGATGTGATTCAAGTCTATGTGGCGGGTGGTTTTTACGGACGGATGCCCTTAATAACGCCAACCTCAGGAGAGGAGTTGATGAGAGATGAAATGAATGAAGAAGAATGAAACTGTGGAAGGAAGTGGCCGTGGTATATCCAAAGGTAGCGTCCCAGCATTTGCCTGGCGTTGAAAATGGGGAAACCACGTTAAACCATTTTCAAAGATGGCTGACGGTGGGGCTCGAACCCACGTCTACAGAGTCCGCAGATAGCTTGGCCCCATGACCTAGCGCTGCGCGTTAGAGAGCGTAGCTACCGCCGTCGGTTAAATCAACAACTAATTCTATAATATTCTATCTTTGCGGTTTCTCAAAAAGTCTTGTTTGTGATCTCGTGACTTGAGAATCTAGTCATATAAAAAGAATATGTACTCAAAGCCGATCGCTAGCTCGTTTTGCTGTACAGTGAAGTGTAGGCTGAAAACTTACCAAAAAAATTAGGTCAGTGTCAATATTAGAAAGATCTAACAAATCAACGATACATTATCATTTTGATTTTCACTAAGGATGCTTTGAGCTACTAAATCGTGTTTTGAACGTAGAGTACGAGGCGTATAGACGTAAGGCAAGGAATTCAAGAATTAAGAATTATCCCTGTAATTTTGAAGATTTTCAGCATTCCGGAGCCCCGTAAGGCCCTCGATACGCCGTGTTACAAGCCCTCTCAACTGCTCAGAGGCGTTCTGAAAATAAGAGAATGTTTGATTTTTCGAGAATTTTTAATGGCTTAATTTTAACAGAATATATTTCCTCGTTTAACAATAAATAGAGGCGGCTTCGGTGGCGAAGTTGGTAGCATACTGAGCGTCTATGCCCAAGGTCACGGGTTCAAACCCGGCCGAAGTTGTCGGATTTTTAAGAGCGTTAAAATCCCTCAGTACCTTCCTTCGGAGGGGAAGTAAAGTCGGCGGGTCCATGTCATAGATTTATTACATGTAAAAGAACCTTCCACTAATTATACTTGTGTGGAGATAAATTATAGGTTAGATTTGACTAACGCTCTTAAGTTTCAACATTCGTCGCCAGGCGCCAACTGCGGTGGCATCTAGTAACAAAGTTCACAACTAGTTGTTGTTGACGGTAGCATTTTTGGTAGCATAAGTAGGAACTACTTGAAAATTGAATGTCTGTAGTCCTCACCTGAATTACAGATAACACACACTAATACAGTCAACACCGGTTATCAGACAGATTGTACACACACCCAAAGTACATGACCGCGTTGTCACAGCCCCTAAACTGAGGAACCAACCAACAATAAATAGAGCTATAGAGAGGCAGGAATTATCATACCTACTACACCTTAATTGCCTATATGTTGTGAGGTTTGAAGCCATTTTTCAGTGTTGCCTAAGTAAACAAAAGTTTGGTGCTTTTCAGACGGTCATCACGAATGTACCCAAATAGAGCTGGGTTATGCCCTAATCCTGAAATACATTACATGAGATTAATAAATACACTAGAATGACCAGTTTCGATCGTCAAGCGATCATCATCAGATCCATTACACTTAGGCTATAGCATCTATGTTTGAGAATACAGGTGAAACATATATACAATATGTACAATTATTTCGTTGCAGTGTTGGTAATTCAACTGTCAGTGCATGCTAAATGTGGTATATCTAATGTAAGGTGAAATTCTAAAATGGTGATAAAAATCCGGATTTTGTCTGTTCGGGGTGATTATATAGTTATACAAAATAAACTATGGTTATACTGTAATAATACAGGCTGAATACTTATCCGGTTGTCTTCCTAACTGGGACTTCAAGCAGTTTCGTGTTCACTCTGGTACCAGTTATAGTTGACTAACCCGGGTGTTAACTGCACGAGACTGGTTTTTCCCTTTCTCCCCCTTTTGTTACTATGTTCATTCTGAGGTCAGTGCCATGTTTATTTGTGTGACGTTTCCAAGTCTAGATAAGAATGTATGTTATTGAATACAGGATGATCTACAACTATTAAAGACCGTGGAACTATCTTCGCCACGCGTGGGCTAAAAAGTCATTTAAACTAAGCGGTACACGGTCTATTGAAGACGTCACGGCACCTTTAATACTGCCGCGCATAACGGCCTAGGTTTATTGCAGAAAAAGTACATAGTACACCTGATCCAAATAACATTTACCTATAACCACCGCTATTTTCCCCCCTTTTTTATCTAGCTTGGCTGTATCGCTAAGTTGTGTCTTGTTTTCGGCAGGGTGTGTTTTTAATAGAGTGAAAAGAGGTGAACTCTCCATAAAAGTGTGTTCATTTAGATTGTTGGGATTGTTTTGTTTGGTTAGGTGAATCTCGATTGCTTCCTTTATGTCGAGAGCTCTGCCTTTCGATTCATGATGAATTATTTTTAGGTCAGTTTCGATTTTAGTAAAGCTGTGCCCCGTGTCACTCACATGTTCGCATACGGCTGAATGTGTTCCGTATCTTATCGCATTCCTATGTTCATTATAACATGTATCTACTCGTCTTCCGCTCTGTCCAATGTAATTAGCTTGACATCCAGTGTCTTGGCATGTAATAGAATATACCCCTGACTTTGAATACGGGTCTTGTTTATTTAGATTACTATTTTGCAGGTGCCTCCCGGTCGTATTATTCGTTGTGAATGCTATTTTTATGCCTTGCTTTTAGAATAGATTAGTGATTTTATATGTGTTTGCATTCACATACTTGAAGCGCGCGAATTTTTTCTCATTAATGTCCGGTTTTGGAATAATTTTATCTTTATCTTTATGCATGGCTACAATTTGGTGTATTTTGCAGGGGGGGGGAAATTGTTATCTTTTGCTATGTGTTTAATGGTTCTTATTTCCTTATTATAATTATCTTTTGACATGGGTATGTTTAAAGCCCTGTGCACCATTGAATT
Source organism: Meconema thalassinum (assembly GCA_946902985.2). Classification (NCBI taxonomy): domain Eukaryota; kingdom Metazoa; phylum Arthropoda; class Insecta; order Orthoptera; family Tettigoniidae; genus Meconema; species Meconema thalassinum. Next base: position 1,169,478,020 of record OX336388.2, read on the forward strand.
GATCCCCGCTAATTTATGCGCACTGGGGTGATTAGACTGATTGTCGATTGCATGCGAAGTTTGTGTGGCTTTCCGAAATGTGGAATATGATTAGGGCATAACCCAGCTCTATTTGGGTACATTCGTGTTGACCGACTGAAAAGCACCAAACTTTTGTTGCCTTTATGTTTAGATTCTAAACTTGTCACTTAACATTTGCATCTCTACTTTCGTTCTGGATTCAAATGGTGTGTTGCGCCTCCCGGTATACATCTCATAGTGTTATAGCAGGCATTATAGATGTTGTACATACACTTTAATACTTGGTTAATTGTGTAGCATAGCTGGTTAGGTGCTTGCCTTGATGTTTAAAGTTGAAGGATGCAGGGAAAGAAAGGGCTAATTCAATTAATATTTTTATATTTTATGTGAATAAGACAGCCTTTCCTGGTCCTACTCAATACCTAAGGAGGTTTTCGAAACAAAAACTTGGGTGCAAGTATACCAGGAAAAACAAGAAACAGTGCACTAGGAAAGAAGGCTCATCAGTTTATCTTCAAACTCTTTTTTTTCTCATTGTCAGATATAAGTTGAAATGGTTTTAAAATTATGTAGGTAGAAAGAAACGAAACAACATTGTGTATTATTTTTTAAAAATATGGTAAACAGAGTTAAACTCTTTAAACGCCATTTACTGAACATTTTAAAATTGTCACTTAGCTCATTCTTTCCCGGTGCCCTCCAGTATAGTTCATCTACTGTAAGTTTGCACTTTTTTGACAGCTAGGGTTGCCAACCTTCATAAGGAAAGACTCAATTTATAACCTGTAGTCCATAACAAATATATACATGTTTTATTCACATGTAAGTTTTTTCAGGTTATTTTTTCGCTTGTCCCAGTAATTGTGAATATATTGGCAACATTTTCTGTCGGCCAGACTGACAAGTTGCATTATCACACTGAACTACCACGTGCTCGTGGGATGGGCGTGTGGTTGGCAAAGGACACTTTACTGTGTTCATCCGCCTGAGAAAATAACGTGTTAATTATATTAAATAATAATAATTATAATTGATAATATTGCGCAAAGTCACCTGATAGTATTATTTCCATTTGAACGCGTGTTCATTTTTCAGATAAATATGAAGGGGTTAAAGTCAAAGTGGTGTAAGTCAATTTTCGGTAGAAGTTGACTTAGGCACAGAAATGCGATGTAGAAATAAAAAACTGTTTATAGAAAAAGTGGAGTAAGTCAGAGCTTCACTCATGTCGTCGTTAGATGCCAGCACAAGTTAGACTGGTAATGGATCATCTGTTTTGTTGATAACTGAAGTGGCGTGAGTCAGACTTACACCAGTGTGGTTGTAATTGTTTTCATCGAGTGTTTAATGCATGCGTGAATACTCAAAGAAACGATGGATTCTGAAATAAGTTTAAGTGATCCGTTGGATGAGCTGGAGTCCAGTGATGAATGGGAGCGTGAACAAGGAGAAAACACATCAGAAAGAGATGATGGTAAGTACTATTCACCTTCTCACCTCTCAGTTACTCACCGACTAACCTATTTTGTTGCAACTTTTTTAGCAAGTACTTACATTAGATTATGCCTTAGGTCCTTTTGGTCTATTCTTCTCTGAATAATACACCTTTGTAATCGGTTCGGAAAAAAAGAAAGGAAAAATGGAGAAAAAATGCATGAAGAGTGATGTTTTTAGTGAATTTTCTGTGATTATTGAAAACGGTCGTGTTGAGTATCGTTTTTCACGTAATTTTGGATGCTGAATCGAGGCTTCCCCTGCAGTTTTTTATTTCGGTAGTAAGTGTAACAAGATGTTTGTTGTTTCAGAATCAGGAGATGAAGAGGTCGACGGCGGACGCCAGCGCAACCATTCCAGCGAATGCTGGAACTTCTGAGAATCGAGAAAACGCTCACCCGAGAACGAGGAAAAGACAAAAACACGGAAGTAAAGCTCAAAAGCGAAAGCGAGCACGAAATTCAGGGCTCCCGTACGTGTCCTCTAGAGGAAAAGAAGTGGCCGGTAAGCTGTATCAGAACTTTGATTGTAAATGTAAAAAAAAGTGTGTGGAGAACGTACCTGAAGTGGCGAGGCGAGAAATTTTCTACATCTTTTGGAAGCTGAGCAGTTTTTCTGAACAAAACGTATTTTTATGTGGTTTGATTGTGCAACAGAAACCTAAAGTAAGACGCCCACGAAATTCAACGAGAAATGCAAAGTCTGTTTCAAACAGCTTCATATTCCAAGTCAGAGGCAATAGAGTTACTGTGTGCAAGTGTTTTTTCTTACAAACACTTCAAGTTACGGATGGGCGAATGACAAGGGCAATACAAAAAGTACGAGAGGGTCAACAACCAGGAAGTGATGGCCGAGGACGCCATCCCCCCCAAAATAAAACACCGGAGGCTGCCATGAATGGTGTGCGTGACCACATAGCATCTTTCCCATCGTATCAATCCCACTACAGTAGCTCAGAGAACCCTAACAGGAAATACCTTCCTCCTGACATGAATGTACGTACAATGTATGAACTGTACAAAGAAAAGTGCACGGAAAAAGGTGATATTCCTGTTTCTGAAGCCATCTACCGTCGAACCTTTAGCAATGAGTTCAATTTGCATTTCCACCGGCCTCTCAAAGATACGTGCACCAGATGCGATGTGCTTGACAAGAAGATTGAAGTGTGTGGAGATGAAGACGAATCTACACAGCTGAAGGCTGAAAAAGAATTACACTTCAGAAAAGCCGAAAAGGTGAGAAAGGCTAGAGATCGGGACACAGTGAAAGCACGGGAAGACGAATCTTTCTATGGTCTGACATTCGACCTCGAAAAGGCTTTGCCATTTCCTGTTTTGACGACGTCCGTGGCTTACTATAAGCGGAATATGTATTGTTATAACCTTGGCTGCCATGAACTTGGAACAGGTTTAGGCTTCATGTTCTGCTGGGATAAAACGATCGCTTCTCGTGGGTCTCAAGAGATTGGTTCCTGTATCGTCAAACATCTTGCAGCAAGAGCGTCATCTGCTAAGCACATAGTGTTGTACAGTGACGCATGTACGGGCCAAAACCGTAATATTAAGTTTCCTTTGTACCTCATGAAATACATACAGGGCCCTCAAAGCAATGCAGAAATTATCGATCACAAATTTATGGTAAGTGGCCACTCTTTTCTACCCAACGACTCTGAATTTGGATCAATTGAATTGTACGCCAAGAACAAGTTGATTTATACTGCAGACGACTGGTACAGTATCATACTGAAGTGCCGAAGGAACAATCCATTCATGTTGACGAAAATGGGCCGAGAGGATTTCAAATCTGTTGCAAAGTTGGAAAATTGTATCACGCGAAGAAAGAAAAATGAGAACAACATTGCTGTTAATTGGTTGAAAATTCAATGGATACGAATTTTGAAAGATCAACCTTACACTCTCTTCTACAAAGAAACTGTGAATGAGGATATCCCATTTTCTAAACTAAATCGAAAGGCAGCAAGGCCCGGTAGGCGACATTCTCTGGCCAACGTTTCTCAAGATGTTTTGTACCCAAGGGGAAGGCCTGTTACCGAGGCTAAAAATAAAGATATGCTTGATCTTCTGCGATACATTCCACCAGTGAAACATGATTTCTTCGTTTCCCTGCGAACCACTATTGAAGAAGGTGAGGAGCTTGTAGATGTTGGACCTCTGGAAATTGTGGAAACCACAAATCCTGATGAAATAGACTGAATCCGTTTTGCCATGTTAAAAAAATTAAGAATCCATTCGTGATAAAAAATTAAATTGTTTGTATTATTCTTATACTTTGTGTAATGTTCAATAAAAATGTTTTTGAGAAGTGCAAGTCAACTTTACATCATTTTGTTAATGTCCACAGTGGTGTAAGTCTTTGGTTTTAGGTCATACAGTGGTGTATGTCACAGGCTTTGGTAAGGCACAGTGGTGCAAGTGACTTTGGTTAGTGTGTGAGGTACAACTTTTGAGCAAAAAAAAATTCAAATCAAGCCTAATCACTAAGTTTGGACCTACGTAAAACCTCTAAAACAATACCATCTCAAAAACTTGTCTACTGAATTAACTACAATACCTTTTGCATTATGCTAATTTCCTAAAAACGATGATAAAGTGACTTACACCACTTTGACTTCAACCCCTTCATATATAGTAGTTATCTTAAATGTTGAGTACTGAGATGTCTTCAGGTCGGACATCTTTGTTTTTAATATCGAGTCTGAAGCAGATACGGAATTTCTTGTTCAAGATATTAATCTTATTTCCCTCTTTTTGAAGGTAAAAGAAAAGTCAGCAGAACTATTCATTTCCCCAAGAACATTAGCCTGGTGAATAATTTTCATTTGGCATGATTTGTGCAAAAAGTAGGCCTAAAATATGAGTTGCTTTTTAGGCCTATAAAAGTTAACTTACATGGTGAAATGTTTCGTACGTTTTATTTTAATATCAATCCAACAGGTCAAGTAATGATCGTATCGTCTTAAGGATATCTTACACCATACCTTAGTAAGCATTTTCCTCGAGCTGTGAAATGATGGGCCTAAAATAATTCCACTCTCACATGTAAGTTATTAGCTGCTGTGTCATAGCCAAGGTCTTGGTCATAGCGCGCCATAGCGAGCCGTCAGTGGGTGTGCTGTTAGAACGAGTAATTGATAAATGTCACAAAGAAATACAAGTTCCCTTTAAAAAGGGCAATGAATTGATATTGCGAGATGAATGTAGGTTTAGGCAACTCATAACAGCTGTTGACACCTTGACGGAATACAGCGGCCATTGCTAGCTGCCACGTGGGTGATAGCTCATTGGCTGGAATGCACGTGGTAGAGGCGGATTGATATGTTCTGTAGGAGTATTCGTTCCCGCGAGAACTGTCAAAAATGTGCAAACTTACAGTATATGAACTATAGTAAGGTCGTAACACGGTACAGCCAGTCACCGAGTAACACTAGATCTACTGGAATGTTAAAGGATCTCTTTAAATGTCCTTGAATGGCTGTTCCCTTCCACTTAATTAATACGATCTAATATACTCTGTATGTTTTTGCATTCCTCACATAGTCATATAGCACTATTCACATGTCTGTACACGTCGAAATTTACTGTTCACTTGTACACCGTAATCCCCATCCGTTATACAGAGGAAAGAATGTCCAGAATGTAACCAAAAAAGTGTAGGGAGATATATGTAGACGATGGAAAATGCGGCAATATAACAGGGTGCTGGTGGTTCAACATTAATGCGATTTAAACAGACAAATGTCCTTGCAAAACGCGTAGAATATTTATTCAATTGATTTATTTGTTTACTTTTGGTTAAGTATTTTTTGTACGGAAACTTCTACAAGGAGATTGTTTCTATAGATGAAAATGAGTAAGACGCATATGTACATTTCTAAGAACACAAAACTAGGCATGTCACGCCATCTCTTAGCGGAACAGAGCTACGAAATGAAGAAATAAAAAAGCGTCGAAGAATCGACTCTGCCGCTACAGAAATGGGAAAACCGTCGATATATCGACACTTGTCGGTTCTAGGGTTATTAATATTATTATTAAATTAATTATTTAATTATTTTTTAGTTTCTTCTTTGGTCGTTTGAGCCACCTATGGACCACGGTGTCTGTGCTTTAACTCATGTCTGTCACTTCTGGTGTTTTTGGTGAATTCTTTGGCGGTATTTTTTATTTATTTAATTATACATTCTTTTGTGTTGGGTTTATAACAATATATTTGGCGTGTTTTGGTTAATATGTGAGCGTATGTTTCATATACGGCCATTTGAAGTCTGTATGCCGCCATGAAACAGTTAATTTGCCGTTGAGTTCCATGGGTTTCCCTCCGCTTTTCACACTTATTTCAAGCAAATGATAACTTTTGTTCATATCTCGGCCCCTAATATTTTTTTAATACACTGGTGCCGACACCACAATATCGTGATAATTCAGCAAACAAGCTGCTTTACTTCAATCAAGGTCGATTGGTTTCAATTCCCGATTAATATTTGTGGGATTTTTAAGGTACAATGGCACGTCCAGTGATTAAGATTCCACGTAAAAGGGAGGTCCCATGGCTTATAATCGCGAGGTTTAACGGTCATGTAAAACTTCCTTCCACAGGAGCACATGCTAATTCCTCTCTCTCTCTCTCCTTCTTACATTATGTTTTATACCCATACTCCATCCAAGTTGACGGGACTGATGTCCAAGAAGTCCCCAGTCCAACAACTGTGGTATATTTCAAATATCTAAGTCGTCGTTTACTCAGTGGACAGTTCTCTTAAAGCTGTCATACTTGAAACCTAAGCGTCGAACATGAATCAGCCTTTGGGAATCTACTTCGAATCAGTGGCGTAACTAGGGTGGGGTGATCAGAGGTATTAATCGCCCTCCCAGAGCCAAATAATAAACTATTGAAATTTCTTGAAGTTTTTTTTATTATTAAAACCAGTCTTCGAATTGATGACAAATGATTGAATTATGTAAGTTTATACTTGGGCTTCTAATATGATAGCATTTCTTTTCACTCGAGTATTCCTCTCTGTCTCCCTCTTTCTCATATTATGTTATTTATTTATTTATTTGCGCGCAACACTATTTTCATCCCAATTACAGTGGCATTAAGATTACACAGTATTTTATCTTAAAAATTATACTAACTTAAACTAAACAGTAACTAAATAAAACTAATTAAAGTAACTAGGTGTGAAATTAGAACAATATAGCACAAATAATACATGTGTAATGCAAGGTTGGCTGGGTAGAATGACACAGTGGTAAGAATTCATGATTTACAATTTGCAAGGTTTGAGACATTATAGGCCTTCCATACAAGTTAAGGGGAGGTTTTGAAACTTCAGGATCGTATATTTGCTTTCATTGATTGTTTCATTATGCCCAAAACCTCCCCCCTCCCCCTCTCACAGAGCTCACAACCCTCCAGAAGCGAACCCTGGTTACGGCACTACCTCGAATCCTCTGTATTCAAGGCAGGGACGGTTTCATAGCTCAGTCTACGTTCGAGGACGCTCCAAAAACTGTCATGTTAAGTCTCAAATCTGATTTCGTAGCAGTTGAATGTACAGTGTCTCTATTTTGACTAATTGTTCATTTCCAAAATATTGTAAGAACGTTATCTTATTGAACATGTGCCTGTGATGAGTATGTTGTTAAGGAAAGGAAAGGCACGGAACTCCGGAGTGAGTCACTCCAGCAGGCTCAGGGTCGGGCCGCGAACACCTTCTCCCACACATCCTGGTTTGATCGCGTTTTCTCCGTGGACACCTACAACACGTGAACACAAAACAATGACATTTCCTTACGGCACTGTCACTCTCACGACTGCAATGCCAAGCTGCAGCAATTTCGTAGATCCAAGGCTCCATATGGGCAATCGGGAGTATGCCTTTTAGCCGGGGGGTTCCAGACATAGCTTAGTTCAAGTCCCGGGCAAACTATGCTATCCCTGATCCTAGCAGTTAGTACAGTCACCACAGTAAAACTGCTAGCGGCTTCAATGGCATAGTTGGCAGCATGCTGAACTGCTGTGCCCAAGATCGCGGGTTCAACCCCGGCCGAAGTCGTCGGATTTTTTAAGAGAGTTAAAATCCTTCAGTATGCCTTCCTTCGGAGGGGAAGTAAAGCCGGCTGTCCCATGCCATAGATGTATGGCATGTTAAAGATCCTTCGACTAACTAAACTTGTGTGAAGCAAAATTTCTTGGTTTAGATTTCGTTGAAACGCTCTATTAAAGTTCCGTTGTTGTTGTTTGAGTCTTCAGTCTTTTGACTGGTTTGATGCAGCTCTCCATGCCTCCCTGTCCTGAGCTAATCGTTTCATCTCTACATAGCTCCGACACCCTACATCGGAGGCAATCTGTTTAACATATTCTAACCTTGGTCTACCCCTACAGTTTTTGTCCTCGACCCTTCCTTCCATAACTAAGCTTGCTATTCCTGGGTGTCTTAGTATGTGTCCTACCAACCTATCTCTTCTCTTCATTAGCAGTCGCCAGAAACATCTCTCCTCTCCCACTCGTCTTAATACCTCTTTGTTTGTAACCCTATCTACCCATCTGATCTTCATCATTCTCCTGTAACACCACATTTCAAATGCTTCAATTCTCCTCTTTTCTGCTGCACCAATAGTCCAAGTTTCACTTCCATAGAGCGCCACGCTCCAGACAAAGGCTTTCAAAAATGACTTCCTAATACCTAAATCTATATTCGATGTCAGCAGATTCCTTTTTTGTAGAAATGCTTTCTTTGCCTGAGCCAACCTACTTTTAATATCCTCTTTGCTTCGTCCATCACTGGTTATTCTGCTTCCTAAGTAACAGAAGTATCCTACTTCCTTCAGCTTTTCACCTGCCAATTTGATCTCCATAGAGGTTTCTGATTTATTTCGGCTGCATTCCAGTATTTTTGTTTTACATTTATTAATTTTCATCATGAATTCTTTCTGTAAGACGGAGTCCATACCATTCAAAAACTCGTTCAAATCCTCAGGCTTGTCGGCCAAGATGACTATGTCATCAGCAAATCTCAGAGTTGAAATTATTTCTCCTTGAATCTTCACCCCCACTTTAAATTTTCCCCTAATTTCCTTCATTGCTTGTTCAATGTAAAGATTGAAAAGTATGGGTGATAAGTTGCAGCCTTGCCTTACACCTTTCTGAATACCAGCTTCTCTCTCATGTCCTTCAACTCGAATGACTGCTGTCTGGTTTCTGTACAGATTGTATATCACCCTCCTATCCCTGTACTTTATTCCAATTGATTTCAAAATGTCAAACAATTTAGTCCAATCAACGTTATCAAAAGCCTTTTCTAAGTCTACAAAAGCCATGAACGTTCTCTTATCTTTCCTTATTCTACCTTTTAAAATCAACCTAAGACTTAGTACAGCTTCCCTTGTTCCTACATTTCTCCTGAAACCAAACTGGTCTTCACCCAACTCCGTTTCTATCTGGCTTTCAATCCTCTTGTAAATTATTCTAGACAGGATCTTTGAAGCATGAGTAATCAAGCTGATTGTACGGTAATCTTCACATCTGTCAGCTCCCACTTTCTTTGGTATAGGGATGATTACATTCTTCTTGAAATCAGGGGGTACCTCACCTGTCTCATAAATCCTACACACCAAGTGAAATAACCTGATCAGACCTTCATCTCCTATGCAGCGTAGCAACTCAATCGGTATATCATCTATGCCTGGTGCTTTGTTCCTGCTTAAGTCTTCCAAAGCTCTATCAAATTCTGATCTCAATATTAAATCTCCTTTCGCATCCTCATCAATTTCCTCCTCCCTTTCCATTACATGATTCTCAATCTCCTTTCCCTTATACAAACTCTCTATGTAAGCTTTCCATCTCTCAACCTTTTCTTCCCTATCTGTTAGAGGCTTTCCATTTGTGTCCTTAATATTACAGCACTTAGTCTTATTTTCCCCAAAAGTATTCTTAATCCTTCGATAAGCTGTGTCTACTTTTCCTAATTTCAGACAATTTTCTATACCTGCACATTTCTCTTTCAACCATTCTTCTTTCGCTTCCTTGCACTTCTTGTTAACCTCATTTCTCAGACGTCTGTATTCTGCTTTCCCCTTTTCATCTCTTAGATTCTTGTGTTTCCGCCTTTCATCCATCAATTCTAGTATATCCTGAGTGATCCACGGTTTTCTACCTATTCTTTCTTTCCTACCAATGTTTTCTTCTGCGGATTTTGTTATTTCCAACGTTCACTGTTAGGTGTCAGTGACATGTGGTAGCGAAAGTAGGAACTACTTGAAAGTGAACGGAACTTTTAGCTCACCCCATGGGTGTCCGCTTGAAGCAGCTACAGCCTATGGCGAGCCAAACGTGTCCCGGCACTAAAAGCCATACGCTAAATAAAAATAAAAAAGGCAAAACTGCTTGTGAAATTCACTCGCGTGGCTGGGTGACCCAAGGTGTTAGCCAGACGTCCTTGATTCACATGAGCAGGATCTGAGGATGATCGATTCACGTTCGAAACATGTCATGCAATAAAAGCGTGTTATTTTGTAATAAATATCTTATGCAATATTTTTCATGTTAGGGGATATAAATACTTGTTTTCCCCTCTAATGCGATTGGGCACGAAATTTGTGTTGATCGACTGAAAAGCTTTCTTTAATAGAACTAGGAAACTCTGAAAAAATAGCTTCTATCGCTTCATTCATATTAATGTCTTTTTGTTTGCATTTAGCGGATTGGGCATCGTGGTAATTTCAGCCCCGTGTAATTGGGTGTGTGTAGAACTAGTGCGATAACCTGTGTGTGTTATTGTGGTGGCTATACTAGTGTTTGTATTCGTAATTAAGGCGAGGATTGCGATGGAGGCGGCCGTGGCCTTAAATTAGTAACCATCCCGACATTTGTCTGGAGTAGAAATAACAAACCACGGAAAACCACTTCTAGTATGACCGAGGTTGGAATCGAACCCGCCTCTTTCCAGTTTTGCCTAACGAGGCTGAGTATATGGTATACCCCGTTCCAGCCTTCAAACCATAATTAAATTTCTTGTCAGAACCCGAAATAGAACCCGGACTCCCGGGGTGACAGCGTAGCTTCATCAGCCCCGCATACTTGAGTGTGTATGTGTGAGATTTTGTGTGATAGGCAGTGTTGTGCCATGAGTATCGTACCATCATAGGGATGATTACGGGAGGGGGGGGGGGGGGGACGACGACGATCGTTTGCTCTGACTATTGAAAGTTCTTTTTTATGTTTGAATTGCAGCCAATGGCCATAGCGGGGTATTTTAATTGAACACCCGTATGCTCCTCATCAAATTCAATTTAAAGTAGTTCCAAATTTGGCTACCAGATATGCCACTGTCACTTAGCAGTGAACGTTGGAACTTGACAGAGCATTTCTAACCAAATAACCTGCAAATTTAGTTACACTCTACCAATTGTAGTGGTAGGTTCTTTTACATGCCATAAATCTATGATATGGACCCGCCGGCTTTACTTCCCCTCCGAAGAAAGGCATACACTCTTAAAAATCCGACGACTTCGGCCGGGTTTGAACCTGCGATCTTGGGTATAGCAGTTCAGCATGCTACCGGCTGCGCCACCGAAGCAGCCCTGTTTCATTTTCCATTTTAATAGACTGGAGAAAATCGTTGCATTTTACTAAACCGTTTAATACTTAATTATTTGTACTGTATTAAGAATTCTGAATATGATATTAATTAAATATTTAGAGTTTATGATTTTTAGTATTTAAAAATCGAAAATTACTGATTTTAAATCTAAATTTACCATTTATTAGCGAATTTTGTGCAATATGATATGTAGGACTAAACTAATACAGTTCAATAATATAACTATGTTCGTCATGTTAATTACATAATATTATCATAAACTTAAGAGAGATGAACTTAATGTACTTCATGATTGTAACTTCAGTCAGTTGACTAAACATTTTGCATTTTGGTCGTTAACGGTGATAGATATTCCTTTCATTAAAAACAAGCCAAACATCGGAATCTAATATAATCTGATCTCAACTTAACGAATAAATTTCAAGAATTCTTATTCCACTATTATTTTATTTGTAATTTGTTTATTTTTTAGAAAATCTGGAATATTGCAGGCATTTTTCAGAAAACTATCAATTGCGCATTTTAGCCAGTTTCGCATTTGATTGCTCATTTAATTCCACTATATGGGTCATAAAATGAGTCAATGGAGATGTTTTGGACAAATTTCGCATCCATCACAAACGCTAGAAACCACAAACTTACCATAAACCTTCCCCAGAGGGCTCACACCGTGTAAAATGTGGTTTAGCAATCAAGTACCGTTTCCACTTACTTGAGTTAAAGTAACCCCTTGGCACTACAGCCCGTGAAGGGCCTTGGCCTATCAAGCGACCGCTGCCCAGCCATTTGGCCTGCAGATATTGGGGTGACACGTGGTCAGCGCATCGGGTCCCCTCGGCCGTTAATCTTGGTTTTCGTGACCGGGGCGCTGCCTCACTGTCGGACAGCTACTCAATTGTCCTCACGAGGTTGAGTGCACCCCGTTCCAGCCCTCACGTCAGTTTCTAAAATCCCTGACGGAGCCGGGAATCGAACCCGGGGCCTCCGGGCGAGAGGCAGGCACGCTACCCCAAACACTACGGGGCCGGCACTTACTTGAGTTAGTCTCCTCTCTATTCGAACTCCCTTGGTCACATCTTTTTCATTTCCAACCCCCGACAGACATACATACATACTCTTTTACAAAATTTCGAACCATTAATCATTAATCATGAACAGTCGCCGGTCTCTCACAGCTGGGTCCGTGGTTCAAATCCCGGTCACTCCCATGTGAGATTTGTGCTGAACAAAACGGAGGCAGACAGGGTTTTCTCCGGGTACTCCGGTTTTCCCTGTCACAAATTTCATTCCAGCAACACTCTCCACTGTAATTTCATTTCATCTGTCATTCACTTAATCATTGCCCCAGGGGAGTGCGACAGGCTTCGGCAGCCAGCACAGTTCATATCCTTGCCGCTAGATGGGAGCTTCATTCATTCTATTCCCTGACCCGGTCGGTCGACGGGAAGCAGGCCGTGGGTTTTCATTTTCAATCATGAACAGTAATTTCATCTTGGTAGATCTCAGTTTAATCGACGATGCACTATGCGTGTTGTCTCCTTGTGAAGGAAACAGAATTCTGTTCTCCCTCGTAGCTACGTTCTTCACAACTAAAATTGTATTTGATTTCTGTACTGTGTCTTAGGGCAAGCCCTTTTAGGGCCAGTTTTTTTGATGAAGTGTTAATAATAATATGTTGAACATTCATTCTAACTGCTGCGGGTGCCGGAATTTTGCGCAGAAAATTGTCGTACTTCGTCTAGCCTTGAATTATTGAATATTCTCGAGGTATTTACAATACGACTTGTTAAATTTCACTGTGCGATGCTGAGGGATCTGGAGAGTTGTAGATGTGGAACCTATCGTTCCGATCATGCTATTCACTCATTTGATCGGAGGATTAACCCAGATAAAAAGCGTGTACTGGATTGGTTTTTAAAATTCTCAACAGTAAACAAGTTAAGTGCGATCGCCTTCTCTTGAGTTTCAACCAGCCAGGGGTTATTTTGACAGTAGACCTAAATTTCTCACATTTAAGTACCCTTAATTTCGAACAGACTTGTTTTCCTTGGACGCAGGAAGCAAGAGTCTTACCAACTGTGCCATACTGCCGGTCACCTTGTTCTTGGGATGCTCACTTGTCCCAAGACCAGAACAAAAATATCAGTGACATGAGAACCAGTGCATCTCGTGTATTATCTTTGAGACGTGGGAACGTGAGTTCGATATCTCTTCCCATTCAGACTATTCGTCCAGCTCCCTAACAATGGTTTACCTGTCCTAGCAAGGAAATGGAACAGACTTGAACTAATTTCTGTTGATGCCGGTTAAGCAAGTACAGTTTAAGAACGTCAAGGAAGCCATCAGTACTCACAAAGGAAACAAAGGCCTGTCAAATGACAGTTAAACTCTTTGCTTGAGCTACTCTTCCATTGGATCTGGATTCGGTATCCGATTAGACTTAAATTTGCTCTACACTTTCAATCGCCATGGCTGTTTTTACTAATGACCTGCTTGATAGTTGAAGAGCGGTTCACATTTCTTAACGTGCCGTTTTATTTCATTTTCAGTTTGCCTCCAACCCCAAGGATTTATGGTTGAAATGTCCCTCAGAGGTAACAATCTAGTACTAACAATTAATTGCCAAATATATCAATATAATATCCTTCAAATGCAAACCTTTAATATGTATAGATAACCACAGTTGAAGTCTGTGACCATCTTTATCGGCTGCCATTCGTGAAGTCGTGGGTTCAATTCCCTAGTTTTCAACAACAAAAACTAGCCTGAGGGTTGGAAATAGGTTACACAGCCTCGTGAGGATCGATGAGGAGTGGTGGTTCAATTCCCACCTCAGAAATCTTTGAAGTGTTTTTTGTGGTTTTACCGGTTTTCACACTTGTACTTCAACCGAAAGCCGGGATGGTAAAAAGAGAAAGGATGGAAGCTTGTAGTTCAAAGTGACCGTTAATTTGCGATTATGCGCCAAGGACATCCTCCGTACGTGGAAGCCGACCACAGAATGTGACAATAATTGTCACAAAGTGAATTATTCACTTTGAAAATCTCACATGCATTAACCGAGAACCTTTAAAAGGCACGCTTTTAAATCTCAAGCTCCTAAACTAGAGGGAGTTAGAAGGTGTGGTTTGTACCAAAATCTTCCAAATCGAATCAATAGTAGCCTACAGAAAAAATCTTGCATTTCTTGAAAAATCAACGGAAATATATTTGTTTTATTAAGTGCTTTTAAACAAATAAACAAGACGATAGCCCCTGACAGAACTGCGTCGCGTACAGCTGCATAGCACTAGGTCCGGGCGGGTAGTCTGTGCACATGGGGCGCACACAACCCATTGTGCAACCAGCAGCAATGGTCATGAACTGTTCTCTGATTTCATAAATATCAACAAAATGTTTAAAAAGTGCTTTTAAACAAATACACATATTTATAGAAGCCCGCATAACAGTAAAGCCAGTCGGGTGATTTATACACATGCGAGAGTTATCGCACGGGTTCGCTTAGTTTTTTAATGTTTCAAAACTTAGAAATGACAATTCCAGCAACAAAACAGTGTTCCTCCCCCAACTAACATACTGTATGTAGGTATACTGTACTATTTCTGTGATACACTTAAGCAATAAGCCCTAAACTACTATAGAATTGGAAACTAATATGCGGAAATGACCTACAAGTACAGTAGAGCGTCAAAAATCCGGACCATCGATAATCCGGATTCAATTCCGGTGAAAATAAAGTTGAAGTGAGTACATACATATTTGTCATTTGTAGCTCTTCAGTCGAATATGCCCCATGAATGGGCGGGGTAAATACTATCCCTCCCTGTATTATTCTGCTAAGGTCTTTTTACAGTTTTGTACAGAAAATAAGGTCCCATTAACACCAACCTACACACATGGGGTACCTACAGGTTCAGCATAACCCAATGCGTAAGCGAAACGCACTCACTCACTTACTCTTTAAATGCCTCACAATTAAATAAATAGGCCTACCTTAAAACAAGTATATTTACAATGAAATAATGAAAAAAAAAAATGCAACACGGTAACCATGTTTACAGAATCTCACAGGTCTATCTATTTCTGTAAGACGCAATGCAATTCCAATTATTACATTACTGTGAAAGTTTCCAGACGGTTATAAGGTTATCACAGAACCGAATTAAGCTGTAAAATTCATCAATACATACAGTACAATGCGCTTAAGGGGGTCAAGGGACACTCGAGAATTTTTTCACGCAATTTTCACGTGTGAGTGTGGTACGAAAGGTCTTTTCCACCCGACTATACAGGGTCTCCAAAAAACCACATTTAAAGCCCTTAAATTAACAGTGTCTGTGATATTCCCAGAAAACTAACTTCGATCTGATATACCTATGAAGGAATGACAAACCCCTAACCACTGCACCAGTAGCTGAATTGATAAAGTCTGATTATGCATACCAAGGATAAATCAGTGATAGCATTCATGATTGAGATTTTGCTAAGTGTACTCTTTACAACTAGAATATTCGCGGGCGAAGCCGAGATGGGTAATGCTAGCAAATATGTAAATACACTACTGGAAAAATATTCCATGTATTACCTAATTGTCTCTATTAATGGGGCAATTTAGGGTTGCGCATTTCGACTCTTAAGTGGTCATCATCAGATCCGTATTACTGTGTTCAGGTTTAAATTTACACTAATATAATTACACTACTATTTTAGTCGCTTCTCTTTGGTGTTATCTTTTTAATGAAAAAATGAAAATCCACAGCCTGCTTCCAGTCTCCGACCGGGTCAGGAATGGAATGAATGAAGCCCCTATCTAGCGGCGAGGATATGAACTGTGCCGGCTGCCGAGGCCTGACGCACTCCTCTGGGGCAATGATTAAATGAATGGCAGATGAAATGAAATGATAGTGGAGAGTGTTGCTGGAATGAAAGTTTGATAGGGAAAACCGGAGTACCCGGAGAAAAACCTGTCTGCCTCCGTTTTGTCCAGCACAGATCTCACATGGAGTGACCGGGATTTGAACCACGGACCCAGCGGTGAGAGGCCGGCGTGCTGCCGTCTGAGCCACGGAGGCTTCCATCTTTTTAATACGATTCGCAATTTGAATCTCGTTATACGTTAGGTTTGTTTTGTCCTAAAGGTTTTATGAATTGCGGGAGTAAAGGTGTATATGCACGTGTATACAATTTAGAATAACACAAGGTAATAATAAATAAATAAACTTAACAAAATCAGAATGCACTAGAAACTATTTGTAATGTTTACTTAACTTAGTAGGGTGTCGCCGCACAGTAGTGTTGACTTGTCGCTCAGCCTGTAGTGACTGTACTGTCTTTCATTAAAATACATTACAAGTCCATATTAATTAATGGTTTTATTTATCTACTCCAATTATTTTACCACTTAAGTGAATTATCAACGGTTTGAGCAAGTTTTCCTTTTGTTATAAACTCAAACGACCTTTTTTTTTCTCTTTGTTCTGTTCAAAAATCCAGACATTTTGATATTGCGGACAAGGTCCTGTCACAATCCGGATTATCGACGCTCTACTGTACTCTGCTGTGATGATAGTAAAATGCTATATATACAAAAATACAGCCGTCTCAAAGTCTCAAGTTAGATGGATATGTGTGCGTATAATCTTAAGTACGGCGGCGTAGATGGCGTAGTTGGTAGCATGCTGAGCTTCTATGCCCAAGATCGCGGGTTCAACCCGGCCAAAGTCGTCGGATTTTTTAAGAACTTCAAAAACCCCTCAGTATGCCTTCCTTCGGAGGGGAAGTA
This sequence comes from Meconema thalassinum, assembly GCA_946902985.2. NCBI lineage: Eukaryota > Metazoa > Arthropoda > Insecta > Orthoptera > Tettigoniidae > Meconema > Meconema thalassinum. Next base: position 1,169,494,942 of record OX336388.2, read on the forward strand.
AAGCCGGCGGTCCCATGTCATAGATTTATAGTATGCTAAAGAACCTTCCACTAATTACACCTGTGTGAAGCTAAATTAAATATAGGTTAAACATTTGACTAACGTTCTTAGATTCCTACGTTCGTCGTCAAGAGCCGACTCCGGTGGCATCTGGTAATTAAGTTCTGAACTAATTGGCCGTTGACGGTGGCGTTTGGCGGCAAATGTCGGAACTACTTGAAAAAATTCAATGCCTGCAGTCCTTACTTGAATTAAAACAGATGCACACACTAATAATCATCACAATTAACACCGGTTATCAGGCAGATTCTACACTTACCCAAAATGCACCGGGCTACATGACCGCGTTGTCGCAGCCCCTAAACTGAGGAACCAACCAATCTTAAGTACACAGGGATGATGACCACTATGCCATAATCTCCTAAATGAAACAACACCAACAACTAACAAGTAACCTTACACAATCGGCGTCTTCTATGAAATTTGCTACTTTGTTGATTTTCCATAACTGTTTAGCATATAAAAGTAGTAAAATGGTGGGCAGATTTCTACTTGTAAGTACAGTACGTAGGCTACATTGTCCTAATGAGCGACAGTAATGACCTGCTCTTATTCCGCAACTGTCTTGTCAGCAGTTGAAAGAACGTCTTCGTTCCACATGCACTGTAGAAAGTGGGGTCTGTTTTCCGGACGTTTGACCTCTGCTTTTCAGACAAAAGCATTTTCGTTTCACTTTTAACTCGCACAAAGGCCGGAGGAAATACTCGAACACATGTACCAGTACTAGTCTGATAGGCGTTCTCTGGTCTTCATGTTCTTGTTTACAGTCGGGGCCATCTTACTAAATAGTAGGCGTTATTTATTCTTTGGAGAAGAATTGTCGTATAGAGTAAAAACATTAACCATAATGGATAATGTGTCCACATTATTTTATTTTATTAATTGAAGAATTGTCGGCTGATTTTGTGCAAATTATCCATCGTCGTTGCGGTCACCATTTCACAAAACTCAAGCTCATAGACCAGAGGGAGTTAGAAGGTGCGGTTTGTGCCAACATCTTCCAAATCGTGTGAATAGTAAAGGAAAAATCTTGGATTTCTTGAAAAGTAAACGGAAATATATTTTTTTGTTTAAAAAGTCGTTCGAACAAATAATCAATACCATAGCCCCTGGGAGAACTGTGTCTCATCCAGTCCGCATAACACTAGAGCCGGGTGGACGGTCTATACACATGGGTACCCACAAGTAATCGATTGTGCATTCAAAAGAAAGAGAATTACCCGCAATAATACCGGGTGAGTTAGCAACGGTCGTTATGGCGTGGCTGTAGGCAGTCGCTCACATCCGGGAGGCGAGGAGGTACGAATCCCCCCGCCAGCAACCTTGAAGATGACTTGTGTGGTTTTCCATCTTCCTTCCAGACAAATGCGGGGGTTGGTCCCTAAGTAAAGGCCACAGCCGTAGCGGCGGTTATGTTATGCGTTGTTATTTGACTGACGATATGAAGATTGGCGACCACAACTTATGCTGCCAACTTTTAAGTTACAACATAAGTGTCGGTTTTAGCGCCTGCAAATGGTCAAAAACTTGGCGACTTTAAACCATGAGTGACAACCTTGTTTCAACCCAAAAGCAAGAAATTATACTATTAACCCTCGGATACTCGCGCGGGCTACAAGTGTAGCCCAGTGATTTATTTTGTTGTAGTGCAGAGTATATTCTTTGCTAGGAATATTGAGAATCTCTATTGCTGCCTGTTGACGCTGTATTTAACAGACGGGTGTGTTTCCGACTAAACTAATTGCGCCAAACTGACACCAGATGCATTAGAAGTCTTCTGGGCTACAATAGTAGTCCGCGCGAGTATCGCTGTTTCAGAATTGAGCGTACGAAGGAAACGTTGTCTCACAGGTGGTGGCCATGGAGATGACTTTCAAATCAGTCAGTGTTTAGATGAAAGTTGTGATAGGTTGAGTGTAGAGGAAATAAAGTAGGCTGTTGCTTCTTGTGTGGACGAGGGAGGGATAAATCAACAAGGAATAGGCCTAGATGCGAAAAGTGCAATAATATTTTTTCTCGGATCATTGTGTCCATTTGAATTGAATGCTTGGTGACAAATTTGTGTGAGCATGCTTATGTATGGCTATAGATTGTAGTCAAAAGAGCAAACATAAAATTCAAGGATTCGAGAAAAATAAATGAAAATACTGAAATTGTTCATAATAAGTGCTGATTTTCTAAGGAAATTATCTAACCTAGTACCCTATTTTTGTTTAGTTCCAATCCAAATATACACTATTGTAAGTGTTTAGGTTTACATAAAAATAATTTAACAGTTCTAGTTCCATTAGTTTATTGCTGTTGCAGTTTTACTGAAGATGTACGATAAAATTGAATTTTCTTCTTAGGTTTGTATTCTCTCCATATGAAAATAAAAGCCTACGTAAAATCCTTAGATTTAGCTTAGAATACTTCTATATACTAATATTTAACATATTATTAAAACTGAACACCAAAAATAACGTGTGCGAGTCCATCAGATCGATTAATTGTTTGGGCTACGTATGTAGCCCGCGCGAGTAACGCTTTATCTATTACTAGCGCGAGTGTCGGAGGGATATTCCATTCACTGGAATAAGCCTCTCGTTTGAAGGAACTTCTCTGTTTGGTGAGTGTAAACTCCCCTGTCTCGGTGGTGGTGGTGACGGCCGTTACAGTGATCGATTTGGAAAATAAAATACTTATCAAATGACCTTAATGTCCGTTGGAAACAATAGGTCAGCCGTTTTTGAACCCGCGATCTCAGAAGCTCAGCATGCTACCGACTACGCCACCGAAGCCGCTAAAACCAAGTTCAGTTGCAAGAATACACATACGTTTTTTTCTAAGCAAAGGTTGTTTTCAAAAATATATCAAAAATACTAGTTGTCTAAAATCTAAAAAAGCATTAAAATTCTAAAAAATCAGATCTGTTACAAGTACTGTCTATATATTAACTCCTAACAATTTATTCCTTGCCCAAACATTACTTATTAAATACTGTTTTTCCTTTCCTAGATTATATTTTTCACAGCAACACCATCAGTAAGATATTTACTCTCACATGAACAGACGATCACATCAATCCCAACCTCAATATGTCTACAGGGTGATTCATAATTCCTTTTACAAACTTCTGGGGGTTGTAGAGGGGACTAAGTAGATCACATTTTGATTAGGAATCCATGTCCGGACAAGTCTCGTTTCGATACCAAATCAGTTTGACTCGATTGCACATCTCCCACTTCACTACAGACACGTATACACTACAAGAGTTGTTCCACGTGGCGACCCTGATGTTCATTACACAACGCACAGTGAGTCAAAATCGAAATCTAGGGGGACAAATTATTTATTTTCATAATTAAAAAAATCAAAAGTTATTACTTCTACAGCATTCTCATATAATTGCCACTCACTATTCTGGGATATAAACGCATCTTAGTGTAAATCTGTCGCCACTGTTCGAGCAGTCTGAATTGGAGGGTGAATGTAAGTGGCTGTGGTTTGGTTGTCTTTGTGGTTAGTGTGATGCTTTAAGAAGGAACATGCAGCTGAAGGTATGATCTTTGTAACGTGTTTCAGTTATTAATGGGCGTAATTGTTACGTAATTTTAGCTATATTTACATTATTTAATATTTAACTATTATTTTTAAAATTATAATTTCACTTAGATTTTTAGTATGTCGCGTCACTCTGCGTCACTTTCTACTTAATGTTAAAATGTAGATAAAGTCTTGTAGTTTACCCCTGTTATAAGATTTTTTGCATCTTTTTGCAACTTACTTAGTTATTTTACGTTTTAGAAGATGCCGCGCAACCAGTTCTCACACGATCACAACTGTTTGAAGCACTGGGTTCGACGATTATGTCAAAAGTGGACTTTGTGACTTTGTTAAAAGTAAATTAGGGGCAGAAAATTGTTCTGAAGAGATAACTGAATGCTGTATCCAACTCCTAGTCATAAACAATTTCTTGCATGTGTAGACGAAGCTTAAAAAAGGTCTTAACTGATGTTTATTATGAAGTAAACAAATTACTGTATATATGTTGCTTTCACTCTAAATTCATGATTAAAACGTAAAAATAATTTTGTCCCCCTAGATTTCGATTTTGACCCACTGTGCAACGTGTACCTGCGCAGCATCATGTCCCACGAGACCTGGTGTGTGTGTTCAATTATGTGCGCTGCCGCCAGAACGCGTGCAATAAGATTCTTTTCCGACTCGACAGTAGTCTCATAAACAAGGTTCTGCATGTGGCCCCACTGGAAAAGTCAAGGGGAGTTATATCTGGCGATCGTGTGGTGGCCACGAAATTGGACTACCTCGACCTGTCAAAGTGGACTCACTGTCACTACCGTTTGTAAATGAACAGATGACACGATATCATTGGACTGCGGTCTCGTCTTGTAAACTACTGCGCCCTGACTGCATCACAACTGATGTCAAAGCGGACTCACTGTCACTAAGGTTTGTAAACAGAAGACACACGTACTGTATGACATCAGGGGACTGCAGACGTTGCCCTCAGCCAATGTTATTTGCGTTCCGTGAAGCGGGCGATGTAAAATGAAAGTGATCTTCAAACCGATTTGATATCGAAACGATAAATGTCCGGACAAGGATTCTACTTAGTCCCCTCTGCAACCACTAGAAGTTTGTAATAGGAATTATCTATCACCCTGTATACATGAATTTATAATATCCACATTTTCAACTTCAAGCGGAGTTTTTCAATAGCTTTGTCTTTCACCTTTAATATATACAGTACTTGTAATAGGTCTGATCGTTGTAGAATTTTAATGCAGTTTTATAGTTTATACAACTAGTATTTTTGATATATTTTTGAAAACAAGCTTTGTGTGAGACTTGATACTGAACTTGGTTTATCTGAGATCTGATCTGCTAGGGAAGGTCACAATGTGGCCGAATCCGAAACTCTAATTAAAGTTCATTTTATTGACCTAGGGTTTTAATTCTCGTAATGTATTAATACAATTTGGGTACTAATAACAATAATAATAATATTTATCGTATGGCTTTTAGTTCCGGGAGTGTCCGAGGACATTTTCGGCTCACCTGAGTCTGTAGCTGCTTCCAGCGGACACTCTTACGGTGAGCTACAAGATCCGTTCAATTTCAAGTATTTCCAACTTTCGCTACCAGATATCAATGATGCCTAGTGGTGAACGTTGGAACTTTGATAGAGCGTTCCGATGAAATCTAACCTAATAATTTAGCTTCACACAGGTTTAGTCTGTGGAAGGATCTGTTACATGCCACAAATCTATAGGCTAACATGGGACCGCCGCCCTCCGAAGGGAGGCATACTGATGGATTTTAACGCTCTTAAAAATACCGACGACTTCAGCCGGGTTTGAACCCGCTATCTTGGGCACAGCAGTCCAGAATGCTACCAACTACGCCACCGAAGCCGCTAATAATAATAATATGATGATGATGATGGGCATATGGTGAAGAATCCCAATTGGAAACTACTATGTGATAGATTAAAAATCATGATTCAGGCATTCGAAATGTTAACGAGGAAATGGATTGTAGGGGATGATGGTCTGAGCTCACGATTGTCAATTTTAATTCTGAAATTCGAATCTGGGACCTTCAGAATTCCATCTGCCAAATGCCAAGGCTCTGATACATAACCCACTAGTCATCAACTACCCGCAATGTGTGCAAATAGTTAGGAGTTACTCACATAAACATCACTTCTTTGTACTATAGCAAAATAACTTTTATTTGAGCTATTGTATTTGCACATGACCGGTGGTTGGTTAATGAGTGACCGCTGGTCTAAGCTTTGAGCAAGTTTAAGTGAGGGAGGTCTTAAAGATGCATCAACTCACTGGGTCTGCCACTTTCTTTTTTAAACGTACATGACTCTTTGACTTCTGATTATAAGTTACAATGTAATTGTATGCATTTTGACAGCAATACAGAGGCAAGCTGCTTATTATACTCGCCATTTGCAGCGTGAAAATTGCCAAACGCAGAGATTTTGTATACAATGTATATTTAAAGTTGCCAGCAATCTTGAGTTCACTACTAATAAACCTTAAATTCATGACAATCCAGTGAAATAAAACCCTGGAAAAATAAGCCATTAAAAACAAGGTTTGGCCTTGCAAGCTAATATGCCATAACGTCATGCGCACGAGAGATTGTGTGCAATAGACTCGAACCGTTGACCTTTTCACTGCCTGTCCAGACCTGTTATCCCACGTACTAGTGTAAGTTGACACAAGGCGCCCAGCAGTAGGGAAAGTGTCCAGTATATATTCCCTGACCCTTGTCAATAACTCTCACCACCACCACCTGGCGTAGTGACGAGCATTCTTGACTGTCACCCCGGTGGTCCAGATTCGATTCACGGCTCTATCAAGAAATGTAGTTCTGGTGTGACGGCTGAAACTCGTGATGCAAAACTCGGCCATCCTAGAGGTGGTTTTACGTTGTTTCTAATGTTTACTCTTAACTTATCGCCAATTCTTGTGTCAGTTACAAATTGATGATTGTTTACGAGTTAGCGAGCGAGCCTGCTTCGTCACAGCATCAAATTGTCGAGTTAAGACTTCAGAGATGAGGATATGTGTTTGGAGTTTGCTGTTCACCTCGGCTTTTCTGAATTGTGTCTGGGACCTGCCGTCCGTGCACCTTTCACGCTTACGCTGGGTGAACCGTTAAAGATGCCGGGCGAAGCCGGGGTGGGTTGCTAGTTGTACCTATAATGATTGATCTAAAATTCTTCATCTGCAGATGTGTGATGTCTCAAATGAATCTTACTTTTGAAGGTCTGAGAAATAGGTCGTTAGGCCTCTTTAACACGGGGCCATCCACCACGTCTTTGCAATATTTTCTCTAGCCACCAAACACGCCACCAGTAATGAGCCCGTCTTGAAATGGAGGTGGAAGAAGCAGCACTTGCTGTTTTTATATATATCAGGTTGCGTAAGCGCCGAAAACGGGGAAATAGAAGATTTTGGGTTCACCCACTTTTGCAGGATCGATTAACAAAAGGTATATTTTGTATTCAGTATATTGATCTAAGACAATCCAGTCAAATTCTTCACCTTCCTACGAATGAACATGTCCGCTTATGATGAGCTACTGCAGTGTTTAAAAGATCAACTGACTGGTGTGGGCACAAATATGAGAGATAGTACACCTCCAGAGAAAGAAATCCTAGTGACACTGAGGTAAGAAGAATTTGCACATTTTCGATTTACAGTGTACTCCCGATAATTCGTTACATTATACTTTAACGGAGATAAACATATAAACAAGTGAATGGAACGTAATTGTGTGTAGTCATGGTTACAGCAGGACACGGACATTTGTTTACCTTTTTCACAGGGTGAGATAATCCCAAGAGATACTAAATGTATTCATCAGCCGGGAGATAAGAGCAAACTCAAAGCGATTTAAATCGTTTTTAATTAAAAGTAATTTCGTTACAGTTATCGTTACTTACCAAAAATAGTGACAGAATTACCGTTACGGTTGTCAAAGTAACAAATAGTTACTTTTTCGTTAGTTATTTTTTATTTAAGGGGCGGAACAGCGAGGACATGGGGCCTTACGTTTTCGTTGCCTAATGTAATAACATTTAATTATTACTCCCTAGAACTGAGGCGAGAGTGATTATGTACTGCATATCCTGTAAGCAAGGAGCTGCTTGCCAAGGCCCCCTGAACTCGGCCATTGTACACTGATGCGGACTGTACCAGACCAAGGGCGCCTGTATTATGTATCGCAACACCCGGATTGGCGAGTGCAAGGCTCTGCCTTCCACCTACTCGACTGTATTTCACTTTCAGCTGTTGTTTTGTTGTGTGCCGCTCTTTTGTCTCCTCGAGTTTATTTTGTGCTTCTTGGTGCTGCAATACCTTTTTCTGTTAGCACGCTACTTCTTTCAGGAACAGCTGTTTTGTTAATTAGGCACCGTTTGTTTTTGTTTTTTAGAAACCAGCTCTGTATTCCGAATCGCAATACTCCATTGACACGAACGTGACGTCATGATTCTCCGAAAAGAGAACAGAACAAATTAGTTTGTTTATTAAGGCGGATGCCGAGGATGTTCGATGTAATAATCTACGAAAATATGAACATCTAATATAGCCTTCCCGTTATGAGACTTCAAATGATAATATTTACTTATCCCGAGGTATAGACGTGCACGTTGAATTGCTCACCACCATCGCTATGGGGAGCTGCAGCAAGTCCGGAGATTAGAGGTTCGAATCCCGGCGCTGATGGTGGCTATTCAGTGTTTCCCCAGATTTTTCCCACACTCCCTCCAGGCAAATGTAGGGACAGTACCTTACTTCAAGTTCCGGGGCTTACCCCATTCCTAAACTTTATCATTACAGTTACACACACTACTAGTCACCAGAGAAACACAGGTTATCAGAGTTGTTTCAAATTACTACTGCTATGATGAAGATTCAGGCATAAAGTATGAACTACCACCTGGATTGTCCATCAGGAACAGGAAACAATTAGCTATACAGCGGCTTCGGTGGCGTAGTTGGTAGCATGGTGAGCTTCTATGCCCAAGATCGCGGGTTCAAACCCAGCCGAAGTCGTCGGATTTTTTAAGAGCGTTAAAATCCCTTAGTATGACGTCCTTTGGAGAGGAAGTAAATCCGGCGGTCCCATGTCATAGATTTATGGCATGAAAAAGAACCTTGTGGAAGCTAAAATTTGTGGGCTAGTTTGATAACGCTATATTAGCTCCAATGTTCGCCGCCAGGTGCTGACTGCGATGGCATTTAGTAGCCACGTCATGGATAGTAGCATTTGGTAGCAAACGTAGGATCTACTTGAAAACATCAATCGTCTGCAGTCCTTGTACCTGATTCACAGATAACACACACACTAATACAGCCATCACAATAATTAACACCGGTTTTCAGACAAATTCTACACACACCCAAAGTACACGGGGCTACATGACCGCGTTGTCGCAGGCCCTAAACTAAGGAACTAACCAACCAACTAGCTATACATCGCATTACAAATTATTACCTAAATCAACATTAATTAATAACATAAACTTATTATTGCATGCACTCTTGTGTTGAAATACAATCTGCATATATGTTGTAAAAATAATAGGCTATGTCTCACTGATAATCTCTACTGGTTTAGCCGTTAGATTCGTGAGACATATCACAAATGTATTATCAATTGTATTAAATTCATTTTTTTTTCTGAAATGATCGGAGTAGTTACAATAAGTCTGCCTGCTGTGAAGAGCATGCAACATTGCATTCGAGCTCCCCATGGATATCACACAACGCATAGTAATAGCTCTATTGCCTTGCGCCGTATTTGGTAAGTGAAAGAAAAAGTCTACTGTCTTTAGCTACGCTATTAATCTAACTTACTTGCGTCTCTAGGAAACCAGTATTGTTGAGGACATGTGGTGCGATATAATACACAATCTATCCTTCGAAGTATGATGAAAGGGGGCGGAAGATTGAAGTCATCAGCCCCAGTTTTGAACCAAAACATTTACGCATAGTAAATTTGCTTGGATTACAGACACTGTAATAAGTGATTGTTTGTTAGGAACGTTCATCTGTTTGAGTTCATAATAATGATTAGTTACAGTAATCCACATATAGACCTAAACGCAAAAACAGTGTTGGTTGGTTCCTCAGTTTAGGGGCTGCGACAACGTGGCCATGTAGGTCCGTGTACTTTGGGTGTGTGTGTAGAATCTGTCTGATAACCGGAATTAATTGTGATGGCTGCATTAGTATGTGTTATCTGTATTTCAAGTAGTTCCTACTTTTGCTACCAAATGCTACCATCAACGACACCTAGATGTGAACTTGGCTAATAGATGCCATCGCAACCGGCAGCAGTGGCGGCGAACGTTGTAACTTAAAGAGCGGTAATCAAATCTAACCTACAAATTTAGCTTCACATAATTGTAGTTAATGGAAGGTTCTTTTGCATGCCATAAATCTATGACATGAGCCCACCGGCTATACTTCCCCTCCGAAGGAAGGCATACTGAAGGATTTTTAACGCTCTTAAACAAATCCGACGACTTTGGCCGGGTTTGAACCCGCAATCTTGAGCATAGAAGCTGAACATGCTACCAACTACGCCACCGAAGCCGCCGCGAAACCAGTTTATTCATTGCCTTCATTCTTGAAAGATTGTTTGGATCCGATGAAACACCGCTGAGATAGCAGAATTTAACGCACTGAAATTATGCCACGTCCACAATAGTTAAAATTTAAAGCGTGACGTAAATATTTTCGCCGCAACTTCAATATCGTATTCTTGCAACATAAAAATGTTCGTTGTAAGTTTACATAATGCGTCTGTGCTCAGCCGTAGCCTATTGCTATGGTTATGTATGTTTATATTTCAATAAGCTTGCGTAGCATCTTTGATAAAAATGTATCACTTGCATTGGATACAGCGTAAATTCTTGCACGCGCTTGTATGCTGTCAACGCACCTCCGGCGATAATTTCTTACTGCGCTCACAAGTCTTCCCAGTTTGTACGCGTTAATACTCCGGACTGATGGTGAACATGTATTTAGGTCCTACTACTAGTCTACTATAACTACAAACTTCTTCGGTGGCGTAGTCGGTAGCATGCTGAACTGCTATGCCCAAGATCACGGGTTTAAACCCGGCTGAAGTCGTTGGACTTTTAAGAGCGTTTCTTCGGAGGGGAAGTAAAGGGCGGCCCATGTCATAGATTTATGGCTTGTAAATGAACCTATTGGTTGTGTGTAGCAAAAATTTGTAGGTTATATTCGGCTGTTTAGAAACACTCTATAACGTTCCAACGTTCGCCACTAGGTGTTAATGAGATTGGCATCTGGTAGCCAAAGTTGGAACTACTTGAAATTGAACTTGTTAGGAGCCCATGGGCGTTCAATTAAAAACATCCAGCTATGGCCATATGGCTGCATTCATCTATAATAATAATAATAATAATACTGAACTATTACTACAGATAAAAATCTAGAAATGTGTGTATGCACGGGACCATCAATTTGTGTTCATTGGCTTCAGCTTGGTCCGTTGGTCACCCCTAGCCTAGAGCAGAGGTCCTCCAAGTGGGGGGGGGGGGGTGCATAGAGTGATAAAGGGGGGGGGGGGCGCTGACTCTGATTGAAATATTTATATTTCATATTCTGTAACAAATATCGCTATCCTCATCTCCATGAACCTATCATAGGGAGGAAGCTCCCACGTGCATAATAAACTCGTACTTCAGCTGTCTTATTTCACAAGAACTGACCAGTATATCCTGCCAGCAGGGATTCTGAGAAAAGGTGTAGAGTGACATTTCCCACACCGCACCCCTTAACCCACCACCCCCAGCGATATCTCCTTACCAAACACTTAACAACCACTAATGACAATAAGTCGCTTGACAATGTGAACGCAATTTTCTTACAATAATAGATTCTTAGTTGGTTGGTTGGTTCCTTAGTTTAGGGGCTGCGACAACGCGGTCATGTAGCCCCGTGTACTTTGGGTGTGTGTAGAATCTGTCTGATAACCGGTGTTAATTGTGATGACTGTATTAGTGTGTGTATCTGTTTTTTTTTTTTTTTTTAATTCAAGTAGGGACTGCAACTTTGAATTTTCAAATAGTTCCTACTTTTGCCGCCAAACGCCACCGTCAACGACTACTAGGCCTAGTTCAGAACCAGCTACTAGACGTCACCGCAGTCGGCTCTTGGCAACGAACGTAGCAACCTAAGAGCGTTGTTTACATTCTTAACCTATCCAATTTAGTTTCACACAGGTGTAATTAGTGGAAAGATCTTTAACATGCCATAAATCTATGACATGGGACCGCCGGCTTTACTTCCCCTCCGAAGGAAGGCATACTGAGGGATTTTTAACGCTCTTAAAAAATCCGACGGCTTCGGCCGGAATAGATTCTTATATTTCTGCCATTGCCGACTCGAATCCAGCCAAGCCTTTGCAGTCAGTTCAAAGACAGTGAGTGAAGAGGTGAATTCTAGTGCGTGTTCAGTGGAAGTGGTTACAATAAACTGATACAAGTAACGCCATTACCCATGGATAAGTGGCTTTAAATGAGACCCCATGAAAGTGATAGTGCTTACCCTCCTTCGGAAGTATTATTTTCGTTAATTCCCCTTAAGGAGAGCGTCAAAACACAATAAATGTTCATGTTTTTTTCTGTCCCTTTCTTCTTTCTTCCGAAAAACCTCTTCTCTTCTGTCCACTTCTTTTCTGATTTTTTTTTTATCTTTGGGCGTTTGTTCAAATGTATGTTTTATGAGTTTTTCTCTGTATGTTTCCCTGTGTGCCATGTCTTCTGTAGAGATGTTCAGTTTCTTGAGGTCTTCCACGGTTTCTTTTACCCAATTGGTTTTCAGTGTACTATTCATAGCTAAATTAAAATGTTTTCGTCAGTATGTCTTCGTTCATCCTATGTACTGTAGGTATGTGTCCATATAATTTTGCCATTCTTTTCCTCAAGTTGTTTGTAATCGTCTCTGTCTGTATAGTTATATTGTCGGTCTCTTTATCCATATTCCCTCTTTCTGAACTGGCCCGTAGATCTTTCTCAGAATTTTTCTCTCTTGTTTTTCTAGTTCTTTGATTTTTGTTCATCCCTTGATTGCTTTCGTTTCTGAAGCGTATAAGGCTTCTGATAAGAATACTGTGTCCTAGTGTCGTAGTTTGAAATTGATGGAGATACTCTTTTGTTCCATGTAAGTCTGTATGCTTTCTATAATTTTGTGATCCTTTCTTCATTGGATGCCAATTTCAGTCCTATTTTCTGTATAATCTATCCCAGGTATTAGAAACTTTCCACTTGCGTTATTTTTCCATACTTGGTTTCCAGTAGGTGTCTGTCTGTATATTTTGTGTCCATGTACTGTGTTTTTTCGTACGAGATTTGTAGCCCTGTTTTGGCTGAGATTTCATGTAGCGTCTCTGGAGCTTATTTGGCTTCTTTTCTGTTATTTGTTATAATGGCTATATGTTGGCAAAGGCCAGACATTTAATGTTGACTGTTCTTTCCTGGTGTTTCGCCATTTTTGACTCCTTTTTCCCATGTCTTGATTATTTTGTCCAAAACTGATCTGTTCAATAGAATGGGTGTTAAGCCATCTTCTTGTCTCACTCCTGTCTTGATTTCGAATGGTTCCGGGATCTCTCCCATGAATTTAAATTTGGATATTGTATTTGTTAACGTTTCTTGGATTAGTTTTCTGGTCTTGTTGTCCACCTTCATTTCTTATAATGAGTTGAAGAGCGTTTCTCTATCTATGGAGTCGTAACCTGTTTTGTAGTCTACGAATGTTGTGGTGTTCCTGTACTTTCTGGACTTTCTCGTTGCTAATATTGTTCTCGGGCACCAGATCTGACCACTGCAGGATCTTTCCTTCCTGAACCCTCATTGGTATTCTCCAATCTGTTGATCTGTCTGAGGCTCTATCCGTTTTAACAGTGCTTTGGAGAAAATTTCGTACGTGACGGGTAATAATGAAATTCCTCTGTAGTTATTAGGGTTTGTTTTGTCTCCTTTCTTGCGGAGGGGGTGTATTAGGGCTGACCTCCATTCTTCTGGTACCTTCCCTGTTTCCCAGATGTTTTCGATGATTCTGTGTGTTTTGGGTGTAATATTTATGAGGTCTAATTTCCAGATTTTCGAAATCAATCCGTCTTCTCCAGGCGATCTATTGTTCTTCAGTGATTTTATTATTCCCACTATTTCTTCATGTGTTGGAGGTTTGGAATCCATGTTAAGTTCTGGCTTTTCGAACTGTAATCTCTTATTATTATTATTATTATTATTATTATTATTATTGTTGTTGTTGTTGTTGTTGTTGTTGTTGTTATTGTAACTTATAGTTGCAGTAATTAGACAGAATCAAATACTGTAGATCTTGTGATTTTTTTGTGTGGTGCGAAGGAGCCTATGAGAAGTGCTAAGAAAGGAAAGAAGAATATGGGGGAGGGGACGCTAGATATTACATATTTCAGATGGGGGCAAGACAGACAAAGTTTGAGAACCCCTGCTCTAGAGGCACAGAGTATATAGGCTACATGCTGGTACAGTACTTACAGGCCATAAACTAAGTGACAGCCATCAAGCTCATCTAGCTTAATGGGCACAGATTATCATGTATGCATTCGAAATGAGGTATTGTGATGCAGTTTTGGTCTATCAGTTATGTATTCTAACCACAAGGGAGGTCATTTAAAATCAATGCGAAATAATTAGCTCTGACAATACAGATAGGCTTACTGTATGTTCCAATTTGATCGCCTCCACGTGCGGCATTCTGAGCACTGCAGTTGTTGCAAACTAACCGCAATGCATCGCGAAAAACATATTCGACAGTAGCGATCAGCGTAAACATTTCGCCTAGTTCAGTTTTGGGGAATATTATTATGCATGGTTATCTATCTCAAATATGTTCTCATCTGTTGAAGGCAAGCATACATTAATGCTAATAGGGGGCTCTGAAAACAGTAGCAATATTAACTATATATTAATCCATCTAATGTATTAATGTATCTGCTCAAACTCAATGTAAGAGTTACGGTGACATAAAACGCTGAACAGCTTATAAATTATAAATATTTGCTTGCCGTTATCAGTCAGAAGGCTGCATTTTAAATGATTTTAAAATGTACGATCACACATGCTTTTCTTGTAAATACACTCTGAACATAAATTACAAACACAATCTGTTATTGATGAACGAGGGCGGATCAAAAAGTATTTGCCTCTATTTCTTTTAGCCAAAAATAAATACATACAGGTAATTACAAATACTAGCGGACCCGTGCGAGAACTCTCGTATAATGGGTTGTGTGCGCCCCTTGTATACAGACTACCCACCTGGCTCTAGTGCTATGCGGGTTGTACTCGACACAATTCTGGCAGGGGCTATAGTCTTGTTTATTTGTTTAAAAGCACTTTATGAACAAGTAAATATATTTCCGTTGACTTTTCAATGCAAGATTTATCCTGTGCTATTGAGACGATTTGGAAGATTTTGGTACAAACCACACCTTCTATCTCCCTGTGGTTTAGGAGCTTGAGTTTTGTGAAACATACACCTTAGCCTATTATATACTAAGATGCTTACTGTCTTACTTGCGTAGCTTACACTATTTTTCCACATAGTCTCCACATTTGTTCAGACTTTTGTCCCATCGCAGCACTAAATTTAAGATGCCTCTGTGGTAGAATTCAGCAGGATGACTGTGGAACCATCGTCGGACTGCTTTCTTGGCGTTTAGAAATTTCATCCCCTTCATGACTCCTCCCTAGAAAACGGAAGTTACTGAATTTTTCTTCACAGATTTAGCACATTGTATAATTTTGTAACTAGGTTTAATAAAATTCTGTATTGTTGAAAAAATATACTTTAATAAACTATGCACAAAAATTAAATGTATCACAGCAGTAAGTAAATTTCAAACGGTAGCCTACATATTTTCTGAAAACAATTAATGTAAAATAAAATCTATATCTTATTGATTATGGTAGTTACTGAACATCCACACACTAGTACAGTCATCAGAATACCATACATTATTACACACAACTATACACACACCCAGGTACACGGGGCTGAATGACTACGATGCAAGTCCCTCAAATGAAAGATACAAACTACAAGCAACTTAAATTCTTTATTTAAACAGTTGATCGTACCAACCTAACTCTTATTTTAATGGTCGTGTTTGTGCCTACGTCCTTGGCTTCACCCCCCTGGTGTATACGTATGTGTTCAAGAAGGAAACACTGAGATTGTAATCGTTCCAGGTAACTCTGTCAGGATAGAAATAACTCGCGAGAGGTCATGGCCTCGTGTGGCGCGCTCGTTTTTTCTTTTGTTTTCACTATTCTTGAGCCGTGTCTGTACCTGCATGATGTGTGTAGCGTACCTAAGCTGCGAGGCCCGATATGGACAAGAGCTCGTACACATTCAACTACAACGGAAGCCCTCCGGCGTACCAGAGAGGGTTAAAGCACTCTCTACGACTAGACAAGGGAATTTGTCTGACAACAGGTGTGTGGAACTAATTGTATTCGAATTTCGAATCTTCGCACCCGCATCTGTCCTTTCCATATGTGGAGCATGTAAATGTCGCCGATAATTACCGCTGCTAATAATGTCTCTTTTTTCTGATAATTTCGGGAGCATTTGGATAGGCCCCTCCTAGTTATCTGTGAAGGAAAATAATCAGTTAGGTATGTCTCGAAATGAAGACTCTAATTTAACCTGGCGAATTCTCGACTAAAGCTGTCTTGGTAGACGGAAGCGTTTGGTACAGATTTACTAGACTGTTGCTATAATTGCTGGCATTTCCGGAGTTAGGTCACACGAATCTCCGGTGGCTTGGCGAGCCAGGTCTGTGGCTCAAGTTACTGTGGAGTAAAAGTAAGAGGTTAGCCTTGGCTTCAGCCCACACGACACTGCCCTCTGTACAGCCCGATCAGTTGTGCTGCTTGCACTCGGTATCGAGGGGAAGGTCCGCCGATACATCCAACGAGACACAATCTACGTGGGCTGTTCAATAAAGAACAATTGTATTTTCTTTTTGCAACACACCTTTACTCATCCTCCAAATTATTACGGTTCTTCTGAACGTAGTCCCCATTGCATGCAATACACTTTTATAGCCTTCAAAGACATGCTGAAAGTTATTTTTGATAGGTCCTTCAAAATCGTCGCTGTTGCCTACATCACTGATTGTGATGACGAAAAACGTTTTCCACGAAGGTGTTTCATCAGAGTAGGGAATAGAAAAAAATAATGGGGGTCTAGGTCTCGACTGTAGGAGGATAAAAACCACATGTCTCATTGGTTTGCGCGAGATATTGAGCAACGTCATTTGCTATATGTGGTCTTGCACTATCATTGTACAGCATCCAATCTGTTGCTTTTAAATGTGGAATTTTGAGTATATGTTCTTCGAGAGTGTTCAGTGCACCCATTTAGTATACTCTATAGTCACAGTCGTATGTGCTAGTGCGACATAAACGATATGGCCATAACCTTGCTAGCAGAAGCCACCTCATTTTGATTAACACTTTAAGCAGAGGAGCTCCCGATATGTTGTTAAAAAAAGCTGATTCACGTTATTTGTGCTGTTTTAAAATGAGCCATCGTAGTTCCGCCCCTTAAAACAACAATATCTAACTAAAATGAGCCACTGATTGCTCACACGTCCTGCACCTTGCCCCCAAATAGTCCACTGGCATCTGATAGCAAAGCAATCAGCTCCAGTGATAAGCAGCGCTTGCAGCAGAACTTGGCAAATTTCTGGATATTATCCGAGTCCAGATGTTTTGATATTCACCCAGAATGTTTCATTTGAAGACCTCACGGAAAGAATGGGGTAAGTCCATTTTTTTCGGAAATGAGTTTATGGTGCATTCTGGTGGCCAGCCATCGTCAATTACAAGCGGCTTCGGTGCCGTAGTTGGTAGTATGCTGAGCTTATATGCCCAAGATCGTGGGTACAAACCCGACCGAAGTCGTCGGATTTTTTAAGAGCGTTAAAAATCCCTCAGTATGCCTTCCTTTGGAGGGGAAGTAAAGCTGGCGGGCCCATGTCATAGATGTATGGCATGTAAAGGAACCTTTCATCAACTAAACTTGTGTGAAGCAAAATTTGTAGGTTAGATTTGATTAATGCTCCTAAGTTCCAACGTTCGTTACCAGGCGCTGGTTGCGATGGCATCTAGTAGTAGTCGAGTTCACAGCTAGGTGTCATGGACGGTAGCATTTAGTAGCGAAAGTAGGGCCTACTTGAAACTATCATCTGTAGTCCTTACTTGAATTTAAAATAGATGACTCACACTAATACATATCACAATTAACACCGGTTATCAGACAGATTCTACACACACCCAAAGTACACGGGGCTACATGACCGTGTTGTCACAGCCCATAAACTAAGAAACCAACCAACCATCGTCACTGCAGATCAGTTGGAATGCATTGCAAATAAAGCGGAATGTCACCGAGATACAGAGGTTTTTATTTTTAGTGGAAACGGGAAGAACGTCCCATATCCTCTCACTTTTTCATAATTTAACTTTAGTTGTTACTTGTTTTACTGTACTTCCTTCATAAGAAATACATTTGGCAAAAAAAACTAGATTCCTTACCCTCAATAGTTTTGAGTACTTTTTTTTACTGTTGAAAGTTTAAATTCGCTCTACTGAAGAATGTACAGAATGTGACACCCCGTTCTTCTTGTCGAGTCTTCATTTATGATTGATGCATGGCCTGAGCAGCGCAGTAAGTGAAGTTCTCGGTGAGTTGGCAGATTGCTTCAAATAATAGCTTTATGGCCATGAAGGAGAAGATATAAATAGACCGCAATTCCCATCTTCTAACACTGAACGCATTAACCGTGAATGATTATTTCCATGAACCAGAGCCATGGTTCACCACTGCTAATAAAATCGTTATTATAATCTCTCTCGGACCTATTATTAACTAGAATTGTAATTCTGCAGGTACATTCGGTTCATGTTTAAAATAAAATTCATGGTTATCAGTTATACAACAAAACAAACACCACGGTACTGAGACCCTGAAGAGCCTTGGCCTATCAAGCGACGGCTGCCCAGCCATGTTCCCTGAAGATTGAGGAGTAAAGCGAGGTCAGTGCGTCGGGTCCCCTCTGTCGCTGCCTCACTGCACACTATTCCAGCCCTCGCGTCAGTTTCTTAAGTCCCAGGCAGATCGGGGAATCGAACCCGGGACCTCTGGATGAAAGGCAGGGCGCGCTACCCTATCCCCACGGGGTTGGCTATAAGAACATATAACCTACTTACTTTTAAATGTATGGGTATAGTTATCGCTTTGCCCTTAAAGCAATATTGTATTGTACTGAATGTCTACCCCTTATTATTCCAGTTTACAACCGAGTCGGGGATGAGATGAATTTCTATGTGGCGGGTGGATTTTACGGCCGGGTGCCCTTCATGACGCCAATCTCATGAGAGGAGTTAATGAGAGATGAAATGAATGAAGATGAATGAAACAGAAGCGGCCGTGGCCTGTGAGAAGATACCGTCCCAGCATTTGCCTGGAGTTGAAAATGGAGAAACCACGGAAAAGCATTTCAAGGACGGCCAAGTGTAGTGCTAGAACCCAGGTCTGCAGAGTCCGCCTGGCCAAGCACTGCGCATTAGCGAGCATAGCTACCGCTGCCGGTTTTTGTCCTGGCACGGTACAATAATTGATTATTCTTGTAATAAACGTAAAGAGTTGTGGCCTGCGATGTCTGCTCTCGTTTACTACGTTTCGTTGTAATTCCATTATTGCATCCAGAGGAATTGATTCTTAACATTAGGAAATCACGTCCATTCACCAGTTTGATGAAATGGTTGATCTTGTGCCTTATGCAAAGAAATCATCTTATCTGAGACACATATAATTGCTGCGTTTTGTCATTGCAACTGTAACAAATAATACATAATCAATATCAATGTCATATATTCAAGATGGCCACGGCGGACTATATTCAGTTAGTTATTGGAGTTTTAAGGGGCGGAACAGCGAGGTCATCTGCCCCTACTGTGCTATATTCAGTGTGGCATTCTTATGAGTAATGTTAGCGAGTTCTTTTATGTGGTACTGTAACGTGTTTTTCGAGGGGTTTTATGCAACTGGCATAAGTCAGTAGGAAGCCATTCTATATTTATTTACGCGGCAAATTGTTCAGCCAAGAGAATTTTTCATGTTAATTTATTATTATTATTAATTTATTATAATTATTATTAAGGTATTTTCGGAGCATTTTATAAAAATTATTAGCATTCAGATAGGTTTTCTATGTCTTAGAAAACGCTATCAAGCAAATTATTACGAACGACGATATCATAGAAAATTATGCGATTACGGAATTTTACGGAGTTTTCGTCAGTTAGGGTATTTGAGAGACATGACTCACTGGGAATTCTAATACAAGCTGATTCCTGTCGAGGAGCATGACGCTATCTTGGGTCGCATCGTCAAGAAGAGGCGAATTGTTGAAACGGAACCCTGTCGCCGAGTGTAATGACCCGGAGGAGGAGAAGATCGCGTGGTGGTTCAGCCAATCAGGGGAGACGACGTAAGCTAGTTGGGACTGAAGAGTGGGGGAGCCGACAGGTGAATATATCGTTCGACGCGCCGTGAGACGAGGACAATCTGTGAAATTCTTGACGAGTATGGATGCGCGTGCGAGTGGCTCCGATGTTCGGGGGAGTTAGCGGACAATCTGTGTAGAACTTGCAGTGTACGGTCGCAAGTGCGTGACGCTCCGATGTTCAGTGGAGTTAGCGACGAACTTTTGTAAAACGTAACCAGTGCGGTTTTACGAGAGTTTGGGTCCGATGTACGGACCATAGAATTATCTAATCTACCAGAATATCATCAAATTTCGACGGAGATGACGACGTCCAGGAGACTGTGGGAAGCACACAGCATCAGCAAGAACGAGGGAAATGCTTTGGCAATTTCCAGGGGTAAGCGCTAATGACGCAGAAATACGCAATCTCTCATTTTCTTTGTTTTATATTTCATAATTCAGTAACTTCATAGCTTGGAAATAAGAGTAAAATCAATTTATCAGACTCCGTTTTCACGTAATTTTCTATCGGTAATATTCAATTCACAACGCTCCAATTTAAATTTTAAACTTATTATTATTATTAATTTTGCTATACTTGTTTTATATAATAAATTCATTTCTTTTACAATGCAATCTTTGCTTTCAGTAGGTAGCATTAGATATAGACCAATTCCTTCTCCTGATACAATTGTTTGTTGGGTTAATGATCAAATCATACCACGATCTGAGTGAATAGAGTCTTGAATGTGTTCTGCCAGAGCTAGACGTTGTTAAATACAAATTTAGATTTCAACATTGCATTGAGGTCTTGGCGCCCATTAAAACAACATAGCTTAGGCAAAGGTAAACAGTTACATTTCTCTCCCAACAGTGTGGGCTAGCGAAACCATTTCATTTGTCGCTACCAACAAGGGGCACTAATTAACGTTACATTTGTACGCTCAACGTGGAGCAAAGTAAATACCGTTTCACTTGTCATCCCAGCCTAAGCAAGAGACCATTACATTTGTCGCTACCAACATGGGGCACTAATTACCGTTTCAGTACTTCTCTCATTAAATTGCCCATTAACTGTGCTATTATACCACAGAGCTAATGATATTTAAAGTTTTTAGAATACCCTCAGCCGCCATCGTGAATGTATGGAATCGCTGTGCTTTTGACTTAATCATAGGAGGCCACGTATAATCCTTTACTTAGCTACCAATTTTCGTTTTCGGTCTGAGAGCTAAAACGGGTTACACTCAAGCCCGTGAGGCAGAAATAAGAAAGGTAGGTTCGATTCCCACCTCAGCCATCCAGGAAGTGTTTTTCCGAGGTTTTCCATTTCTACTCCAGGCAAATGCCGAGATGGTTCCTAACTTAGTATTTCCCAATCCTCACCTTACTTACAAATACACACTACTACAGACAGCACAATAACAAAGGCTATCAGACTTATTTGTTTGTTTTATTTGCTGCGTGGCTCAGCGGTAACGTTCTCGCCTGCTGCGCCCATGTTTTCGGGACAGAATCCTGGTGCAGCCAATTGGTATTTCAGGGTGCGCAAATGCGAGGAAGCCGGGAGTACATTTACTGGCAC
The DNA here is from genome assembly GCA_946902985.2 of Meconema thalassinum. Lineage (NCBI taxonomy): Eukaryota > Metazoa > Arthropoda > Insecta > Orthoptera > Tettigoniidae > Meconema > Meconema thalassinum. The sequence continues at coordinate 1,169,516,702 of OX336388.2, forward strand.
GTTAAAGAGCCCCTTCTAGGTGAAATTCCGGCAGCCCGGCGTCTTTAAAAATCCGCAGTAGTTAAGAGGGACGTAAAACCAATAACAAAGTGAGTGAAAACTCCGATGAAAAGAACTGCATTTAGTATATTGGTTCGACAGTAAGTTGCTGAACACGAGAATCGAAACATGGTCACCGCATTTAACTTCCCTTCTTCTCAGACAAGAGCTCTGTCTTGTGAGTTATGCCTGTGAAATTTGGTTGGATTAAAAAAAGTTTAAACCCTAATACGAGACAAATTTAATTCTTTGAAGCGTGATGGTGTAGCTTTGAAACTACTTGCCTCTCAGTAAGACAGATCGGGATCGATCCCTGACTTTCCAATGTGAAATGTATGGTATTAAGTAAACGTCCAGTGGTTTCTCCTGTTAATGTATGTATGTATGTATGTATGTGCGGATTGAATAGAGCGCTGCTGCATTCATCTTTGGATACATTAATTCATTGTGCACTTGCTTTTTGTCACAGTTTCAAGCAATACAAAAACAATTTACTCAACTTCCGTGAATGCTAGTCGTGAAACACCTAATTGATGATACGTAATCGATTGTTTAACCAACAAATTCAAAAGGATGAAGTCCACTAACTTATTAACATATTCTATGTATCTATATTTTGAAGATCAGTCCTCTAAAATGGCAAAAATAAAATGTTCGTCATAGATTCTATGCTTGTCTAGAATATATTTCCGAAACTTTGAGCTGTCAAGCAGATGAGAGTATACTTGAGTCTATTTCCAGTGCTTATTTTCTTATTTCTTCAGCACATTGTGCAACATATCTTTATTCTTCAAGTTTTGCACAATAGTGGCAACTACGAATTTTCTGTGTTTTTTTAATGTTCACATGTATTAATATTTGTATTGACGACTATGTTTTAACATGTGTTATATTTTTGTTTCAGGTAAGTTACCTTCCAAGTTGTTCAACGTTCTAAAGGTGCTTGGTAAGTCCTCCTAGTTGTTAATTTTATGTTATATTATCACAATGTACTAGTGGATGTATGGTGGTTTAATTTGAGGGGAAGAGATTAAAACTTACCTTATTTTCCGTATCCTTGGTGTGATAAACCCTGCCACTGAATACTACCATAGTAGTCTACTACATTTGGTCCCTTCTATAATGATTATTTCGGGGAGGCACACGTTCTCAAATCATCCTGGATGCCGTTGCGTGTTTCAAAATGTAGTGGCGTAGTCGGTAGCATACTGATCTGCTATGCCCAAAATGGCGGGTTCAAACCCGGCCGAAGTCGTCGGATTTTTTAAGAGCATTAAAATATTTCAGTTTGCCTTCCTTCGGAGGGGAAATAAAGCCGGCGGGCCCATGTCATAGATTTATGGCTGGTTAGGAAACGCTCTATCAAGTTTCAACGTTCGCCGCCTGGTGTTAGAACGCATCTGGTAACCAAAGTTGGAACTAATTGAAATTGAACTTGTTAGGAGCCCTCGGGCGTTCAATCAATAATGCCCAACTTGTGGCCATTGGCTTCGATTCATATATCATCAAAATGTCAGATAATAATCGTAGTTTACTTTTCAAGTTTTGCTCAATACAAGCAATTAAGAATTTGCAGATTATTTTATGTTCACCCAATATGGTTGCAAAATACCCGTAGTCCCCTTCCTCTTGGAATGTGTTTCAATATGGTACATTGTTATAGGTTGAGTTTTTCCTCATAACCGCGGCACCACATACCAAGAAAACCCCTGCCCTAGGGTGTCTTTCATTTTCTAACACCCTCTTGTTTATCCTTCTTCCCCTTTATCGAATACACCGACGGTATTGGCTGACTCGTAAAATGCGACTAAGGGCACAGTATGTATGTTGCCCAAACTGGGCGGTCTATACCTTCAAGAGCTGCCAAATTTGAGACCCCGAGGGATTCCTGTGCTCAAGAGCTGCCAAATTTGAGACCCCGAGGGATTCCTGTGCTGGGTCCGTTGTCCCTTTTACTCCGCGACTACAGGGCGCACCCTCTCTTCGTTCCCTTATGACTCCACTCCTTGCAAGTCCTTCAATCCTCAATTCCTAAGGAATTATTATTACTTATATTACCTATATTCTTCATTTATAGTTTTCCATTTCGTCTGTTAGCATGTAAAACGTAGTCGTAATAATAATAATATTATAATGTTATTGGTGTTACGTCTCTTTTAACAACTGCGGCTTTTAGAGACGCCGGGGTGCCAGAATTTTGCCCCAAAGGGGATCTTTAACAGGCCATTAAATCTACTGGCAAGGCTCCCTCGCATTTGGGCAAATGCCAACTGGCTGAACCAGGTTTTAATCCTGCAACCTTGGGAACAGTAGGTGATAACGTTACCGCTGAGCCACGCAGCCAGCCGAGTCGTAATAATGCCAAGTGGATCAATCACTTGACAGCCCCACAGGCCCCCTCTGGTTCGATTCTCGGTTCATGCTATTCATTCATCATTCACTTCATCTTCATTACGACGCCCAAGTCTCCTACAGGCGTCAACTTCGAAATACCTGCACCAGGTCTCTTCTGAGGCCATACGTCATTTTTGATAGCAAGGATAATCTAGATGTTAAACCTCTCTAAAGTCATCATCGTTGCCGACATCCACCTGATCATAGAAGCCTAAGCAAAGCAACAACAATTCTTGCATATATGAATTCGAGCTATTGGCCATAGCAGAGTATTTTAATTGAACGCGGGTAGGCTCCCAGCAAGTTCGATTTCAAGTAGTTCCAACTTTGGCTACCAGATGCCATCTAGGGGCGATCGTTGAAACTTCTAACCAAATATAACCTACAAATTTGGCTACACACTACTAATTGTAGTTGTAGGTTCTTTTACATGCTGGCCAGTTTACTTCCCCTCCGAAGGAAGGTATACTGAAGGATATTAACGCTCGTAAAATTCCGACGACTTCGGCCGGATTTGAATCAGCGATCTTGGACATAGCAGTTCAGCATGCTACTGACTACGTCACTTCTACAACAATTATTTTAAGGAGAGTCTACTGCAGAGCATTGTTTGGAGTCGTGTGTCTACAAAACACAATAGCTAAGAATTCATAATTACCAATGTAACGGTACTTGTCAGCTATAGATAAAGAGACTGTTAAAACTCTATCAGCATTTTAAAGACACGACTTTAATTAAAACACACGTTAAGTGCTAGTTACCGAAATGTTGACTCGAGATGTTGATAAGCATGGGAGCCTGTTCCCAACATTAACATAGTCCATTGCCACCACAACCCTTGTCGAACAGACAGAACAGTTACTTTCTGACAACCTGTTACACTCGTTAGTTATAGTAATTTCTTCAATTAATTCCTCCAAACGCCCGTCAGTAGCAATGTAACGGCTAACTACCGTACCTGACTTGCTGTACGATGCGTTTATAATGGCTCAATGCTACAAATATAGTAGCGTCCCTGTCAGACTTGCAATCTCGGCTCTGTCAAGGGATTTTAATCCTGGAACTGATTCTTGTTAATACAACTGACAAGAGAAACGGTTCGATTACCAATATTAACCATCTTATAAGTGTTCACCTCATTGCGTAGTGACTAGCACTCTTGGTAGGCACTGTGAAAGCCCGGGTTCGGTTCCCAGCTCTGCCAAAAATTTAATTCTGGTCTGAGGGCTGGGACGGGGTACGCTCATCCTCTTGAGGCAAAACTTAGAAGGGTGTCCTGTAAATCGCGCCCAGTAAAATCGCGCCCAATGTAAATCGTACCCAGTACAAAACGCGCCCAGTAAAAACGCGCCCAATCTAAATCACGCCCAGTAAAAACGCGCCCAATACAAATCGCACCCAGTACAAAACGTGCCCAATACAACACGCACCCAATAAAAGCGCGCCCAATCCAAATCGCACCCAGTAAAAACGTGCCCAATGTAAATCGCACCCAGTACAAAACGCGCCCAAAATACAGTAAATCGCACCCAGTTAAAACGCGCCCAATGTAAATCGCACCCAGTAGGCCTACAAAACACACCCAGTGTATATCGCGCCCAATACAGAACGGTCTCTACCTGGAGTATTTGTGGCTGATACGGACGAAACCATTGGTCGCTACTTGGTTGGACGACTGTCTGGACGAAACCGTTGGTCTGGACGAAATCATTGGTCACTACTAGGTTAGATGACTGTCTGGACGAAAATTACTGCTTGCACTACAAGCAAGGGGGTCCGGGGCATAAGCCCCAGGTTAGGTTCGCTTTGTATGTAGAACAGTATTGTCACGAGGACACTTTATAGACTGGGTGCGATTTACGCACTTTCCTCAGTGGGCGCTATTATTCCTGGGCGTGATTTTCCCACAGCCACCAAGAAGAGGCGATTCCAAACTTAACCATCCCGGAAGTGGTTTTACGTGGTTTCCCACTTCTACTCCAGGTGGATACCGGGTTGGTTCCTAAATTAAGACAACGGACGCCTCCTTCCCAATCCTCATCTGAATTACAAATACACACACGAATATAGAGAGCTTTGAAGGCATTTATCACTGTTGCTTTATTGATAACTGACAGACTGAAAATTTGTAATATCAATGAAAAATCCACAGCCTGCTTCCAGTCTCCGACCGGGTCAGGAATGGAATGAATGAAGCCCCCATCTAGCGGCGAGGATATGAACTGTGCCGGCTGCCGAGGCCTGACGCACTCCTCTGGGGCAATGATTAAATGAATGACAGATGAAATGAAATGATAGTGGAGAGTGTTGCTGGAATGAAATTTTGACAGGGAAAACCGGAGTACCCGGAGAAAAACCTGTCTGCCTCCGTTTTGTCCAGCACAGATCTCACATGGAGTGACCGGGATTTGAACCACGTACCCAGCGGTGAGAGGCCGGCGTGCTGCCGCCTAAGCCACGGAGGCTTTGTAATATCAATAATTATCAATAAGATGTATACCTGCAGTCATTCAGAAAAATACTGATATTTTAAACATTCAGTTGTAGAAACTAAATCAATGTAAGCAAGTATTGCACAAATTAATATTTTAATAAATAGATTGATTGATTGATTGATTGATTGATTGATTGATTGAGAGTTTAAATCAATTAATTATAATTTTCCGTTAACTTATGTTAGACATTTGTATGTTTCAAAATACGCTTAATATTTTCAACAAGAAACAGTTGAAGACACTCGGTGTGCACTTCATGTTATTAGCAAGGTTTTACTTGTATTTTACCGTTAAAAATTGAGCGTTCCACAGAACTATTACCGTTCAACTATTTATTTTATGGCATTATTTTTTGTTAGCACTCAAAATTAACAAGTATTATATGACTCGATGAACTTTTTCTTTATTATTTGCAATTCTATTTTTGGTTTTCCGTACAATTTTGTTTATTACTAGATTATCTGTTGTTAATATGAGACAGTTTTCTCATATAAGCATACACCTCCAAATTTTTAAATAGTCAAAATCCGTTTTGAACTGTGTTCCAGAGGCACAGATGACCTCGTTGTTCCACTTCTTAAAAAGACGTCTGTTTTCATTATGGTCAGCCTCATCTTGGACGTATAATTGTCAAGTGACAATTAAGATTTCCTCCAATTGTCCAGTGGCCAGAGCACCGGCGTACAAAGCCGGAGATCACTGTGGTCAGGCATTTTAATTCCTTTTTTTTTTTTCATCCACATGGATTGGACTATCTGTGCATTACATAACATAACCTTCATTTCTCAATAACGAGAAATGTTTACGAAGTAGGAAATGTTAGTGAACAGTTTGATCAACAAGAGGAAGATAAATACGATGGTGTGAACGTGTACACCACACAGCTACTGTTTAGCAGTAAGTTGGTGGTGGGGATAATGAACTCTCGCGGAGCAAACACATGAACTTTGTCTACATCGCGACAGCAATTACCACTCGGTGTCCTTGTTCGTACGAGCATTGAAGTCTCTCTGTCACTTCCAGTTTCCGGGCGACTTGCTTGAAGGACAGTGCGATTACAGAGGTTCTTGACTCGCTCTTTGTTGTCTTGGCTTTGGTCTGCGCTCTTATGGAAATACAGCAGAGTAATTATGCTATAAATACTTCAGCTTAAATGTTGTTCATATAGTACAGGCTGGCCATCAATCGTGTGTGATACGTCATAACGATGTTGTTTAGACATGGCTTCCGGCTTGCGTTGTTTTCTCACGTGATGCCATACACAAGCAGGTCAATGAAATGCGTCTCTTGGAAGTTCAAGGAAACTTTCAGAGCACATCTCATTGCAGTGTTTCCATACTTATCAGCAAAATTAGAGTATCAGATAGCCTGTAGCATCCACAGCCGAGCGTGTTAGGATACGCATCACGCAGGGACTGGCAGCTGCACAGTTTGGAGGTCAGAGAATTCTGTTATGGTTGTTTTTATTGTTAGTTCGTTTTAGGCGCTTGGGACACTTAGGTCATCAGTCTCGTGTACTTGTCTGCAAACCTGTGTTTCCGTGATGACTGTAATAGTGTGTGTAACTGTTTTTAATAGGCACAGGGATGGGGTAGGTACTCCGGTACTGTCCCGGCATTTACCTAGAGGGAGAGGGGAAAATTCCGGGTAACATCACACTCACGATAGCTGCAGTCAATGCCGGGATTCAAATCTCCGATCACTGGACTAGCTGCAGCTGCCCATCGCCGTCGTGGTGCACGGCTACGCCACGGGGTAGAGAGAGAGGTTTATGTAGAACGTAATTTTGTTACTAATGTTTTCGGCCATGATTCATATAAAGCACAGGCCCAAATTTTAGGGCAGCAAAGTAATGAACCGCGTATTACGCTAAAAGTCGGGAAAATATTGTTGCTACAGTTTCTATTACATTTTACTGTAGTACGCTATTTACATTCCTCGTAGTTTATATTATCATGAATACAAGTCTGAAGGCCATCTCAGGAATGTATTCTTACGTTGTCTTCAGATAACCCCTAACACAATGAACGATCAACCATTGTGTGTCTTCATTGTACAGTAAATTTACCATTACACAAGTTTCTTCTTATTTAAGTTTGGAAAGTATGAGAAACCACGTTTCGCCCTCAAACGAGTGAAGATTGCACTTTAAAAAGGAACCGCAAAGACTTCTTAGAAGTTAACTTTATGTTCTGTGAATGTCAGAGGTACTGCTCGGTAGTAAGAAGCACAGGAATTTCTCTTCCAATGTTTGTTTGGTGTTTCATTTGGGATCAGAGACACCCTGGGCAGTGCAAGTAATGGTTGTTTATAGTCGTAAGCACTAAAATCAAAGTTAATTATAATTTAAACAACATTTATATTCCGAGACAAATCACGCTGCCACAGTAGGTCAATAAATAAATGGCATCATCTTGTGCCAGTCATATACAATAGTACGTAGTACATAGAACATGCAGTCTACATGAAGGAAAACGTATCAATTCTGGCGACTGGTAATGAGGAGAGGAGATAGTTTGGCACGACACATACTAAGACACCCAGGAATAGCGCGCTTAGTTATGATTGATTTGATTGATTGATTTATTTATTTCCACGGCTACACTTAGAACTTGGAAGGAAGAGTCGAGGATAAGATCTCTAGGGGTGGACCTAATTAGAATATGCAATACAGGTTGCCTCTTATGTAAGATGTGGCAGCTAGGTAGAGATGAAACTATTAGATCAGGACAGGGAGGCATGGTGGACTGCATGAAACCAGTCAAAAGATTGAAGACTCAATTAACAACAACAATGTTCTTAAACGGTTGCATTATAGGTTATGATATGCTATGCTTTGCTATCTGGCTAATGATGTAAAGACTGGCAAACCTGGAATGACGTCATAGTAACAGACGACGATCATCTCAGGTTGCCAACTTTCAACTTACATCATAGGTGACAGCTTGTATTTGTAAGTAGTCCGCAAACATGGCAATTCAATAAGAAATTATACAATAAATCACTATGTTTTTAGTCATAGGATATAAATGGTAATGTTTCATTATTACTCAGGGTGATGCGAATTATGCAATGCTACTCCCGCACTGTGGAATCTATCTGCATAGAGATAGGTGGCCTTTCTTGTAAATAATACGCATTACATCTGGAATCCATCTTTAATGTAACACATGCAAAATCGTCAATAAGTTTTCTTGATATCAAAAGAACGTAAGGGTCATACTTGTGCTGGCCTTCAAACTCAAAGATTGGCAGACTAGTCAACGTTGAGGCGTTCGCCTTACCACGGAGCTCGTGCTAAGTGCCGGTAGTTATAGACCCAACTGCAAATATATACTACACTCGAACCTCCCTTCTACGGACACTGTCGGTTCCGAGGGAAAATGTCCTTTACGAGAGGTGTCCGCTTAAGTCAAGTGGACGGGACAGATGGCGATGTCTGATGTCCGGACTTCAAGGTGTCCGCTGAAATGAGGCTAATTTAACACTTGTCTTATGTACAATAAAATAAAATCGGTACCAAGGAAAAATGTCCGTATAGGCAGGTGGCCGCTGAATAAGGGTGTCCGTTAGGGCAGGTTCGACTGTATAAACATAAAGACTGAGGGTTCGATCCCGGCTTTGTCCGAAGTCATTTAAGCCACATTTTAGTATATTTACTGGCACATTAAAGATTCTCTGCTTGCCAAAATGTCCATACCATAGAGTGTCTTCGTGACATCAAAAAGGAACGAACAAAGCATTAATTGGAATTTGATGACATTTGGAGAACTGTAATATTAATTTAATTGGTTCAATAATAATGATAATAATAATGATAATCACTATCATCATAATCATCGATGTTGCTGTTCCATTAGATGAAAACCTGTAGGACCGTGGCTGATATAAGGCGCAAATACCAGTCACTTGCCACTGAGCTCAGTCATATACTCGTATGTGTCTTAGAGGAAGTTTTCGTCATCCTAGTTGTTGTCTCTGTGAATGATTTAGTTACAAAGGGCTCGTAAAATGCAAGGATAAACTTGGCTTGAAAACTGACCATAATGCAGTTGCAAAAGGCTGCCCTCCTTTGTACTGCTAATATAGTACGTATAGTTTTCTCTCTTCAGTGACTTGCTCTGAACATCTTGATATCCTGTGTTGTCATCAGTGTATTTTGCTTGCAAGGTGTCAGACGGCGATGATTTTGTATTTTTATGTAAATTTTATATAATAATAATAATAGTAATAATAGTAATAATAATAATAAAACGTTATTGAAAAAATTCAAGGGTAGAAAATGGGGTAAGGCTAGGGTACAAGTATATGAATCTTACAATCGACTGTCTAGCCTTTGCAGATGATCTAGTGATCTTTTCAGATTCCACTGATATGGCAGAATAACAACTTAACCAACTGAAAAATCAAGCACTGAAGGCTGGGCTTCAAATCTCCTTTGAGAAGACACAATTCATCACAAACATAAAATCAGCGCCCAGGGAACTGGAGGTTGTACTAGGAAATGTTCAGAAGACAGAAAAGTTTAAATACCTCGGTGAATGGATAGAGCCTAACCTATCAGAGAAGGAAGCCTTCAAGTCACTTCTTCTTCTTCTTCTTCTTCTTCTTCTTCTTCATGTCACGCATTAATAAAATGGAAAAGGCATACAACCTGACTAAAGACATCTACAATAAGAGATCGATATCCTTACACGCCAAAATTAGACATTACTGCACTGTTATTCGACCAGAGGCTCTGTATGCGGCAGAGACTCTAATAATAAACAAGAAAGGTCTAATATAAAAACTAGAGGCTAAAGAAAGGAAGATTTTGAGGAAAAACCTGGGTCCCATCAAAGAAAACGGAGTACAGAAGGCGTCACAACCACGATTTATAAAAGCACGTGGAGAAGATCAGTGACACGATTCGAAAAAGGATTGCCTTTTATAGCCACGTGACACGAATGAGCCCAGGCAGGATATCAAAACGGATATTGACGTACTTTCAAAATAAGAAAACCAAAGGGGCATGGTTCACGGAAGTTGAGAAAGATCTACGTGAAATGGAAATTTCCCCTAAAGATATCCAGGAGCGTGTTCAACTTCAGAAAAAACTATATACCCACAAAAGTTTCCAGGAAAAGCCGAAGCTGAAGACAGGGAAGGCGTGGTCCCAAGAGAGAAAAGAACAACACTGGAGATGAATGCGGGAACACTGGGCGGTAGTTAGAGCTTGGAAGAAGAGACAGTTGAACTGACGTGGTCCCTAGTTGGCCGAATCGAAGAAGAAGAAGAAGAAGAAGAAGAAGAAGAAGAAGAAGAAGAAGAAGAAGAAGAAGAAGAAGAAGAAGAAGAAGAAGAAGAAGAAGAAGAAGAAGAAGAAAACGTTATTGAATTTAAACCACAAAGACTATAGACTGCTGTGGCCATACAATTAAAGTTCAACATCCATGCTAGAGTCAAGATGCTGTAATTTGCTTTACCGTCCGTGAGATGACTTCCTCAGCACAGTTTAACACATAACAAAGTAGCAAGATGATTAGCAATTACACTCAGACTTTCTACGGTAAGATACAGTGTACTGTACTTGGCGGCATCCTTGAAAATGGCTTTTTATGTAAGGAAATAACTGCCAGAAATATTGCGGCGTGACTTGACCTGCCCGGATCCGAGAGGAGTGAGGAATGTCGCAATGCACGATCTCAGGTGTGTACAAAGAGTTTCGTCAGCGCCTGCTGGAGCTCCCTCACAACCAACTGTTGTAATATTGCAGTTACTTTTCAAGTAAAACGCTTCTGAAATTAGAAACTGCTGTTGCAGATATGAATTCCTGTCATGAAATGAGACATGAAATACGATACACCTAATTCAAGAAACATTCGTAGCTTTTTGTCTTGTCTTGTCTTGTCTTGTCTGTTACCGGGTTTCGTCTTGGAGTATCATGTTAAGGTGCGATTTGGAACCGCGCCGCCCGGGCAGTTGTAGTGTTTTCGTTCCTCGCTGCCTGCGCAGCGCGGTAGAGGTTCAGTAGGCTGTTCGCATTGAGGTTGACACTACCAAAGCGAAAATACAGACAACTTGATCCTAGCTTTGTTGGTGAGAAATAGAAAAGGGAAAGCTACGAAATCAATCAAAGCGAAAAAGCAACTACTTGACAACTTGATCCTAGCTTTGTTGGTGAGAAATAGAAAAGTGAAAGTCGCGAAATATATCTACAAAACCCGAAGGAAAGAAGGTTGCTTTACAGACATTTGTAAAGAGATTTTAGAATTGTTTAGGCAATACAAGAGGCTCAACAGTCCCATTCCATATACTGTAGTTTTAAGGTTAGTTGCCGAGAATATAATGCCAACGCCAATGCTAACGCGGAAATGAATCAGTGCCCATCAAATACGTTTTGTAACACAGCGGTTAGTGTTGACACAAGTCAACACGAATTTTGAGTCTGGGTTCTGTATGTCTGATTTTTCATACCTAACTAATAAGAGAAAAAATATGTTTACCTAATCAAGTTTGCTTCTGTAGCTACCACAATGAAAGTTCAAATTTGAGTCAAATTCCCTATTTTCGTTTGTTAAAACGAAAACAAAAGTTAATTTATATACTTTCACCACGTTTATTTACAAAACATAGTTAACAATAAACTACAAATAAAAGAAACAATACAAACAAATTTAAAAAATGAATCCTTTCGGTATTCTTCTGTGTGGGTACGAACTAACTCGTATTAGCCCCCAAATGTAATCTCATTATATTGCCCTTGATAACGTTTCTCCATGTCAATCACGTCATGGTGAAAACGTTCCCTTTGTTCTTCTGAATATGCCCCCAAGTTATCTTTAAATTGGGGCGTGGTGGCGCAGCGGTCAAGCTGTTGGCCTCTCACCAAGGTGGACCGGGTTCGATTCCCGGTCAATGCATGTGAGATTTTCGATGTGAAATGCCATGTCCTGTGGTTCATGATCTCAAGATTAACGGTCACGTTAAACTACAAGCTTCCTTCCATTTCATCTTTAAATTGATCCAAGTGATCATATAACATGTGTACTTTAAGAGATATTCCGCAACCCATGAGTTTTAAGTTCTCAAGTAGGCCTATAGTGGAGATAAGTTCTTTGTAATTCTCATCTTTCTTATTTCCAAGGGGGAAGATGACCTCGCTGTTCCACCCCTTAAAACTCCAATAACTAACTTATTTTTAAGGAAGCCATGGATCACTGTTTTAAGATTGTACCATGCTTGTTTTACGTGGGTGTTCAGTAATAGTGGAAATTTTTCACTGGCCATTAGTTTATTTGAGGACCGAGGAAAGTACCAGCTTTAATATTCGCTTCTGACAATTTAGGGGGAAAAAGTATTTAAATATCCCCTCCCTTACGTTTTCAAACCCGTTACCCCTTAAACAATCTGTCAAAACTTCAAATATGTATTTATCATTGCATAAAGTACAAAAGCAAACTGTATTAATTATGAATGGATTTTTTGGTTACTGTTCGATGTAGACAGTCAGAATCTATGCATTAAAAATAGACTCAACACAAAATGTTTTGTTTGTTGACTTGTGTAAGTTAATACTTTTGTCAGTTCACATTTTCATGGGCTGCTTTAGTGCGTCTTTATAAACTGCCAATTCGCATCATAAAAAACTGGATAATTTGATCTAACTCCGTTTATTTTCGTCATCCGACAGAGCAAAAGACTTCACTAACAAGGCATGTACGGCGCGGCAGAGCTGCCAGACCGCTCCTAGCGCGGCTGGGCAACCCCGCAGCACATATGGCGCTGCTTAGCACAGCGGCGGAGTTCGAAATATATCCCGTCTAATAAATACTCGTGGAGGGTAAGGAGCTTCCGCCGCCATGGCAGCGTGCAACCATGGCGCCGGGTCTAAATACGTCTAAATACACGTTGACTCTATCATCCGTGAAATTCTTTTGGCCAAGCCGTGTGCCGGCCGTAGTGAGGGGAGGAGCGAGTCAAGTGTTCTGTAATACGTATGCACCCAGCAGCCAGATGGCTTGCCCCGCTGCAACATGCAAGAGCTGGCTGGTTGGCATTTTATTTCAGCATTCGTTCTTGGAGGTTGTGTGTGCTCTCAACACGTTGATTCATATGACGAGTTGGAGGCGAACTTCAATTACAGATATTATATAAATGAAAGAAGACTGTAAATGTCTGTTCAGGTCATTAGCATGCAGCTATAAAAGTCAACAAAAAAAAAAAAAAAGTCAACCCCTGGCACTATCCAGCCTATGACGGGCTAAGGCCGACCAAGCGACCGCTGCCCAGCCATTTGGCCTGCAGATATTGGGGTGACGCGTGATCAGCGCGTCGGGTCCCCTCGGCCGTTAATCTTGGTATTCGTGATAGGGGCGCTGTCTCACTGTCAGACAGCTACTCAATTGTCCTCAAGAGGCTGAGTGCACCCCGTTCCAACCCTCACGTCAGTTTTAAAATCCCTGACGGAGCCGGGGATCGAACCCGGGGCCTCCGGGTGAGAGGCAGGCGCCCTACCCCAACACCACGGGACCGGCTAGCATGCAGCTATGCGAACAGCAAATGTCGTATGGGAATATATGCTATAGGGTTGTTGATACGATTGTCACGGAGCAGCACAGGTCTGGTTAGTAGTTAATTTCTAAATTGTCACAGTACAGATTTCACCCCATTTTTCTTATTTTTTAAAGAGTTAATTAAAAATAAGTCGCTATCTCTTTCTCTCTCTCTCTTTCCTATAAACTCGTAAACGGGTTCAATCAAAATTTTGTATGATTCAAGTTCTAAATGAGAACATCTCAATACCATCGAGACCACCTAGTGGCGTAGAGGCAAGCATACTTGGTCCGGGTTCGATTTCCGGATTTGCCAAAAGAAAGGTAATTTTGGTGTGAGGGCTGAAACAGGGTTTACTCAGCACCGTGAGGCAAAACTGAGAAGAGATGGGTTCGATTTCCACCGCATCCCTCCTAGAAGTGAATTTCCCTAAGTTCCCACCTCTACTCCAGGTAAACTTACATACCGGATGGTTGCTAACGTAAGGCCTCGATTGACCCCTAGTACCCTTGTAGTACACATTACTACAGCCAACAGGCCATTCATACAAATTCCAGACACACCCAAGTCTTGTTCATTAGTGTAATAAAACATTTATTCAAAACATAGTAAAATACAATTACAGAGCATTACTTTAATTAAGATGCCCCACGTTCGTGTGGGGAATAATCATTATTCTTGAAAAGAAAGACATATGACTGCCCCATGAGTGAATGGGGATTAAAAAAGACTTAAACAAAGTTAAATATAGCAGCAGTGGCAACCCACTGAGACCCAGAACTCAAACTATCAGCAGACACTCACGCAACCATTACTGGGTGTAACACAGCAAAAAATGGACAGTGTTATAAGGATGCTCGAAGACAATGGCAAATAACTGGTCCAAATACGGCTTCGGTGGCGTAGTCGGTAGCATGCTGAACTGCTATGCCTAAGATCGCGGGTTCAAACTAGGCCAAAGTCGTCGGATTTTCAAGAGCGTTAAAATCCTTCAGTATGCCTTCCTTCGGAGGGGAAGTAAAGCCGGCCGGTCCATGTCATGAAAGAACCTACCACTGCAATTGGTAGTGTATAGCAAAATGTGTAGGTTATTTCGTTGGAAACGCTCTATAAAGTTCCAATGTTCGCCGCTAGTGTTGGTGACAGTAGCATCTGGTAGTCAAAGTTGGAACTACTTGAAAATTAACTTGTTGGGAGCCCTCGGACGTTCAATCAAAAATACCCAGCTATGCCTTTTCATCTTACTAATATATAAAAATGAGATGGTGTGTGGCTGTCTTTCCATCTGTCTGTCTGTCTGTCTGTCTGTGTGTTACTCAATAACGCAAGAACCACTGGTCCGATTTAAATGAAATTTTGCATGGATGTAGCTGTTTTACCATGTTTACATATAGGATACTTTTAATTTCGATATTTTGCACTATTAAAAAATAGCGACCATTTTAGTGACGTCACTACACCCTTTGGTTTCAAATTTTTATATTTCCATATCAAATAAGAAGAGAACGCTAAGAAATAGCAAACTTTTGATGGCATATACGAGCTTCAAAATTTAATTTCCTATCCGAAAGGTCCTTATCACGTTTCGTGTATCTCCAACCGTTAGCGAGTAAAACCCACATATGTGACAGTCACTACACCCTTTGGTTTCAAAATTTCATATTTCCATTTCAAATAAAAAGAGAACGCTAAGAAATATCAACCTTTTGATGCATACAAAAGATTTATCATTTAATTTGCTATCCAAAAGGTTCTGATCACTTTTCGTATATCTCCAACGGTTAGCGAGTAAAACCTAAATTTGTGCAATAAAACACTGTCAAAACCGAGCGGTGCAGTATATCTCTACATACATAAAAAAGTTTGTATGTTTTTTTTCGCAATTTCTACGGAAATTTGAGTTATTTACGCGTTTCAGACTGTTTTATTATGGATGCGCGCGAAAATAATTTTTTGGTCTGTCTGTCGGTTTGTTTGTTTGTCTGTGGACAACTTTGTTCCCTTATAACTCGAGAACGGCTGGTTGTATCAACGTAAAATTTGGTACAGATATCCATCAGAGGCACGACACTAATCATTAATGTAACCCTTCTCCGTACCTCTCATAAAAGAGGGCCTACCCCCTTAAAATACATGCTGAAATAGGAGTAGAAGGACGAGACAAAGATCATTTTCAGCCCCTCAATTTGAGAGACAAAACGCGGGGGCAGGGCCCCGAAATCCACATTTTAAAGCCCTAAAACCAACCGTATACGTATCAATACGTATAATGCACTTAAGGGGGTCAAGGGGTACCCTAGAATTTTTTCATGCGATTTACACCTGCGGGTGTGGTACGGCAGGTCTATTATATTCCTATCCGTATATTATATTTTCATTATTATTATTAGTAGTAGTAGTATTATATTACGGCGAACAACGAGGAGACAAAGCCCCTCGGTGCCAGAAACAAAACTTGGGGGTCTCGAAAACAACATTATACGGCTCTAAAACCAACAGTATCTGAAATATTCCCAGAAAACTAATTTAATTTAACAAACTAATGAAGGAATGGAAATCGGTAACCATGATAACATTATCTCAAGTGGTGGCATCCAACTTTCCATCTCTTTCTGTAAGAAGCAATGTCACTCCATGTATACCTTGCCACGGTGGGTGAGTGGATAGCGTGTCGGTCTATTAACCCCAAGATTGCAGGTTCACTCCTAGCCGTGGTAAGTGATTTTTGAAAGGCGGCAAAAATACGACTCGCATATCATACGATGTTGGCATGTCAAAGAACCCATTTGAATTCAGTAGGCCGTGTTCATAATGGTAAAATTAATCTCAGCAGTTTCCGCCAACACAAAGTTCCTCATTTCTCTACTAGAAAGTGCTATAGTTTTCAAGGAGCTTAGATATCTACCCTCCTTGACTTTCATAGTGATTCAAGGAACAACGAAATTTCGACATGCAAGCTACCCTCTGGGTGTCAAATTACGAAGCTTGCACCCGGCACCGAGGCCATACGATATTATTATTAGGCTACTTCATTTATTACATTTCTGTGAAAGTTTGCAAATGGCTATAAGGTTATCACGGAACCAACGTAGACTGTATAATTCGTCAATGCAATTAAGGGGGTCAAGGGGTAACCTAGAATTTTTTCATGCAATTTCATGTGCGACATATAGTACAGAACGTCTATTATATCTCCAAACAGCAACATTATTTTCAAAAATTCCTGTATTGAATCAGAATTTGTTGCGGCTTTTAGGAATTTGGGCCATTTGAGGCTAAAGAACCTGAATTTTCATGCACCACAAGCCTTTATAATTTACTAGCTGAAGTACCCGTGCTTCGCTACGCGTCATAAATAAATTAAAATGTGAAAGTGACAGTTAAAACAGGGGATAGGCGAGGTGCTGCGCAGAGGGAGATTAAGGATGGAACATTTTGTCCAACTACACCGTTCGGCGTTGACCGTGTTTTATAGCACAAATTTAGGTTTTACTCGCTAACCGTTGGAGATACCTTGCGGATAGAAAATGTAATTTTAAACCTCGTATATGCCATCAAAAGTTTGCTATTTCTTAGCGTTCACTTTTTATTTGAAATGGAAATATGAAAGTTTGAAACCAAAGGGTGTAGTGACGTCACTAAAATGGTCGCCATAGTGCAAAGTATTGAAATCAAAAGTAGCCTATATGTTAACCAGTTAAATCAGCTACTTTCATGTAAAATTCATGTAAGTCGGACCAGTGGTTCTTGCGTGATTGAGTAATACACAGACACACACCATCTCATTTTTAGCCTCGCTTCGCTCGCGTCATAGTCGTTTCATATTGTTATTCAATGACATGCAGGTTTAACCCCGTTAACACCCCTTTAGAACCTGAATATCCAAAAATCCCTCCTTAGTTGACATTTTCGACACACAACAAACATATCCCCTTCTTCTAATTTCAATAGTTTTGATTGGTCGATGAGAGTGAACATCCAAAAATCCTTCCTTAGTGGACGTTTTTATTCCAGAATTTCACCCCTCCCCATATGCCCCTTAAATTGGATTTATGAAAAAAAAACGGTCGAACATCTACTTATTTTAATTATTTATTCATTTATTAATTTGTAAGGTGATTGGAACTCGGAGAAAATCAAACTCCTCGTCTATGTCGTTTAAGAGATACACGCTCCGTTCGGAATCTTTCAACCCCCACTTTTCATCCCTTTCACCTCATAATATACACCACATCGAAAAACCATTAGACATGTGTCAGCTTATTTTAAATGATTAGTATATATGCCAAGTATCACATCCCCAAATGAAACCACTCATGAGATATTGTTATTCAATGAAATGCACGTTTACCCCCTTAACACCTCATTAGAACCTGAATATCCAAAACTCTTTCCTTAGTGGACGTTTTCGACATACCACGAACTTATCCCCAAAATTTCATGTTTCTAACTTCAATAATTTTTGCTTGGCGATGATGAGTGAGTCAGTCAGGACATTTTCTTTCATTAATATTTGAGAATTTCACCCCTCCCCAAGAACCCCTTAAATTGGATTTATGAAAAAAAAACGGTCGAACACCTATTTACTTATTTAAAGCTGTTTTCCCCCTGAGTTTGATAAGTGAGTAAGTAAGTCAATCAGTTAGGACACCTTCTTTCCTGTTCCCCCCCCCCCCCGAATTTCACTCCTCCCCATGGGCCCCTTAAATTGGATTTATGAAGAAATGGTCGAACACCTATTTACTTATTTTTAAGCTGCTTTTTCCGCTGAATTTCAAACTTATCGCCTATGTTGAATAAGAGATACAGTACACGCTCCGTTAAGAATCCTTCAACCCCCAATTTTCTCCCCTTTCACCTCATAATATACACCATATCGATAAACCCTTAGACATATGTCTGCTTATTTTAAATGATTAGTTTGTATGCCGAATATCACATCCCCAAATGAAACAACTCGTGAGATATTGTTATTAAATGAAATGCAAGTTTAACCCCCTTAACACCCCTTCAGAACATGAATATCCAAAAATCCATCCTTAGTGGACTTTTTCGACAAACAACGAACATATCCCCAAAATTTCAAGTTTCTAACTGCAATAGGTTTGCTGGGGGATGATGAGTGAATATCCAAAAATCCTTCCTTAGTGGACTTCTTTCCCCAGAATTTCATCCCTCTCCATGAGCCCCTTAAATTGGATTATGAAAAAACGATCGAACACCTATCTACTACTTTTTCAATCTGATTTTTCTCCCTGAGATTCTTACTTTTTCTCTGTCTTTTAAGAGATACTTGCTCCGTTAAGAATCCTTTAACACTCACTTTTCACACATACACCTCATAATATACACCACATCGAAAAACCCTCAGACATGTGTCTTCTTATTCTTAATGATGAGTTTATATGCCTAGTATCCCATCCCAAAGGAAATCATTCGGGAGATATTGTTATTCAATTAAATGCAAGTCTACCCCCTTAACACCCCTTTAGAACCTGAATATCCAAAATTCCTTCCTTAGTGGACGTTTTCAACATACAACGAACATAGCCCCTTAATGTCATGTTTCTAACTTCAATAATTTTGGCTGGGGGATGATGAGTGAGTAAGTCAGGACATTTTCTTTCAATTATTTTTCAGAATTTCACCCCTCTCATGAACCCCTTGAATTGGATTTATGAAAAAAACGGTCGAACACCTATTTACTTATTTTTGAGCTGTTCTTCCCCCCTGAGTTTGATGAGTGAGTGAGTTAGGACACTTTATTTCCTGTTTTCCCCCCAGAATTTCACCTCTCTCCAAGGGCCCCTTAAATTGGATTTATGAAAAAACGGTCGAACACCTATTTACTTATATTTTAAGCTGTTTTTTCCCGCCGAATTTCAAACTTCACGCCTATGTCGTTTAAGAGATACACGCTCCGTTAAGAATCCCTCAACCCCCAATTTTCACCCCTTTCACCTCGTAATATACACCTCATCGATAAACCCTTAGACATATGTCTGATTCTTTTAATGATTAGCTTATATACCGAATATCACATCCCCAAAGAAACAACTCATGAGATATCGTTATTCAATGAAATGCACGTTTACCCCCTTAACACATCTTTAAAACCCGAATAACAAAAATCATTCATTAGTTGACGTTTTCGATATACAGCGAACATACTCCCAAAATTTCATGTTTCTAACTTTAATAGTTTTCGCTGGGCGTGACGAGTGAGTGAGTCAGACAGGACATTTTCTTTCAATTATTTTTACCAGAATATCACCCCTCCCCATGGGCCCCTTAAATTGGATTGATGAAAAAACGCTTGAACACCTATTAACTTATTTTTTAAGCTGTCTTTTTCCCCTGAGTTTGATGATTGAGTGAGTTAGTCAGTCAGTTAGGACACTTTCTCTCCTTTTCCCCCCCAGAATTTCACCCCACCCCATTGGCTCCTTAAATTAATTTATGAAAAAACGGTGGAACACCGACTTACTTATTTTTTAAGCTGATTTTTTTTCGCCGAGTTTCAAATTTCTCGCCTATGTCGTTTAGGAGATAGGCCTACACGCTTCGTTAGGAATCCTTCAACCCCCAATTTTCACCCCTTTCACCTCATAATAATACACCACATCGAAAAACCCTTAGACACATGTCTGCTTATTTTTAATGATTAGTTTATATGCCGAGTATCACATCCACAAATGAAACCACTCGTGAGATATTGTTATTCAATAAAATGCAGGTTTAACCCCCTTAAGACGCCTTTAGAGCCTGAATATTCAAAAATCCTCCCTTAGTGTATGGTTTTGACATACAACGAACATATCCCGAAAATGACATGTTTCCAACTTCAATATTTTTGGCTGGGCGATGATGAGTGGGTGAGTGAGTCAGGACATTTTCTTTCAATTTTTTTCTTCAGAATTTCACCCCTCCCGATGAACCCCTTAATTAGTTTTATCAAAAAAACTGTCGAACACATATAAGTTATACTTATTTTTAAGCAGTTTTCCCCCTGAGTTTGAAGAGCGAGTGAGTCAATCGGTTAGGACACTTTCTTTCCTGTTTTTTTTTTTTACACAGAATTTCACCCCTCGCCATAGGCCCCTTAAATTGGATTTATGAAAAAAAACCGGTTAAACACCTATTTACTTATTTTTTATGCTGATTTTTTCCCGCTGAGTTTCAAACTCCTCGCCTATGTCGTTTATGAGATACAGGCTCCGTTAGGAATCTTTCAACCCCCACTTTTCACCCCTTTCACCTCATAATATACACCACATCGAAAAACCCTCAGACACATGTCTTCTTATTTTTAATGATGAGTTTATATGCCGAGTATCACATACCCCAGTGAAACCAATCGGGAGATATTGCTATTCGATGAAATGCAGGTCTACCCCCTTAACACCCCTTTAGAACCTGAATATCCAAAAATCCTTTCTTAGTGGGCGTTTGCGGCCCTTGAGTAAGCTGCATACCAAATTTCATTCCAATCCGTTGGGTGGGTTCTGAGATTTCGTGATGAATGTGTGAGTGAGTGAGTGAGTGGTATTTGACAAATATCTAGTAGATAGTGTCAAGTCTTTGTTATGCTATACTCGGTTGACAGTGCTGTGTGAGCAGTTGAGTAACTAACGGGATTTCAAGTAAAGATCCTAATTTTCTATACCGGTAGTGCAGAGCGCAATTGGCATCCAGACGGCCGTGTCTCGACTTGAGCTATGTTGCCATGGAAACTATCTGCCTTGCCATTCCTTCATGAGTATATTTTATGATTTGATTAGCCTGTTTTTGAGTGAAAAAGGGCCGAAATCAGAAGAATGAGAAAGACTATCGAAAATTCATGTAGCCAGCGGTTCCTTCTGGGTCCTAAACTATGTGTATGCAAAATATGTTTGAGATTGGTGGAACGGTGTAGATTTGTATACGGAACCAACATATATACATACATACATACATACATACATACATACAGACTTTCACTTTTATATATTAGATGAAAGAGGTCTTCCTGTGTATGGGTACCTAACACAACGTAGAGGGTCATTTTTATGTGAGGTGTATTGCGTTTCGTCTACAAGGCTTTCAAATCTATTTCACGTCAGGAAGTACACGTTAAGTGAATTTAGTTTGAAAGCACATTTTAACTAATCTTTTTTTTTTTTTTTTTTGTCTACATACGGGTTCATCGTAAGGATGATTTTGTTTGATACTGTATGGTAGATATACCCATATTTGGATATCTGGGTGATATGTTGTAGACAATAGAATTGACTGTCTGTCTTTCTGTGTATCTTTACGTACACCTATAAATCGTGTTCGGGTGCTTGGTGCATCGTAAAATTAGGTATGGTAAACATGAGTCAATACACCAATCTATATATATAAAAATCAATGTAACGTGATAGTTTGTCTGTGGGTGTGTGTGTATGTCTCCTATGCGTTCATATACCATTCGTCCGATTGCGATGAAACTTGGGTGAGATGTTGAGTACACTCCAAGGAAGGTTTCTGACTTAGTAAATCCATTTTACAATAGGTAGCGCACGCGTAGATTCAACAAATGAGCGACGATGCGCGAAGCATTTCAACAAAGTCCCGTATGTGTTCATATACCATTCGTCCGATAGCGATGAAACTTGGGTGAGATGTTGTGTACACTTACGTGAAGGTTTCAAAATTAGTGAATACATTTCACAGTAGATAGCGCACAAGTAGATTCAACAAATGAGCGACGACACGCAATGCGTTTCAACAAAGTCCCGTATGCATTCATATACCATTCGTCCGATAGCTATGAAACTTGCGTAAAATGTTGAGTACACTGCAGGGAAATTTTCTGTCTGAGTATATCCACTTTACAATAGGCAGCGCACGAGTAGATTCAACAAATGAGCTACGACGCGCGAAGCATTTCAACAAAGTCACGTTTGCGTTCATATACCATTCGTCCGATAGCGATGAAACTAGGCTGAGATTTTGTGTGCACTCTAGGGAAGGTTTCTAGCTTAGTAACTCCCTTTAAAAATAGGTAGAGCACGAGTAGAATCAACAAATGAGCAACGGCGCGCGAAGCGTTTCAACAAAGTCCCGTATAAAGTCATATACCAGTCGTCTGATAGTGATAAATGTTTGGTGAATTGTTGTGTACACTCCAGGAAAGGTTTCTGGCTAAGTAAATCCATTTTACAATACGAAGCGCACGTTTATATTCAACAAATGAGTGACTACGCGCGAAGCGTTTCGACAACGTCCCGTATACGTTCACATACCATTCATCCGATTGCGATGAAACTTGGGTGAGATGTTGTGTACACTCCAGGGAAGGTTTCTGGCTGAGTACATCCATATTACAATATGTAGCGCAAGAGTAGAATTAACAAATGAGCGACGACACGCGAAGCGATTCAACCGAGTCCCGTATGCATTCATGTACCATTCGTCCGTAGCTATGAACCTTGGGTGAGATGTTCTGTACACGTCATGGAAAATTTCTGGCTTAGTAAATCCACTATACAATATGCAGCGCACAAGTTGATTCAACAAATGAGGGACGACGCGCGAAGCGTTTCAACAACGTCCCGTATAAGGTCATATACCATTCTGCCGTTAGCGGTGAAACTTGGGTGAAATATGGTGGACACTCCAAGGAAGGTTTCTGGCTTAGTAAATACATTTCACAGTAGGTAGCACACGAGTAGATTCGACAAATGAACGACGACATGCGGAGCGTTTCAATACAGTCCCCTATGTCTTCATATCCCATTAGTCCGATAGCGATGAAACTTGGGTGAGATGTTGTGGACACTTACGTGACGGTTTCTAACTTAGTAAATACATTTTACAGTAGGTAGCGCACGAGTAGATTCAACAAATGAGTGACGGAGCGCGAATCGTTTAAACAAAATCAGGTATGCGTTCATATACTATTCATCCGATTGCGATGAAACATTGATCAGTTATTGTGTACCCGCCAGGGAAGGGGACTTAGTAGATCCATTTCACAATAAGTAGCGCAAGAGTAGATGCAACAAATGGGTGACGACGCGCGAAGCGTTTCAACAAAATCCCCTATTGCGTTCATATAACATTCTTCGATTGCGATGAAACCTTGATGAGTTATTGTGTACACGCCAGGGAAGGGCTTCGACTTAGTAATACATTTCTCAATAGGTAGCGCACGAGTAGATTCAACAAATGAGTGACAGCGCACGAATCGTTTAAACAAAACACCGTATACGTGCATATACAATTCATCCGATTGCGATGAATCATTGATGAGTTATTGTGTACACGCCAGGGAAGGGTTTCGACTTAGTAAATCCATTTCACAACAGGTAGCGTACGAATAGTTTCAACAAATGAGTGACAGCGATGAAACTTTTGAAAGTTGTTGTGCACGCTTCCACGAATGGTTCTAAATTAGAAAATCCATTTTACGATAGCTTAGAGGCAGTTAACATGTTGTGTATCCAAAAGCACTTCAAGAAACAGAATTTCAACGCCAACACTTTCTTTGGTTGGCATTGCAACGCATGCCGGGTACAGCTTGTCATTTATAAAACTCCTCTCCGTACTTTTCATACAGTGGAAGGGTGGATATAGGGAAAAACTTCTCAAAATACATGCTAAAATAGGCGAAATATAAAAATTATCCTAGAAGGACGATCAAAGCATATGTTACGCTTCTCATTGTGAGACACAAAATTCGCGAGTCTATAAGGGGTCTCCGAAAATCACATTTTAAGGCCCTTAAATTAACAGTGTGTGTGATATTCCCAGAAAACTAACTTCGTTCTGATATACTTATGAAGGAATGACAAACCGCTGACCATTGCAACAGTAGCTCAAATGATAATGTCTGGTGTTAACAACGAATACCGTTCGAAGAACGGGTACTTCTGCTAGTATATAATAAATAACTGTTCCAAATGCTGTGGTCACTGGTAATTAAATAAACATAGCCTATACTGACGCAACGATGCTATGTGAAACATTAGAGGGGAGAATGATAAATGGACGATATAGACGCAAAGGAGCTCGTAGAATATGAGCTCCACACAAAGAAATAGGAAAAATGGCAAACTAAATAAATGAAGCTAATAAAAATAGTAAAAAAGAATAAATAATGACAAAGGAAAGAAAGTCAATAATTAGCCAATCTAAATAAAGGAGTAAATAAAACCACACAAACACACGGACGTAACGCGGCCGGTAATATAAAACTTGCTTTCAAATATTGCAATATATGTTCATGTAATTGATAGGGAATATATGATTGTATATGATTCGCAGCCAATGGCCATAGCTCGGTATTTTACTTGAACGTCCGAGGGCTCATAACAAATTCAATTTCAAGTAGTTCCAACTTTGGCTACCAGATGCTACTGTCACTGACATCTAGCGGCGAATGTTGGAACTTGATAGAGCGTTCCCAACCAAATCACCTACACATTTCGCTACATACTACCAATTGCAGTGGTAGGTTCTTTTGGCATGGGCACGCCGTCTTTACTTCCCCTGCGAAGGAAGGCATACTGAACGATTTTAACGCTCTTGAAAATCCGACGAATTCGGCCGGGATTGAACCCGCGATCTTGGGCATACCTGATAAGCCACCAAAGAGAATATATCCAGAGTACAAAAGTTTCGTTGAAACTCATACGATGATCGAACAAAGCAACGTTCATTCAGATTCGACAAATCTGTAAATGTACCGAAGTACAGTAAGTCAGTCATTTAGTGTTTGAGGTTTTAAAGGGTGGAACAGCGAAGTCATCTGCCCCTGAAGTACAATAAATACTGGCATCAACGGAAACGAACGGGACTCTCAATTCTTTCCGTTATACATAGGTTTCCGGCTAATGGAGGTAGGGCTATCCTGAATTAATTTAACAATGAACTTGCATATTATGGACATACTGAGAAATAATAAAATGGTCTACATACCATATTCAATGTTGTGTTTACATGTTTCTGCTACGAATTAATGCAGTACTGTACAAGCAAAGCTTACAATGAACATAAGGACAGGCATTATTTTGTTGGTTGACAGCTAATCAAAGCGAGCATTGGGAAGGTCTTGGGAAACAAGGAACGGGCAAATAATGTTATTGGTTTTACGTCCCTGTTAACTACTGCGGTTTTTAGAGACGCCAAAAATAATGTACACTTTGACGTGTACTTTGGAGAACGAAAGGAGGAAGACCTATTTACACATTATTTGTTAGCTACAGAATCAACTGTTTCAGCAGAATAGGTAGGTTTTTTGGGGCGTGGTGGCGCAGACCACGGCAGACCAGGTTCGATTCCTGGTCAATGCATGTGAGATTTTCAAAGTGAAATTTCATGTCCTGTGGTTCGGATTCCACGTAAAAAGGAGGTCCCGTGGCTCATGATCGCGAGATTAACGGTCACGTAAAACTACAAATTCCCTCCTTGGGTAGATTTTCACAGGGTGCCTGAATATTTTCCAAGCACTGCATTCCGGAAATTGGAAATTCTCCGTTCTGTTGTCCGCATAACACAGTTTCTATTTAATGAAGAGAATTTAACACGTTTTTCACCCATAAGTTCACGGGTCCGTCAAATATTTCCGTTTAAGACAGGGTCCGTTGAATGCAGGTTTTACTGTATTTTCGAAGATACCGATATCGTGTCTTAAAACAAGGACGTAATTTGCTATTGGCTCTCCTGCAATACGCCTGTCCCTTTCGAAACGTAAACGCGCGTGGTAAGTAGGCGCGGTGGTTGCGTACTGGTGTTTACAACGCCGCGCTGCGCCACTCTTGTTGGCCAACTCCCCCGCGGTGCTATCTCCTCATCTGCCCCACATCGGTCCTGCGCTCAGTTCCACACGATGCGCACATTATGATGTAACGTTCCTTGTTCCGGTCCGGTCCGGTCTGGTCTCTAGTTTCACTTTCCTCTGCAAGCAACCCAAACAAATCCATTCCCTTGACGTCTGTGGCACATTTCCTTGATCGAACAAACTATGACTCTTCAATCCCTTCAGACCTGGTGGCTTGATTCTTAACCCTTAGTAGGTTCTCTTTGTTGCTCAGTGTCTCTTTGATACTCACAATTTACACTGGGTGAGCAAAAGTCACCAATAACGTGTCACACACACGCCGGCGGTTCTTGTTTAAAATAAAACTGAGAAGAAGGCTGTCGCAAACACCACTTCAAGGGCAATACAACGAATACAAAACAAGACAATGCAGACAAGATATGAAACCATAACTTTCATTGGCGGATTTTAAACTTGGCGTTTCGACTCGGCCAATAGTGTGGTAGCTACTATTGGATATCGGGTGAAGCCTATTGGCTACACAATTCGATATCCTGCCCAATTGCCCACGCGGTACATGTACGCAAACTGGCGGTCATATCGTCAGAATAACAAAATAATGTAAGAAGAAAAATATATCATATTTCAGATGAGAAAATGTGGCGTGCATGACTCCCGAGTGTAGCGGCGGAGCAGAGCCGTCTGTCACAGACACGAGTGTAGTGAAGATGGCAACACGGCGCGAGTTAACCGACTTGGAACATGGGATGATCATCGGCGCGCGCTGCATGGGTCATAGCATTTCGGCGATTTCACGTTTCTGAGGTCAACAGTGTCGAGGGTGGATCATCAATATCTCGGAGATAATGTTACCATCTGCGAAAACAACCGCACGGGACGACCACAGGTGTTTAACGAACGGATATCACGTCGCCTCAGCAGAACCATACGTGGCGATCGAAGGGCTACTGTGAGTCAGATCACCGCCCAGTTGAATGTTGGGAGTCAGGAACCCAGGACTGTAAGGAGGCACCTGCAGCGCATAGGCTTCACTACCCGACATTTCTCATGGGACTATTCTTCCCGTGACTTTTGCTCCTCTATGAGCTATACAACAGTTGGTGCTGTCCTCTGTGGACAGAAATGCGAATTTCATATGATAACAATTATGATAAATTAACCAACTCGTTAACGTGCCAGTAAATCTACTGACATGGCTCCCTCGCATTTGCGCACCCTCAAATGCCAACTGGCTGTGCCAGGATTCGATCCTGCAACCTTGGGCACAGCATGCGAGAAAGTTACCGCTGAGCCATACAGCCAGTCCGTGCATAGTCATATATTTCCGTGCAACATGAGAAGTGTTGACAACATTGCTGTAACCGTAGAAACTTACGAGCCAACTGCTATTTAAAGCCTCATAAAACCGCTCCCTTGTTGGGCGAGAAACACTTGTAAGGGGTAGAGGATCAATCGCATACCGATTCCTCTGACGCCGGCTGAGGACGCGTTGACCGTCGCAAGTAAATCTGGACTGGAGTAACCACTGAGGAGGAAGTCATATCGATTAGTTGAAAGAACGCACACGTGGCCCAAGCTCCTGCTGGATGACCACATCAATACAACAAGCTGAGATGATAACTAAAGCCCTGCGTGGATATACAAAACGTTATCCGCATCAGCACGACTATAATCCGCATCCGCACGTTTGTCATCTGAATCCGCTGATAAGTTATACAATAATATTTTTATTTTATTAGATGAAGCATAAATTATAAAGCAACACATTTAGACATTTGAGGAGAAATTAGTTCCCCTGGGCTTTGTGTGAATCGCAAGACAATGTTGACTGAGTTTTGTCCCTCCGAGTAACGGCAAGTGAAACAGCGGATGGCTAATTTAGTTACTCGTCGGATATACCCACTCAGGCAAGCACAGGTATAAAGAACTTCCTTTTACAGAAGTCAACAGTAATTAATTGAGGGTAATTCCATGACTGGCTTCTCTATTTTTCGCATACAATCCAAGCGAAAGCAAATAGTGGAAACGACAAGAAACGTGAAAAACGCAGATTTTAGCAAAAACTGAAATTATTTTGTAAAAATCCAGTTGAACATTGTATTCTAAAAGCTAACCGCAAATTTACTCTAAATATTATCCGCAGCTTATCCGCCATCCGCACAGTTATGCAAACTATATCCGCATCGCGAAAACTTTTGCAGATATCCGTGCAAGGCTTTAATGATAACATAGCGAGCTGTTAACGCTGGAAACACGTCCTCCCCTACAGATCACGGTGAAGTAGTAGCGCTGATCGTGAGCAGCATCACCTAGGATCTCGACTGCACGACTCAGCGAGCAGTCTGCTGGAATGTGAGACTAAGCGGGTTCATTGAACACAATTAGCACCATATGAGAAGTAACACCTGCATTCTAGGGGATACACTGTACTTTATTACGTGGAAATCTCATTTGTTAGCCATACTTCAATTGCGCGCGTTATAATGCGTATCAACAAAGCATACAGAAGTACGAGATTTATAGCCAAAGTTGTGCCTAGCTCCTAAAATTAATAGCAGTAGGTACAACATCAATAACTGTATTCCTTAATAATAATAATAATAATAATAATAATGAAAATAAAGAAAAACAAGAGAGAAAAATACTGAAAGATCTACGGGCCAGTTCAGAAAGAGGGAATATGGATAAAGGGACCGACAATAGAACTATACAAACAGACGGAGACTATTACAAACAACATCAGGAAGGACAAAATGTTATGGACACATACATAGGATGAACGAAGACAAGACTGACCAAGAAGATCTTTAATATAGTTATGAATATTACACTGAAAACCAATTGGGCAAAAGAAACCGTGGAAGACCTCAAGAAACTAAACATCTCTACAGAAGACATGGCAGACATGAAAATATACAGAGACAAAATCAGAAAACAGAAATTTGAGCAAACACCCAAAAAGAAAGAAAAGAAACGTAAATAAGTGGACAAAGAGAGAAAGAGGAAACACAGTGAATATATGAGAGGTTTTTGGGAGGAAGAAAGAAGAAGAAAGGGACAGAAAGAAACATGAAAATTGTTAGTGTTTTAGCGCTCTCCATAAGGGGGAATTAACGAAAATAATAACTAGAGGGCCCGTGCGAGAAATCTCGAAAGTGTTGAACCACCCGCCCAGCAACCTACTGTTATGCGGGCTGGACAACACGTCACAGCAGGAGCTATCGTCTTATTTATTTATTTATTTATTTAAACTCGCTTTATAAACAAATATCCGTATATTTCTGTTGACTTTCCATGAAATACGAGATATTTCCTGTACTATTTTGATGATTTGGAAGATTTTGGTACAAACCGCTCCTTCTAACTCCCTCTGGTTTATGAGCTTGAGTTCGTTGAAACATACACCTTTATAATAATAATAATAATAATATAGTTTTAACATTTCTTTTAACTGCTTTGTTTCTAGAGGTGCCCGGTTGTCAGAATTTTACTCTAGAATGGCTCTCAATAGTTCCAGTAAATGTACTGTACTGGCCTGGCCTGGCATGAATTTCCTCCGTAGCCACCCGAATGTTGTGGGATTCATTCCCACAATGTTGGACACAAGAGACTGTCAGTGTCTTTCCAACTGCACCACACACTATTGATGATAGTGACCGTCGGCATTCACTAGAATCCGTAAGAATAAGTATAAGCAAAGCAAGCAAGCAAGCTTGTAGTTTAACGTGACCGTTAATCTCGAGATCATGAGCCACGGGACCTCCTTTTTACGTGGAATCCGAACCACAGGACATGGCATTTCACTTCGAAAATCTCACATGCATTGACCGGGAATCGAACCCGGACCGCCTTGGTGAGAGGCATACAGCTAGACCGCTGAGCCACCACGCCCCAAGAATAAGTATAACTTGAGCTTCGAATTTCTATACTAATATAGGCAAATCTAGTGACATCTGTTGTCTGTTACTCTTTTACGTAAAAATGGCTCTACCGATTTGTCATGAATATTTCTACTTCAGGCGAATGTCAGGTACCAAAATAAGACCACGGCCGCCTTCTTCTTACCTTAATTACAAATGCACACACTGTAAGTTATCAGACTGATTCCACACTCACCCAAGTACTCGGGGTTACATGTCCACTATGTCACAAAGCCTTATATGATTCAACATCTTAATTCCTGGGGGCGTAGCAAGTACTTATATCTGTGCATTGATGAACATTTTTTAAATAGGTATTAATTAGGGGTACAATTTGATCAAAGACTTCATTATGGTGTTTGAAGCCATTTTCAGTGTTGACTTAGTAATCAAAATTTGATGCTTTTTCAGTCGGTCAACACGATTGTACCCGATTGTGATGAGTTATTCCCTAATCCTGAAAACAATTTACATCAGATTTATTTATTTATCGTATGGCTTTTAGTGCCGGGAGTGTCCGAGGACATGTTCGGCTCGCCTGAGTTTGCAGCTGCTTCCAGCGGACACCCTTAGTGTGAGCTACAAGTTCTGTTCAATTTCAAGTAGTTCCAACTTTCGCTACCAGATGTCAATGATACCTAGTGGTGAACGTTGGAACTTTTATAGAGCGTACCGACGAAATCTAACATAACAATTTAGCTTCACACAAATTTAGTCTGTGGAAGGTTCTTTTACATGCCATAAATCTAAGACATGGGACCGCTGGCTTTACTTCCCCTCCGAAGGAAGGTATACTGAAGGATTTTAAACGCTCTTAAAAATCCGACGACTTCGGCCGGGTTTGAACCCGCTATCTTGGGAACAGCAGTTAAGCATGCTACGAACTACGCCACCGAAGCCGCTTACATGAGATTAATAAATAAAGTTGGATGACCAGTTTCGATCGTGAAGCGATCATCTTCAGATCCATTACACTTAGGCTATTAAATCTATGTTCTAAAGTATGGGTGAAAGTATTTACAATATTTACATTTGATTAGTTGCAGTACTAGTTAAGATAATGCCACTCGTCAATATTTGTTAGTTGTAGTCTATGTGATGTCTTGTTAAGATACTGAAACTGGTGAATAACCTCCAAACTCACCAGTTCACTAATTCCCTGTGATAATGGCAATGAATCATCCAGCTTATTGTGTGTAGCTCTTCAGTCGGTCAACACGAACTTGCCCAAAGGTACAATGTTTGTAATATATGTACAAAAGATAAATAAAACTCTCGGAAAAAATTGCTTCCGAAGGAAGGCATACTCGGGGATTTTTAACACTCGTAAATAATCTGACGATTTCGGCTGGGTTAACCCCCGATCTTAGGCATAGAAGCTCAGCATGCTACCAACTACGCCACAAAAATCCACCTGTGTTATATTTCAATTCGTTTATCATAATTTACTTTAGTTTAATTATGCCAAATGGAAATGTTCATAAGTGCTGTTACAATTATCATCTTATAAAGATTCATGAAAATTCAAAAACACTTTTTTTTTCTTTCAAAAAGCCTGTGTCAAAGGATGAAGAGTCTTGAAAAGAAATCCCTGAAAACATTCCGACTAGTTCCTGTCAATTCTCGCAGTTACTGAGAAAAATTTCAATGAAATGTTGAAAATTAGCATGGGAAATATGGGACTAAACTATTTCCTATACTCACCACACGTGCAGCGCTCTCATTTCTATAGCGGTGAAATCTACACAATTTCTGTGTATCCCGTTAGCTAATTAGCTAATTTCCCAAAAAATATCGGATTTTTAAGAGCGTTAAAAATCCCTCAGTATGCCTTCCTACGGAGGGGAAGTAGAGCCGGTGGTCCCATGCCATAGATTTATGGCATGATAAAGAACCTTCCACTAATTACACTTGTGTGAAGCTAAATTATAAGTTAGATTTGACTAACGCTCCTAGGTTCCAACGTTCGTCACCAGGAGCCAACTGCGGTGGCATCTAGTAACCAAGTTCAGTACTAGTTAGTCGTTGACGGTGGCGTTTAGTAGCAAAAGTTTGAATGACTTGAAAATCCAATGTCTGCAGTGGTTACTTGAATTATAAAACAGATAACACACACTATTACAGCCATCACAATTAACACCGGTTGTCAGACAGATTCTACACACACCCAAAGTACACGGGGCTACATGACCGCGTTGTCGCAGCCCCTAAACTAAGGAACCAACCAACCCAAAAAATACAAAGTAAAATCCGATGGATGGACGGGCTTAACTGGTGTAATCTATTTACATAGTAGGCCTAGTTAACAATAAATGCCGGCAGCTGACAGTATTTATATAACCTTGTGAACGTATGTGTTGCAGTATACAGTAGTTATAACCGGTATTCATGCCCACATCATTCGTATGACCTCCACACTGGGATCTACCGTGGTACTTGCTTACTTCAACAGGAGAAAGTACACTCAAACATACTAAAAATGTGACACAAGTCTGTTGTTGCATTTAGGGGCTTCGACATCATAACAATCATCCCTCTGATCATTTTTTTCACCACTTCGTGGTTTAGTGGCTGGCATTCTTGCCTGTTACTCCGAAGGTCCGGTTTCGATTCCCAGATCTGCTAAGAAATGTATATATGGTCTGAGGGCTGCACAGGGGCGATGAACAACTCAGATTAGATGGGTTTGATTAGCACCTCAGCCATCCTGGAAGTGGTTTTCCCTGGTTTCCCACTTCTACTTCAGGTGAATGACAGGTTAGTTCAGAACTTAAGCCACGGCCCAACAAACATTCAGCAACTGATTTAGGCTGCTATCAAAGAGTTGAATAATCTGCCCAAACCAGGTTGGATCCGTTGGTCTGCAAGCATGCCTTAAGACTCGTGGTGGTATTGACATGCGTGTACCAAGTTCCACATTATTACTTTTGTTATTCCTTTTGTGTTTCTGTCTCTTTTGCACAACGGATGGTGTTTTGTTTTTCTTTGTATGTACTCCATATTGTGTATAACATAGAAAAATAAACAAGTCACTAAATCCCAATATGCAAAACATTTTTGAGCACTGTAATTCACCGGTTCTCAGTATCTACGATTTCATTATAAGCGATCAAAGTGAAATTTTGTCTGTTGATAGAGGCTATTAAAATAAGTTCAACTATGGGACGTTCAATAACGTGATGAGCACAAAACCAACATGGCGGTGACGCGAAATTTAAATATTTAAATGGATTTGTCTCGCGACGTAATCATCCGAGCGGTATAAAACTTGGCATGCTATATCTTCAGACAAGGCTTAATATATTGACGTATAATTTAATTCGCCGGCTCCGTGGTGTTGGGGTAGCGTGCCTGCCTCTCATCCGGAGGCCCCGGGTTCGATCCCCGGCTCCGTCAGGGATTTTAAAACTGACGTGAGGGTTGGAACGGGGTGCACTCAGCCTCGTGAGGACAATTGAGTAGCTGTCTGACAGTGAGACAGCGCCCCGATCACGAAAACCAAGATTAACGGCTGAGGGGACCCGACGCGCTGATCATGCGTCACCCCAATATCTGCAGGCCGAATGGCTGGGCAGCAGTCGCTTGGTCGGCCTTAGCCCGTCATGGGCTGTATAGTGCCAGGGGTTGACTATAATTTAATTCAATTTTTTGAGAACTTAAAAATGTCGGCTGTGCATTTTTTTACATCGCGTTTTTATTTCTCGTGTCCTAATCAAGTAATAGAAATTTAGGTTAGTGTAATGAGCTATCATAAGAATATTTATCTGCTGGCATATAATATGCATATCATTTCTTTTTTTCACCAGTTCGCAATATCTCAAATTTCAAGATATTTCCTGCACTCTTGCAACTTCTAAATCTCTCTGGTTTAAGAGCTCGAGTTTTGTGAAACATACACCTTAGTGTTGTATATATGATTCTTTGATTGGAAAGGATGAAACGTAAAGGCAATAAGAAACAATGTTCTCAAATATTACGCAGTCTACTCCCGAGCCTCGTGCCACTTGCAAGGAGTTAGCTGCTTCGCCTATCACAGTATTAGTGCGATACATCGACTAGTTTGTAAATCATGACGCAGCATCAATTTCATTGATGGGTGCGAAAGTCGGAGATTTTTCTGAAAATAAATTAAGTCCATCAAGTGAAGCGGCTATTTCCTTAGGATAATGAGATTGTAATAGTGTTAACCTATTTTGGGAACACAGATGAATGCGTGCAATGTCATGATGAATGTGCCTGGCGTGCAAGAAATGGATTCACGATTTATACCGGTAAATCCTTTCGAGAACTACTATACAGGCTCATATACACAGCATGCTGTACTGGAAGCTTGATTTATTTTACGGTCACTACAAGCTTTCTTCCTTTTTTCGAATATGGATGTCCCTCCTATATTTCGTTGGGACGTGTAAATGAAGGGGGGAATAATGTACAGTAACTGACAAATTAGACAAATCTGACGTCCAAGGATGTAGTTGGTTAGTCAGTTATAGTGTTTTTTAAGAGACGGAACTACGAGGTCATCTACCCCTTCCAAGGATGTAGAAAACCAAACACAGGCACCTTAAGTTGTTGTTGCTTATTTTAGAGGCTACGACATCATGGTCACATAGCCTCGTGTATTTGGGTGTGTGTGTGTGAAATTTGTATGATAACCTGTGTTATTATGATGGCTAGTGTGTATTTGTAAATTGTGGCTAGGAATGGAAAGGAAGCGGCCGTGGCTTTAAATTAGGAACCATCCCAGGATTTTTGGAGTGAAGTGGGGAAACCACGGAAAACCACTTCCAGGATGTCTGAGGTGGGAATCGAACCCTTCTCTTCTCACAAGGCTGAGTGTATCCCGTTCCAGACCTTGGCAGAGCCGGGAATCGAATCCGGACCTCCGGGACGACAGCCAAGAACTAGAGCCGCTACTCCACGAGGTGGTCTCATTCTGCATTTCTTCAATCAGTCGTACATTCATTCATTCATTCATCTAAGCAATCATATTCCAATAAACAAACTAAAAATCAGACACAAATACCAATACAATAACTTACAGCCTACTTGTGATGTTTTTCATAGTAGTCAGTGATTATCAGCTCTGGATGCCCTTCAGGAAGCACCCTGTAAGCTATTAATGGAGGAAGAAATATAAGTTAGCCCATGAGTTTTTTCGTAACGCAGAAGAGTGAAATATGACGTTTTGGAAGCATAAATTGTGCGAGCGGGTGAAATGTTGGGAGACAAGGTGATAATTTCAGGGCGAAGGCAAAACGAGTCGTGACTCAGTTAATCTCCACACTCCGTGTGACCAGTTGTGGTTGCTCCTTGTGTGATCCCTGTCGGGCTTGGTGCAGGACTTCAAAGTTTCCTCCCATTGGTGACCTGCGGGTCGTGGTGATGTCACAAACACTCGATCCCCGAGCCAGGGCAATTGAGATCCCACGACCCAGCCGAGGATCGAACATTAGTCTCTTAGGATCAAAGGCAGGCTAGAAAAGTAAACTCGTGTAGCCCTCTGGTCTGGTCGAAAATGACACGAGTTGGGTGATTTGCATATCAACAATAACGTTTCATTACCTCAAACCAGAATTAAATTTCATGGCAGATCCAGGAATCGAGTTAGCAGCAAACATCAACATCAACACTTGACTTACCACGGTTCGGTGAACAATGTTGATCGTTCTCGTAAATGAGAGTGGCGTAATGGATTCTACAATTCTCAGCCAAGATAAGTAAGTATTATCACGTCGAATATCATTCCATGATAAGATGGCACTCAATACTACGTCTGTCCCTGTTCGACTAGACTTGCCCTGGTCGATGGATGACTGCACCTTCTTCCCTCTCGGAACACACCCACGTGCACTAGTGTCATCTGTTGTATGGTACGAATGTCATTTAATAGTCGTATGTTGAGGATAGAGAGGAGTGCGTCAGGCCTCGGCAGCCGGCACAGTTCATATCCTCGCCGCTAGATGGGGGCTTCATTCATTCCATTCCTGACCCGGTCGGAGACTGGAAGCAGGCTGTGGATTTTCATTTCATTTCATGTTGAGGATAGAATGGAATTGTCAAATAACTCAAATGGGTGTAAGGTTTTTATTTGTTTATTTGTTTATTTATTTATTTATTTATTTGTATATTTATTGATTTATACGTTTATTTTTATTTGTTTGATTATTTATTTATTTATTGTTTATTAATTTTTTTATACGTTTATTTGTTCATTTATTCGTTTATTCGTTTATTTTTATTTATTTGTTCATTTATTTACTAGTTTATTTTTTTCTTTGTTTATTAATTAATTAATGTATTTGTTTGTTTATTTGCTTACTTGTTTTTATTCATTTGTTTATTAATTATTTACTTGTTTGTTTATTTGTTTGTTTGTTAATTATGTTTTATTTATTTATTTATTTATTTATTTATTTATTAAAACAGCGTCAATATTCATACTTAACTAAAATGACTCATAGCAAAATGAAGGTGACAATAAGAAATTAATCATTAAGGAAATTAACGTATACGATTGCTACAATGTGATAAGAGATCAAAGGTTCAAAGCGAAATTTCACACTATAAACATGTGTCATGAAGGAGCATTTTGCTTTCTCCCGTGGCTCTTTCACTACTAAATAAGTTTCCAACAACCTATTGACATGGTTTTCGCACCCTCCCCACTTTTACCCGAGTCATATCTCACATGCAATAAGTGCACAGGGTGCACAGCTACCATGTCTGAAGTTTTACCATGACTACATATCTTGCAAATCCTGCTGGAGGAGTAGCAGAGATGTACTCGCTTCCTCCTGATACTGACTGTAACGTCACGTCCCTCGAGCTTCGCTACTGTCTCATGTGTGGAATCTAAGGAAACTGGTGGATCCCAACGGCACAGACAATTATCTCCGCAAGATCCTAAAGAATTGCAGTTCAAAAATTTGGTAAAGGTATATGGAAGAGTTAAAAATCGTGTAAAAACACAACATTCTGCTTTATATGATTTTGATGCAAGAAGTAGAAAAAAAATACCGTACATGTTGATCATATGTAGGTTACTTGGCATCAATTCTATTGCGAAGTGTCATGCAAACTCAGTATGACCGGAGGATATCAGGGTGTTCCGATAGTTTTAAAATCATATCAGGAAATAATGGAACTGACAACTCACATCTTAAATTTTAGAAACGCCCTCCATACAAATTACCTAAGAAAAGTGAATGTAATATCTCTTGATCCCCATAGTGGACGTAACATCCAGGTCATTTGCCCCTAATGATAATGATAATGGTAAGGAAAATGGAAACGGCTACTAACTACTGGCACGTGTAACTTACCTTCTAACAAAATAATGCCACAATGTCTGAAACGAACAATAGTTACACAGTTTAAATTCTGTAACGAACATCCACTCACAGATTACAGGTATGATCCAACGTTAGGGGTGGCGTGATGCAACCATTTTGCCAACCAT
Organism: Meconema thalassinum; assembly: GCA_946902985.2. Classification (NCBI taxonomy): domain Eukaryota; kingdom Metazoa; phylum Arthropoda; class Insecta; order Orthoptera; family Tettigoniidae; genus Meconema; species Meconema thalassinum. The sequence continues at coordinate 1,169,554,355 of OX336388.2, forward strand.
AAACACACTCCCGAACGGTAATGCTCTTTTTGAAATGTCTCGATTACGGTTGGTTCTAGGGCCCTAAAACGGTTCACTTCAGGAAATATGGAGTCTCGTTTCTTGCATTGAAAACTCTTGTTCTCTTCCGACCCCGACGGTATTAGGGTATCCGAGGCCTAGGGAGTCTCTTCCTTTCCCGCCTTAATTGGCCCTTGTCTCATCTTTTCTGATTCCCTCCTTCTGCGAGGGGTCAGCCTTCTTTTTCTATTCCTTTTCCCTCCTGCCTTGTGCTCAAGGCCCTCAAGGAGGCAGGGTGTATGTAGCCCCACCACTTCTGGTGCACCCTAGATAATGCTACACCCTCAGGGGCTCACGGCTGGTGAGTTCGGGAGTTGGCGACCCCGAGGGATTCCTGAGCTGGGTCCGTTTTCCCCTTTCGTCCCTTACCTTTGGGGCGGACCCTCTCCTCTCTCCCCTCTCCTCTCCTCCTTTCATTATATTTCCTTTTCTCTTTATAAGTTTCCCGCACCTTTTTGTAGGTATTCTTGATCTACGTTGCATTTTGTAAGTATTTTCGATCTAAATTGCATTTTGTGAGTGTTTTTCAACCTCACTTGCATTTTGTAAGGATTGCCAATCAAAATTGCTTTTTAGTAAGTCTTTCAATATAGGGGGGGGGGGGGGGGGTCTTCTTGTGAGTATTTTGAATTTCAATTGCATTTTGTATTTTCAACCTACCCCGCTTTGTTCAAGTAGTTAATTCTCAATTGCTTTTTGTGGGTATTTTGAATCTTCATTACATTTCGTGCGTATTTTCAATCTCATTTGCATTTTGTAAGTATTTCGACTGCACGTTGTATTTTGTACGTATTTTGGACTTAACCTACATTTTGTGTTTTTTTTTTCAATCTATTCCTTTTGTGAGTATTTTCGTTCGAATTTCCCTCATGTACGTATTACCGCTCTCCATTTGGTGAGTAGTTTCAATCTGAGTTCCTTTTTGTAAGTATTTTTCCTGCTACATAAGGCATACTTTTTGGGGCTCACTGTCTATTTTATCTAAACCATTCTCGTTTCATCCATAGCTGTGAGCTGTTTATCTTCATCCTTTCATTTCACGCCATTTCATTTCGTCAGGGGCCGTTAACCTCGATGTTAGGCCCCTTAAAACAATAATAATTATCATCATCATCATCATCATCATCTTGCATTGAAAGACTTTACGATATTCCACCAATTTGCCATAGGGCGTAAATATAGGGAATAGAGATGGTGAAACCCACTGGGTTCCAAAAGGTAAGAACGTACACTTTGGCTCAATTTGGAGAACCTGTGTACATTTGTATACATAAATAACAGACATATGCTTTTAATTTTTGTTTATTACTGTCTTTATTCAGCAAGCCTCCGTGGCTTAGGCGGCAGCACGCCGGCCTCTCACCGCTGGATCCGTGGTTCCAATCCCGGTCACTCCATGTGAGATCTGTGCTGGACACAACGGAGGCAGACAGGTTTTTCTCCGGGTACTCCGGGTTTTCCCTGTCAAAATTTCATTCCAGCAACACTCTCCACTATCATTTCATTTCATCTGTCATTCATTTAATCATTGCCCCAGAGGAGTGCGTCAGGCCTCGGCAGCCGGCACAGTCCATATCCTCGACGCTAGATGGGGGCTTCATTCATTCTATTCCTGACCCGGTCGGAGACTGGAAGCAGGCTGTGGATTTTCATTTTCACTGTCTTTATTCAGTTAGCCTAATATTCCTGCAACGTATGGAAAATAGCATTTTAAAATACACTACTGTTTGTAGAGAGTGAAACATCAAGAACAAGAGATGTGACCACATTGCACTTTATACCACAGATTAGGGGCATGACAATACATTACTGATTAGAAGGACAGTCCGGTACATGCACGTTGACGGTCGATCTTCAGTACGGTGTCGCGCCTTCACGTGCTGCACTCAGAGCCGCTAGACGTCGTGGCATGGAATCATACAGCGCTTGAATATGCTGCTGAGGAATACCGTCCCACGCGGTTTGTAGGCGCATCCACAAAGCATCAACAGTGGCGGCAGGTAGACCTGATGTTCGATGGGCGACATGTCAGGCGAAAGGGCAGGCCAGGGAAGCAGAGATATCCGTCGTTCTGCGAAGAAGGCTTGCACATTCCTCGCCACTTGCGAGCGGGCATTGTCCTGCTGAAAAATGGCCTGTGGATCGGCCTGCAAGAGGGGCAGTGCCGCGGGCTGTAAAACTTCCCAGATGTAGCGGTCACTGTTCAGATTGCCCGCAAGACGTACAAGGCGCGATCGTCTGTTGTAGGCAATTGCGCCCCAAACTATTACACCTGGTGTTTAAACCGCTCAACAATACAGCATATTCGACGGCGGTGTCGAACGCGTATACGGCCATCACTGTTGGACAGGTCGAAGCGGGACTCGTCCGAAAACACTACATTTCGCTACTCAGCCTGCCAGTGTCGGCATGCACGTGCCCATTGTAGTCGGAGGCGTCGGTGGTTCCCAGTCAATGGAAGCCAGCGCAGTGGCATGCGTGCTACCAGTCCAGCCCTCAACAGACGGCGCAGCACCGTCGGCGCAGACATGTCCACCCCCGTCCAGGGCTCCAACGTCGAGCCAACACCGAGAACGACGCTGTTCTGTCCGATACGGCCATGCGGAGAAGATGGCGGCTCGCGCTGTGATCACATTGCGTCGTCCTGTACCCTGTCGTCGCTGTGTACGGCCCTCCTCTCTCCACTGGATCCACATACGCCTTACTGTTGACGCAGCATGCCCTGTACGAGCCGCAATGTCCCGGAACGACAGACCCGCTTCCTGTAGCCCAAGCATTCTGCCCCGTTCAACCGCACTCACATGCTGATAGTCCACCCTGTGATGTCGGCGAGGCATCGTTGCACTTTATTACACGTTTCCACTTGTTATGACGGCCGCACGCCGACAGAGCTGTGCGGAACACTGACATGTCCGGTCCCACGACAGAGGGCACTGGTGGACCAATGTGCACGCCATCTCTCTGCGATTTCAATCACTTAGTATGGTACCGCAGGCCTACACGACCCCTGTTCTGGGAGTGTCGCCGACCATTTCATCCGGGTGTTTCACTTTCTACAAACAGTACTGTATATATACACAAGATTTTGGCAAGTATTCTAAATGGGGCCAAAGCCTCATCATACATTTCACACATCAAGGACATGACAGCAGCACCCTAGTTGCTCGTCTCTTCCAAGGCGGGCAGGGTTCGATTCCCTATTAATACATGTAACATTTCACCTCGAAAATCCCACAGCCACGTAAAAAGGTCCCATGGCTCATGATCGCGAGATTGGCGATCAAACAGCTCGGTCGCGGTATTATTTTTCAGGACATCCAGCTGTAAGTAATATATTCAGTTCTCAAGCACATTACTGTTGAAGTGGGTATAGCCTATCGGATTTCGGCTACTCTTCCGGCTGTCCTGGCTCGAAGAACTTGCACGCGATACGGCACAGCCATTAGCTTCTGATATAATCTCCAATACTTTCTATACCTTTAGCCTGACATCGCGTGTTTGTGCTATTTATAAATATGTAATTATAACTGCCGTGGTACTATTGACTTCCTTATGGGTGTCGTATAAGTACCTTAATTCAATACGTTACGAATAACAACACTACTATATTTTATTCCTGGCTAGGGACTGATGTCCTAGATGTTAACTATTTACAACTTCTTCGTCATAATAAAGATTGATGTCTGCTTGTACTTACACGAAATAAAATTCCTGTCCCTTCATAGGCAATTCACCATTAAGTCTGTTGTTGCTCCTGATTGGGTTGTTTAACGTGCCAGTAAATCTACTACTGGACCGCCTCGTGGCGCAGAAGCTAGCAAGCATTCTTGGCTGTCACTCCAGAGATCCCGGCTCTGCCAAGAATTTAAAGTCTTGGTATGGTGCAGTATTGGGTCTCCCAGCCTCATAATGCTAAATGGGAATCTTTTGTGGTAGGAGGAAGAATGAAAAGGAACTGGCCACCGTACCGCACGTTAACTCAGACTCGGCTGACTAGTGATCAGTAATCACTATCAGGTACTCTCTTGTCGCCTACATTTCATTGTGGATATGGCACTCTTTGATTGAAATCTACTAGGCCTAGGTGTACTCGCCCGCCACTTTGCTACAATCGTTTCTATTGGTTAACTGCCATATTTCCCACAATAAACAAGTTAGTACGAAACAAATACAGCATCTGTCAAAGAACATGACTATCACAAATTGCAGACAATATTTGCCACCCGCGGGATTTCAACCAAGGACATTCACTATCCAGTCCGACAATATATTGGAGAGGAATGGAAGACTGGTTATGTTGTGGATATCCCACAACCAAATACAAACATACTGTAACTAAAACAACATATCTACTAGACTACCTTATACAACTTCTACCTTAAAACAGCAACACACAATAATTACCTCATACGGCAACTAGGAGCCTCACAAGTCGACCCTCAACAGAAACTTAACACGCAGACCTTAATACATACTCGCACTCACACGCCCAACACAAAACCCCGACTTCTAAATTACACGGACGGATATCCACCATAGAAGCCAAACGACAACCAACTGTTAGTGAAAGCAGAGGACTACGTCTTATGGCTTGCTAATAGTTGGTGACCAGGATCAAAACACAAATCAACACAAAGCAATACAACGCACCACATAACAAACATTACACCTGACCACAAGAAATGTTATTCACCTTAATGTCTTAGAAAGAAAAACAAAAAATCGTAATACCACCACCACAGCTTAACTGAAGGAACAACATATAAAAACCATAAGAGACACAGTTTTGTTCACCAACGCCCACTTCTCACTCTTCATCAAACACCTCAATACAACAACCCCCGTCCAAACTCGTAAAGCAAATTAAAAAACAACATAACCACTAGAAGTCTATGGTAAAGCGGTGAACTGTTCGCTACTCCTGTGGGGGGACACCAAGAGCCCTAGGCGAAACCTCACACAAGACACGGCACAACCCTAGAAAAATTGCTGAGTTTTATTCACAGGCCCTGAAAGCCAATATACCATCTTTTTGGAAGCCTTCATAGGGAGGTTATGGCTGCTTGAGCTTTTATTTCTCGCAATAAAGAGGCGCAGATGTCCTTTATTAAAAGGGAGGTAGAGCGCAGTGTGTGGGTACGGGCGGGGACACCAAGAGCCCGCTGACGAGCCAGATTGGTGTCCTAGGCGAAACCCCACACAAGACACGGCAAAACCTGGGAAAATTGCTGAGTTATACTTTATATATTGTTCTAGAAGAAGTCATTAGACATGCAAAATTAATACCCTCACACAACCTTTCTGGGAGTCATTTCTAACACGACAAAGAAAAACGCAAGAATTTGTCTGATAACGTGTGTCACTGTGATTCCTGTGTGTGTGTGCGTGTATGCGTGTGTGCATGTGCGTTTTTTATATATTCAGGTGAGGATTGGGGTAGGAAGTAGCCATGTCTTTGAGTTAGGTATCATTCCGGCATTCGCCTGGAGTAGAAGTGGGGAACCACGGAAAACCACTTTAAGAATGGCTTAAGTAGGAATCAAACCCGCCTCTTCTCAGTCTTTCCTCACGAGGCTGAGTATATCCCGTTTCAGCACTCAGACCAGAATTAAATTTCTTGGCAGAGCCGGGAATCTAACCCGGGCCTCCACGGTGACAACCAACACACTGGTTGAGAACATCATACATTGACTTGTACTTGTGCGGATATTAGAGGAAGATCGCTATTTTATTAGAGCGTCGTCTTGTCATCACATGGGAGATGTGATAGTAATCCAATATTTGCTCAACTGCCCCATGTTACGAGTTCCATTCCCGGTTAATGCATTAGAGATTTACAAAGTGAATATCACGCTCTGTGGTTCGGATTCCACGTAAAACTGGAGGTCTCGTGGCTTATGGTCGCGATATTATCGGCCACTTCCTTTATGTCTCGTGTTAACGGGAGAACCAAAATGACGGTTCTTTATAAAGCCAACGTGCGTCATCCCACAAGCTCGGGTAGCGCATAGTTTGTGTGTTTGGACGGTAGATCCCGTGACATAAGAACTCGTGTTTTTAAGGTCCCATAAAAGTATGATTGGATGTAATAATTACGTTGGTATGCCGTTTAATTGTCCATGATATTGGCATACCAGGAGATTGCGCACTTGGGGTGTGACTGCCTGACTGAGTCTATTGATAGACTTGTTGTTTCTCATGTAAAAGTAGGTTTATGTGATCAATCTGGAGCGCGTGTGTGAGTGAGGGGCCTTATCAACTTCCAGCCGCCTGCTCCGATTACGATGAATTACAGGATAGTGAAAATCTTGTTTATGGGGTAACTGCCTTTTACACTTTTCTATTAAATCAGCGCTAGCAATTTATGACACGCATATGAAATTGCAAAGGTCCTTCCGATAACAAAGACACTTTGATTCAATTATCTTTTTTTTATTGAAGTACTCGTTAGAGATCCAGGCATCGTTGATATCAACCCATGATGATACAAGGTACCTTCAAAAAGTCAGGTGACAAGAGTTCTCACGGGTGACATATTCCCCTCGTGTTCAAATATTCCACCAGGGCCAAAGGAGGAGACCGGCCACACAGATATTTCGCTGATCTCGGAAACTGCCGTAACCATGGCAACGCCATATCAAGAGATCCCATTCAAACTACTATAGTTCTGTGAAAGGCAGTCCTCAATTCCATTTATCACCTAAAATGCCATACAAACGTTACGATTCTAAACATTTAACAATCTTAAATAATATGTTGTTGTTGTTGTTGTTGTTGTTGTTGTTGTTTGAGTCGTCTTTTGACTGGTTTGATGCAGCCCTCCATGCCTCCCTGTCCTGAGCTAATCGTTGCATCTCTACATAGCTACCACATCTTACATCCGAGGCAATCTGTTTAACATGTTCTAACCTTGGTCTACCCCTACAGTTCTTGTCCTCAACCCTTCCATCCATAACTAAGCATGCTATTTCTCGGTGTTTTAGTATGTGTCCTACCAACCTATCTCTTCTCTATCAGTCGCCAGAAACATCTCTCCTCTCCCACTCGTATTAATGGTACCTCTTCATTTGTAACCATATCGACCCATCTGATCATCATCATTCGCCTGTAACACCACATTTTAAACACTTCAATTCTCCTCCTTTCTGCGGCACCAATAGCCCAAGTTTCACTTCCATACAGTACCACGCTTCAGACAAAGAGTTTCAAAACTTCCTTCCTAATACCTAAATCTATATTCGATGTCAAAAGATTCCTTTTCTGTAGAAATGCTTTCCTTGCCTGAGCCAACCTACTTTTTATATCCTCTTTGCTTCGTCCATCACTGGTTATTTTGCTTCCTAAGTAACAGAAGTCTCCTACTTCCTTTTGCTTTTCATCGACCAATTTTATGTCCATACAGGTTTCTGATTTATTGTGGCTGCATTCCAATATTTTTGTTTTACATTCATTAATTTTCATCATGAATTCCTTCCTCAAAACGGAGTCCATACCATTCAAAAGCTCATTCAAATCCTCTGGCATGTCGGCCAAGATGACGATGGCATTAGCAAATCTCAGAGTTGAAATTATTTCTCCATGAATCCTCACTCCCACTTTAAAATTTTCTCAAATTTCCTTCATTGCTTGTTCAATGTAGATTAAAAAGTATGTGTGATAAGTTGCAGCCTTCCCTTACACCTTTCTGAATACCAGCTTCTCTCTCGTCTATCACCTCGAATGACTGCTGTCTGGTTTGTGTATAGATTGTAGATCATCCTCCTATCCCTGTACTTTATTCCAATCGTTTTCATGTCAATAAAAGAAAAACATGTTTACGAAGATAACAAATGGTGAGTCAAACACATTTAACATTCTTTATTTTCTTAATAATTGCTTAGATGTAAGTAAAATTATGTCATGAATGAAAATAACGTACAACGTTTTATTAATTCCTCAACAACGGTGCACATGCATTCCTCAACAATGGCGCATATGGGCTTTCAACCCCTAATATTTAACATAAATAAACAAACATGTGGCTCATACGGATACAATCCTATTGTTCAGGAGTGGTGAACCTGGATTCTACACTTGCACTTGGATAATCTGTAATTTCATGACTTTCATATTCTGGGAGTCATTACAAATTGGAATTATTGCTCATTATCACTACTGCACTGGAAATATAGTATGTGCTAAATTACGCAAATAAGTGTTGTTTCTTATTCATTCAACGACAATTGTTTGGCGCATTAGGGTTCTTCCACCGTTGCCGATGCGCGCAGATTGACGTCACATCTCTACTTAGTATAAAACAAAGTCCCCGATTCTTGGATGTTACGAGTAATCTCGAGAAGCACTGGATGGATTTTGATGCGGTTTTCACCATTCTGTAAAGGATATCTCGAGGAAGGTTTCTGTAGAAAATAATTTATTTATGATCAAAGGAAACCAAGCAGTAACGATTTCAGTGGTAAAGTCGAAAACAAACTGGCGTCCGTGGGCTTCTTAAGCTTACACTGGGCAAACCGTTAAAAATATCAATACACTAGAAGTGTAAGAATTGTTCAGCATGAAAGTTCTACAAAAAAAAAAATCCGCGAGAGCATATCTCTATCTTCAATACATCGCCCACTATAAGTGTTTTTACGTGTTCATTCTTCCAACAATCTACATTCAATTACTGATGCGACAGTTCACGACCTAGCTACGGGCGAGTCTATCACCCCAGTTACAGCCTAGCTAGCGGGCGAGCCTATTACCCCAGATACAGCCTGCAACAAACTGTCGAGTCGTGTTGAGACTTCAGAGGAGAGTGTTTGTGTTTGGAGTTTCCCTGGAAGTGCAACTTGACTTTTCTTCATTTCGACTATGAACTTTTCGTTCCGCAAAATACACCGTCGAGTTAAGATTGGCCGGAAGGGGGATTTGTTTTTCATGCACCTCGCCATTCTTAAATTACGTCTGACAGGAATTCGTTGCAACTGCATCTCCATGATAATATAATAAATAGTCCAGTCAGTGATTTTAACCCATCATGCCGAGACGTAAAACGGATATAGGTCGTAGTGGTGGCTCAGCGGTCTAGCTGTATGCCTCTCACCAAGGCGGTCCGGGTTCGATTCCCGGTCAATGCATGTGAGATTTTCGAAGTGAAATGCCACGTCCTGTGGTTCGGATTCCACGTAAAAAGGAGGTCCCGTGGCTCATAATCACAAGATTCACGGTCACGTAAAACTACAATCTTCCTTCCTTCCTTTTTCATTGACATTGAAAAAATACACGTTTTAAGCTTACGCTGGGTAAACAATTAAAGATGCCGGGCGAAGCCTGGGCGGGTTGCTAGTTACTGTATAAATAAAATACACTTGTAATTATGTGAACAAGCATTAATTGGAAAAATCATTGGTCTGGAGAAAGGTTATTGATGCGTGAGTACTCCCACTGTGCGTGACAAAATCCAGAGATGTAAATATTACCTAACGCGCTAACCAGCAATTATTGGTCTAGGCAAAAAATCTTTGGTCTGGATAAAGGTTATTGATGTGTAGTACCTTATGCGCGGGGTTGGCAATACTGCATTTGCCCCATAATTCACGCGTATTATTGTGGATACAGCTGGAATTATACTATATAAGTCGTGATTTAAAAAATGATGATGGTTTTTGGGTTATAGACAGCGAAGGAGAACACATTTACTGTATTACCACAACATTAATCATAAAAAAGGTATTTTGGCTAATTTAAGTAGTTTTGTATAAGGTTCACCACTCCTGAACTGTTACCTACTTTTGCTTCATTATGGAAAAGCGAATTCCAATAATATAGAAAAACACGTAATTGGCGATAAGTAAATCGTATTTGATAATAATAATAATAATAATAAAATATGTGTTGTTTTAGAGTATTTGGGGGGTTGCGACATCGTGGTCATAAGCTCCGTGTATTTGTGTGTGTAATTTGTGTAATTCCCTGTGTTATTGTGATGGCTGTACTGTTGTGTGTATTTGTAAATTGGGAATAGGATTGGGAAGGAGGCGGCCGTGACTCTTGGGAACCATCCCAGCATTTGCCTGAAGTAGAAGTGGGGGGGGGGGGGGCAAACCCACGGAAAACCACTTCCAGGATGGCTGAGTTGGGAATCGAACCCTCCTCTTCTTAGTTTTGTCTCACGAGGCCGAGTGAACTCCGTTTCAGCCCTCAAACCTGAATTAAAATTTCTTGGCAGAGCTGGGAATCGAACCCGGACCTCTGGGGTGCAGCTAAGACTGCTAGCCACTACACCACGAGGTTATTATCAAAGTCTGATCTTTTTCGATTTACGACACGTAAATAAATTCCATACCGGTATAGATAAAAAACAAAATTGTTATACCTGACTTACCCAGTGACCCACGACAACTTCTTTCTCAAGTCCAGAGATCGGAGGTTCTAATCCCGGCACTGGGAGCGGCTATCCTAAATGATTTTTCCCGGGTATTTCTACACTTCCTCCACTGCCGGGATAATGCCTGACTCAAAGTCCGTGGTCACCTACCTCATTCCTGACCCTATAATTACAGTAACACACACTACTACAATCATCACAGTAACACTGGTTATCAGACAAATTGAACCCACACCCAAGTACACGGTGCTGATGACCAATATGTCCTATCCCCTAAAATGAATTATCATCGTGTATTTTTAACAGCGGGAATGGGATTAGCCACCACGCCCTTAGTATAGCCACACCCTCGTGTGACATGAGCTACACTGACCCTGTATGTGATATCATCTGTTTATTATTATCTAACGGGACTTATCACTGTACTGTAGTAGCAGATTCCCTGACGGTAGGACTAACACATATAAATACATTAGCCTATTTAGATTCCAGGAGTATATTAATTAATTAATGCACCATAAAATACCCAGCGCTTTAAAATACCAATTTTATAGTACATTATGCAACGAGCCTATAATGGCTATAATTAAGACACGAGTATTTTTATAAAACGAGCGTACGCGAGTTTTATAATTTCCATACGAGTGTCTTAATTACCATTATAGGCGAGTTGCATACGACTGTTAATGTTCGACTATAATTATTATAACTATTTTATGTTCGAAGATAAATATTCATAATATCTGTCGAGATTTCGCCAGTTTTATGTACTGAACAGAGCGCATGAGACGCAGGGAATGCCTTGTATTTGACCATGGCCACCTCGATTACTCTACTATGACACTAGGCCAGGAAGTGAAATTTACATTAAAGGCCGTGGAACTCAGCGCATCGAATTATCTAATTGGTCAAACAACTGTTTCTTGAGCTCTGATTGGTGGGAGAAACTGTTTCATAATGAAAAATAGTGTTATAATGAGTCTCATGATACAGTTTTCAGACACATAATAGTCAGGGTCGAACATAAAAGTTCATATATTACGCAAAATGGATCTCATTTCAGCCTGTCTGTTAGATAGTCTAATGTGTTATTTCAGAGAATCCGAACTACAATATTCCGCAAAGGTCGGCCCCTAAAGATACGTACTTTGTCCAGCCGCTATAAGCTCGCCTAGTGCCAATGTTGCCATATCTATAGTCTGTTTTATGAAAGAACAACACTGACAGCTGTCAACGCCAGCACGTGGGGAAATGCCGCGTTACCACTGTAACAGGTTAACACAACATCAGTTATTGTATTTACATGAAGCAAGAGAACATCCGCACCGATATTATGCAGTTTTCGCTGTTACCTGTAGGATCTTCTATCCTGTGAAAGACTAAGCAAATACACGTCAATAAGTACCCTGGATAATACTGACAGTGAGTGATGCGGCAAGGCTACTGCGTCAGGCAGTGTGCTCACCGCTGTACATTGCAACAGCGCCATCACGACTGGTATACGTCCTCATGAGGAAGACATATTTCATAGAAGACGTCGAACTGCAGTATTGGTTACCATCCACAGGACCCTATCAGTAATTGATTAATATCACAGACCATAAGAAAAAGGAAATAGGACTGGATTTCTACACCACATCAGCCATGGCGGATGACAGCTGAAAAAAAAAGAGTGCCAAAACCAGAGAAACGTCATAACAAGACTAATACTTGGATTTCATCACAGAATATGTGAGAACGGGAGAATCCATGAACCGACCGATGAATATCAATGTTCGCTATGTGGGCAAATATAACAAAATCCATAACAGACTATAGCAAAGACTAAAAATATGATTGTTTGTACCTGACTACTGGAGGAACTGGACATCCCTGTAGCACTCGGAGCAGTAGCGAGGCAGGGCGTATATGCTGACTGAAGCGTGCAGCTCCTTCCTGCCGGCCTTGAGTGCTTGGGCGATCAGGGCTGTCCATTCCAACACGTACGGTACTCGCTACCTTCCATTGAGTCATATGAGAGATTCGCCACATGATTTTGGAGCCTTGCAGTTCAATTTGGCAGCTGATTTTCCGCACGTTGCCCTCTTATAGTACAACGATTGCATCCACCAAGTTTCAAGATAGGTTTCGATCTGTCTTACCTGATACTTCCCTTGTCAGCTACAGAGCCGGACTTGACAATTTTATTAATTATCATAAAACACCATGTTCTTCATTATTGCTTAAACATTAATATCGTTTATGACATGTTCATACTTTTGCCTTTGGCTTTTCATTTCTCTGTCACATTGGTTTGTTATTTTGGCAAAATAAATGCGTTAGTGAAAGTTGTTTCTTATGAAAAGCACGTGTCAATAGCTCACTTGCCCCACAAGGTTCGTGCAGAGAATGCATCGTTCATACTCGTGTTATGTGCGAATTTCAGTTCCACGTATTGGGGAAGGTCGTGCAGTTTCACACTGGAATACTAATTCATCAGCCGAACAAGGGAATGTCTTTCCCTCGGTGGATAAAAAGGGCAGTCATTGTCAGGTGAAGGTATGTGGGAAGGTCATTCCTTACGTCTTTTAAAACAATGCATTCTGAAATAGAATACAGACATCAGTATTCTACCACTTTGCACTGTAGGTTGTCACCTCCCCTGATAAAGAACTTTAATACTGTCTCCAAGAGTGTCTTACCGTTAACCTACAGTACAATGTCATATCCCACGTAATTACTGATGAATCGCTATAGTTCTTTGATTGTAACCATACAAACGGTGTGGCAGTGCTGATATCTAAAATTACGAGTATTATTATTGGTATTCTGCCCGAAGGTCCGGAGTTTACGTGCGGTAGGGTGGCCAGAGCCTTTCCGCTCCTCCTTTCGTTGCCAACAGCGCGTGGTCCCACTGAATCGGCATTCCATCCAAGGTTCAGCCACGCCCAATGCTGCTTAACTGCGGAGTTCTCATGGGATCCTAAAATTACTATAATACAGTAACGTGTCAAATCATAAAACAGATTTTTTTTTCAAATCTCGTAATTACAAATTACAAAACTGAATTAGCCTACTTGAAACCGTGTTTGGTATAAAATTTGCATTTACAGCTCAAACTATCTAGTGGCCATTTCTTTGGTATAGCACTTTAATTTTCAGCACACTGAAAATACCTTTACTATTGAAGAGAAAACGTACTTCGCTGAAAACATTACGATGGCTCAGTTCAATAGTGCGATAACTCAAAAAAAAATGAAATTTTTTACTTATTTATATGGTTAGATTGAATTTGCTACGATCTTTTCAGATATATAGTGTGTTATGTTAATTTCCTCCATTTGTGGTCACCAAAGTTGATGTGTTGTAGAAATGAAAGAAATAATTGAGACTTCAAGTTCAAAAGTGCTACATCTAAGATGTCGTTGTATTGAACTAGACGGTCCGGCAGCATACCTTCCTTTTTTGGAAACGTAATAAAACCCATTTTATGAATCAGAAAACTATTATATTTTTTTTATAATGCAGGCGCATACATAAAGTTTTGTTATGCTTAGTTTTGAAGATAGAATCAGGTAGGTGACGTCCCCCATTCTCCATACACTGAGTAAACCGCTTTCTGGCGTTTGTCATGACTCTTGCCAGCATATCTGGCGTTGTGTTGGCAATTTCTTCCTGATGTCGGTCTTCAAATCTTGTAGGGTCCTTGGGTGGTTCACATAAACAGTGGATTTCAAAAAAAACATAGAAAAGAAAACCACAAGGGGACAAATCGGGACATCGGGCTGGCCACTCCAAATCGCCTCTTAAGTGAGATGAGGTGCTCCTGGAAGTGTTCCCTCAATATAGCCATATATGCTCTTGAAGTGTGTGCAGTGTCACCGACTTGTTGGAACCAGATGTCCCCTATGTCCAACTCATCCAGCCGTGGGAAAAAAATATCCTCTAACATGCTTACATACCGGTCCGAATTCACTGTAACTGTGACTGCATTTTCCTCAAAGAATTAGGGACCGAAAATTCCAGATGAGGACAGTGCACACCACACTGTGACTTTAGGTGAATGCAGAGGCATTTGGTGCATTTCTCGAGGATTGGTGGCAGCCCAGTAGCGCATGTTTTGTTTGTTAACTGATCCACACATATGAATATGGGCTTCATCACTAAATAAAAATAGCGTCCTCAGGAGCGACTTCGAGAAGAACCTCACGCGCGTTCCGCTGACAATTGAAGTCACATTCGGAAAGTTCCTGCGCACTCGTCAACTTGTACGGATGGAAATGAAGATCAGCATAAATATTTCTCCTCAAAGACCGATCGGAAAGTTCAAGGGCAGACGCATGTTTGCGTGCAGAACGTCGCGTTGTGGTGATTGCAATACTGAAGCACTCACTTCCTCAATGTTCTCGGGTGATCGAATAGGCCGAGGGACTCCAGTTCTCCGTACTGTCACACTTCCAGTTCGTCTGAACGTAGTGACCCACGTAACAATTGATTTTCGGTCCAGGACAGGGGTCAACGAGGCTAAATTAAAGCGCCTCCGAAAGGCGCACTGGGTTGCGATCACAGAACATCCGCTCGAAAAGTAGGCCTCAACGGTAAAAGCACACTCCTCCCTGTTCCAAAGCATGATGGCGATTGAACTGTGTCGGGACATAACTTTATAGTTCCACCTCACGAAAGAGATCACTAGCGATCGGCTACGACATCATCCAACTGAACGGCGTGCATTTTAAAAAAGGAAGTTATGCTGCCGGACCCTGTATAACTTCTACATTGTTGTAAGCGTAACACGACAATAACTCAAGATATTGTGGTATTGAATTCCCTTAAAAATTGTACTTATTAGGCTTTGTGTAAATTTTTAAATTCTGAATCCTTTCTCCTGAAAAAATTGTTTTATGTTGAACCACTATTGAACTGAGCATCGATTGGTCTGTATTATGAACTGATGTTTCATTTGAGGGACCTGGACATCATGTTGATTTATCCCCGTGTACTTGGGTGTCGAATTTTGTCTGATAACGTGTGTTTTTGTGTTGCCTGTAGTAGAAAATTGTGTGTTTGTAATTTACGTGAGGATTGGAAAGAGGCGACCGTGGCCTTAAGTAAGGAACCATCCCCCTGTTTGCCTGGAGAAGTGGAAAACCACTTCCAAGATGGTTGAGGAGTGGATCGAACCCGGATCTATAGGGACGGCAGCTAAGAATGCTAGCCGCTACACCACGAGGTGGACTATTTGTATAGAATTTATGAGAGGTAGTAAGACAAAATTGAACTGTATTCATCTGCGTGATGCGCAATGCTTGCCTTTCACCAAGGCGGTCTGGGTTCAATTCTTGATTAACGCATGGGTTCGAATTCCGCCTTAGCGGTATGCCTTCCTTCGGAGGGGAAGTAAAGCCGGCGGTCCCATGTCATAGATTTATGGCATGTAATGGAACCTTACACTAATTACACTTGAGTGAAGCTAAATTATAGGTTGGATTTGACTAACGCTCTTAGGTTCCAACGTCAACGTCTGCGGTGGCATCTAGTAACCAAGTTCAGAACTAGCTGTCGTTGACGGTAGCGTTTGGTAGCAAAAGAAGGAACTACTTGAATTGAAAAAACAGATAACACACACTAATACAGCCATCACAATTAACACCGGTTATCAGACAGATTCTACACACACCCAAAGTACACGGGGCTACATGACCGCGTTGTCGCAGCCGCTAAACTGAGGAGCCAACCAGCCACGTTAGCAGGAGGTCCTGTGGTTTACAATCGCGATGTTAAGAACTTCGTCAGACTACAAGCTAGCCTTTAATTTAAAGAGGACTTGGGTTCGGGTCCCAAACAAGTCTCGTTTAATATGAGACATGTAAAGCTGAGACCTAGTGTTACCGTTAACAGTTATGCGAGTTTCTCATTATTATAGCAAGGCCATCGCATTGTGATGTAAGAGCTCGTTGTGCAAGCCAGACGCCTTTTAGTCTGCTGCATTGTTGTCTCCTCCTATAACTTGTCCTGCGATTGCCTTTTCGTTCCAGTATGATCCAATGACCTGTTTTTTCCCTTCATGTCCCAAAATGATCCAATCACCTGTTTTTCCCTTTGTGTCACCTCGCACGTACCGACAGCAGTGGCTACGCCGGCTAAAGCGCAGCGTTAGGTCATGGGGCTCTCTGCTGACTCGGTAGACGCGTGGGTTCGAGCCCCACCCTCGGCCGTCCTTAAAATTGTTTTCCGTGGTTTCCCATTTTCAACACCAGGCAAATGCTGGGACGGTACCTTCTGACAGGACACGGCCGCTTCCTTCCACATCCTAGCCCAGTTTCAATCATCTTCATCCATTCCGTCTCTCATTCCCCAACGGGCAGGTCGCCCACGGGCGTCGACTAGAAATACCTGCACTCGGCCTCTCAGGAGGCCGCAAAAAAATCGCACGTTTCTGCATTGGTGTGCTCCGTACATGAAGGTTTGGTGAACCGCGAAATGTACTATCGGCATATTTAGCTCTCCAGTGACTAACCATTGTGTTCGCTATACCTCTCTTGTTAAGGTAGGGGCACTGGGAAAAGTAAATAAGCAATCACGGTACCTACAGTAGTTCAAGGATTAATATTCGCGTTACAATAACACTATTCACTTGTCCCTATTACGAACTCCGCCTCGTGACGCAGTGACTAGCATTCTTGGTTGTTCACCTCTGAGGTTCGGGTTCGATTCCTGGTTCCACCAAGGAATGTATTTCCTACCTGAGGGCTGGATTGGGGTCCACTCAACGTCGTCAGGCACAACTGTGAAGAGCTGTGTTCCGTGTTTCTTCTTCTTCTTTCCCATAGCCATCCTAGAAGTGGGTTTCCGTTGTTTCCTCTACTTATACTTCAGGCAAATGCTGGGTTGGTTCCTAACTTGAGGCAAAGGTCGCCTGCTGCTCAAAACCTAGCCCCTATTATAAATACACACACTAATACAGCCATCACAATGCCACAGGTTATCAGACACACCCAAGTGAAGAGAGCTACATGACCATGGTATAAGAAAGCTCGTAAATGAGTCAACAACTAACTGCTTTTCGAATATTTCAGTTATTGACAACACTGAATATTTATTGTAATTGTATAAGGTTTTGTAAATACCCATACAAATACGTTGTTACCCGGGTTAGAATTAATTGATGTGACCCTGTACTGTCAACATGGGTGTCAATTATTGTACAGCTTCGATGAACATATGCTGCGTTCACTATTCCACTGCATGTACCTATTTGGTTTTCCAAAATACTGAAAAATTCTTGCATTGTTGCAAGATTAACATTTCTTTGATTTAAAAAAGTCCGAACTATGTTCCTAAACGAAGGTGTGTTCAATTATATAATACTTGTTTACTTTGAAAATGCCTGTAATAACTTTCATTATTTAAAGTTCGCTTGAAGTTCAGCCAGCACATACAATGATGTTTTAAATAAAGGTATGATCCATAAATTTGACTCTCTTTTTTATTTATTTAAATTTTGTACCCAATTTCATCTTTTATTTTTGATTAAAATACAATAGTAAAATTGTCCTCTCAACATTGTTATATAGTGGTAATTCTCATCATCTCCTCTCCGCCCAGAAAGCCAGCCTCCTCCAGTTTGCTTCCCTATTCAGCCATAGCGTTTTTGCTGCCAACCTTCATCTCTCTTGACCACGTCTTTCCATATCTGTTTCTCCGAAATAGAAATATCCCTAGACCTTCCTTGACTGGGAAAATCCAATCAAAGTAGATTATTGGGGGTCCATTATGTTAACATGGACCGTCTCGTTGCATACTGACTAGCATTCTTGGCTGTCACCGCGGAGACCCGGGTTGGATTCCCGGCTCTGCCAAGATATTTAATTTTGGTCTGAGTGCTGGAATGGGGTACACTTAGCCTCAAGAGGCAAAACTGAGAATAGGTGGGGTTCGATTCCTGCCTCAGCCATCCTGAAAGTGATTTCCCGTGGTTTCCCACTTCTGCTCCAGACAAATGCTGGGATGGTACCTGACTTAAGGCCACGGCCGCTTCCTACCCAAATCCTGCTTCAATTACAAATACACACTACTCCAGGTTATCAGACAAATTCTACACCCATCCAAGTACACGGGGCTACATGACTACGATATCGCAACGCCCCTAAACGAATCAACAATAACAATTCTATTCAAATGGCCATACCGCTAAGTAATTTATAGTAATAGTAGTAGATAAAAGGGACGCAAACCCCATAACATCATAATTATTCATTCAATAATTTCGTATAGGCCTTATATGGACCGCGTCATTACAACTGTCTCCTACAGGCTTTGATGTTTGCCTAGTACGCCCGCATTCGTTCTCGGTTGACTTCCTTCCGTTCCTGGGTCCAAATCTTCCCCGTTTTCAGCTTCGGTTTTTCTTGGAAACCTTTGCAAGCTTGAAGTTTTCTTTTGAGTGGGGCGTGCTCCTGAATGTATGTTGGTGTAATCCCCACTTCTTTCAGATCTTTATCCAGTTCAATGAACCAGGCTTATTTGGTTTTCCTCTCCTGAAAGTAAGTTATGTTGCGGTTGGTCAGAACCTTTAAAACAGCTGACATACTTCTAGAAATAAGAATAATCATCATCATTATTATTATTATTATTATTATTATTATTATTATTATTATTACTATTTTCCAGTGAGTTATTGGCAGGTTAAAACTTTTAATAAGTCTTGTATCATTCACTTGTCCCTTCTTTCTTACTTTTTTCTTTTTTGAATCATTAAGAATAGGAGAGAGGTCATTATGTAGTTTTTCTACGGCCATGTCAGTGACATGAATGCTCGGTATGTTCCCACGGCAACGTGCGCAGGGACCAGATATGAACTGGAGATGACATCCCGGATGCTCTCCGAGGATTAGGACAGACCTTGGACTGGCTCGTCATCTCGGCGGAGAGGAAGTGGACTCGTGAGGTGCATGCTAGCCACGAGCTGATAGAACCTTTAAAATCGCTGACATACTTCTAGAAATAAGAATACAGCAGTAACGAATGTGGTGGTCACTGCTGCCATCCATTAGCGGAGCAGATGTTCTTAATCTCGTATTCTCACGGTAATAGCATTTCTTCATGCGTGTCCTATTCTAAAAGTAAGTTATCATTTCTCTCAGCTCTCCATGCGTTCGAGCGTGACGAATCCTTATCCTAGTCCATTTTATGAATCGTCTGTGCTGCAGTAAATAGTGGCACTTTATAGCAATGTCTACAACAATATACTTACACTCACTATCCTGGTCTAGGGGTTTGGAATGACAATTTGCCTGTTTTTAATCAAAATACTGCGTATTAATTATAAATTTAATTCTGGTCTGAGGTCAGCCTCCGTGACTTAGGCGGCAGCTCGCTGGCCTCTCACCACTGGGGTCCGTGGTTCAAATCCCGGTCACTCCATGTGAGATTTGTGCTGGACAAAGTGGAGGCAGACAGGTTTTTCTCCGGGTACTCCGGTTTTCCCTGTCACAAATTTCATTCCAGCAACACTCTCCACTGTCATTTCATTTCATCTGTCATTCATTTAATCATTGCCCCAGGGAAGTGCGATAGGCTTTGGCAGCCGGCAGAGTTCATATCCTCGCCGCTAGATGGGGGCTTCATTAATTCCTTCCCTGACCCGGTCGGTCGACTGGAAGCAGGCTGTGGATTTTCAATTCTGGCCTGAGGGCTGGAACGGGGTACACTTATCCTCGAGAGGTAAAACTGAGAAGAGGCGGGTTCGATTCCTACCTCAGCCATCCTGAAGTGGTATCCCGCAGTCTCCCACTTCTGCTACAGAAATCAGAAACCTCTATGGATGCCAAATTGGCAGGTGAAAAGCTAAATGAAGTAGAAATAAAGCGTTTGCAATGTGGTATTACAGGAGTGATTAATATCAGATGGGTAGATAGGGTTACGAATGAAGTGGTATTAAGATGAGTGGGAGGGGAGAGATATTGGCACGAGTATAATGTGATTACATGCACATAGAAATATAAACAAGTCACTGAATCGCAATATGCAAAACCTATTTGAGCACTGTACATATGACGCTACTGACCTAGTATACATTGTGTCGAGAAATTGACGACGCTAATTCCAGATAAACCCCCCAGCCCGAAAACATACCTATTGTCTACCTCTCCCCACGACGAGCTGCATACGAACTTCAATATCTTCCATTCTACGCTTTTCGATTATTATGCACATAATGCGTTCTTCAATATAATTGTTGTTGTTGTTGTTGCTGTTTGAGTCTTTTGACTGGTTTGATGCAGCATTCCAATGTTCCCTGTCCTTAGTTAATCGTTTCATCTCTACATAGCTACCACAACCTATTTTCGAGGGAATCTATTTAACATATTCTAACCTTGGTCTACCCATACAGTTTTTATCCCCGACCCTTCCTTCTATAACTAAGTTTGCTATTCCTGGGTGTCTTAGTATGTTTCCTACGAACGTATCTCGTCACTTCATTATCAATCGCCAGAAACATCTCGGGTACATACAAAGAAAAACAACACATACTGCTGTTCAAAAGGTACAGAAACACAAAAGGAATAACAAAAGTGATAATGTGGGACTTGGTACACACGTATTTTTCATGATGAGGCATATCAATACAGTGTATGGCCACCACTGGCCCTAAGGCATGCTTGCAGACGACGAGGCACGCTGTGAAACAACGGATCCAGCCTGGTTCGGGCAGATTATTCCACTGTTTGATATGAGCTTAAATCAGTTGCTGAATGTTTGTTGGGAAACTGGGACGGTGCGAAATTGTCCTCTTACGATCTTTCCATGCATGTTCAATACAGTTCATGTCCACAGAATATGCAGGCCACTCCATTCTTCGTATGCCATGCATCTCGTGGAACTGATTGACCACCCTAGCTTGATGGGGCAAGCATTATCGTCCACTAGTGTGAAGCCCTCACTCACTGTGGCAGATAAACCAGTAACAACAGGTTTGAGGATGTTGTCTCTATACACCAGACCAGTCATGTTACCGGGGATAGGAATGAGAGGCGTACGTCGACCAAACATGATTCCACCCTAAAACATGCCTGAACCTCCTTGCTGTTCCTGGATGAAGGGTTCGTGAAATCTCTCCCCCACTCGTCGCCACACTCGACTGTTCCTATTGTGTGGGTGTAAACCTCATCCAGGAACGCCACCAACATCAAGGAGGTTCAGTCTACGGACAATTGTCGAGTTAACCGATTTGTACGCGTGGTACGTATTTATTGTGCGGTTGTAACCTTATAAACTGAGCGGCAGTAAACTTCTTGTACAGGATTGGTATAATGTTTTGCCACAGCACGTTACTTCATGCAGGGTGTCACGAGAACTGTAGTTATGTAATTATAGAAATGCGGAACATTTTATGCGGCAAAGAATTGATGTCAGTGCTGTACAGAACTGAATCGTTTGCTCATTTGATAGCTCGCAACAGTGCAGCAGCTTGTGCTGTGTTAGACAGAGTACACCAGGCGTACTCTACCTACTTGAGACTGTGAGCACCATCAAATGGCCATACCAAGTACCCGAGCACCATTAAATCGAATATATTATTATTATTTATTTAATCGAATAACACTATGACAGAACACGTAAAATCAATACTTAAAATCTTGCCACATGTCTTTTTTTTTTCTCTGCCCACATTCGCTTGATCCTCTCTGTCCTCTGCTTTCGGAGCTGTTCAATGTTCCGTGGCTGCTTTCGTTGTCTTTCTTGTTCCTCCCTGAATATCACTTTCTGAAATTTGTCCCGAAATAAACACCTACTATATGTATCTGTAATGTCAATGTCGGCTTCCTTAAGATCTTTTAATGTCTGTGTAAACCACGCTGGTTGAACTTTTAAGTATTAAAATTTTATTAAAAATTTGTTTTGTTAGCCTGTTATTATTCATTCTATTTAAATGCTCAAAAAATTACATCCGTCGTTTGCCCACGGTGTGAATTATGTTCTCCACATGGGTGTATATTTCCTTGTTTGGTCGAGGTCTGTTATAGTCTGTTTCTGTTTTCCTTGGGCCAAGGATGCATCGAACCAATCTTCCTTCCATGAGCATGATTTAATAATAATAATCTAATTTATATAATAATAATAATAATAATAATAATAATAATAATAATAATAATAATAGTTATGAACAAGAAAGGAAAATCCTCTGGAAGATCTTAGGACCAAAGTGTGAAATTGAATTTGGATGAAAAATAAATCACATAAAATTTATCAAGTTAAAGAATAAATCACAGATTCTATAAGGAAACGGTGATTACAGTTTTGCGGACACCTATATAGAATGGATAATAACAGGCTCACAGAGAAAATGTTCAACCTAGCCTTATCAATGCAAAATCAAAACAACTGGCTAAAAGAAATCAGTGGGGACATAAATGAAATTGCCTGTCATGAAGAAACTTATTCAAGACAGAACAAAATTCAGAACTTTAATTTCACAAACACACATTTTCTGAGAAGCCCACCCGACAAAATTCAGGATGGACAGAACAGCGTAAAAAGGAGCACAGCGAGAGGATGAAGAGATATTGTGAAGGGAAGAAGAAAACGTGCTAATAAGTTCAAACGTGCGCCCTAGTTGAGCTCAACGAATCAAAAAATTTAATAATAATAATGGTGGAACAGAATTGTACGCCTGTGAATGCCTTTCAATGAATTACAGGCCAGGGAAGTGGGAGGTCCTGGAAAGGAGAATCCTGCGGAAAACCATGGGCCCAATCCAGAAGGAAACCGGATGGAAACTTCGGAGCAATGCTGAAGTCTACCAGAATGTAAAAATCTCTGCGACCATGAGGAAACGGAGGCTAATATTTCTTGGACACATGTACAGATTGGACAAATCCAGATTAACCAAGCAGTTATTTGACTACTTCTTGAACAACAAAAAAAACTTCATCATGGATTAAAGAAACTCAGAAAGACCTTGAAAAATCTAACATCCCAGAGGTCCAAATGTTGTAAAGGGATACATCTCGAAACAGTATACACATTTTGAAAGGGTTTCATGACAAGAGACGAGCTACAAAGACCGGAATAACTTGGACGGCCGAACATCGGCAGCAGCACAGCGATCGTATGCAGGAGTACTGGAGGCAGAGGAAATTACAACTGAAATAGTGAACATTGTGAGGTTTGAAGCCATTTTTCAGTGTTGCCTAAGTAAACAAAAGTTTGGTGCTTTTCAGTGCTAATCTTGTGTAATTTATTTCAGGATTAGGGCATAACCCAGCTCTATTTGGGTACATTCATGTTGACCGACTGAAAAGCACCAAACTTTTGAAATAGTGAACTTGTAGCGTGATCCTAACTGGTCAATTCTCAAGTAAAAAAAGAAAATGGTGGAATGAGCATGTGCCTCTGTTTCCTTTTCCTGTCTCTCTCCTTCAAAATTGCTGAAATAGCTAGGGATTCACTGCTCACCAGGCATGTTACAACTGCTTGCATGAGTCATGCAAGTAAAATGCATTTACGTGTGGACAGTGGAGTCGAATCAGCATCTTTTGTAATGAAAACTCTTATTATTCCGGTTCGTGCAACAGAATTTGAATTGAAGCATTGATCTTAGGGTAGCTTGTGCTCGCGAGCAGTTTCTGCTCTCATAATGGGAGCACCAGGTTGAGAACCCCTGGAGTGCACTTATCATCTTGGGAGGCTGAAGGAGGAAAGTGTGCACAGTGGTGGTGGTGGTGGTGGCTTGTACTGGTTCCGATGTGGGAGAGAACGATTACGCAAAAAGCTTGTTTGTTACCGCTGCAAGGAGCAGTGAAAGTGTAGCGAGTGGACTGAGATATCAACACAGGGGTACCCAAGGAACGTCGCGCATCTTGCTGGACACGGCCATTCAACCACGCTCCTTGCTTGCTCGCTCAGTTCCCTGGCATGTAGGCAGTATGTGCATTGGGGTGTCCAGCGTACTGTATTAGCCCTTCAAGATACGATTGCCGGTGGCCGAGGTAGGAACTATCTTTTGTTTACTTGTGCCATGCTGTCAGTCTGCTTGATTGACAGGTACAGTTGCGCGGGTAGGATATGACTCAGTTCCAGTAGTCATGACAACTGCTCCCGTTACGCTTGTGATGAGCAGTTTCGGTGGCGTAGTTGGTAGCCTGCTGAGCTTCTATGCCCAAGATTGCGGGTTCAAACTCGGCCGAAGTCGTCGGATTTTTTAAGAGCGTTAAAATTCCCTCAGTATGCCTTCGGAGGGGAAGTAAAGCTGGTGGTCCCATGGCATGAAAAAGCACCTTCCACTAACTACACTTGTGGAAGCTAAAATGTGTAGGTCTATTTGATAACGCTATATTAGTTCCAACGTTCGCCGCCAGGTGCTGACTGCGATGGCATTTAGTAGGCACGTCCGCAGCTAGGTGTCGTGGATGGTAGCATTTCGTAGCGAAAGCAGGAACTACTTGAAAAAAATTAATCGTCTGCAGTCGTACTACCTGAATCACAGATAACACACACTAATACAGCCATCACGATTAACACCGGTTATCAGACAAATTCTACACACATCCAATGTACACGGGGCTACATGACCGTGTTATCGCATCCCCTAAACTAATGAACCAAACAACGCTTATGATGATATTTGTTATTTTAAGGGGCCTAACTAATAGATTATCGTCCCCCAACGGCTTGGGTGAGAATGATAAGGAATGATAATGCCATGAAACCTACAGCTAGAACTAACCACGGACTAAACAACACTAACGCACATACTAAAAGAAGAAATGAGTAAATGAAAAAGGAAAAGATAAGACATAATGGACAGGAGGAAAATATATGCCCTCAACGCACAAAGAATGAGGATTGAGGAACTCGGAAGGAAGGAAGGAGAGCCATGAAAGGTAGATGGAAAGGAAAGAAGAAAGAACCCGCCCCAAATTCAGTAGAAAGGGGGGGGGGGGGAGGGGGGGGGGGGAAAGGACCCAGGTCAGGAATCCCATGGGGTCACCAACTCTCAAACTCACCAGCCGTGAGCACTTGAGGCTGTAGCACTATCCAGGGTGCACTATGAGTGGTGGGGCTGCACACATCCTGCCTCCCTTAGGGCCTTGAGCAGAAGACATGAGATATCATGAAAAGAAAAAGAAGGCTGACCCCTCGAAGAATGAGGGATCAGGAAAGATGAAACAAGGGCCAATTAAGGCGGGAAAGTGAAAGACTTCCTAGTCCTCGGATACCTTAATACCGTCGAGGTCGGAAGAGAACAAGTGTTGACCAAGGGAGGCAGACAGAAAAGATAACTGAAAGGAGTCCGGCACAAGTAAGTGGATGCGATGCCGGACTAAGTTGGGGTCCCATGATCGCCAACCCACGTCCCACAAGTTGTGAACCTCTAGGGGGCCTGTTGCGCGTAGCTGTGCTATGGCGCAACAATTAGAAACACACCATTCTTAATTCGCCCATTATTCATTTTCCGTTTACAATTCGCATAATAACTTCTAACACAACTAGCGCGCGCGATGCTGCGTCACTTATGTGAAGACTCGACTTCGTCATCGCTGTGTCCCCCTGCACGTCCTGCGAGGCTAATACAGTAGGTATTGTCGTTCGGAATGCGCAGATTGCTCTCTGGAGGACACACGCGATTATTGTTACATTGCACTCGTCAACTGGGCATGTTATTTGTAACTCTTCAGTCGGTCAACACACATTTGCCCAAGGACTGGGTGGGGTACAATGTAAACCGATAACACTCCTGGGAAAAATTTAATGTATTAGTTTATGAACACTGGGGCAGATGACCTCGTAGTTCCGCTCCTTAAAACATCAATAACTTTATCATAATTAGGGCTCGGATGTTTAGGAAAAATCATATTATTTTTTTTGCCTCTATTTTCATGCCCGATTGGTTTCTGATGGAAATCAAGTGATTATCGTCACAATACAGTGCTTCTTATTTGTCATATAAATTCATATTTCGAACATTTCTTACCATTTGGTCATATTTTGAGCAATTTTTTGGGGGTAAAAACGTCATATTTCGCTAATTTTACGGCAGCTATAAGTGTGCAATCATCCTCAACTTACCGAACGGGAACTAGTGTTTACAGTAGGTAGACTGTAAATAACCACTTAAACATGTACAGTATATTCAGAGAATTAATATGGAAATAAGAACAAAGAATTTAATTAACAATGTAATCTCTAAGGGATTGTCGCTTGGATTTATAATTAAACAAGTAGTTCCGTGAAGAACTATACAGCCTATTGTCATATATCCTACTTATGTTAACAGCCACCATCAACATACAAAATTACAGTTTGATTGCTGTAATAGATTCGTAGATAATGAGAACCGACTAAATATTTCGGATGGTCGCCAAGTTGGATTTTATATATGTAGATCCTAGAGTTATGTACTGTTACATGTAGATTATTGTGTACATGTAGCATTCAAACTTCAAACGCATAATTAGGACACAAGAAGTAACAAGGAGATTTTAAAAGTTTCGCACAGCTGCCATGTTGTGCTTATGGAAACAATTGAAATAAATTAGATGTCTGTGGATTAACATTCGTATAAGGATTTGCTGTAGAGCCTCCGTGACTTAGGTGGCAGCACGCCGGCCTCTCACCGCTGGGTCCATGGTTCAAATCCCGGTCACTCCATGTGAGATCTGTGCTGGACAAAACGGAGGCAGACAGGTTTTTCTCCGGGTACTCCGGTTTTCCCTGTCACAATTTCATTCCAGCAATACTCTCCACTATCATTTCATTTCATCTGTCATTCGCTTAATCATTGCCCCAGAGGAGTGAGTCAGGCCTCGGCCGCCGGCACAGTTCATATCCTCGCCGCTAGATGGGGTCTTCATTCATTCCATTCCTGACCCGGTCGGAGACTGGAAGCAGGCTGTGGATTTTTCATAAGGATTTACTGTACCAAGTTTCACTGCACTCGGATAGTTAAATTGCGAGAAACGTCCATGTGAATATTTATATTTCGCGTCGCCGCCATGTTGCAGTTTTGATCACCAGGTTATTTTAACTCCTATAGGTGAACTTAAGTTCATAACCCCTATGAACATAAAAAAATCAGTTTGATTACTATAATAGATTCGTAGATATTCAGAGCCGTCTAGATATTTCGGATGGTCGCCATGTTGGATTGTTAAATGTATAGGCCATAGAGTCATGTACCACTACAGGAAAATTATTGCGTAGGTTCATTATTCAAACTTTCACTTCGATCGCATGATTACGACACAAGAAATAAAAACTTGATTTTAAAATTCGCAGAGCGACCATCTTGAGGTTATGTAAACAATTGAACTAAATTAGATACCAGTGCATTACAATAGGTATAAACATTTCCTGTACCAGATTTGATTGCGTTTGGAACATTAAAACGCGAGAAAGGTCTATTTAAAATTTTCAAATTCGCTTGGCCGCCATGTTCGTTTTCTAGTTAACCGGTTTTTGAAAGTCTTAAAGATGAACTTCCAGTAGTGCCCTTTATCTCCGTACAACATTTCAGGGTGATACCGCTAATAGTTTCTGATATATAGAATGCCGGTGAGATATTTCGCACGTCCGCCATCTTGTGGTTATGTAAACAATTGAATGAAGTTGGATGTCGGTGCATTACAATGTGTATAAACATATACTGTACCAAGTTGTATTTTTTTTGGTTCGTTAAATCGCGAGAAACGTCTATTTAAATGTCGCAAATTCGCGTAACCGCCATGTTGGTTTTGTAGTTACCAGTTTTTAAAAAGTCACATGGGTGAACTTGTAGTACTTCTCTTTATCTCCGTAATAAATTCCAGGGTGATATCAGTAATAGTTTCGGAGATATTGAATGCTGGTGAAATATTTCGCTCAGCCGCCATGTTGGATTGATGAGACGTAACAAAATTTGAAGGGCATGGTCGAGGTCGCCCGGAATAGTACTATGAACTTACCGAGTTTCATTGAAATCGCTCCAGCCGTTTAGAAGCTATTAGGAGACACACACACACGGACAAAAGGTGATCTCATAAGCCTATTTTTAGCCTACTTTCGATTTTTGCAAAAAATGAAAGTAGACTTATGAGATCACTACTGGGCGAAAAAAAGTGTGTCTGTCTGTGTGTGTGTATGTGTGTGAGTCTGTGTGTGAGTGTGTGTGGACTCTGAATGTCTGTCCCCCCCTATCAATTCGAACACGGTGAGCGCAAATTGAACGAAATTTGGTCCAAAGGTAGCACTAGCAAAGGACACCTCAGTGTCATGTTTTGCCGCCATCTTGACGGAAACGTAATGGCGGCCACACAAATGTTCAAAGCTTAAATCAAATTACGACTAACCTAATCATCCGATCTCTACCAAATTTTGCAACAACATACTTTTATGAAGGGGGCATCCTTTGACAAATCTAATAGGTCATTAGCTTAATAGTTTGCGGATGGCGGCCATCTTTGTGTCAAAATCTATTACCCCTATTAATTCGAACACGGTGAAACCGAATGGAATGAAGTTTGGTACAGAGGTAGCACTAGCAGAGGGCACCTCAGTTTCATGTTTTATATCGCCGCCATCTTGACGGAAACGTAATGGCGGCCACACAAATATTCAAAGCTTAAATCAAATTACGATTAACCTAATCATCCGATCTCTACCAAACTTTGCATCAACATACCATTATGGTGGGAGCATCCTTTGACCAAACTAATAGGTCATTAGCCTAATATTTTGCGGATGGCGGCCATCTTTGTGTGAAAATCGATTCCCCCTATTAATTCGAACACTGTGAAACCGAATGGAACGAAATTTGGTACAGAGGTAGCACTAGAAAAGGCCACCTCAGTGTCATGTTTTATATCACTGCCATCTTGACGGAAACGTAATCGCGGCCACCCAAATGTTAAAGGCTAAAATGTAATTATGACCAACCTAATAATCTAATCTCTACCAAATTTTGCAACAACAAATCATTATGTGGGAAGCATATTCTGACCAAACTGCTAGATCATCAGCCCAATAGTTTGCAGATGGTGGCCAAGTATGTGTGCAAATCGATTCCCCCTATCAATTCAAACACGGTGAAACCGAATTGTACGAAATTTGGTACAGAGGTAGCACTAGCAAAAGGCACCTCAGTGTCATGTTTTATATCGCCCCATCTTGACGGAAACGGAATGACGGCCACCCAAATGTTAAAAGCATAAATCAAATTTCGACCATCCTAATAATTTGATCTCTACCGGATTTTGCAACAACATGCCTTTTTGTGGAAAGCATCTTACGACTGACTACAAGGTCATCAGCCCAATAGTTTGCAAATAGCGGCCATGTATGTGTGCAAATCCATTCCCCAGATCAATTCAAACACCGTGAAACCGAATTGAATGAATTTTTTTTACAGAGGTAGCACTAGCAAAGGGCACCTCATATTCATGTTTAATATCCCTATAGCAAGTTGTATTTCAACAAGCTACTACAACCAACATTCAATTATACTCCTTGAAAAGGACAAAGAGTTATAACAATACCCATGCATTTAAGAGAAAGTAGGCTATATGTTCTTTACTGATCATCTTGTTTCAAAATTGAAAATAGGCTAAAAACGGCTATATTTAAATCAGTAATTTTCAGGTCATATTTTGTAATTTTTGAGTCATATTTCGTAATTTTTAAGGTCATATTTGCTTGCATATTCGGGATATTTTTAGCCTACTTTCGATATTTGCAAAAATGAAAGTAGACTTATGAGATCACTATAGGGCGAAAAAAAAGTGTGTCTGTCTGTGTGTGTGTATGTGTGTGAGTCTGTGTGTGTGTGTGTGTGTGAGTGTGTGTACTCTGAATGTCTGTCCCCCCCTATCAATTCGAACACGGTGAGCGCAAATTGAACGAAATTTGGTACAAAGGTAGCACTAGCAAAGGACACCTCAGTGTCATGTTTTATATCGCCGCCATCTTGACGGAAACGTAATGGCGGCCACACAAATGTTCAAAGCTTAAATCAAATTACGACTAACCTAATCATCCGATCTCTACCAAATTTTGCAACAACATACTTTTATGGGGGCAGCATCCTTTGACCAAACTAATAGGTCATCAGCCTAATAGTTTGCGGATGGCGGCCATCTTTGTGTGAAAATCGATTGCCCCTATTAATTCGAACACGGTGAAACCGAATGGAATGAAATTTGGTACAGAGGTAGTACTAGCAAAGGGCACCCCAGTGTCATGTTTTATATCGCTGCCATCTTGACGGAAACGTAATGGCGGCCACACAAATGTTCAAAGCTTAAATCAAATTACGACTAACCTAATCATCCGATCACTACCAAATTTTGCAACAACATACCTTTATGGAGGGAGCATCCATTGACAAATCTAATAGGTCATTAGCTTAATAGTTTGCGGATGGCGGCCATCTTTGTGTCAAAATCGATTACCCCTATTAATTCGAACACGGTGAAACCGAATGGAATGAAACTTGGTACAGAGGTAGCACTAGCAAAGGGCACCTCAGTGTCATGTTTTATATCGCCGCCATCTTGACGGAAACGTAATGGCGGCCACGCAAATGTTCAAAGCTTAAATCAAATTACGACTAACCTAATCATCCGATCTCTACCAAATTTTGCAACAACATACCTTTATGGAGGAAGCATCCTTTGACAAATCTAATAGGTCATTAGGCTAATAGTTTGCGGATGGCGGCCATCTTTGTGTCAAAATAGATTACCCCTTTTAATTCGAACACGGTGAAACCGAATGGAATGAAATTTGGTACAGAGGTAGCACTGGCAAAGGGCACCTCAGTGTCATGTTTTATATCACCGCCATCTTGACGGAAACGTAATGGCGGCCACACAAATATTCAAAGCTTAAATCAAATTACGATTAACCTAATCATCCGATCTCTACCAAATTTTGCATCAACATACCATTATGGAGGGAGCATCCTTTGACCAAACTAATAGGTCATTAGCCTAATATTTTGCGGATGGCGGCCATCTTTGTGTGAAAATCGATTCCCCCTATTAATTCGAACACGGTGAAACCGAATGGAACGAAATTTGTTACAGAGGTAGCACTAGAAAAGGCCACCTCAGTGTCATGTTTTATATCACCGCCATCTTGACGGAAACGTAATCGCGGCCACCCAAATGTTAAAGGCTAAAATGTAATTACGACCAACCTAATAATCTAGTCTCCACCAAATTTTGCAACAACAAATCTTTATGTGGGAAGCATATTCTGACCAAACTGCTAGATCATCAGCCCAATAGTTTGCAGATGGTGGCGAAGTATGTGTGCAAATCGATTCCCCCTATCAATTCGAACACGGTGAAACCGAATTGAACGAAATTTGGTACAGAGGTAGCACTAGCAAAAGGCACCTCAGTGTCATGTTTTATATCGCCGCCATCTTGACGGAAACTGAATGACGGCCACCCAAATGTTAAAAGCTTAAATCAAATTTCGACCATCCTAATAATTTGATCTCTACCGGATTTTGCAACAACATGCATTTTTGTGGAAAGCATCTTATGACTGACTACAAGGTCATCAGCCCAATAGTTTGCAAATAGCGCCCATGTATGTGTGCAAATCCATTCCCCAGATCAATTCAAACACGGTGAAACCGAATTGAATGTTTTTTTTTTTTTACAGAGGTAGCACTAGCAAAGGGCACCTCATATTCATGTTTAATATCCCTATAGCACGTTGTATTTCAACAAGCTACTACAACCAACATTCAATTATACTCTTTGAAAAGGACAAAGGGGTATAACAATACCCATGCATTTAGGAGAAAGTAGGCTATATGTTCTTTACTGAACATCTTGTTTGGTCTTAACATCCGAGCCCTAATGTTCACTATTATAATGGAGCAATCATAAACTAATACATGTTTTTTTTTTTTTTTTTTTTCAGGAGTGTTATTTACATATTATACACAGTACTTTCTGTCCCACCCAGTTATTGGAAAAATTCATGTTGACCGACTGAAGAGCTACAACTAACACTGAAGGAATGGCTTCCAAACTTAACATTGAGAGCAGCATGGTGTGCACACAACTGTTGAGCCCTGCTCTAAGTTGACGTGGTTGTTAATGGTGTCTAACAAGAGGTGTGAGGTTCCCCGACTACTCCTGCGTTGACATCTCCAGTTGCAGCTCAGTCCGCGTTCGTACTGTACATTGAAAAGGAAGCTTGTAGTTTAGCGTGACCGTTAATCTCGAGATCATGAGCCACGGGACCTCCTTTTTACGTGGAATCCGAACCACAGGACATGGCATTTCACTTCGAAAATCTCACATGCATTGACCGGGAATCGAACCCGGACCGCCTTGGTGAGAGGCATACAGCTAGACCGCTGAGCCACCACGCCCCTCGTACTGTACATTGAAGAGTAATAGTTTTACTTCTTGTTGCTGTTTATGTTGTTTCATTTGACGGTCTTGGACATCGTACCGTTTATCCCCGTGTACTTAGGTGTGTGTAAAATGTGTCTGGTAACGTGTGTATTTTAATTCAGGTGAAGATTGGAAAGGAGGCGGCCATGGCCTTCAATTTAGAACCATCCCAGCATTTGCCTGGAGTAAAAGTGGTGAAGCCACGGTAAACCACTTCTAGGATGGCTAACGAGGAAATCGAATCAACAACTTCTCAGTTTTGCCTCATGAGCCCTCAGACCAGAATTAAATTTCTTGGCAGAGCCAAGAATCGAACCCGTACTACCGGCCAGCCACTACACAGTTTTAGATCTTATGTAGTCATTGCAGACATCAGTTGAACTTCTCCAATGGCGTCCACTCCACTTCAAACACAGCACTACCGAATAGCGAACGAAAGACAGACTACTGTGACAGAAGCATACATTTTTTAAAAATTAATATCAAATTACCGACCCCGGTGGCCGAGAGCGCTAACATGCTACCCCGTGCCTCGCTGGCATTGGTAGAGCTTGGGTTCGAATCCCACTTCGGCCGTACTGAAAATGGTTTTCGTGGTTTCCCATTTTCACCACCAGGAAAATTCCGGGACGGTTCCTTTAAATATGTCCACGGCCGATTTCCTTCCAAAATCACTTCCCTGACCCGTCCTGAAAATAAAATAATTGCCAGTGGCTGCATTAATGAGATTATTAAATAATAGCAATTCGTGATAAGTGCCTATGTGTTAGTGGTGTATAGGATTTTAACTTCTGCAGTTAATATGCCCTTTATGTTATGAATTTGCAATTGTTTGTGTCCGTATCTGGGAATTGAGGTATCTTGGTCATAAGCTCCATGTACTTCAGAGTGTGTGTACCTCTTATGTTGAGCGGCTTCGTGGCGTAGTTGGTAGCATGCTGAGCTTCTATGCCCAAAATCGCGGGTTCAAACTTGACCGGAGACGTTAAAATCCCTCAGTATGCCTTCCTTCGGAGGGGAAGTAAAGCCGGCGGGCCCATGTCATAGATTTATGGCATTTAAAAGTACCTTCCACTAACTACTGTGTGAAGCTTAATTTGTAGGTTAGATTTGATTTACGCTCTCTAAGTTCCTACTTTCGTCGCCAGGGGCCGTTGACGGTAGCATTTGGTAGCAAAAGTAGGAACTACTTGAAATTAATCGCCTGCAGTCCTTACCTGAATCACTGATAATGCACACTAATACAGCCATCACAATTAACACCGGTTATCAGACAGATTCTACACACACCCAAAGTACACGGGGCTACATGACCGCGTTGTCGCAGCCCCTAAACTGAGGAACCAACCAGCCTTTATGTAAGTGTGTTTCCTCTTTTGGAGATGCAGGGATAGTGTTTAGAATGCGTGCGGGGGGGGGGGGGGGGGGGTTCTTTTTTGAATGTGAGAGACGCGAATGAGACCGATGTTTTGAAGATCAGGTTTCTTTTTTTAAGTATTGTTATTAACAAAAACCCACAATTTTCTTATTAAATGTAATGTATTCTAATGTGATTTAATGTAATGCTGTTTAGTGTAAAAGAGCGGATTGCATGCAACAAATGAGGCTTCTAAGCCCTTTGCATATAATCCTCCCCCCAGGGGTTCACATTTAGTGGGACGTGGGTTGGCGACCACGGGACCCCAGCTGAGTCCGGCTCTTCTCCGTCTTATTTCCTGTCGACCTCTCTTGGTCAACTCTTGTTCTCTTCCGACCCCGACGGTACTAGGGTATCTGAGGCCTAGGGAGTCTCTTCCTTTCCCGCCTTAATTGGCCTTTGTGTCGTCTTTCCTGATACCCTCCTTCTGCGAGGGGTCAGCCTTTTCTTTTTTCTTTTCATGTTATCTCCTGCCTTCTGTTCAAGGGGGAGGATTATATGCACAGGGCTTAGAAGCCTCATTTGTTGCATGCAATCCTCTCTTTTACACTAAACAGCATTACATTAAATCACATGTAGCCCCACCACTTGTGGTGCACCCTGGATTTGCTACACCCTCAGGGGCTCACGGCTGATGAGTTCGGGAGTTGGCGATCCCGAGGGATTCTTGAGCTAGGTCCGTTTTTTCTCTTTTTTCCACTGACTTTGGGGCGGGCCCTCTTCTTTTTCGCCCTTTCCTATCTGCTTTTCATGACTCCCCTTCCTTCCAGGTCCCTCAATCCTCATTCTTCGAGGGTTGAGGTTTTTTTTCTCTTCCTGTCCTTTATTTGCCTTATCCTTTATTTGTTTACCATTTCTTCTTTTAGTATGTAAGTCTGTAGATCGTATTAGTTATAGTTTTAATTCTCATCTCATCTTTCACCAGTCGGGTCCGATAACCTAGATGTTAGGCCCCTGAAAACAAGAAGTATCATCATCATCATATAATCCTAAAATAAGCCATCAATCTTTCCTATCTGGCAACCTGTATTACCGTGGCATCTCTTGTCTTCGATTGGGGGAAATCGTCCCGTGATTTTTAAGCAAGTACCGTCACAACATTTTCGTTATATAATTATGGAAAAATGAAGTTGAGTACATGTAGCCTACATTCGGTATGGCAACCGAAAGTGAACATGGTCCGGAAATAAAACATTCAACTGAGTTTCCTGGTTCTCTCGTTACGTGTTATCATCCAAGTTATAGTGGAAGATAGCTTAGCGTGCTATATTATGTTATACGTAAAATATTAATTCAATTCACCCTTCAAATTAAGCGTGGACCTTGCTACCTCACGGAGCACGCCATATGTTGTCCTGTTCCGGAATCGCGACTGTGGCTTTCACTGCAACATCAGGCAGCTGCCTCGCACTCGTTTCCAATGAGAGAACTTGATGAGTCGTGATAGCCAGGATCCGGGAGTTCAGGGAGGAACTGAGCCTAAATTAAAGAGACAGCTGTTTTGGGGTTTGTTGAGACATGTCCGGGGGGTTCGAAAATCAAACGGAATAATAAGGATACGGCCGTCAAAAATATGTTTAACGACTTTACTTCTCTCACCATAAAGCGCAAATCTCACGCCATGTACAGTATTTGAGGACCCCTCGGTGTTAAATCTCGCACCAAGAATGCGATGAGGAGCTGGAGTAAGTTTGGAGATCGGAGGTTAGAATTCCTGCGCTGACGGTGGTTATTCTGAGTGTAGTTATTCCACAATCACTCCATGATAATGCTTGGATAGTTCTTTATTTCAACTTCCGGGGCACACATCATATCCCCTACACTAAAAATCATTGTTGCACACTCTACTACAGTCACGTCAGAAATACGGGTCTTTGGGTTTTCTAAGCTTTACATTTTCTAAGGTTGACGATTCCACGAACCGATCGACCACATGACAATTATGAGAAAACCAAACAATGTACAGATCAGTGCGCCACAATGTATATACGGCTCTGGTGAGATCAAGTAATCGATTACTTAGTCTCTGGTGGTGTCGATGTGTTACCAACTGATGAGGGTGAAATTTCTTTGGAACATACATTTCTGTGAGGTCAAATACACAACACAGGTTATTGGACAAATTGAACACCAACACCCATATACACGGGGCAGGTTACCAAGATGTCCAAAGCCCCGAAAGCGAATTAACAACGTATTTGAGGAAGTGGCCTACAAGACGTGTTTCAATCACTACTCCGATTTATGGAAACCAAACTGTTTTGGAGAAAACTGCCATTTTCAGTCACTGCCGCCACCACCACCACCACCACCACCACCACCACCACCAACAACAACAACAACCACAAAAGAATGAGTGCATTATTGGTAGTCCCCCTCGTTGCGTAGTTGGTGGCATTCCTGGATGAACGGGGTACACTGGTGGTTCAATAGTTACACACACCTAGTCATCACATCAATACAGGTTATCAACAGACACCCAACTACACGGGGCTGATGACCAACTGACGCAGCGCCGGTTGTTGATCCCACAACCTTGAGCTCAGCAGAAGAGAGCTCTACCGACTGAGCTATACAACCGGCCAATAACGTTTTAACCTGGAATCTTAAATTAAAACTACAGTGACGTCACGCCGATACGACCTAGGCTACCAGATTAGGAATATGAAGTCCTTGTGACCAGAGGCTTACTACACAGTGTTCAGCGAGTATTCCTAAGCATTATCATTCCCGTTTCTACGGGTTTGAATTTGAATTCAATTGCATTTCTTGATAAAGAACTGACACTGAGGGTAATGAGTCCCTTTATGTAGCGTGCAAAATGTTCTGGTTTAAAATATGGTAAAAAGAAACTAAACCTAGCTTAACAACTAATAGAACAAATTAGGAATGACACTTATAACTCAACACATTAATTATACTGTATATCAAACAGAAAAGGTATGGCCTAACATGTCGTATACAAAAGAAATAATACAAATTAAGATTCAATAAGTAATGAAATAAGCTACACTAATGTATCATTAGCCGGGCCCGTGGTGTTGAGGTAGCGCGGATGCCTCTCACCCGGAGTCCCCGGGTTCGATTCCTGGCTCCGTCAGGGATTTTATAAACTGACGTGAGGGCTCTAATCTTATTAACACAAGTACAAGAGTGACTTGATTTCCGAACTACTATCAGTTCCACGGAAGAGAGGTGTGTGTGTGTGTGTGTGTGTGTGTGTGTGTGTGTGTGTGTGTGTGTATCTCACCCAATTTTTCTCAGCTTTGCCTCCGTTCCAACCCTCAGACCAGAAATAAATTTCTTGGCAGAGCTGGGAATCGAACCCGGACAGCCTCCGCGGTGACAGCCAACAGTACTAGCCACTACGCAACGAGGCGGGCAACGAAAGTTGTACGTAGTCTCGATAGTTTGAGGTGAACGAGGCTGCGACCACCTCGAACTATTGAAAAATCGGACTAACAATTTTTGTGTGGATGGCCTTCTGTCTTTGTTGCGTAACCCGCATGTACAACGCCTCAATTACTTTTTCAAACTTCGACTTCTTGACAGTTTCTCGGTTAATAGATTCTACAGAGCATTTCTGTACCAATTTAAGTCTGTTTCTTCGCCAGTCACCAACAGTAACTTCGCCAACACCGTATTCGAGAGCAAATTTTTTTCAATTGTTTCTCCTTTTTCAAATCGTTCCAACGCTTCTAATTTAATCTCTAATCTCTTTTCTTTGAGTGTTTACTCATTTTTAAATGTGATCAAACAAAAATAGTCAACAAAGGAAACGAAACAGTGAGTGGCACAGACACAACTAACTGCAATGAGAAGTGGCGTGTTGTACCGTGAACGAGTGGGGGAATCGGATAGCTACAATAAAGACACTAACACTGTTATTTATTTTGTTGCTATTTCCAGTCCCGTTTTGCGGTTTAGACATCAAATTTGTTTAACGAGGCTTTGATTTATGTGAAACTCGTAATTCCGAGACTCTACTGTATCTGGACAGCCCTCAATCGTATCCGCACTGGCCATGAAAGAATGATGTGTAGATGCACTTTATAAGTGGTGAAAAGTATCTTCTCCAAAATGACTCTGTGGTGCTGAGAAACACACAATAATTAACCACTAAGTGATCGAGTGCCCAAACTATGCGTATTGTGGAGGACATCTTGGCAGCAACAACGGACGCTATACGCTACATAAAGAATTTGAATATTTGTATATAGGTAGATCAGTAGATAGTTTTACTTTAATAGCTGTATTTTTAATCAAATTGCATGTAGGCCTATGTTATTTAATGTATAATGTGCCATACGATATATAAATAAATAATACTATTTATGCAGTGAGATAGTTTCCTATATAGTGTACGGTTGGATGCCTTTCCTGACGCCTACCTCATAAGCAAAGTTATCGAGAGCTGAAACTAAACAGGGTCATGGCTTATTAAAAGGCACCGTGTTACAAATGGGAAAATCTCTGATAACATTTCAACAACGGCCAACCGTGGAGTTTCGAACCCAGTAGTCTTGGAATCCATGAACTTGCTTAGCTACATCGGTTGGTTTGTTTTTTTCATTTTGTTTTGTTTAAATAACTGTCCTAGATCACTCGAACTGGTGTTCGCTGATTCTCCATTAAGCTTTGATTAGTGTAGTTCATTATTCCGTTTCCCCCAGGGGCTCACATCTAGTGGGACGTTGGTTGGCGACCATGGGACCCCAGCTGAGTCCGGCATTGCTTCCACTTACTTGTGCAGGCTCCTCTCTGTCTTCTTTCCTGTCGACCTCCCTTGGTCAACCCTTGTTCTTTTCCGACCCCGACGGTATTAGGGTATCCGAGGCCTAGGGAGTCTTTCACTTTCCCGCCTTAATTGGCCCTTGTCTCATCTTTCCTGATCCCTCCTTCTTCGAGGGGTCAGACCTCTTGTTTCCTTTTCATTAAATTTCCTTTTCTCTTTAAGTTTCCCGCAATGTTTTTGTTAATTGGGCCCCCGTGTATCTAAAATCCCTAGCGATTTTTTTGCATCAACATAATTTTGTAGGTATTTTCAATCTACGTTGCATTTTGTACGTTTTTAGCCTACTTTCGATTTTTGCAAAAAATGAAAGTAGACTTATGAGATCAACACAGGGCGAAAAAAGTGTGTCTGTCTGTGTGTGTGTATGTGTGTGTGTGAGTCTGTGTGTGTGTGTATGTGTGTGTGTGTGTGTGTGTGTGTGTATGTGTGTGTGTGAGTCTGAGTGTGTGTGTGTGTGTATGTGTGTGTGTGTGTGTGTGTGTGTCTGTGTGTGTGTCTGTGTGTGAGTGTGTGTACTCTGAATGTCTGTCCCCCCCCTATCAATTCGATCACGGTGAATGCGAATTGAACGAAATTTGGTACAAAGGTAGCACTAGCAAAGGACACCTCAGTGTCATGTTTTATATCGCCGCCATCTTTACTAAAACTGAATGGCGGCCACTCAAACGTTCAAAACGTAAAATCAAATAACGACTAACCAAATCATCCGATCTCTACCAAATTTGGTAACAACATACCTTCGTATAGGATGCGTCTTGTGACCAAACTACAAGGTCGTCCGCCATACCATTTCAGGATGGCGGCCGTGCGAATTATGCAAACTTTATAATCCATATCATGGGACCCACCAGTTCCGATTATCGAGCCGAGAATCGTTTTAACTGTTCTAAAGGAAGAGGCACGTTCGAAATTAAAAGTTTATTTTGTAATACTATAGTGCAGACGTGATTTTAAAAAGCTGAGCTGATTCAGTAATAAGACAAGATGGCAGCGGATATCTTGTGCCTGACTTATATTTCACTAATTTGAGTATTGAATGCAATATAGCGTACTGATACAAAATAAATAAACTTTGTATGAAATGCTTTATATATAAATAATATACTCCAGTGATGAAATCGTTTAGTATAAATCATTATTTGCTAACAAGTTCTATGTAAGTCATTTTATATAGAACGTTATTCGTTGACACAATTAGCTCAGTGGTAGAGCGTTAGCCTATCGCTCAAATGCCTATGGTTCAAACCCGATCAGAGCTAGATTTTTTGCTTGAAATGTTATATGTTTATTGTTTTGTAATGACTCAGATGTTTTAAAATTAAGCGTTATATTGTGCATATTATGGTGTAAAATATATATTTAATTAAAACATAATTCGCCAGCAGATTTACTCGAGACATCTAGCTGCCAAAAAGGTAACTGCACGCCGACATACTTATTAACTTCCAGATTTTATTGAAAAGTTTCTTCTTCTGGCCGCTAGAATGCACTCGCTCTGTTAGGATTATATTGTTCGATATTTCACCACTAGAAGTCACGACTAGTCTACGTGGGGCTCCATTGATTAATATACCATTGGCATTCTATGCGCATCGAATTTGAAGAATGACAAGATGATACTACGATACATTTTTACTTTTTATTTTAAAGGGTTTGTAACAGCCTATTTTGCGTTACTAGAAAATGTTATTTGAAGTAAAGAACAGAACGATTTCACATAGTAACTGAGTTCAAGCCATTGGTGTTAGTTCAGGTATTAATTACTACTTTTATTTCAGGCAAATAGCAATCGAAAATATCCACATAGTTTGTATACACACGTCACAGTAGGGTCATGGAAAGATTTGTTAATTCAATTAGGGTTTTCGATTCCCGGTTAATGCATGTGAGATTTTTGAAGTGAAATGCCATGTCCTGTGGTTCGGATTCCACGTAAAAAGGAGGTCCCGTGGCTCATAATCACAAGATTCACGGCCACGTAAAACTACAATCTTCCTTCCTTTTTTTTCAATTAGGGTTGTGAAAGCCCTGCACAACCAGACGTGTAAAGACATGCCTCAACTCAAAGTTGGATGTTGCCCACGGCAGGTCGTATATGTAATTATAATAATAATAATAATAATAATGATAATAATAATATATATATATATTTTTTTTTATTTTTTAGGGGAAGAAATGCATTTACGCACAGAGTGTCGGGCTCCTGCTGCTGAGTAGCAGACTACCGACTAAAACTCCCCCTTTACTTCTGAACACTATCCTGGAACCGTTTAGCACATTAAAACAATAATAATAATAATAATAATAATAATAATAATAATAATAATAATAATAATAATAATAATAATAATAATAATAATGTTATTGGTTTTACATCCCTTTTAACTACTGCTGCTTTTGGAGACACCGGGGTGCCGGAATTTTGGCCCGAAGGGGATCTTTAACGTGCCAGTAAATGTACTGACACGGCTCCCTCGCATTTGTGCACCCTCAAATGCCAGCTGACTGCGCCAGGATATGAACCTGCAACCTAGGGCCCAGCAAGCGAGAACGTTACCGCCGAGCCACGCAGCCAGTCCGGTCGATTATGTCTCCAGATCCATAACATTCTTGAGATACT
The DNA here is from genome assembly GCA_946902985.2 of Meconema thalassinum. Lineage (NCBI taxonomy): Eukaryota > Metazoa > Arthropoda > Insecta > Orthoptera > Tettigoniidae > Meconema > Meconema thalassinum. Next base: position 1,169,595,992 of record OX336388.2, read on the forward strand.
TCTTATCTTTCTTTCTTTCTTCAATGATGGTAGCAGTTTTTATCTAGATTGTGGCGTTTGGTAGAGTAAATAGTTTCTATGGCCTTCAACAAAGAATAGTTCTATTATACTCTTTGATAATAACAACGAGTTATATCTATACTCATACATTTAGGAGAAAGTAGGCTATATGTTCTTTACTGAACATCTTGTTTTGATCTGCATTGCATTTTGCGAGTGTTTTCAACCTCGGTTGCATTTTGTAAGGACTGACAATCTAAATTGCTTTTTGTTAAGTCTTTCAATATCCGGGTCGGGACTTTTGAGTATTTTGAATTTCAATTGCATTTTGTATTTTCAACCTAATCCGCTTTTTGCAAGTATTTTCAATCTAAATTGCATTTTGTATCATCTGCATTTTGCAAGTATTTTGATTCTCAATTGCATTTTGGGGTATTTTGAATCTAAATTACACTTTATAAGAATTTTCAATCTAAATTGCATTTTGTAAGTATTGTGTATCCAAATGAGTAGTTTGAAACTACCAGGCATTTTGTAAGCATTTTTCAATTCCAATTGCATTTTGTAAGCATTTTAAATTTCAATTGCACTTTGTGAATATTTTGGATTGGAAATGGGAACTTTCAATCTGAATTGCATTGTGTATTTTCAATTTCAATTGCATTTTGTAAGTATTTTGAACATCAATTGCATTTTGTACGTATTATCAATCTCATTTGCATTTTGCAGTATTTTGAACACTTGCATATTGTAAGTATTTCGACGGTACATTGCATTTTGTACGTATTTTGAACTTAACCTACATTTTTTGCGTTGTTTTTTTCAATCTATTCCTTTTGTGAGTATATTCGTTCTAAATTCCCTTTTGTATTACCGCTCTCCATTTTGTAAGTTGTTTCAATCTGAGTTCCTTTTTGTACGTATTTTCCTTCTCATTTAATTTTCGTTCTGTTTCGCTATCACCCAGACCATAAGGGGCGATAACCTAATGTTAGGCCCCTTAAAACAACAATTATCATCATCATTATTCCGTGAGCGTAAAAACGGGTTCTTAATGATGATTTTAAAAATAAATTACTACAGAAGGTAAGAGAAACTGGCAAGCGGTACTCCATGCACATTTTAACCATCGTTTGATCACTGCAATGAGGGATGATTTTAGTGTGAAAACTGTATTTAATTTCTTTTGGCATTGTGATACTTCCAATACACCCCAAGTCCCGTATGCGTTCATATACCATTCATCCGATTGCGATAAAACTTTAGTGAGTTGTTGTTGTTCACGCTCCCACAAATATTTCTGAATTAGTAAATCCAATTTACAATAGTATAGAGGCAGTTAACGGAAAAAGAAAAAAAACATATTGTGTATCCAAAGGCACTTCAGCAAACCAAATTACAACGCCAACACTTTTTTGATTGGCATTGCAACGCATGCCGGGTACAGCTAGTACTCTATAAATTAAAAAACTTAGAATCTGAATCATCACTTGGTACCCAATTAACCAGGCTCTAATGTTCCTGTCCATATTCAGGCTTGAGTAGTAATCACCCTTTAGTGAAAATCAAAATAAATATCATTTATTAACACCTTTTCTACTCAATTTAGAAACCAATTCTCCTGAGAAACAAGTTTATGCAACATGAGCGCTCGCACACAAAAATATGGCCCAGACATTACAACTAATTTACGCGCACCACAAGTTCAGTGACCTATAACATCTGCAGAAAAATAATAAAAGTGTTTTTGGAATGTTATAAGTTAGTACGTTTGAAATATAATTCAATAATTTCAAAATAGTATTTACTAAAAACACAGACAATGAATGCAAAAATCTTCTATTCTATGGTAAACACCCTAAACAGCACAATTATTTCCTATCTAGCTGAGATATATTTACTCAGCCACCAAAACCATTATAAACATTATATTTCAAGTATATACCAACTTTCCAAATCTCATATCTTCATTAAATGTACCTTTTTCTGCAAATGTATGTTTTACATTCACTCAGCACAACGGAACTGGCGAGCACGTGCACTGCGATATGTGCTTTCCCACCTTTGGTTATAAAGGAAGGAAGTAAGTTTGTAGTTTTACGTGATCGTTGATCTCGCGATCATGAGCCACGGGACCTCCATTTTACGTGGAATCCGAACCACAGGACATGCCATTTCAGTTTGAAAATATCACATGCATTGACCAGGAATCGAACCCAGTCCACCGTGGTGAGAGGCATGGGCGTGGTGGCACAGCGGTCAAGCTGCTTGTTTCTCAACACGGCGGACTGGGTTCGATTTCCGTTCAGTACATTCTTAAACTAGCACAAAATTAGATTTATAGAAATGACTTTAGTTAGTTATTGTTGTTTTAAGGGGCGGAACTACGAGGTCATCTGCCCCCTTGAGATTATAGCCTCTCTTAAGGAACTCGAACCGCCTGCAATCCAAACAGGTGAACTCACCCCAACGGTCACGAAATGCTTTGGACCCTATGTGGTGTTTTCTTTGATTATCGCACACTCTGGGAGCTGTTGTCTGAACAAGACATCTGTAAATTTTAGATTCATAGCAATTACGTCAGGAGAATAGGGGTCGAGTCCGGACTCTTGCGCTTCATGGCAGAAAACTTAACTTGCAGCTCGTAAGATGAGTGGGGTTAACAACCTAATAGGTCCTTGTGTACCAAGAAGTTCTCAATTTATTCTGGGGATTTGTGTTGTCTTGGTCAACAGCCCCGTGTACTTGGGTGTGTGTTGAACTTATCTGTAACCAGTGTTTATGTGATGACTGTAGTAGCGTAGCTTGGAACAACGATGGTTTAGGTGCCCAGGGACTTGAAAAAAAAATGGTAGTATCCCGGTAAATACTGTACTTGCTATTCACCACTGGTGTAGACAAAAATGTTTTTGCAAGTATTAATCATTAATCTGAAACACGTAAAAACGCAAAACTACGGGGAAATTTACAAAAAATATACAGGCAAACAGGACTGCACGATGTGATGCCTTGAAACCCGCCTCGCACTCTCTTGGCCTTGCCGCTAAGGTCGACCAATGTTGATCACCTTTTGTTTCGTGCGTGCACGTTGTGCCCTTGTTTTCTTTCGTATATATCTGAAGAAACTTCAAACATAATCTGACTTGTAAAGTTGATAACATTTCACCATTTCAGGCAGTCAATTAATGTAGGCTAAATTAGTCATATGAGCATGGCATAAATCTAGTTCTTATGACTAGGAGTAGTGTTACTGGATGGAGCTACTTTGATTCAAGGTCCTCACTTGTCACCTGTACGCCACATGTTGCAGTGGTTAGTGTGCCACCCCGGAGGTCCAGATTCGATTCTCAGCTCTGCCAAGAAATTTAAGTTTAGGTCGGTAAATTCACGAATTACTAAGCCATAAAACGCATTTAGGATTTGAACTTTCTAGCGTACGTTGTCCTAATATTCAGTCGTAGTAGAGTTCTGCTGATGGATTAGTTAGTTATTGTTGTTTTAAGGGGCGGAACTACGAGGTCATTTTCCCCTCTTTACACTGATTAAATTATACAAATTTGGAATGGAATTTAAAATTTAGAGATGGTCACCTAAATTTGAAAATGCCGAAAATTAATAAAACAAAACAAAACAAAATTAAATAAAAAATAATTATATAAATAAAGAAAAATTACGGACAAACAAAAATTCATCATTCAAAATCGAACAAGTTGTTGAGTCAATGTACACTGGAAAATTTAGATTGCTGGCCCTAACCCACTCTCACTTATAAAGCGGATGATGAGATCAGCAGCCACCGCGTCATCGACTAATATAAGTTTTGAGTGTCATCTGCCAACCAAGGCTGCTGATAGGTACACCTTGTATTATCTAGAGTGCAAGAGGCATTTTGCCAGCACACCAGAGTGACCTCTTCTTAGAAACCTGGTTATTTTAGGTTTTAGCGCAAGCGTCCGGTTACTGGCCATCCAGGGTAGCATGTCATTACCCTGGTAACATCCCGGTGTGGTCCTTAATAACACCATTCGTCCGCTCGATTAGCCTCCTTACATGTAAATGAGTCGCGAAATTAATAACCAGTCGCCTCGTCTCAATGAGTTTCGTAAGTGTGATGCTATTTTATGGAGCACAACGCAGACAAGTCTTTCTATGAAGTATTCATCAGAATTCTTCCGGCTTGTTATACGTTGCAAGCCACTTTATGCATACAAAAGTTAATTAATCTCGAGCTCAACTTCCTTACAACAATTACGTTTAGTCCCAGTGGAAGATCGAGTGGAGGCGCGCTCCCCTGAGATGGTTGAAACATGCTCAGAAGCAGGAGCGGATGTAACTAAAGATAAACGTATTCACATTAATTCAATATATTCAAATAATCTGTGCGTTTTCTACGTTAATTATATTCATTAAAATACTAAATGTACATGTAATGTACTGCAGGCTTTTAATTTCCTTCCTTTCATAGATTAGCCTATTTCATGAGTCAGCCCAAGGACAGATTTTTGAATCATAAAGGAATCCTACAAACCATGCAAACGTTGCTGCCCAAAAGCATTGTGCAAGCCTCATATGAACATCCGCAAAAAGCATTTGAAGCCATAGTAAACCAATAGACTCACCAGAGTCATTCTTCAGTGAGCTATAGATGTGGACAAGAAGTTTCCTTGAACAGAATGATCATCATGAGTTCCCTAAGAATTTTATGTGATATTTGAATAGGTGTAATGACATTATTTTCCCCTTCATACACAAGCGTTGAAGATTTTGTGCACTTTACCGGAACTACAGCAACACCAGAACATTCGTTCTCAACATTACAGAATCTGAAGACCTATTTTAGGAACACCATGGAAGCAGACAGTTTGAATGGACTACCGTTAATGTATTATACAGTAGTCTACATAAAAATGTGGAAATTAAAACTCAAGAAGCTACTTACTGGATAACATGTGTAAAATGCCTCGTCTGCTTCTTCCCTAAATGTAATTGTATAACTCTGTAAATCTGATATACGGTATGTTTATGCATTCGATGACATTTCCAGATTTTCTAATTGTAGCACCGCATAAGATCCCCCTGCTCTGAAGTGTTTTGGCTGAGATGAACTCGTGTACAATATTAGAACTGTACTGACTATTTTAAATTATTTGAATGATTATTATGCAATAAAGTCTCATGCTCCAGTAAAGTTGTCTCTAATATGGACAATGTAGTTGGTAGCATGCTGAGCTTCTATGCCCAAGATAGCGGGTTCAAACCCGGCCGAAGCCGTCGGATTTTTTAAGAGCGTTAAAAATCCCTCAGTATGCCTACCTTCGGAGGGGAAGTAAGGCCGGCGGTCCCATGTCATAGATTTATGGCATGTTAAAGAACCTTCCACTAATTACACCTGTGTGAAGCTAAATTGCATAGGTTCCTACGTTCGTTGCCAAAAACCGACTGTGGTGGCGTCTAGTAGCTAAGTTCTGAACTAGGCCTAGTAGTCGTTGACGGTGGCGTTTGGCGTCAAAAGTAGGAACTATTTGAAAAATTCAAAGTTGCAGTCCTTACTTGAATTAAAAAACAGATACACACACTAATACAGCCATCACAATTAACACCGGTATCAGACAGATTCTACACACATCCAAAGTGCACGGGGCTACATGACCGCGTTGTCGCAGCCCCTAAACTTAAGAACCAACCAATATGGACAATGTGCAGGGTTTGGCAAACATTCGCTGGAAGAACCAGAAGACGCATAGCTGTCAGTAGTTTTCCATTTCAATACATCATTTGTTACATACAACGAGGATGGATGATTGCGGCATTTAAAGTGGGAAACCATTTCTAGGATGGTTGAGTTGAGAATCAAGCCCTCTTCGCCCCACGACGTTCAGTGTACCCCCATTCTAGCTTTCGAACCTGAATTAAATTACTTGGCAGATCCAGAAATCGAACCCGGATTATCGCGGCGACAGCTAAGAATGAGTCACGTCACAATACAGTCTTGTTTTCCTAAAATTTCTTTAAATTTATAGAATTAAAAGAACTACACGGGAAATCACGATATAAAATATTACGCAAATTCATAACCTACATTACCAAGACATGGGGATTTCAAGTGGAGAGCGTAAGATCCTACTACAGGGAATGTCTCATATTAAGTAATGTCGTTTTAAAATAAAAAATGGAAAGTTTTCTGACAAGAAATTAAACTATTCTTCAAAGTATAGACCATCAGATTCTATGGTATTGACCGATCTTTCAGCGAGGTTTCTTATCCTGCGAAGGTACCAGTCTCGGAGATTTGATGCGATGAATTCGGCGAGACCCACTTCCACAGCTTCAGGGTTTTCGGAATTTCTTCCACGCAAGAAATGGGCCATGGATCGAAAAAGATGTTAATCTGAAGGCACAAGATCAGGGCTGTATGCTGGATGTGGTAACAGTTCGATTCCTCCCAATTCCTGATTTTTTGCCATGGTAGTTCGTGCTATATGAGGTCCTGCTGCAAGAGAACTCTATTTTGGTTAACTAATGCTGGGTATCTCCGTCTCAAAATTTCATAAACATATTCTAGTTGTTGAGTATAAAAGATCCGCATTGACTGCACGCCCATTTGGAACAAACTCCGGTGAATGATTCCTTCAAAATTCCACCCTGGGGCCGAACTGATCCTTTTTTAACGATGACTTTGGCAGGTTGACGGGGGCTAAGCCACTGTTTCGAGGCGTCAGCGTTGCGGTAATACAATTCTCCTGATATATCATCATCCATGGGGTTACCAATAAGCTGACATCGTATCCGAGGCCTAGGGAGTCTTTTCCTTTCCCGCCTTAATTGGCCCTTGTCTCGTCTCATCCTGATCCCTCCTTCTTCGAGGGGTCAGACCTCATGTTTTCTTTTCATTATATTTCCCTTTCTCTTTAAGATTCCCGCACTGTTTTTTTAATTGGCTCCCCGTGTATCTAAATTCAATTTTTTTCCTCCATTTTGTAGGTGTTTTCATTCTCCGTTGCATTTTGTAAGTTTTTTTCAATCTAAATTGCATTTTGTGAGTGTTTTCAACCTCAATTGCATTTTGTAAGGACTGACAATCTAAATTGGTTTTTAGTAAGTCTTTCAATATAGTGGCTGGGTCTTATGTGAGTATTTTGAATTTCAATTGCATTTTGTATTTTCAATCTAAACCGCTTTTTGCAATTATTTTCAATCTAAATTGCATTTTGTAGGGTGAGCATTTTGCAAGTATTTTGATTCTCAATTGCATTTTGTGGGTATTTTGAATCTAAATTACATTTCGTAAGTATTTCCAATCTAAATTGCATTTTGTAAGTATTGTCCATCCAATTGAGTAATTTCAATCTACCATACGTTTTGTAAGCATTTTCAATTTCGATTGCATTTCGATTGCATTTTGTAAGTATTTTGAATATCAATTGCACTTTGTGAGTATTTTGGATCTGAAATGCGAGTTTTTCAATCTGAATTGCATTGTGTATTTTCAATTTCAATTGCATTTTGTAAGTATTTTGAACCTCACTTGCAATTTGTACATATTTTCAATCTCATTTGCATTTTGTAAGTATTTTGAATTTCACTTGCATTTTGTGCGTATTTTTCAATCTATTCCTTTTGTGAGTTTTTTCGTTCTAACTTCCCTTTTGTAAGCATCACCGCTCTCCATTTTGTGCGTCGTTTCCGTCTGAGTTCCGTTTTGTAAGTATTTTCCTTCTCCCTTAATTTTCGTTCTGGTTTCCACTTCATTGACATTTTCGCTATCATTAGGGGCCGATAACCTAGATGTTAGGCCCCTTAAAACACAATTATCATCATCATCATCATAAGCTGACATCAGATATCCACTCTACGTTGAGCCTGTTCAGGGATCAATTCATGAGGTACAAATCTACGCGATGTATGGTATCTCTTGATGCAGCAAGTTTTCTGACAGCCTACGAGTACTTTTCTTGCGGATTTTCTTCCAAAACTCTGCGTGTATTCTCAATTTCCCATAGTTTAGGTCTTCCAGAACGAGGTAAATCGGTAGTGTTTTGTTCTCCAGTGTTGAACCATAGTTGTGCCACACGCTCACTAACAACTCCTTCTCCTTCCACTTCACATATTCTTCGGTCCGCGGCAGCAGCTTTGTATCTTGATTCCAGTAGTGCTTTAGAAGGACCGTAACCTCCAACTTTAGTTACATTTGCGATTGTGTATCGACAACTGACGACTGATACATTCTCGCAATAAACGCAATTCTAGTCATGGCCTCCTGTAAATAGCATTGGCGAACCAAAGAAAACCTGTCTTATGAAACACCAAACTTAAATAAGATGTTCAGTAAAGAACATATAGCCTACTTTCTCCTAAATGCATGGATATTGTTATAACTCTTTGTCCTATTCAAGGAGTAGAATTGAATGTTGGTTGTAGTAGCTTGTTGAAATACAACGTGTTATACGGATATTAAACATGAATATGAGGTGCCCTTCACTAGTGCTACCTCTGTAACAAATTTCGTTCAATTCGGTTTCACCTAGTTTGAATAGATAGGGGAAATCGATTTGCACACATACATGGCCGCGATTCACAAATTATTGGGCTGATGACCTTGTAGTTTGGTCAAAAGACTCTTCATACATGAAGGTATAATGTTGTAAAAATTGGTTGAGATCAGATGATTGGAATGGTCGTAATTTGATTTAAGCTTTTAACATTTGGGTGGCCGCCATTACGATTTCGTCAAGATGGCGGCGATATAAAACATGACACTGAGGTGCCCTTTGCTAGTGCTACCTCTGTACCAAATTTCGTTCAATTCGGTTTCACAGTGTTCGAATTGATAGGGGGACAGACATTCAGAGTACACACACTCAGACACACACGCACACAGACACACAATTTTCGGCCCTGTGTTGATCTCATACGTCTACTTAAATTTTTTGTGAACAGCTGCAGGAGTTACGATATATTGTTTGTTTCACGACAGGATTCGTATTTAGTTATTTTATATAGAATATCCGAGTGGGCCGGTGGCTGAATGTGGGGGACTGTCATTCACAAGCATGGCTTAGCATCTTACTGTCTTTGTTAATAAATAAACGTTAACATACAAAATGAATATTAAAAAAAAAACAATTATCAGTATTATATTACAGTAGAGACTGTTGGAAAATAAGAGAACAATTAATAATACACCAAACTTAGGTGATAAGATATTTAGCCTATTCATTGTTTGTGTGTTCGTCTTCCATATTCTTCGACATTTTGTTTAATAGTGCGTGATTCCTGTTTAAATCTGTTAAGTTATGTATCTATCTTAGTTTAGGAGGTAGATCAATATAGGATGTGCTAGGAATTGCTTCTAGCACCATATCTTCTGTAGTACGGTAGTGTTCGTGTACTCTGATCTTGTACGAATATCTTTCCTTTATTGTAGTTCGGTATTATCAGTATTCTTATGTTTTTAATACCTGAGCATAAATAAAGCTTCGGAGTATTTGAGCTGGCTTCGTACTGACAATATGTTTGTTTCCTGGTACTTGGTTTCAGTTAGTTTCAGAAAATCGTAACCATACATAATTTTAATTGATCTTTGTTGGTGTATGTCTAGCTCATTTATTGATCCCTGCGTACGTTTACCCCGTACTATATTCATGTACATAATGTGAGAATAAATTAGAGAGGTATAGGCTACATCCTCCTTAAATGTTGATTTGTTATTCCTTGATCCTACAATCTGTTTAGATCACCAATTACACTAACAATCTTTTTTCTTCACATAATATTAACGGACTGTTCCTTCTTCTATGTTTCAGATTCGCTGGTAGCCAACATCATGTCCCGCCAACTACCTGAGCGAAGTATTCCGCATCTGCGAGACATCTTTGGCTTCCAAGGATCCTGGGAAAACAGTAATCACCGCAGCAACAATGAAGAGACGCTGCACCACAAAATGCAAGACATGCGCATTAGCAATGACAACACTAAAAATAAATCTTCGTCCTCATCTGCAGGCAACGACAGCGCCGTGTCCGTGGGTTCCGCCAGCGAGGACGAGATCCCCAAATCAAACTCCAACAAGAAGAAGAAACAACGAAACAGCCGCCGCGATAACTCACGGACTCTCACAGAACGTGATGTCAAACATCTAGAGCGCCACCTGTCAATGAAGAAAACTATCCGTAAGAAGATCATGCGGGATCTGCAGCAGGCTTTTGTAGAGGATCCCAACGAATTTCGGGTGGAAGATATCTCTCCTGAGCAATTAAAGGCAGAGATTAGTGCCCAAAGTTTAAGTTTCGGAACGCCTTCACAAAAAACTGGGAAGAAAGCAACGGCGGAATCTACTTTTCTCGACATGCTACGAGGTGGAAATACTAACAACGCTACTAACACTCCTACCGGTCGCTTTATTAACGACGATGAAGATTCTGGTCATGGCTCGCCGACACGAGAGTCATCTAGCGGCCGTCTGGGTGACTACGACGATGACGACGAAGATATCTATGAGCCTGAAGCCAATAAGAAGACGAGCTTCTGGCGGCGATTTACGATGAAGGGCCGTAGCAAACGATGAAGACAAACGCGATCAGTAATATCAATTTACTATGGACATTATACCTTTGCTTTTATGTGATACCATTTACTTGAATGAAAGTTCGATCTAAGATATCTAGCAACTGTGATAATGAAAGCATTCCTGCTACCTGTATTTTAAGGCCATGGAAACCCTAGACGTCTATACAACGATTTACACAAAGCCTGTCAGTTTGTCCTCACGGATGTCATTACTCGAACGAGTGAAAACTCAGCTTTATATTTTTGTCGATTACGGAAGAGGTTTCAATTACGTAGTATATTCAAGGAAATATTTCCATAAATAGTACACCTAATAGCAAGTGATATACTGTAATTAGTCCCTTGTTCTGGTATGAAACAGGTTTTGACTCAAGCTGTTAAAATATTTAAAAAGCAAATGAAATGTGTGAGCCTGGCAACATCTAATAGATTTTAAAGAAAGGTTTTTAAATTATATTTGCCATTTTTTTAAAATGTGATGGTGGTCTATGTTGTTATTTTGACACTTAGATTTAGGAATCATTTTTTTATCGTCTCTTAAAATGAATCTAATAAAGATAATTTATTCCATAATAATGTGTTAGCGCACTTATGTTCGAATATTTTAGAATGTTTCAAATATTTTCTAGATTCTAACAATTTGGTATGAGAAACTTTGCTTTGAATGTTAGACTGTATAACGGACAGTACTCCTTTTGAAAGAAATGTACTCTGATCTTTTTGAGTGTAGAACACATTCATTACGCTGTTTTTCTTAGTTTCAGTAGGAAAAGTAATTGTAAGAAACGTAATATATCAATGTTAGATTCATGGCAATAAACTACTCCAAATATTAGGTGTAACCCATGTGTGACATGGCACAGAGACTATTTACAAAATGAAAGTGTTCAGTGGAAGTAAGCACTATAATCCACAGTGCAGTAAAGAGTAACACTTGGCAAGGTACCTGGAATTCATGACAGTACCTTAGAATGATGGTACTATTCTTTCAGCAGTAAACGCAAGAACTGGGACATTGGACGGTACACACTTAATACTGAGGAATGTTTGTGGAACGAGGGGGATGTTTTAAACAATATAAATACACTAAAATTAAAATAATGAACTTCCAATAAAATTCAATGGGCTTTCGTAGTCCCCTTGATAGGACTGCCGAAATTAGTGCCCAGAAGAAACTGCAGGTAAAATGTTCAACTTGTTGTAAAATCACCTGAAAGCTGATTTAGGCAACTAACAATCTACAATATTCCAATATCCGGGGCTCAGATTTGGGTGGTTCAAAGGAAATACATTCTAAAAGCGCAAGCTCAGTCGCTAGGTGTAAGCAAATACTCGCGCGTAACGCCTGGTGGCTAGGCATACCACTACACTTCCAAGTTGCGAGGGTAACAGCGCTCTCAGGCACTATCAGTGCAGAGGTGCTGGAAAAGGTCGCCAAGGCTTCAACATTCCGCTCGTAAATCTAACAAATGAATTTGTCTTATTGTAATTTACAAATAGGTGGGACCTCCTTGTAGCACATTTCAACACACTGTGCTGTATGTGTTGCACAACGCCTAGCGCGCATACTGTTGGGCTCATTCTGATACTCCCCTGAGATAAAAATTTATTAAATTAAATTAAATTCTAAAAAACAGCCGGTAATGTGAATTGAACTCATCTTATTTAAATTGTATTTATTTACTCTTTAAATCAATATTTTGAGGCTTTCCGGTCACTATCGATATTAAAGTTTATATGTTTGGGTGTTCTTACCGTGTGTAATTCAGTTGATTAACAGAAGTTTCCCCCTCTAATGTGACGTGTATTTCCACCTGAATGACTAAACTTTCATCAGACGTACTATTCACAATTATTCACCATCATCATCTCCTGTAATCTGCCTTGAAAATGCCCTTGACAGTAAATTAACTAGAAACGCGCGACAAGAATGCCCAAATTGGAGATTTGATAATATTTTAACAGTTTAAATCACAATAACAGAGATAAGAGATTAATTAACTCTTGAGTTTATTATAGTCAGTACGGAGAATGGCTTCTCTTTTACAGTTCACATAATAATACTTAAATGCTCTGATACGTTAATGTTAGCGTCAATTGTGCATTTATCATCTCCGTCCTTGAAGTGCTGTGTGTGATGCATTCCGAATGGTATTATAAAAAGGGTAGCTATGGCCTTAAGTACTTTTCTTTTGTATGGGAAATATATTGTAGCTAGTCACCGGGAAGTTGTGCTGTATAATAATTTACTTCAGTGTTTTCCAGTTGTATCAGACTCGCTTTTAATGTCCAATACCGTTCTTGGAATGAGTATGCGCAGTGGACAAGCCTTCCTTGTAATCATCCCCAACCCAGAGCAGGAAGGGTTGGATATTACAAATTGTCGTCGTCAAAAATGTACGGTATTTAATTTACGAGTACGCATATTGTTGGTAACTGCAGATGTGACCAGAGTAGTATTTCTTTAATATCAATATAGGGCTCTCACCAAGGTGGACCGGGTTCGATTCCTGGTAAATATATATTGAGATTCTTGTAAATGATATATCACGTGCAGTGCTTTGGGTTCACGTAAAAGAGAGATTCCACGGTTTATAATCGCTAGCTTAACCCTTTTGATGCCAAGTTAGTATGAATGGTTATGTTAAAAATGCCAAGTCAACTTTTTAATAAAAATTCTTTCCTACCAATATTTTTATGATAGAATTATTATATTTTTACACAATAGGTAAATATATTTAAACATAATTAATACTGTACTTCGTTTCATTAAGAATGTTTTAAAACATTTAAATAGGAAATTTTAATATAATTTTGACAGCCTATATACTGTAAATTATATATTTTGTTATTTTCGAGTTAATACTTTGGAGTTTTGTATTAATGTCCCGAGTTTAGAGTAATTCTATCAACATGGTCATTTTTTCCCTGCTCGTTACACACTTGCCGCAATAAATCCCAAATCCAGAAATTTGTATGTGGACGCCATCTGTTGGATGAAAGCAGAACTATTAGACGAGACAAGTTTGAAGCACGTAGGTAGCAAGCGTGGCAAGGAAGCCTTACGGCAAGTGTGACTATATAAAGAACCAGGAAAAATCAACCATGTTGGAGCTGGCTTGAATTAGCATAAACCCGCAAAATATAAGATCCTAGTATTTTGCGGAATGTATATATTTATACAGCAATGATACCCAACTATTGCTAAGTCTACAAAACAATTGTGGCAATATTTGCAACCAGTTGGAATATACAATACATTATATCTGATTTTTCGGTGTGGCCTTCCAAAATTAAACAAATCATAACTTTTACGATACTTGACACAATTGAACGAAATCTGGTAATATATATTCTATAAGATGTAAGACCTCAACAAAAGAATATCAGAGCTCTAGTGGAACAAGTTTAGGTTTTAGGCGACACATCATGATTTTCTGATGTGGTCCTAAACTCTTCACCGGTACAGTTCGTTTCGTGTACGATCAATTTCTACAAACAAAAATGACTTCTAAGATCGCACGTGCGGGACGTCAGCTGCCTGCAACATGTTCAAAGAACACTTTTTATGAATTAAGTTATTCACAGAACTTAATCGCATTGAGAGAAAGATTGATCCCCGCATTGTCTTTTATAGCACTGTGTAGCTGGAAATTTAAAAAATGTTATAAAAATAACGGGGACGATAGATCAGTCCTTGGCATTCTTAGCAGAAGCTCCCTCGGCCGATATATTGGGCCTTGGCATTATAAGGGTTAAGAGTTGTTGTATTACCAATATACCAACACAAACTGGAAAACATTGACGGATTTTGTAAAGCTACTTTTCTAGCTTTCTTTTCGGCGAGGGTTATCAAAGATTGCATATCGGGATACCGTTGGTTATACTGATCAATATTGTAAACTGTCTCATATAAACATGGTGCATTGGGTTATGTTAAATGTTAATATTGTTTTGTTTTTATTAACTTCTATTTCATGTTCCTATAAATATTTTTAGAATAATTAATCCTACCTTTTATGCTAGCGAGTTGTGGAACTCAGAGTAAATGTGGAAAGAAGGCTTCTGTGGATGTACTTTTACTCTGACATGAACCATATTTTTCTGTGGATTGTGGAATTACGTGTTGCCTGATATTCTTTGCAGCTATCTCTGTTACATGGTAGAGCAGGTGAATAAATTAAACTCGACGGTGGTATTGCGTTAAATAGGCGTTTATAAAGTGGCACTGTGTGTACTTAATTCACTCATGAAAACGTTTTGCTGTGAAATGCCCTACATAATGTTCCTGTACTTTTGTTTTGTGGGTTTACGTAGATTCTACTTCTCTCTTCCTCGTCAATAGCGAGAATATTGTTATTTTCCCGTGAACGAGAAACCTACAGTTTTCCAGGCACTTCAAAGAACCACAGGTATTTGATTGTGAGGATCACTCAGGATAAGTTCTCCTCCAAGGATGAAATAACGGTCTTGTAAATAATAATTGTAAAATATCTTCACACATTAACTTTGTATTCAGTTTAATGATTTCTTTTCATTTTTAGTGTAGTTATATAGTGAAACATCAGACGATTGTTACTTTTTAAATGATTAATAAGCTTCAAATAAGATTCTTATGCCTTCGAATATTATGACTTTCCTCCTGTGTACCATATACTGTACCGCGTGCCTTTCTCAGGCGCTCTTTCTCACGTGTTTTGAACAGATATAGTTGGTGGCCCTAATAAACGTAGCTCGTCTGCCACATCTTAGGACGTCTGTATTATTCTGTTTCATTTAAAACAATTTCTGATTTAAAGTCTAATTTTATGAGATAGAATCTATAGACTGACATCAGATTAAACTGATTCGATATCATTTCAAGGATGCTTATTGACGGTGATCGTGCAACACAGGAAACATGTTTATATAATTGCGACTGAGCGAGTTTCAATAGGCAGTACCCAGCCGCTTTCATGTAAAAACTTTTGCTCTATCTGCACTGCTACGTCAATAAACATCCCTGAATTGATATCGCAATAGACTAATATGATGTCTCCTTATCGATACTTCAAACCTGATTCTGTTTTTAATGGGCTAATACTACCTACACTTAAAAAAACTCAATTGAAAACATCTTCGGAGACGCCTCCTAGGAGATACCCTCGGTGGGTATAAATGACAGACGTTTCACCCATGCTATGATGTGTTATCATTAGTGACTGTTTGAGGCACAAATAGAAGGTCCTTAGCTGATCTACACTGTAAGAAAATATTAGTAACAGTGACCACGTTAAACTCACGAATGAAGATCTAAGCCTTCTATTTCCTCACGTAGCCTATGTTGTATGCATAAGACTTAAGAAACTATCGATTATTTTTTCATTTACTATGGAAAGTATTAGACATAAAATATGTCGAGAATGTTTGGTGTAATATTATTCTCGGGATTACAATTCTCTTTAAAACGTATGCACGAGCAATGAAGTGTGTAATGATGTTAGTTGTAAGTGTTTCTTTAAACTCCTAGAATTAAGGGTCAATATAATTAGAAACCAATAACGTCATACAATGTCTCGATCATGCTTTAGTGACGTATGATCTCTTTCTCATAAATGTTTTAGCAGGACTGTTAGCAAAGGAGGTTGATGTAAAAATTTCTAATGCATTTACAAAATTTTAGATTTATTTATTTTATATTTTGATAAGAGGTAAATATTGAACATGTGACTGAATGTGTTTGTAATGCAATAATATACAATAAAGTGTAATTTAATTACGGAAATCTCACCCACCATTGTATGTTCCTTACAATATATGGGGTAATTAATAGCCTGATTTTATTCACGTTTGCGCCTATGCGTGAAACGTTTCTCTACTGGTTCCGAAACTTTCTACAACGTGGTTGGCAGAGCTTCGTTCTTCTTCTGTGGACAGTTATTTGAAAAGTTATGAGTTTCTTAGCACTGTACAGAGTGTTTCTTCACCATTTCGATTTCCTTAATTGGATGCCTCCAGTGGTCATCGAGGGTATCTTAAGAGTAAAGTCTTGAATACTCACTGTGCTACAGTACATTGCCTAACCTTGGAAATGCTAAACCGTGTGCTGCTGTCTTTCATTCAGCGCTTGGAGGAATGTGCCTAATGAAATGGTAATCAGCTATCCAGCGTCCTATTCAAGATGAGTCTGCCTCGTTGCGTAGTGGCTAGCAATCTTGGCTGTCATTACGGACGCCCGAGTTCGATTCCCGGCTCTGCCAAGAAATTTAATTCTCGTCGGGAAGAGGCGGATTCGATTCCCACCTCAGCCATCTTGGAGGTGGTTTTCCGTGTTTTCCCACTTCTACTCCAGGCGAATGTCGGGATGGTTCCTAACTTAAGACCACGGCCGCCTCCTTCCCAATCCTCATCTGAATTACAAATACACACACTAATACAGCCATCACAATGACACAGGTTATCATACAAATTGGGGGCTAAATAACTACGATGTCAAATCCCCTAAATGAATCAACAACAACAACAACTATTCAAGATGAGAGAGAGAGAGAGAGAGTGTATGACGCTGAAATGATAACTCATTCCCCATGAATTCATGGTAAAAAATAAAACTTTCCGTTATTAATAATACCTTGTTTACATCCTATTATTCCATGTCCTACGCCTAGAGTTTGATGTTTCTAGCATTTGCGATGGATTCTAAATTTTTCCCAAGCTCACCACGTCATGTATGAATCCCTGCAACTTACAGAAGTTGCCAAATTATTATGAAAAAAGCTGAAAAGAACCAAATTTATTCCAAATTAAGAAACCATGCTTTAAAATGGAAAATTTTATTTTAGTTAGAGTCTCCGTTGCAGAACATTTCTTGGTTGAATTTTGTCATTTATTCACCAAATGCGCTACAAGAGATCTTTATGAACCAATACCATATAAATTTACGCGTCTGACGTTAAATCACTTATTCATACAGCATTCAGTGGTCCAGTGAAATGTTCCTGAAGGGTAATGGTTTCACCACTGATCAAATGAAGAGGAAGTGTGGTTTATCCAATAACCAGCGTCCATCTTCCGGGAGGGTATACGGAAAAGTGTTAATCGTTGGGACATGAGCCTGAACAGTGGAAGTAAATAACCTGTCTTGTGATCTAGTGTATATTGTTACGTAAACTTCCTCGACCAATTATATCCATTATATAGCTTCGGGGCTATTAGGTCGAGCGGAAATGTTATATACCGCACCGACTTTTCGAGAAAACTGGTTGTCCCTTTGTCAATGTTTGTGATGAAAGAAGGAACGAGTAAACAATGGCATGTAGCGTTTATATGGACTACCTAAGGAATTCCTCTTCGCCCCATTGTTAACAGAATAGATTCTCCAACTTATAACCTGGTCAAATATCGTAGTAGTCTTCGCAAGCCGAACCTAGGTAACATGGCCACCATCAGGAATTCGTCGCATTTTATTGGGATTCTGTCCAGTCTGCATAAATCACCTGATGATATCCTGGTCAGTGTCGATATTGTATTTCTATTCTTTAAGGATACCTTAAACTTGTTAGAGGAGATTTTCCCTACTGATAGTTAATCTGTTTCGTCATGTCCACACCACCATGTATTTCAGTTTTCATCTATACTAATATCCATACTAATATAATAAAGCTGATGAGTTTGATTGTTTAAACGCGCTATTCTCAGGAACTACCAGTCGGATTCGAAAAATTATTTTTGTATATGATAGCCAGGTTCAAGAGGAATAGTTTAGGCTATGTAGCATTAGGCTACACCTCTCAGGTAACCTTAAAGATTGATTTTTGTTCAGTAAGTCGGAAGAACGAGCACTCCCAACCAGCTTTATCCGCGTGCGCTGGCTTTATGGTTAGTGATACTGTACGTACACCGTTTCACCCAACATACACCGTTTCACCCATCTGAACCAAAATCTGTATACTTACCCTTTGGAACCCTGCGAGTAACACTGCCTGCATGAAATTTCGGACAGACCACTCCATTCCCTGCATTTAGGCCCTTAGGCACAAATCTACACCGTTTCACCGATCTGAACCACATTTTGTATACTTACCCTTTGGAACCCGGCGGGTGATACTTTCCACTTTAAATTTCGGACAGACGACTCCATTTCCTGCATTTAGGCCCTTTATCACAAATCTACACCGTTCCTCCTAATTACACCAAATTTTACATACACTTTGAAACCCTGCTGGTAACACTGTCTACTTGATATTTTGGACAACGCTCTCCATTCCCTACATTTAGAATAACAGACGAAATTAACTTGGTAACCTCGTATTAAGGCACTAGAACCATTCATGCCCGTAGTAGTGTAACTGTAAGAGTACAGTATTTAATAAGTCTATTGTTGGCTGGCAATTCGGGCTGCATCACGTCGCCCCTACCAGTGTTCTGGTGAAGAATTGCGAAAATAGTTAAATCTTGCACTGCTTATAAATTGCAGTCACGGGGAGTAATTAGTGCAAAATGATTTCTTATGCCCCTTAAAACAGTTATCATGAATATATTATGCATCTGTATAAGTGCAATGGTGTTAGTGCAGTACATCGAGGTTATCAGCTGCAATAAGCGTTGGTACTTTCAAATTTACCTTCATTTATTCCGAACCTCATCGTTGAGCGCTATGTGGCGATGAATGATACTATTGCTACCTCTGGAGCTCGGGACAGCCGAAGTTTTCCAAAGTGTTCTGATTATTTTCCTACGGCGCTATGCGATCTCTACATTTCTAACAGTCAAAGAGATATAGGCCCTAGGCAGTGTCTTTTATTTCACTTACTCCTCTTTCTAATCATTTTTTAAATTAGTTTGTAAATTAAATGTGTCAGTGCTGTAGTTAGTAAATCGCATTTTCCCTATTCATTATTATCATTACGGGAAAATGACCTGAATGTTACGTCCGTTATACTGTACTACTTATACCCACCACCACCACCATCACAAAAAGTTATATTTTAAAAATAGTTTTTTCTGTTAGTTTAAGTATCATGTGCCACTTCTGTAGTAGTATTCATTATCATTCATAAAACAAATAAATCCACCGGGCGAAGCCGGGCACTACTACTAGTAGTGAGATATTCGAACAATTGGATGGTGTTGCCATGGGATCACCATCATCTCCTATCATCGCTATTTTTATAAGCAAGACTTTGAGGAACGTTGCCTTCAGTCCTGCAACCTCAAGCCTTCCATCTGGCTTACAGTAGGTATGTCGATGACACTTTTGTTGTAATGCCCCATGGTGATCACACGTTATCCATGGTTCTGGATCATTTGAACAACCAGCATCCGAATATTAGGTTTACTATGGAAACGGAACGTGAAGGTTGCCTGCCTTTTCTGGATGTCTTAGTTTCCAAGAATGCTGACTACAGCCTTGGACACACGGTTTACCGTAAACCCACCCATACAAATCGTTATCTCCATAGGTCCTCTCGCCACCATCCTTGTCAGCCCTTAACACTCTTGTTAACAGAGCAAGGACGGTGTGTGAAAAGGATACGTTAGACGGTGAACTTGCGTTCCTGGCCGATACTTTCCAGAGAAATGGCTACTCGATGAGACAGATTAATGAAGTGCAACATCCTAAACCGAAAGACAGATTATCGCAGAATCCTCCTCCCGCGAAATTCGCCTATCTGCCATACGTGCAATCTGTCACGGACAGGATTAGCAATATTCTCAGAAGACACATCAAAACCATATTCAAGTCTAATGTCACCGTTGGCAAATCCTTGCGGTCAGTCAAGGATTCAGTTGGTCTTAACTGTGCTGAAGTATATAAGATTACATGTTCCCGTTGTTATGTATATTTTGGTCTAGTCAGACACATAGGAGAATCACAAAAATAGTCAAGTAGCAACGTAGGCATTTACGTCTTTGCCACCCAAAGAAGTCTGCTGTGACTGAACATGCCATACAGAATGACCATCGAATTATTTTTAATGAAACTTCGGTCATCTGTATGGAGAAACATTTAACAGCTCGTATCATTCGGGAGGCGATTTAAATAAGTAAACAACCAAAGAACTTCAGTAGAGGTGATGGCTATCCCTTAAGTAGATCATGGCTGCCCTCTATAGTTTCATTACAAACTTCACCTTGGTCTCGGGAGGTCATGGAGTAACTATATTTAAGACCCTGCGCGAATGCGGATATCCGCAAATTTTTTTGCCATGCGGATATAGTTTGCAAGGCTGTGCGGATAGCGGATAAGCTGCGGATAATGTTTGGAGTAAATTTGCGGAAAGTTTTAAGAATACAATCCGAACTTCATCAATATCATTATTAAGACCCGGATTTTTATGACATACCAATATCATATTTTTCCGTTATGTTTTTTTTTCTTTCATGAAAAATGTAAGATGATTAAGCTTATCTCATTAAAATTATGTCATTAAGCATAATTAACACTCCGAACAGGAAAGGGTTGCAATTCTGGCTGTGTAACATTCATTTTGAACATAGCAAAGCCTAAGGGTGCAACTTTTTCCTCAAATGTCTAAATATGTTGCTTTATCAATTTATGCTTTATCTAATTTATAATATCATTGTAATACCAGTAGATTCGGATAACAAACATGGGAATGCGGAAAAACGTCATGCGGATGCGGGGCGGATGCAGATAACAGTTGTGCGGTTGCGGGGCGGCTGCGGATAACAGTTGTCCGGATGCAGGGCGGATGCGGAAAACAGTTGTCCGGATGCGGGGCGGATGCGGATAACAGTTGTGAGGATGCGGATAACAGTTGTGTGGATGCTGGACGGATGCGGATAACAGTTGTGCGGTTGTGGGGCGGATGTGAATAATAGTTGTGCAGTTGCGGAGCGGATGCAGATAACAGTTGAGCGGGGCGGATGCGGATAACAGTTGTGCGGTTGCGGGGCGGATGAGGATAACAGTTGTGCGGATGCGGGGCGGATAACAGTTGTGCGGATGTGGATAACAGTTGTGCGGATGCGGATAAGAGTTGTGCGGTTGCGGAGCGGATGCTGAGCGGATCCGGATAAGAGTTGTGCGGTTGCGGGCGGATGCGGGTAACAGTTGTGCGGATGAGGAGCGGATAACAGTTGTGCGGATGCGGGGCGGATAATAGTTGTGCGGATGCGGATAAGAGTAGTGTGGTTTGCGGGGTGGCTGCGGATAACAGTTGTGCGGATGTGGATAACAGTTGTGCGGATGCGGATAACAGTTGTGCGTTTTGCGGGGTGGATGCGGATAACAGTTGTGCGGATGCGGATAAGAGTTGTGCGGTTTGTGGAGTGGATGCGGATAACGTTTTGTTTATCCGCGCAAGGCTCTCACTATATTATACGTTTTATCTATGGAGGCTACATGCCATTGTTTACTCGTTGCTTCTTTCATTACAAACATTGACAAAGGGACAACCAGTTGTCTCGAAACGTCGGTACAAAAAATTTCCACTCGACCTAATAGCCCCAAAGCTATATAATGGATAGTGTATATTGTCCAATACACACTGCGTTCATTAGTTTCATGTGAACAATCCTCATAACTCTACGAATGTACCTATCAAAGGAAAATCAAACCTTATCTTAATGGTAATAGATTTTAAGAACTTAGAAAATTATCTCTTGATTTAGCATTGATACTATTTAATATCAAAATTGCCCCGATGGCTTTTACGCAATTATCCAAATTTGGGACCACCTTACTCCCGCAAATTTCAGGAGACTGGAGGCAGTTAAAGTAACCTACCTACGCAGAGCCCTTCAACTATCCCGAACAACAAGGATAACTTGTCTTCCTCTTGGCCGGCACAGATCTTTTCATCATAGAGATAGCGATAAAGAGCAATTTGCTGTTAACACCATTATATGAAGCCCATATAAGAGAAAGGAAACAAAAGGCAAATGGAATAGATGAAGGGTGAATGGAAGGAACTAAATTTCCCGCTGCGACATACAGGGTGTATCCATGATGATATTACAAATTTTCAGGGTTGATGGAGGAAGGCAAATGGATCAATGTGAGATAAGGAACCATAGTATGGAAACGATCGAGTCAATAGTTATTAATAATCGCAGTAGCGGCTTCGGTGGTGTAGTTGATAGCATGCTGAACTTCTGTCCCAAGATAGCGGGTTCAAACCCAGCCGAAGTCGTCGGATTTTTAAGAGCGTTAAAAATCCTTCAGTATGGCTTCCTTCGGAGGGGAAGTAAAGCCACCGGTCCCATGTCGTAGATTTATGGCATGTGTGAAGCTAACTTGTTAGGTTAGATTTCGTCGGAATCCTCTATCAAAGTTCCAACGTTCATCACTAGGTATCGTTGATACCTGGTAGCGAAAGTTGAAACTACATGAAATTGAACGGAAGTTTTAGCTAACCCTAAGGGTGTCCGCTAGAAGCAGCTACAGAGTCAGGCGAGCCGAACATGTCCTCGGACACTCCCGGCACTAGAAGCCATACGATAAATAAATAAATAAATAAATAAATAAATAAATAATAATCGCAGTTGTTTAACATCCGTCCTCAATTCTAGTTCTTAACAGACTCCGGGGTGGCGGAATTTCGTCCCGCATGCGTTCTTTAACGTGCCGGAAGCCAACGACATGGGTTTGGCACGTGTAAGCACCCGTAACCACCACCGACGTGTGCAGGCAAACTGTATTAGATGAGTAGCATTTTGCTTATAACTTGTGACTCGATCGTTTCCGTACTAGGGTCCCTGATCTCACATCGATCCATTTACCTTCCTCCATCATCCCTGAAAGTTTGTAACATCATCACGGATACATCCTGTATACTAAGTGAATCAACAGCCCCTTGTAATATTGTTTTCTGCAGCCCAACTCAGCGATGCTATCAGGAAGGTCGATATTTCTCGGCTTGCATCTGTGTTGTACTAATGCACTGCAAGCAAATCCTTCAAACGATACTGAACACTATTATTTTTCCCTGGATGCGACTACAGACTAATACGAGGGAAACATAATAGGGTTCATTATCGTTAGCGGGATATCCTTGCAGTTCAGTGCATCACACGGGATGCAAGCAGAGAAATATCAACCTTCCTGACAACATGCGTTAGTTGGGCTGCATAAAACAATATCATTAGGGGCAGCTGATTGACCTGGTATACACTAGCATGGCTGCACATGGCTTTCACTACAGAATTTGCAACCAAAGAGGATTTCACCAGACATCAATTCAATGTATCTGTATATTATGTGGACTTCGATGTGAACTGTACCACCTACTAGAGTGCACAGCAAAGACAAAATCACTGAGACTTTACGCAGAAAACAAAAAGCGTTGTGTAAAGCTTTGTATAAGTACACAGTGTGTATAATAAAACGTATTATTAAATGGTAATAGAATTTCGTTGTCCAAACATCCCTTTAGATTAGCAAGTACTTTACTAAAATGACGCAATAAACTGTGTATACGTTCACTCTGTTTACTGTAGTGCAGGAAATGCATTGGCCAGTGTGCAATAGAGCACAGTGTACTGGAGGGACACGCGAGAGGCTTGTGTTGAAAGAGAGGGATTTATGGAACTCCATAAAGAGCTACACCCCAAAAGAGGAAAGCTTTTTAAGAACAGTGAGGTAAAATCCATGCTTCTGGTCCTTTTCTTTTGTTGAATGAATACTCCTCAGTTAAGAAGAATAAACCATAATTACAGAGCTGATCAACCACTTTATGTGGTCTCGAGGTACGTATTGAGACTCCAGTCCTAAAGGGTCCTAGATTCAATTCCCGCCTTACTCATTCTAGAAGTGGTTTTCAGTGGCCTCTCACTTCCAGTTCTAGCAAATTCCGGGCTGGTTCTGTCCCAGCATTTTGTATAGCCCTGGAATACTGACTTGTTTCAGAAGCACATGTGGCATGTGGCTCTCTTGCAGACGAGAGCTGTCGCTCGGTTAGGGAAAGGATAGGCAACGCTGCGACGCATCCCAGACCATATGATCTGCAGAGTACAGTTACTTCACAAGATGGCTGCCTTTAAAGCATGGCATTCATACATACAGTTACAATCTATTACTAAGATTACTGAGGGGATCGACGATCTGGAACTACATTGTAACATAAGAGAAAATGATATGAAGACATTTAAGGAATTAGTAATACCCTTATTACTACACCAGATGTTTATCGCAATTGAGCCACGTCAATGTCGATTCTTATATCGACTGGATTTTGTCCAGCTGTGAATCGCCCAGCACGGAGAGAGACTCACTTGTATTCTGACTCAGGGGGATGACAGATCATAGGGAGCGCGTGGGTCGGGGTAAGGCCCTGTACTGGATGTTCTGCCAACCAATGAAGAATTAATTTCAGCACCAAGGTTCCGTAGTTGGCACTCATGAACGCTCATATCAAACCGACTGACGGAAGTGGGAATAGTCTGTTTGGATTGATTTTCCTCGTGGTGTTTTTGGTTGTTTTGATTTGATCAGTATTTTGATTATTTATTTGAATTGAATTGAGAGTCAAACATGCCACTGCAAGGGAGGAAAAAATTCCAAGCAGCGGCATGTAAGAATTATAATGATAGTAAGAACAATACGGCAATTTTCATCTTCCTGGTGTTGACCATGTGTAGAATTAGTGGGCAATATGGACTACTCTCGAGTAAAAATATATAGAGAATAAATGTGTGCATTTCATCACTTGTTTGTTTTCTTACTCATTCTCCTTTGCGTTGAAATAACATTTGTGGTTTAGGGCTACGGGGAGGGGTGGGTAACAGCCGGCATGCTAGGCCAAAAGTGAGGTTATGGCAATATTGTTAAGGGCCGAGCCCTTGGGGCTCAGAACCGTACGACCCTAAAAGAGAGAGGGGACCTACGCCACTGACCTCAAACGCTGGACATCGATACCTAAACCTACGACCACCAGACTTCTCCAAAAACACCTAAACACCTTCTTCTACCCAAAATCCGCCCCCAGGCAGGGAATATAATAAGCCTATACATTTTATTCACACTGTAAGGAGACGGCCACTTGACACAAGGTGGTTAGTCAACATCTTATATTACACATACACAAAGACACTATCGCTGGTATCTGGAGCATCAACAATGACGACACGCCGACTCAGCAATTCGAGAACCCTTAAAAAGGAAGACCCGAGAGAGCTAGACATCTGTTGTCGCCCTAGGCTCTGCAGGACGTCCCGGTCATCCAGTCATCACCTCAGGTAAGAGTGTGCTCGGCAATCCTTACATTTTACTGTAATCCATTCCCTTCACACCTATACTAAAATTGTACTTGTAAAACAAATTGATTCACATTGTCCCACCTTGAAAGGGACCGCACATAACACTCATACTGATCAAATAAACCTCTGATCAGTAAGCTACACTTTGTCCATCATAACATTTGCCTTCACGTCCTTACTCCCTCTCTGACAGTCTTAATTGCCCGTGACCGTCAAACCAGAGAAGTGCAAGGTAAGGCTTTCCATTGTGTTCGTACTAGCGTACTCGAGTAGCCAGACAGGCGCTAGGTCAGCAGTTAGGCTCCCCACACACTTGCATCTGTTTGCTCATAGCCGCAAGCACTCTCATTTTGATCACACATCCCTTGGTAAGTAATTGCACCCCCATAGAATTGCGCTCCCATTTCATTACATCCTTTTACGAACACATACACTTGCAGTTTCCCCCAATTACGTGGAAACTTGCACCCTTTCGGAAACCACCCCTAAATTGACATCAACACACCCTTGTTCGCCCCATCCCCTAACACCGGGACTGAACAATATAGTGTGTGCATTTAGACAGTTTTTTTACATTCATCGAATATCCCAACAATTCTGTAGAGTAGGAGCCTTCTTAATTAGCCTAAAGGTGAATTGAGCTCTAGAACGGTATAACTTTGTCCTTCGTGACAAATCTATTGCCAACATTGATATATATCAAAATGTATTATTTTCCTACCTGAACGTACATTTCAGCGCCTAGCGATAGGCGCAGTTATGTTTGTGTTATTTTCATCAATAATCAATAACTCATCGCAGAACATACTGTTCAATTACGTGTAATAAAGGCTACATTCATATGGCTTTTTACTTTTTATGTTGCCAAACTTGCAAGTACAATCCATAGCCTCAGGCGGTGTTCTCTCTCAAAAATTCTATAACCAAAAGTGACGAATCTCTTATACTTGTTCTGACTTACAGTCGCGTTAGTTGGCTTCGCCAAAGCAACTATTCCATGTACAAATTTTACCTAGTGCGTTGTGTGTGAGTACGGTACGGTACGGTTCGTCTTGCTATCAGGCAAGAAACACGAGGTACACTTGGGGCGAGCGGTAACCCAGTGTATAACTTGGCGCAACATAACAGTGGATACAGTGAACTTCACGTTACGCATAGTTTGTTCTACAACACTATTGCCATTACCGAAAGACTTCTGATTTATCCAGTGATCATTCAAAAATTCTACATGGATATTAACGTTATGATGGAAGAAATTATATAACAGTCTACTACACGGAAAGCTATGAATGGCTAGGCAATGAAATGAATTGTAACACACTAGCAGAATTGAACAAATAGAAATGATTTTCACTTGATAATGGATCTTACTAGCAG
Source organism: Meconema thalassinum (assembly GCA_946902985.2). Classification (NCBI taxonomy): domain Eukaryota; kingdom Metazoa; phylum Arthropoda; class Insecta; order Orthoptera; family Tettigoniidae; genus Meconema; species Meconema thalassinum. The sequence continues at coordinate 1,169,623,136 of OX336388.2, forward strand.
AAGGCTATTCAAGAGAAGGCTGAAGGCAATCTATAATGACACTGAGATAATTACCTACACGATATGGATTTTCTAGAGAGAATAGAAGTGCCATCTTTCTCGTTTCTACGAAGGGACTTAGTCAGTTTCCATATGATGAACATTGTGTTCCGGATAGCAGTTTCGTGCGGAGAGGTGTTGGGTTCGAGTACCGATGGTCCTAACCAATGCTTCAACTACACAACGCTATGGATCAGGATTCGATCTCTACAAGGGATGTATGTTCCAACATACATTATACGTTCATCAAGACGACTAAGGTAGCTGGAAATCTTTTTATACTGTTACATGCCACCCCCCTAGTGGCACTTTTGTTAACTGGATTACGGTGGGTAGGAAGCACAACACCAATTACTGCTTAAAGAAGTAATTAACTTTATTGCGGCCAGAAAATTACACTACTCATCAGCAATTACAGACAATAGGAACCTTATTCCAGTTTCCTCAAGTCTCTTGCTTGTGGAGAGCTCTTGCCCCTTTCACTTGTCAACAAACCACAGAAGTTAATCCTGCCGCTAATGAGCCTAGTGGCCTTGACAGAACTACATGCAACTTCTTCCTAATGTGCGCCTACTACAGTACTTACGAGCACTTGCTGCGCGCTGTTCACCAGCTGGGAGAAACAGTGTCACTGGATTTCGACACCACAATATCTGACACACAGTGAAAGCACACTCACTCAGAACACGGCAGTCCCCTGTATGTTCCTCACTTCGCCGCTACACTAGGGGTTTCGCAAGTCACCACACTTCTGTCGCTCAGAATAAACGCTCACACTAGCTCGTAAAACACAACAACAACCACTGCTTCACGGGTCACTCTTATATAGCAGGCCGGTGACTCAATAAATCCTTCTAGATCCATCCAGGGTCCACGGCTTCTCGAGGTTTCCATCGCTGGTCCAGTCACGAATCTTCTGGACTATCCCTTTGTCTGTAGTAGCCCTGTTGCATAAGGCGCGCGCAATGGCGGAGAGGCAGGCCACAGCCCAGCCCTGGGGCAGTTGTGACTCATGCGGCGAGTGATGACACAAACTCACAGCCGTAACACCACCCCCTTCCTAAAAAGGCTGATCGTCCCGATCAATCATTGGTCCGTCTGTGTCCCTCCGTAGGCTGCCAGGCGATCTCGATGCACGATCTTCATCTTCGCCCTCGGGCTCCGCTGGATCCTGTAGACGACATCGTTGATCCGTTTCACGACTCGGTACGGGCCCTCCCAGGACTTCTGAAGTTTGGGTGACAGGCCTTTCTTCCGTAATGGGTTGAAGAGCCAGACCAGGTCGTCCTCGTGGAATCCGCCGGCATCAGTCTGCTGGTCGTATCGGGTCTTCATTCGGTCGGTCTCGATCCGTAGTTTCCTCCTCGTGAACGCGTGTACGTCCTCCAGTTGGTCGACCAGTTCTTGACAATACTGGCTTACCGGGATCGGATCATTCCCAGGTCGGCCGAAGGCAAGATCGACAGGTAGACCGAGCTCCCTCCCAAACATGGCCCGGGCTGGTGTGCAACCGGTGGCTTCATGCACGGCGGCGCGGTAGGCCAGGAGAAATAGTGGAAGATGTTTGTCCCAATCCCTCTGGTGCTCGCTGACGACTATTCGGAGATGGTTCTCGATGGTGCGATTGAATCGCTCTACCATCCCGTCGGACTGTGGGTGTAACGGCGTTGTCCTTGTCTTCCGGATTCCCAGCAGCTGGCATAGGTTCTGGAACACCTGCGACTCGAAGTTCCTCCCTTGGTCGGAGTGCAGCTCCAGGGGTACTCCGTACCGGCTGACGAATTCTTTCACCAGGGTCTCTGCAATCGTCGCGGCTTCTTGGTTAGGGAGCGCATACGCCTCCGGCCATTTGGTAAAGCAGTCGCTGACGACTAATATGTAGCGGTTCCCTGCCTCGCTTAACGGGAATGGCCCAGCAACATCGATGGCCACTCTCTCCATGGGGCCGCCCACGTTGTAGGTCTTCAGTGGACCCGTCGTCTTCGTCCTGGGCCCTTGCTGGCTGCGCAATCGTGGCACCTCGCGCAGTAGTTCTCCACGTCTGTTTGGCATCCGATCCAGTAGAACCGCTCTCTCAGCTTCTCCAGGGTCTTCTTTATCCCTAGGTGTCCACCAGATGATCCTCCATGAACTTCCTTCAGGACTTCCTCCGTCATAGCCTTTGGAACGACGACTTGTTCCCGAGATGTCTTCCCGTCGGTGCTCTCCCAGGTACGGCAGATGAGGCCATCCCTTACAATCAGCGAGTCCCACTGTGCCCAGTAGGACTTAAACATTGGGCTGCAGTCACTCACAATGTTCCACCCGGGTCTGGGGACACAGGCCCTCTTCCATTCGGCTATCAGTCCCAGGTCATCATCTTCTGCTTGTGCCCGCGTGAAAGATTCGCGGCTCCAGTTCCCTTGAAGTTCCACAGTAGTCCGTCGGCACAGTATCCCGGTGTTCTCCTCCCTTCGGGCACAGAAGGTGCAGTCTTCGGGGCACGGTCTTCGTGACAGGGCGTCGGCGTTAGAATGCAGTTGGCCTTTCCTGTGCTGAATCTCAAAGTTGTACTGTTGAAGCCTCTCTAACCACCGCGCGAGTTGACCCTCGGGCTGCTTGAAATTCAGGAGCCACCGCAGGGATGCATGGTCGGTCCTGATGAGAAATTCTTGCCCGTACAGATACTTGTGGAAGTGTTCAATGGTCTTCACGATGGCGAGCAGCTCCTTCCTGGTGACGCAGTAGTTCCTTTCTGGCTTTGATAAGGCCTTGCTGAAGTAGGCCACTACTCTCTCCTCGCCGTCCACTACTTGCGACAGGATTCCCCCTATGCCAAAGTCACTGGCATCGGTATCGACGATGAACCTAGTTCCCGGTCTGGGGTAGGCCAGAATAGGCGCGGTGCACAGAGCTTGCTTGAGTTGTTCGAAGGCACTGTGGCATTCGGCTGTCCACGTGAAGAGTTTGTCCTTCTCGGTCAGTCGATGTAAAGGTTTGGCGATGTCGGCGAATCCTCTCACGAAGCGACGATAATAAGTGCAGAGTCCCAGGAAGCTTCGTAGTTGGGACTTGTCCTTCGGGACTGGCCACTCCCTCACAGCTGCGGTCTTCTCTGGGTCGGTGCGCACCCCTTCCTCGGAGACGATATGCCCAAGGTACTGGACCCGCTTCTGGAAGAGTTGACACTTCTTGGGGCTCAACTTCAGCTGGGCAGCCCGTAGCTTCAACAAGATCTCCTTCAGGTTGCTGTAGTGCTCCTCGAAGCTCCTCCCCAGAACGATGACGTCATCTAGGTAGACCAGGCAGGTCTTCCAGTGTAGTCCCCTCAGAATTGACTCCATTAGCCTTTCGAAGGTCGCAGGGGCGTTGCACAGACCGAATGGCATGACGGTGAACTGCCAGAGCCCGCTGCCCACAGAGAACGCCGTTTTCTCGCGGTCCTTAGGGTGGACCTCCACCTGCCAGTAGCCACTCTTCAAATCCAAGGTGGAGAACCATCTTGACCCTGATATGGTGTCCAGCGTGTCGTCGATCCGGGGTAGAGGGTAGCTGTCCTTCTTCGTGACGTCGTTCACCCGCCTGTAGTCCACGCAGAATCTGGTGGAACCGTCCTTCTTCTTCACAAGCACGACCGGAGAACTCCAAGGACTATGTGATGGCTCGATTACCCCTTGCTCCTTCATCTCTTCTACCATCCGGTCGACTTCGGCTTGCTTGGCGAGCGGGACACGTCGGAATGGGGCCCTAATCGGTGCGCTGTCCCCAACGTCGATTCTGTGCTGGACCAAGCTTGTCCTGCCGAAGTCTTTGCTCCCCACGGAGAAGACATCCTGGAATTCGCGTAGCAGGTCCTGAAGTTGGCGTGATTGTTGCTCGTCTAAATGGTCCTGGGATCCTTGGTACAGCTTCTGTAGTTCTTCTGGCAGTGTGCGTCTTCTTCGGTTGTCCGTCTGCAGGTGTCCGTCCGTCGTGTCGGTGATGCGGGCAATCCAGGTAACGGGCTCGCAGACTCCTAGGTTGGTGTCCCGGTGAACCGTAATGTAGTAGTCGTTCAGGTTGGACAGGCGTACGTACGGCCGAGACGTCGTGTTGATGAGAGTCTTGGCAACTAGCAATCCTTTTGTCTGGATGTCCACATATTTTGGCTCGATGACAGCCGCCACTCCCTCAGCAGTTCCGTCGACAATTACGGCAGCGCTGACCTCCGTCCTGGCTGGAACGATGACGTCTTCTCTCAGCCTTACTCGTCGTGCGGTGATGGACTCGTGCGCAGGTTGCAAAGCAAGTTCCTCTCCTCCGAAGTGCAGAGTGTTGGTACTCAAGTCCAAGATGATGTTGTTCTGGTCCAGGAAGTCCAGTCCGATGATCACTTCGTTTGATACGTCAGCCAAAAGCACTGGATGCTTCACCACCCGTCGACCAATGACGATCTCCAGTGATGCTTCGCCATGTACCGGTGCGGTCTCTCCGGTCGCGGTTATTAGCTGGAGGTTCCTTCGTGTGGGTTGCACTCTCCACTTCGGGATCACGGTGGGATTGACGATGGTCCTCGACGCTCCCGTGTCGATCAGCAGGGGCCAGCTCTCTCCGTTGACGACTCCGTCGACCATCAGGCTGCTATTGTCCCTCCGTAACTTCGTCACACGAACTTGGACTGCCGGGGCTTGACGACTGTCACAAGCCAACCTTTGCCCCCCTAGGCTGGCTGATACTTGCTTTCCTGGGCCGCGCGGTTTCTCTACGACTGACTGTCCCGACGGAAACCCTAGGCGGCGGCGATCACCGCAGTCCTTGCTCAGGTGGCCTCTCTTACGGCAGGTCCAGCAGGTCGGTAGTCCTCTTCCAGGCCGCCTCTCCGGATGTCCTTCAGCTACGTTCTTGTTGGTGGTACTGCGATTCTTGAAGAAACGGCTTAGCGCCTCCATCAACTCGTCGGCCAGGGGCTTGGTCTCGTTGGTTTTTACTGGTTCGTCGACGTCCACTTGACGCACCCGCGCGCGCATTCTAGATACCTGCTTTGCCGTCTCGAACTCAAGTGCGTGGCTCAGCGCATCTGCCAGGGTCTTATTGCGCGCGAGTCGCAGCGCCTGTTGAGTGTCCGAGTCCCGTAGCCCGTCGGTGAAAGTCTGCGTCGCTATCTGCTCCAGAAAGTCGGCCGGCGCTGTTGGGTAGGCGAGCCTTACGAGGCGTGCGATGTCCATCTCGAACTCCTGCAGGGTTTCCGCGTTCTTCTGTACCCGGGTCCGGAGCTGCATCTGGTAGGCCTGCTGAAGATGGCTATCTCCATATCGGGACTCCATATGGGCGATCAGTGAAGCGTAGTCCTGGGATCCAGTCGGGATAGCCTGAAGGACGTTAAGGGCGTCACCTCTCAGCGCTACAATGAGAGCTGTAGCCTTTTCTGTGTTGTTCCAGTTATTTATGGAACAGGCCGCCTCGAACTGACGTAAGTAGGTGCTCCACGGGACCTTTCCGTCGAAGGTTGGGGGCGTCACTCTGCTATTTCCCGTTCCTGATATTCCCGGTGTAACGGTGGGCGGGCGTTGGCGCAGCTCGGCAAATTCCTCTCGTAGAGCGTTGAATTTCTCCTCCACTCCCGTCAGTGGGCGTTGGCGCAGCTCGGCAACCTCCTTTTGTAAGGCGTTGAATTTCTCCTCCACCCCCATCAGCGGTCGTTGGCACAGCTCGGCAACTTCCACTTGTAAGGCGTTGAATTTCTCCTCCACCCCCTTCAGCGGTCGTTGGCACAGCTCGGCAACTTCCACTTGCAAGGCGTTGAATTTCTCCTCCACCCCCGTCAGTGGGCGTTATCGCAGTTCGGCAACTTCCTTTTGTAAGACGTTGAATTTCTCCTCCACCCCCATCAGCGGGCGTTGGCGCAGCTCGGCAACTTCCACTTGTAAGGCGTCGAACTTCTTTTCCACTGCCGTGACTTCCTCTCGCAGACCCAGTTCTAATTTCTTCAGGTCCTGTGTCAACTTATTCTGACCGTCTTCCATCTTCTTCTGGCCGTCCTCTATCCTCTTCAGGTCCTCCGCTAGCTTATTTTGGCCGTCTTCCATCTTCTTCTGGCCGTCTTCTAGTTTGGCAGTTAGGTCCTCGGCTAACTTCTTCTGGCCGTCCTCCATCTTCTTCTGGCCATCCTCCATCTTCTTCTGGCCGTCTTCTAGCTTCTTCTGGCCGTCTTCTAATTTGGCTGTTAGCTCCTTGGTTAAATTCTTCTGGCCGTCCTCCATCTTGGTTTCCATGCCATTTAACTTCTCTAGCAATGCTGCCAATTTCTCCTCCATTTTAGTTGTTTGTCTTGTAAAGGGCATGCACTCACAGGAAAATTAGAGAAAATGACCTGCTCGGTTTTGAAACCAGGACCGTCAGGTGTTGTGCTTGAGTTCGTAATCCGGCTTCTGACACCAGTTGTTACATGCCACCCCCCTAGTGGCACTTTTGTTAACTGGATTACGGTGGGTAGGAAGCACAACACCAATTACTGCTTAAAGAAGTAATTAACTTTATTGCGGCCAGAAAATTACACTACTCATCAGCAATTACAGACAATAGGAACCTTATTCCAGTTTCCTCAAGTCTCTTGCTTGTGGAGAGCTCTTGCCCCTTTCACTTGTCAACAAACCCCAGAAGTTAATCCTGCCGCTAATGAGCCTAGTGGCCTTGACAGAACTACATGCAACTTCTTCCTAATGTGCGCCTACTACAGTACTTACGAGCACTTGCTGCGCGCTGTTCACCAGCTGGGAGAAACAGTGTCACTGGATTTCGACACCACAATATCTGACACACAGTGAAAGCACACTCAGAACACGGCAGTCCCCTGTATGTTCCTCACTTCGCCGCTACACTAGGGGTTTCGCAAGTCACCACACTTCTGTCGCTCAGAATAAACGCTCACACTAGCTCGTAAAACACAACAACAACCACTGCTTCACGGGTCACTCTTATATAGCAGGCCGGTGACTCAATAAATCCTTCTAGATCCATCCAGGGTCCACGGCTTCTCGAGGTTTCCATCGCAGGTCCAGTCACGAATCTTCTGGACTATCCCTTTGTCTGTAGTAGCCCTGTTGCATAAGGCACGCGCAATACCGGAGAGGCAGGCCACAGCCCAGCCCTGGGGCAGTTGTGACTCATGCGGCGAGTGATGACACAAACTCACAGCCGTAACAATACGTAGAAGGTATGAATCATGTCATATCTATAGAATGTCCTTTTCACCAGTTTTTATTAAGTAGTTATAAAATAGATTTGAGAACTAGAGCTGATACTTTTGTCATTTCTGATCGATAGTCTATTTTAGGTTTTGATCCTATTAAAGGATGCACCTACATTGTCATTTCAGTAGTTATTTTAAACGTAGTGTTACTTTTAAAACATTACATTTTTTCTAATTTTGGTAATAATTCTGAGCATTATAATTAGTTGAGAAGAAGTACATTTAAGAAGATTTAGGAACAAGACTACGATATATTTATATAAGTATAGGAATTAGGAAGACGATGTTCTACCACGAATACATGAACATTTTTCTGCATTATTTCTGTTTGACACTGAATAAGGAAACAGAATATTTTCGACAGTTCATACAGCATATAATTTAGAATGACTGTATATTTTTCGTCGAGTTAGTAATTGACATTTGGAACTAGCATGATATTTTAAAGTGGAAAATTGTAGTTTTTGAATTAGGCAATATTAGTTAAACTTTTTGAATCACGTTTTGAATTTAGATATTTTTACTGAGTTATAGTACGTTCAGATTTCGATTTTCATTATTCTTTTTGGAATACTCCTGTTTTGATAACGCGTGATGCTAATGGATTATTTGTTACCTACTCATACTAGGCACGTTTCCATGGTGTAGATTCATACGTATTTCTTGAGGGGAGGACCCATTTCTGAATTTGTTTTTGCGAATCTGAATTAATTCGTTAACAGTAAATAATTTATAATATCTTGTGATAAATATTTGTGAACAATGAAATTAAGACGAAACGAAGTATAACTGAGAAGGAAGCTCAATTTTGTATAAAATAACATTCCGTCATAAATCAGAATGCCATTTTGGAAATTTATAAAAATAATTATTTGATCATGTAATTATATGCTGTAATTATTTAATACAGTTTTTGTGGAAATTAATTAACACTTCATTGCTTGTATAACTTATGAACCATGATATATTAGGGTGTTTCTAAGACACGGTTATGAATTTTTGAAAAGGTGTGGAATAAAATTAACAGCTATTGAGAGCTACTTAGCAATTTTTGATAATATAACAGTTGTGTTATAATGAAGCTTTTTGAAGAATATTTCGACATCAATGGATGGTCTGAAATTATTTATGGTGTATTTTTGGAATATCATGTGAAGAGATATTATCGTATTTATTACGAATGTTGAGTATTGTACAAGCTATTGGGCTATCGACGAAATGTGTTATATGGAAGTGTATTTAAACGTGAGATAGTCACGAACATCGAAACTAGAAGTCTAGTAACTGAATAAACCCACCATTAAAAATCTCATTAATGTATAAAACAATTCACTTGAATTTGATTGGTAATAATAACGCATTTATCTAGTGTGAAACTGATCTGAAAAACGTAAGAATCATCATCATGTTTTTCAGTCAAGCGACTGGTCTGCCCCTACAATGAGTCTTCTCCACGTTGTTCGGTCTTGTGCTGTCCTTTTGACCATTTCATAATTTCGTAGGCCAGAGCTATGTAGGAAAGATCTCATGAAAGTGTTCCGTGGCCTCCCGCGAGGGCGTTTTCCAGGTATTTTACCTTCTAGTATGTCGATCATCAGGCCACCATGTCGTAACCTGTGGCCAAGCCAGGTGGATCTCCTTCTATATATCTGGCGGATCATTTGCCGTTTTTCTTCCTTTATTCGATCCATAACCGTTATGTTGGTCATTTTCTCTACCCAGCTGATCTTTTCCATTCGGCGCCAACACCACATCTCAAACGCTTCTAGTCGTTTAATGTCACCTCTATTCATTGACCAGGTCTCGCTGCAGTACATTGCAACTGGCCATATGTAGGTCTTAACCAGTTGTTTTCTAAGGCTGAGGGACATCGAGCGTTGACAAATTAGAGAATGCTTTTCTCGGAATGCCTGCTTGGCCATGGCTATACGGCTCCTGATTTCAACTTCACATCGTAGGTCTTCTGTGAAGATCTGACCAAGGTATTTAAAACGATTGACCTGTTGTACTGGTTCTTTATTTATGGTAATATTTAGTTCGTGTTGATGCTTACTTATCACCAGAATCTTGGTCTTCCTAAAATTGATTTTCATTCCATATTCTGAAGCTGTGAGCCTCCGTGGCTTAGGCGGCAGCACGCCGGCCTCTCACCGCTGGGTCCGTGGTTCAAATCCCGGTCACTCCATGTGAGATCTGTGCTGGACAAAACGGAGGCAGACAGGTTTTTCTCCGGGTACTCCGGTTTTCCCTGTCAAAATTTCATTCCAGCAACACTCTCCACTATCATTTCATTTCATATGTCGTTCATTTAATCATTGCCCCAGAGGAGTGCATCAGGCCTCGGCAGCCGGCACAGTTCATATCCTCGCCGCTAGATAGGGGCTTCATTCATTCCATTCCTGACCCGGTCGGAGACTGGAAGCAGGCTGTGGATTTTCATTCATTCTGTAGCTGTATCATTTAAACATTGCAACATGTTTGTTAATGTATGCTGATTTACTGCAAGTAATGCCAGATCATCAGCAAATTTAATATTCTGGATAAGTCTTCCACCAACTTTCACTCCCATATTAGAACCTTTAAAAGCCCACTTAGTTATAGCTTCAGCGAAGGCATTGAACAGTCCAGGGGACAGCAAACAACCTTGTCGCACACCTTTGCGGATCTTAGCGGGTTCTGATACGTCATTTCCAAGCCGAACAACAGCAGTTTGATTTATATACAGATCAAATATTAATCTGATTAATCGATGGGGACAACCTATTTGATTCAGAAGAAGAGACAGCTTATGCCAGCTGACTTTATCAAATGCTTTTTCGAAGTCCACAAAGCACACGTAAAGGTTTCTGTTTACACCTAACATCTTTTCTCCAAGACATCGCAAGGACCCGATAGCATCACGTGTAGACATATTCTTTCGAAAACCAAATTGAGAGTTGTCTAGATACTGTTCGACGTAAGAATAATTGATAAAATTATTGCAATAATAATTGGAATATTAATTCATGATAAATGAAATATTAATTGGATTGACCACACATTCGATTACCTTAATTGTTCGTCGAATTAGACATATTTTGACAATGAGAAATAATTAAATACTAGTCTTTGGAATGATAGAAATCATGGCGAAATTCAGTAAATGAATTTAAATGTAAATATTTGTAAATTATTAATTAATGACATAATATTGAGGGTATTTCTGTAAAATAATTTGTAATATGATTAACCATGCTTAGCCTACATCGTTCACGATTTGAACAGTATTTAATACGGCAACTTTTGCAGTATATTCTAGCCAGATGTAGGCTACGTGCATATTTATTTTATAATATGCCACTATGAATAAGAATCTACATTTTTGTTGAGTGGATGTAGGTCCACAATCCGTATTTTTCAGTTAATAAACTGCTTATTTAATTTTACTTCTACAATGATTTGGTGATTTATATTAGCAACAGAATGTGCTAGGAGAACCAGTGGGCAGTTTTTCTCAATGCTTAGTCCAACGCCCGAGATAATTTTAAGAGTTTTCGAGTTCATTTAGAGCTAATTTTTATTTTTGTTCTTTCACCACTGGCATTTTCTTATCGCATTCTTTTATATTGAGATGTTCTTATCCCTGGTTGATCCTAGTTGGTAGAATTTTTGGAGGGTTATTTCAGCCGGGTTTTTCGAGAGGATTTCAACAGGTAAGACCATGGATACGGGTACATTTCCTAACTTAGGGCCACGACCACCTCCTCATCTGAGTTACAATTACACACATTACTACAGACAACATAATAATACAGGTTATCAAACGATGCATTTATTTATTTATTTATTTATTTACTTATTTATGTACTTACCGTATTTAGTCTGTTACACCCAAGTACATGGGGCTAAATCGTCACCGTGCCCAAACTCTAGAAATGTAACATCATCTTATTACATTGAGGTCTTTGGAAATGTCTGTTCCTTAAACCACGTGGACACAGTCTGGAACATGTCCGGTGATCTAAAAGTAAATGGTGGTAGTCACGACGACCAACGCTTACCCACCGCTCATCCAAGATTTCGGCAGGCGATTGATCCTCAGTGTTTCTCGCGTAGCAGGGAAGCGGTTGTATGAGGAGAATGGACTAAATCGTAATCGGCAGCTACTCAGGCGCGGATCTAGAGTTTGGCTTTGGGGGGGGGGTCACAGAATCGAAATTGTTAAGAAAAATGGTATCACTAACAACGCAATCACAAAATAACCAAACGTACAAAACCAGACCAATTTTTTTTGCAAGCTACATGGATAGACATTTGATGGGTCTAGCACACCAAAAATATTCGTACAAATTGCAACGTCGTGTTTTGCGATTTTTACATCGAGCTTCGAGAAAAGTATCAAGGTACGTTACAGTTTCGGCAAGTCGAGTTGGTACCGTCAAAGGGAGAAAGTCGCAGCTTAAATTGCCAACCCAGCTTGCAGTTTGGACGTCGGCAAAACTTTTTGGTGCGAAAAAAGCCCCAAATTCCTATCCGTGCATTGCTGCACATTCATCGTGACATCACTAAAGACATCGATTCGGTAATCACAAGGTTTGCTAAACAAAATAGACGAGTTGATTTTGTTATATAAATAATAGTTTTTATATAACAGGTATGAAGTTGAAAATATGTACATTTGTAACAGAACATAATAATTGCAATAAAGATATTTTCAACATTGAATAAAATAAAAACAAGTAGTTCCGTGAAGAACTATACAGCCTATTTTCATATATCCTACTTATGTTAATTGCCACTATCAACATACACAATTTCAGTTTGATTGCTGTAATAGATTCGTAGATATTGAGAACCGACTAAATATTTCGGATGGTCGCCATGTTGGATTTTATATATGTAGGTCCTAGAGTTTACTGTTACATGCAGATTATTGTGAACGTGTAGTATTCAAACTTCAATCGCATAATTAAGACACAAGAAAAAACAAGGAGATTTAAACAATTTTCACAGCTACCATCTTGAGGTTATGGAAACAATTGAAATAAATTAGATGCCAGTGGATTAACATTCGGATAAAGATTTACTGTACCAAGTTTCACTGCACGCGGATGGTTAAATTGCGAGAAACGTCCATGTGAATATTTATAATTCGCGTCACCACCATGTTGGATTTGTGATCACCAGGTTATTTAAAGTCCTATAGGTGAACTTAAGTTCATAGCCCATATGAACATTAAAAATGCAGTTTGATTGCTAAAATAGATTCGTAGATATTCAGTATCGTCTAAATATTTCGGATGGTCGCCATGTTGGATTGTTAAATGTATAGGCCATAGAGTCATGTACCATTAAAGGAAAATTATTGCGTAGGTTCATTATTCAAACTTTCACTTCGATCGCATGACTACATCACAAGAAATAAAAACTTAATTTTAAAATTCGCACTGCCGCCATCTTGAGGTTATGTACACAATTGAACTAAATTAGATACCAGTGGATTACAATGTGTATAAATATTTCCTGTACCAGGTTTCAGTGCGCTTGGAACATTAAATCGCGAGAAAGGTCTATTTAAAATGTTCAAATTCGCTTGGCCGCCATGTTCGTTTTGTAGTTAACCGGTTTTTGAAAATCTTATAGATGGACTTCCAGTAGTGCCCTTTATCTCAGTACAAAATTTTAGGGAGATACCGCTAATAGTTTCAGAGATATAGAATGCCGGTGAAATATTTCGCACATCCGCCATCTTGTGATTATGTAAACAATTGAACGAAGTAAGATGTCGGTGCATTACACTGTATATAAACATATACTGTACCAAGTTTCATTGCGTTTGGTTGGTCAAATCGCGAGAAACGTCTATTTAAAAGTCGCAAATTCGCTTGGCCGCCATGTTGGTTTTGTAGTTACCAGGTTTTCAAAAGTCACATAAGTGAACTTATAGTAGTTCCCTCTATCACCATAGAAAATGTCAGGGTAATATCGGTAATAATTTCGGAGATATTGAATGCTGGTGAAATATTTCGCACAGCCGCCATGTTGGATTGGTGAGTCGTAACGGTCGAGGTCGCCGGGAATAGTGCTATGAACTTTCCGAGTTTCATTGAAATCGCTCCTGCCGTTTAGATTTTATTAGGGGGGGACACACACACGAATCACACACACACACACACACACACACGCACACACACACGGACAAAAGGTGATCTCATAAGCCTATTTTTTTTCAAAATTGAAAATAGGCTAAAAAAAACGAGCCTTACAGTAGTCGCATATGATGTGTAACATCAGACACGTTATTCGAATAATTCCATATTACTTACTTGCATTTTTTTAAGAATGAACTCATAGTGCTACCTTGTGCCAGCTAACATGAAAGGATTCTCCAATGCATCTGCAGTAGTGACATACCTGCAACTGTATGCGGGAGCAATCCACTGCCTACTCGATGAGAGCTGCGCTTTATAGCGGCCAGTTAGTGAACCCATGCCAGTGGTGTTATTGAATATGGCCTCTTATTGCCGATATAGCTGCACTGCCAAGTATAGGCGCGATTAAAAATTAGGTGTGCAGTAGGTATATTAAATGCGTTTCTCCCAGTGATACGTTTAGACCAACGAAGTTTCAATTATTGTTAGTAGTCGGTATTAATAAACTGAATTCCTACGTTGTTTGGAGTGTTGGTTGATGCGATATAGCACTCGAGGTATCGAGTGCTTATATTAAATAATAATATAGCAAAAGTATGAAGATTTAATAAATGCTAATTGTTTTCAGTAAATATGATATAATGAATATTTTCACACCAAAGAACGACAACTTGAAGATGATTTATTGTAGGAATTTCTTTAATGGGGCCTCCGAACCTTGAGGTAAACCGTATGCGATTTACATTCCACATAGTCACATGGCTTACAGTACGTCGTTGTACCGATCTCCGCCACCGCGCGCGCTCATTGTTTCCGTCCCATGCACTTCCGTCTCTTTTCCAAAATCACTCCCACAAAAATGTCCAGCTACCGAATGCCACAAAAATATCCATATACCGACTGGAAAGATGTTACACATCAAAAACCTGTTTTTCAGTTAAAATTCGTTAAGTTTTATTTGTCTGGTTATTGTGTTTTCGTTTTCTGAGTTTGCAAAAAAAAATTGGTCTCCGTTTGGGGGGGGGGGGTCATGACCCCCGTGACCCCCTCCTTGAATCCGCGCCTGCAGCTACTCTTAACTTTCTAATCTCCAAGTCAAATTGTTACAGCAATGCTGCAAATACACCTCCCATGTTGCACAGTGATGGTTGGTTTGTTCCTCAGTTTAGGGGCTGCGACAACGCGGTTATGTAGCCCCGTGTACTTTGGGTGTGTGTAGAATCTGTCTGATAACCGGTGTTAATTGTGATGACTGTTGGTTGGTTGGTTGGTTCCTTAGTTTAGGGGCTGCGACAACGCGGTCATGTAGCCCCGTGTACTTTGGGTGTGTGTAGAATCTGTCTGATAACCGGTGTTAATTGTGATGACTGTATTAGTGTGTGTATCTGTTTTTTTTTAAATTCAAGTAGAGACTGCAACTTTGAATTTTCAAATAGTTCCTACTTTTGCCGCCAAACGCCACCGTCAACGACTACTAGGCCTAGTTCAGAACTAGCTACTAGACGCCACCGCAGTCGGCTCTTGGCAACGAACGTAGCAACCTAAGAGCGTTGTTTACATTCTTAACCTATCCAATTTAGTTTCACACAGGTGTGATGACTGTATTAGTGTGTGTTATCTGTTTTGAAATCAAGTAAGGACTGCAGACATTTTTTTTTCAAGTAGTTCCTACTTTTACCGCCAAACGCCGCCATCAACGACTACTAGTTCAGAACTAGGTTAGGCCTACCAGATGCCATCGCAGTCGGCTCGTGGCGACGTCGGAACCTAAGAGCGTTTGTCAAATGTTTAACCTAATTTAGCTTCACACAGGAGTAATTAGTGCAAGGTTCTTTAACATGCCGGCTTTACTTCCCCTCCAAAGGAAGGCATACTGATGGATTTTTAACGCACTTAAAACATCCGACGACTTCGGCCGGGTTTGAACCCGCGATCTTGGGCATAGAAGCTCAGCATGCTACCAACTACGCTACCGAAGCCGCCGTTACACAGTGATGTATCACATTTATGTACGAAAAGAAGGAAAAACGCTAGTATTAATAGTCTATGCTTAGTTTATGCTAGTAGGCTATTCAAGATTTATGTGTTTCGCCATGAATATGAACACTGCCAAAATCAACGCAAGAAGTGACAACTATGCTACTGTCAATAGCCTCAGTACCTTTAAACCACGAGGGACATTTTTGTTGGAGAGAAAGGAAGCCGACACCAAACCCTATTACTAGTTGGGCGGGACTGAGCAGCAGGATTATGGGAATGAAAGAGTGCCGACTGGTGCACGCCTGTAACCCTAATCTCATGTGCCGCTGATTACGTAAGAGGTGCAATCAAACAAACCAGATAATTCACTTGAACCCGGTAGAAATTTGCCATTATCTCACTGTTATTGGCATAGCCGCTATACACATACAGATTGCTACACGCGAGCTACTCGAGGAGAGATAAGTCTTTACAGTTAAATTAATAGCAGCATACACGTTCCTGGAGCCAACCAGCATTGCTGTTATTTCAGTTAAGGACTTACACACCGTGGTCATATCAGACTCGTTTACTGCAGTGTGTAACATTTGTTGGATAACACGTGGTATCGTTATGCCGGCAATAGTGTAACTGAGGCTAGGATTTGGGAAAGAGGCGGCCGTGGCCTGAAGTTATGAACCATTCCAGCATTTGCCTGGAGTAGAAGTGGTAAACCGTGGAAAAACCCCTCTAGGATAGCTGAGGTAGGAATCGAACCCGCCTCTTCTCAGTTCTCATGAGGTTGAGAGGAACGATTCAACACTCAGGCCTCAATTAAATTTCTCGATAGAGCCGGGAATCGAACACAGACCTCGGACTGACAGCCCAAATCTACTAGTCACTACACTACTAGGTGGTCAACCTACAGTGCAGTCAGCAACTCGTAGAATAATACTGTACATACATTCATTTTCATTTGAGACTGCTTTGCCTTTCAGCATCTAGTCTAGTCTGTAAGCCTCTGTTTACGAACAAGTCGCCTCCGCTATCCCCTATTAGCAGTTAGCACTGCGGCCTCCTCTACTTCTACACCTCTCACTTTTAAATCGTTCAACACTGAATCTAACCATCGCATCCTAGGCCTACCTCCACTTCTCTTACCCTCTACTGGGGCCGATAACCTAGATGTTAGGCCCCTTAAAACAACAATTATCATCATCATCATCTTACCCTCTACAGCCGAACTCATTATTCTCTTAGGTAATCTCTCCTCCCCCATTATCTTCACATGACCCCACCATCTGAGTCAGCTCATACGAACAGCTTCATCTAGCGTGTTTATTTCTAACTTAATCTTTATCTCTTCATTACGAGTACCCTCCTACCACTGCTCCCATCTATTTGTCTCAGCAATCATTCGTGCTACCCTCATATCAGTTACCTCTAACTTATGTATCAGATATCCTGAATCCACCCAGCTTTCACTTCCATATAGCAAGGTCGGTCTAAATACTGAACGATGTAGGGAGAGTTTCGTTGCTACACAAACTTCTTTCTTTTAGAACACTGTAGATCGCACCTCAAAATTCACTGCAATGGCTTTTCTACACCTCGTCTCTATTTCCTTCCCCAAGCTACCATCCTGAGAGAACACGTATCCCAAGTACTTAAAATGTCCCACCTGTTCCAATCTAGTTCCTCCTACCTGGGATTCTATTTTCCTGCTTTTCTTCCGTACCGACAAAACATTCGTCTTTTCTACATTCTGACCTTTGTACTACATTTCTGTTCATGTTCTAATATATTGGCTTGCAAGCTTTCGACGGAGTCAGCCATTACAACCAGGTCATCAGCATAGACTAGTCAGAGCCATACAGACAGTGCTCCCCGAGCGCTAGCGCTCCGGCCGCGCCCTAAGCCAGTGCTCCGAGCGCTTTGGTGGAAGGTAGTTTCAGAAGTGGTGGGAGGAGCTGAGCACACTGAAGTGTGCAGACGATCAGTCAGTCGCTAGTTGAGTCCAATGCGCTTTGTAGACAGCGTGTAAGTAAATCAGTTTCGCAGTGGTCATGACTGAACAGCATACAAAAGAAGCAGCAGTCTAAGCAGAATAGGAAATTTCATTTTTCTGTACAGCTTATAAAGGGCATGCCAAATGTTTAGTGTACAAGAGAGATGTAATCTGTTAAAAAGAACACAATTTGTTGTTGAATTTTCCTCTCTTAATATGTTCACATTTCAGTTTGGAATAAATCACAATATTCTTTACTTAACACTTGTGTTCGTTTACTGCACATTCCATACATCGGAGTACCATTCGATTTGTATATGCGGTATATTTGTTATGGCAAAACAGCCCTATTAATGTGTCAACAATCCCACAAGAGCCGTCGGCCGCACGACTGGACGTACGTATCTAGTCAGCGTGGTCCAAACATCGTCCGTCTCCTCGCTGCCACAGTGTAGTGGTGGTAGGGGAAGGAGGGCTAGTCTGACTGCCCAGTGCTCCTGGAGCGCAATGACTGGATGGCCCTGGACTCAGGCGCGGACTCAAGGGGGGGGGGGGTCACGGGGGTCATGACCCCCCCCCCCCCAAACGGAGACCAACTTTTTTTGCAAACTCAAAAAACGAAAACACAATTACCAGACAAATAAAACTTAACGAATTTTAACTGAAAAACAGTTTTTTTTTTCATTTTATTCAATACTGAATTATCTTTATAGGAATTATTATGTTCTGTTACAACTGTACATATTTACAACTTCTAACCTCTTGTATAAAAACTATTAGTTATACAACAAAATCAACTCGTCTATTTTGATTAGCAAACCTTGTGATTACCTAATCGATGTTTATAGTGAAGTCACGATGGATGTGCAGTAATGCACGGATAGGAAACTGGGGCTTTTTTCGCACCAAAAATTTTTGCCGACGTCCAAACTGCAAGCTTGGTTGGTAATTTAAGCTGTGACTTTCTCCCTTTGTCGGTACCAACTCGACTTGCCGAAACTGTTACGTACCTTGATCCTTTTCTCGAAGCTCGATGTAAAAGTCGCAAAACACGCCGTTGCAATTTGTACGAATATTTTTGGTGCGCTAAACGCATCAAATTTCTATCCATGAAGCTTGCAAAAAAATTGGTCTGGTTTTGTACGTTTGGTTATTTTGTGATTGCGTTTCCCCCCCAAGCCAAACTAGATAGATTCTCTGACCCCCCCCCCCCCCCAAAACCAAACTCTAGATCCGCGCCTGCCTGGACTAGACTATTTACCTGGTTTCCACCTAATTGAATAAAATGCGTATACTTTAAACACTTTAAATTGGTAACAGTTTTATCCGTATTGACTAATGGTAATATATATTGTGTAATCCACCTTGCCAATACTATGAAGCGATGTTTAATAAAAAATATACAGTCAGTCTGAGAGACTAGACTTTATATCATTTCAAATGACACATGCTACAAATGCTATGTTAGAAAGGCTCAGGAGGGCTTCTCGCTTCGCTCGAAACCCCAGGACTCTTTCAACAGACTCCCATTACAGCCCGAGATTTAGCTTTAGTAGATATAATAGCACTATTACTGTCAACAGACTCCTTTATTAACACACTTTACGTAAACTGTAAGTAAGCAAGTTTATCGAACGATCCACAGACTCCATTATTAACACACTTTACTACCCTGCACAAATTGTAAACTGTAAGTAAGCAAGTTTAACGAATGAACTCGCAAGTACAGAGATAGCAAGAATCCGTCACGCACTCGCTTCCCGCGCGGGGAACGGGGAGCGTGAGGTGCACTCTGCTGCATGACGTCACGCACTCGCTTCCCGCGCGTGGAACGGGGAGCGGGAGGTGTACTCTGCTGCATGACGTCATACATGCCGTAACCGTAACAGATAACGTTAGACCCAAGCCTAACGACGAAGTCGACAAGATCATTTGAAATGATAATATGTTAAAAGTACATGTTTCGATATGACAATGATATCTTCATCAGCGTTGATAGTTTAATAGTTTAACATGATAAAGTGAAATGGATATCATTACAAAATGTTGATTTAAAATAAAATGAAAAGTTCACATACAAATTAAATTTTATACTCTAGAGAAAAGTTGTTTCTAAAAATGAAGTTACGAAATAATACTGGTGAAATGTATAAATGAAAAATTTAGAAATTACCTTACGTAACTGCCCAAGTAACACTCCTTTAATTTGGTTTATTGACGTTGTACTAGAAGACGCCGCTTCCAGGTGGATAATGAGGCGAAAGGCGCAGTAGCAGTAGAAGGCGCTGCTTTAAGGTGGATAATGAGGTGAAAGGCGCAGTAGCAGTAGAAGACGCCGCTTCCAGGTGGATAATGGGGCGAAAGGCGCAGTAACAGTAGAAGACGCCGCTTCCAGGTGGATAATGAGGAGAAGGACGTAGTAGCATTAGAAGACACCGCTTCAAGGTGGATAATGAGACGAAAGGCGCAGTAGCAGTAGAAGACGCCGCTTCAAGGTGGATAATGAGGTGAAGGTGCAGTAGCAGTAGAAGACGCCGCTTCCAGGTGGATAATGAGGCGAAAGGCGCAGTAGCAGTAGAAGACACCGCTTCAAGGTGCATAATGAGGCGAAAGGCGCAGTAGCAGTAGAAGACACCGCTTCAAGGTGGATAATGAGGCGAAAGGCGCAGTAAAAGTAGAAGACGCGGCTTCAAGGTGGATAATGAGGCGAAAGGCGCAGTAGCAGTAGAAGACACCACTTCAAGGTGGATAATGAGGCGAAAGGCGCAGTAGCAGTAGAAGACACTGCTTTAAGGTGGATAATGAGGTGAAAGGCGCAGTAGCAGTAGAAGTCGCCGCTTCAAGGTGGATAATGAGGCGAAAGGCGCAGTAACAGTAGAAGACGCCGCTTCCAGGTGGATAATGAGGCGAAGGGCGCAGTAGCAGTAGAAGACACCGCTTCAAGGTGGATAATGAGGCGAAAGGCGCAGTAGCAGTAGAAGACGCCGCTTCAAGGTGGATAATGAGGTGAAAGGCGCAGTAGCAGTAGAAGACACCGCTTCAAGGTGGATAATGAGGCGAAAGGCGCAGTAGCAGTAGAAGACGCCGCTTCCAGGTGGATAATGAGGTGAAAGGCGCAGTAGCAGTAGAAGACACCGCTTCAAGGTGGATAATGAGGCGAAAGGCGCAGTAGAAGACGCTGCTTCAAGGTGGATAATGAGGCGAAAGGCGCAGTAACAGTAGAAGACGCCGCTTCAAGGTGGATAATGAGGCGAAAGGCGCAGTAGCAGTAGAAGACACCGCTTCAAGGTGGATAATGAGGTGAAAGGCGCAAAAGCTGTAGAAGAAGACGCTTCAAGGTGGATAATGAGGTGAAAGGCGCAGTAGCAGTAGAAGACACCGCTTCAAGGTGGATAATGAGGCGAAGGGCGCAGTAGCAGTAGAAGACACCGCTTCAAGGTGGATAATGAGGCGAAAGGCGCAGTAGCAGTAGAAGACGCCGCTTCAGGGTGGATAATGAGCTGAAAGGCGCTGTAGCAGTAGAAGACACCGCTTCAAGGTGGATAATGAGGCGAAAGGCGCAGTAGCAGTAGAAGACACCGCTTCAAGGTGGATAATGAGGCGAAGGGCGCAGTAGCAGTAGAAGACACCGCTTCAAGGTGGATAATGAGGTGAAAGGCGCAGTAACAGTAGAAGACGCCGCTTCAAGGTGGATAATGAGGCGAAAGGCGCAGTAGCAGTAGAAGACACCGCTTCAAGGTGGATAATGAGGCGAAAGGCGCAGTAGCAGTAGAAGACCCCGCTTCAAGGTGGATAATGAGGCGAAAGGCGCAGTAGCAGTAGAAGACGCCGCTTCAAGGTGGATAATGAGGTGAACGGCGCAGTAGCAGTAGAAGACGCCGCTTCAAGGTGGATAATGAGGTGAAAAGCGCAGTAGCAGTAGAAGACGCCACTTCAAGGTGGATAATGAGGTGAAGGCGCAGTAGCAGTAGAAGATGCCACTTCAAGGTGGATAATGAGGTGAAAGGCGCAGTAGCAGTAGAAGACGCCGCTTCAAGGTGGATAATGAGGTGAAAGGCGCAGTAGCAGTAGAAGACCTCGCTTCAAGGTGGATAATGAGGCGAAAGGCGCAGTAGCAGTAGAAGACGCCGCTTCAAGGTGGATAATGAGGTGAAAGGCGCAGTAGCAGTAGAAGACGCCGCTTCAAGTTGGATAATGAGGTGAAAAACGAAAATCTGTTAATAGCTATTCAGTCTTCCGACCTCGATATCTGTCGGTCAAGTCTCACTCGTCGGCTCACTCTTGCTTTTTGGCTGTTCGCGGGATATCTCAATGTATGGATCAGTTCTTGAATCAGACATCCAGTGGCAGCGCATGACGCCTACACTAATGCACACTTCAGTGCACGAAAATACAAAATACATTATTCATAGATTATGAAAAATGACGGATGTTAGTATTGCAGAAGTCTTCTTGATACATCAAATCGAGTGAACTTTGGAACTTCGAATGCCAACTTCCACATAACACCCACAAATATTACAAAATGTATTGTTATTGCTTTTGAAATGTATAAATACAATTCTCAGTAAGAACACTGAACTTGGTAGTAATATGAAAATGATGATGATGATGATGATACGTGTTGTTTTAAGGGGTCTAACATCTATGTCATCGGCCCCAATATGAAAATGAAGTACACTATCAATGCAAGAACCATTGAATCACAGAGAGCAATAATTCCAGTAACAGCAATTCAATGTAATGAAAAACTGCAAAAACAACACTGATATTATGCACAAAGAGTATACACGGATATTTTACAAGCTCAGCACAGCCGTCTGTAGAAGTCTCATTTCAACACTTAAACGGTGCCCCTACCTATCAATGTAGTATGGCATCAAAAACTAATATTTCGTAAAACCTGCAGAAGTCCTCTTTTAACATCAAGCGATTCATATATTATGCTTGAATGTTGTACCAAGGAGTTTACTGCAAGGGTTGAAGGAACTTGATGTACACAGAAATGTATACAAGTCAATGCAAAAAGCCGCCGATCATTGCGACAACCAGATTAGTTCGAAAATGCATGGACTAGTGGAAATAGTCTTTTGTTTTAAAGGTTGTGATTATGTTTCGATTTTTTTAAAAGCTGTATAGTTGCCATATGTTTGCCAGATAATGTTCTGAGAGTGAAGTAAAATAATAATAACTAGTGCACCCGGGCGAGCTTTCGCAACGTGAATGTAGATTTATGGGGTAGTAGGGGAGAATGTGGGATACGGAAGTTTTAAATATTGAAGAAATGTATTTATTGTTGTTAAACGGCATATGTACATGAGAAGAACACAAAGAAATATATCTATTGTAGGTCTTACCTTGTTCACATATGTTCAGGCACATGAGAAGTAAACATGCCAATGCAATGCCAGAAATGCAAAGCATAAATACAGTCTGGAAATACAGAAAGACATAGGCCTATAGGTTAGGTATCTTGCCAATGCCGCCGCGCTGCCCTGCGCTCTAAGGGCAGGTTCGCCTAGCAGTACGCCGCGGTACAAATAGTGTCAAGTCTTTGTTAAGCTATACTGGGTTGACAGTGCTGTATGAGCAGTATAGTAACTAACGGGATTCCATGTAAAGAGCCTCATTTTCTATACTGGTAGTGGAGAGCGCTACTCGCATCCAGTCGGCCGTGTCTCGTCAAGAGCTACTGTTGCCTGGAAACGACATGACTTGCTATTCCTTCATGAGTTTATTTTATGACTTTATAAACCTTTTCTCGAGTGCAAAATGGTATTTATTTAATTATGAGGCATTTAAGGAGTGAGTGAGTGTGTTTCGCGCACACATTGGGTTATGCGGAACCTGTAGGTACCCCACATGTGTAGGTTGGTGTTAATAGGACCTTATTTTCGGTACAAAACTGGTATGGGACCTTAGCAGAATAATATAGGGAGGGATAAAAATTAAAACTCAGCAATTTTTCTAGGTTTATGCCGTGTCTTGTGTGAGGTTTCGCCCAGGAAAACCAATCTGGCTCATCAGCGGGCTCTTGGTGTTCCACGCCCGGACCCCCACAGGAGTAGCGAACCTTTTTTCTTCGAGTGGGAGGCGAAAGAGTACCCGCACCCCCCGCGTGACAGCCAACCTTACTACTGCTGCCTCTGACATGCAATTCGTCTACAATAGTAGAAGAGAAAGCATAGGGGTTTGGATAAGGATATGCCGTGTGAGGCTTCTCGCCAGTCCCATTGCAGGTGCAATCTACCTGGCATCATGGGTATATATTAACATAGGTAAATATATATGCATATATAAATATATACATATAAAGGGTGTTTCAGAAATACTTTGACAAACTTGGGGTATTGGTTCCGTACACCAAAACAAGAAAAAAAGTTCAGATACACATATTAATGAAAGAACATTGTACAGTGACACATTAATTGACAGCCTGTTTGGAAGTGTTTAACACATGAACTCATATCAAAAAAGGTTCCTGACACCACAGATAAGTCTAACGGACCGTGCAAGCCATGGAACGGGTCCTCCTCTGCCCAACCATCTGTCATGGAAGATCTCCGTCAGTGCAGTGCGAACAAGGTGACCAAAGTGTGCAGGAGCCCCATCATGCATCCACCACATACGTTGTCGTGTTTGCAGGTGCACATTGTCATGCAGTAAGTCTGAAAGGATGTTCTGGATAAAGTCTCTGGAGACAGCACCTGTAAGACGTGCTGGTAGAACCAGTGGCGGATCCAGAGGGGGGCACCAGGGGAAAGTGCCCCCCTCCCCCGTAAAACCAGTTGTCTGCTACATTGATATTGCCGATAAAAGTTATTGTTTCTGCAAACTGCACGGCAAGTAAAATTTTTACTGTGTTGCCTGCATTCATGAATGTGGTCAATGTTTGTTATCAAATCATATATATAGTATGTAAAGGCGACACTGTTAATATAATCGCTACATCGACAGTGTTGCAAGTGCAGAGAGATCTTTCAGCAGCCTGCAACTTGTCAAATCATGGCTACGAACGCGAATGGCAGAGGAAAGGTTGAATGGCTTGTGTCTGTTATTTCTTCACCGTGATATATATATATATATATATATATATATATATATATTTTTTTTTTTGAGTCGTTTCGGCCATCAATGGACCACGATGTTCTTCACTCATATGATCACTGTAATGCTTGTTTTCTTGTCTGCCAGTAGTTCTTCAGTCTTGACGAATGTTCAGCTCACATTTTTTCCGTCCACTTGCAGTGAGGGCGAGGCATGACAGATGTTAAAGGGTGTAGATTACTGGTTGATTTAACCGCCTTTCTGAACAGGTTCCTATCCCAAACCAGAGCTTGATTGATTCGAGTTTCTTTTAGGTTCTTTTTAACTTGCATCGACCATTTACAATAGATTTTTATTTTATTTTTAGAGATTGATGAGTGTATTCGATATGAAAGTCGATGATGCTCCATCCGTTCCAAATGTCCAAAGAAAGACATTCTCCTTTTTCTCATCACACTCACCAAATCTTCTATATGTTCAAATAATTCATTGTTATAATGTTGACGTTCAAAAAGTTCTAGAACGTTTCTCTAAAGGGGTAAAAGAAGGATCGCCCTGGATCTTATTTTGTAATAGGCATGTTATTTGCCTAGGACAGTCACCAAATAGAATCCCAATCAGTATTCAATACAATTGTTTCTTGTATTGATATTTATGTCACTAGTAGTGACTCAGTGACTGACAATGTTGGTACTATGTACATATTTGGTAACATTTGTGTAGTACGGTAGACTTGTATATTGTCTTCAGATACGGTAGTCACTATGATTGCAAATGTTTAAATACATATTATACTGTGTAATGTGCATTAAAGTGTGGAAATGTACATATTCTGTAGAATTCAAAAGTTTTTTTTTTAACATAATGACAATGACTAGTGTTATTGAAACTGAAACCAATAAACCATTTTAATACTGTATAATGAAAATCTTGTAGAATTATAAAATCTGGTGGTTGAATGTTATGTGTAGTGTGTGTAGATTAAATACAAATTTAGTAATTTTATTACATATTTTCTCTAGCTACTCTGAAATCCTAGAGTGCCCCCTCCGAGGTGAACCTCTGGATCCGCCACTGGGTAGAACGTATGGACCTACAATGCCCGCCCACACATTAATCCTAAACTGGTGCTGATGGCAAGCCTCTCTGGAACACCTGTGCATTTTACAGTTTTTCCATCTGTCGGTGTCAGGAACCTTTTTTTGATATGAGTTCATGTGTTAAACTCATGCAAACAGGCTGTCTGTCAATTAATGTGTCACTGTACAATGTTCTTTCATTAATAAATCGAAAACGAAGGATTTTGGGACATATGTGTATATGAACTTTCTTTCTTGTTTTGGTATAAGGAACCAATCCTCAAAGTTTATAAAAGTATTTCTGAGACACCCTGTATATATAAGGTTGGAATTGTAGGGCCAGGGAAAAACCGCATAGGCAGAAAGGAAAGATTGCCTACACGTAAAACCTGGCGGCTTGGTCATTGCCACATGCAAGGAATGTGGGGTGGAAATGAGTAGGTTGTTGTTAGTTGGAAGAAGGTTTCATGCCCCTGATCCATGTCCGTCTTCTCGCCAGTTCGTCTCCGGGAAATCCGTTAGAACTTGGCACTGCTGGGTCTAGCGCGGGCCTTGCCAGCTACCGAGTAGGGATGCAAGCGTACCTGGCATCCCTAGGAGCTGCAACACTACCCGGTCTCCATGGGGTCCCTGGTACCGAGCCTCCGTCACCGGAGAGTGGGAGGGGGGCCTTGCCTGCCGGAGCAGGGGCCTAGCAGATGGTCCACGGGAACGAGCCTCCTTCCTCTCTGCTCTTGCCATGGACCTGTAGACTGGACAACTGCGGTGGGAGGATGGATGGTCGCCCCTGCAGTTGGCACACACGTCTCGTGGCACCGTGCACCCGGTGTGGTGATGGGCACCTGAACACCGGTTACAGCGGACTATTGAATTCTTCTATATTTATCACATTTATTGCTGAGACAAGAGTGTTTTCGGTCAAGTTCACACGCGCAAGGTTCGAAATACATGCTTATCGATCATGATCGAAAAGGTCGATTTATTAGCACGGCCGGAAGCACGGCCAACGAGAAAGACAGGCCAACACCACCTAGAGAGAAGGCCGTGCAATATGATTTATGACGTAATAGCCTAGCGGCCATCAGCGAATGCGCTACCCAGCGCTGCTATGAATAAGCGGTGAGGAAACGAGACTGAGTGTTTACTTATAAAATTACGTTCTACAGACGCGAAAAACTAAATAACGAAACCATAAATGAAACATGGTCAGAAGTTTATGCGATCGGTACATTACACTAATAAATCGACGTTTTCGATCAGACTCAATAAGTATGCATTTTGACACTTGTGAGTTTGAACTTGACCGGAAACACTGTTGTCTCAGCAATAAATGCGTTTATAGAATATTTCAATCGAAAACTTGGAAAATATTCACCCCGTTTTAACGTGAAATGTCGACTAGACAACGGAAAGAAGAGACACACCAAATAACAAATTCTTCTGTAACAGTTAAACAGAAATTAATGTCTATAGTCAATCATATATGTCCCACAGGTCCAGGTTTGATTCCCACCTCTGCCGAGAAATGCAATTCACACAACCTCATGAGTTAAAACTGAACTGGGAAGAAGTGGGTTCGATTTCTCCTTTCTCCCCCAGGTAAATGCTGGGATTGTTCCTTACAGAAGACCATAGTCACCTCCTTCCCAATTCTAGCATCACAATACACACATTTCCACAGACAATACACACATACAAATTCTACCTATATCCAAGTACAAATAGCTGATGACAGTGATGTCCTAAACCACTCACAAAACAACAACAATTAGGCAAAGAATATAATGCCTATGACAGAAAAGGTTGGTCGGTTGGTTCCTTAGTTTAGGGACTGCGACAACGCTGTCATGTAGCACCGTGTACTTTGGGTATGTGTAGAATATGTCTGATAACCAGTCTTAATATTGTGATGGCCAGAGGCGTATACTGGTCTGGAGATCTGGGCTACCACTGAGCTTAATAATGCTCAAAACATTAAATTACATTTTTTTTAACCTTACCTATTTATATGAGAAGTCAAGACGTCTGATTTGGGATGAAAATTCCTTGATGATGTCGTCATCGAAGTTGTAGTCGGGCCGCTTGCCAAGTTTCTGAAGAAAGGACTTTTCAATTGACATTAATGCCAAACCGCATAAACGTTCTTGTGTCTGCGTTGAACGACAATATGACTTTATCCTCTTCAGCGCTTAAAACGTTCTTTCTACAGATGCTGAGGTTGCTGGGATTGTCACAATTAATGTTGCCAATTTTAGGACTTCAGGAATCACTTGGTTTAGCCTGTTTTCATACATGGCGGAAAGAATTTCATGGACTGTCTGTTTTTTTTTTGAGAAATCGAATACTTCTCTTGAATATATGACACTTAACTCATTTTGCAATCTTACTTTATCAAAGTGATTATTATATGACTAAAATAATCTGTGAGTTGCCTTATTTGGAAAGATTTCCTTATAAACTGAAAATTTATTTGAATCTAAGAGATGTGTAAACTGAAGTTTCCCATAGTCAGAACATATGTCGTTAATTTCCATGTGCAGCCGATCTAGTACGCAGTTATAAAGCTGCTTATATCTCAATTCATCATCACCTTTTCTTCGCTTCATTGGTGGCTCCGTTGTACTGTCTGAAGATTGCCTAGTATTCATATAATTTCCTACTGAAGAAAATCCATCAATTCTGAACCCAGCAATAGTGCTTTTGAACTTGAATACCTCTTGTAGGCAGTATGCTATATCTAGAACTTTAGTTTGAAGGATATTGTAGAGAACATCTGAATGTGCAAAAATTCTGGAGAAAACTTCAAGCGGACATATGTTCTGAAACTCCCTAAAATAGTACAAATATCCTTGAGCCTGTACAACTGTATTTGCATCCCAGTCTTCTTCAGAGTCATCACTTATCACATTTTCAAAGAAGGCAATGAGTTGCTCTTGGTATTCGCTTACTGTATTTACAAGCCGAGATGTAAAATTCCATCTAGTCTGTGCTACTTTCGGAAGTCTTTTGGTCATGAATTGTTTCAGTTTTTCTGTTTGGGAGATAGCAAAAAAAAAGCAGCTATACCACATAGTGTCTTAAAAAAGATTCGATATTGTGGAATGGATGATACGGTTTGTTGCAAAACCAAATTGAGAACATGACTGTAACAATGAACAAAAAGTAGTTGCGGGTACTTTTATTGAACTTTAGTTTTCAATCCATTAACGTTCCCCGCCATCACTGCTGCTCCATCATAAGATTGTGCAAATAACTTGCTGCCGATATTATACTCCGCAATTACATTTTCCACATGCTGAAACAAATCTGCTGCAGTTTTCATTGAACTGACATTTGTGAAACCTATAAATCTTCCTTCAGTATCGCCGTTACTGACTACGTACCTTAAAACAGTGGACAATTAATTGACTCTGATTTGAACAGCCACTTGTTTCATCGACAATAATGGATACGAAATGCTCTTCTTCTATTTCAGCTTTTATGTTCTTGATCATAACTCCACTTACTGCAGAAATTATGTCATTTTGAATTGCAGGAGATGTACCACGAAATACTGTAGAGCTCTCCAGATGATTGGCAAGTAAGTGATCAAATTCACTTAGAAAAGATAAGTATCCAATTCCCCTGTTGTCCGATTCCATACTTTCGTTTTGGCCCCGAAAAGCTAATCCTTGCTTTCCGAGAAAACAAACTGCGTTGATAAGTCGTAGTAAAATTTCACGGGTTTTCTTACGAGAGCATTTTGTTGGTCAATGTGCAGAGCATGTTGCTTATCTATCTGTAAATCTATTCTTGCTTACCAAAGTTTGCAAAGTTCATGCTACTGCAAATGTGAGCTTTCGATTTGTCATGTTTTTGAACTGCCGTGCGAAAAGAGTTCATATTTGAAACCCCTTCCTTTGACCATACATTAACTTCACGACTAAATAACAAACACGGCCAGCAATACAGTTTAGACAGCTTACAACTGCCAGATAACCAATTCCGCCTAGCATATGTAGATGATGTGAAATGACGCGTATACTCACGGAGCTTTTCCTTCACATCGGCACACAATTGCAGTTTAGGTGTAGGTCTTGTCATATTCATAATATGAACTTTCTCACTGTATGGACGGCTGAAAGGAACTTCTAACAAACTCTCTATAACAGTCATCGGCATTTAAAGCCCCCGCAGGTGTTAGTTCCATCATCTTACAAAATCACAAATGGCAAAGTTAAAACAAAACACTGCATAAACATTCTTCAGCAGACACACACTTAAATAAATCACACATCGAAAATACTACAATTTCTAAAACATATTCACATCTAAGCGCGCGATAATGTATATTTATTGCAGGCTATCTGTTGCTTTAAACGCTTTTAACTTCAAAGAAACCGCTGGCTGTAGCAGCAACTGACTCGCTATGAGCGCTCAGCTCAGGGGGATGACAGTTCATAGGGAGCGCGTGGGTCGCGGTAATGCTCTGCTCTGTATGTTCTGCCAACCAATGAAGAATTAATTTTAGGACTACGGTTCCGTAGTTGGCACTCATGAACGGTGACATCAAACCGACTGGCGGAAGCGGGAATAGTCTGTTTTGATTGATTTTCCTCGTGATGTTGTTGGTTGTTTTGATTTGTTCGGTATTTTGATTATTTATTTGAATTGAATTGAGAGTCAATCATGCCCCTGCAAGGGAGGAAAAATTGCCAAGCACCGGGATGTAAGAATTATAATGATAGTAAGAACAATACGGCAATTTTCATCTTCCTGGTGTTGACCATGTGTAAAACTAGTGGGCAATATGGATTACTCTCGAATAAAATATATAGAGAATAAATGTGTGCATTTCTTGTTTGTTTTCTTACCCATTCTCCTTTGCATTGCAATAACATTTGTGGTTTAGGGCTACGGGGAGGGGTGGGTGGCAGCCGGCATGCTAGGCAAAAAGTGATGTTATGGTAATATAGTGTGCATTTGGCTAGTTTTCTTTATATTCATCGAATAACCCAACAATTCTGTAGAGTAGAGAGCAATGTTTAATTAGCCTAAAGGTGAATTAAGCTCTAGAATGGCATAACTGTGTCCTTTGTGACAAATCTATTACCAACATGGATATATATCAAAATGTATTATTATCCAACCTGGACTTATATTTCAGCGCCTAGCAAAAAGCGCAGTTATGTTTGTGTTATTTTCATGAAAATCAATAACTCATCGCTGGACATAATGTTCAATTACATGTAATAAAGGCTACTTTCATATGGCTTTTTACTTTTTATGTTGCCAGACTTGCCGGAGCAGTACATAGCCTCAGGCGTTGCTCTCTCTCGGAAATTCTATAACCAAAAGTGACGAATCTCTTATAGTTTACATGATCCTTGGCTCAGCCCAAAGTGGCTCAGCCTGCGCCAAACAAGACGGGGTGCGGAGAGATGGGGTGAATGGCGTAAGGCTGCCGCTTTCTTGGTCGGTTTCTACAGCGTTGCCGCGTTGACTGTGCACTAACCATCATTTCTATCGATAAAGAAGAATGTCCTTGAAAGTCACGATTGTTTGAATGCTTTGTTGAAACTGTAATAAAGTGTTATTTACGTTTAATGAAATTTTCTTGGGCTACCACCGGTAGCCCCGGTAGCCCTAAGAATACGCCCCTGGTGATGGCTGTATTAGTGTGTGTTATCTCTAATTCAGGTAATGACTGCAGACGATCATTGCAAGTACTTCCTACTTTTGCTACCAATTGCTACCGTCAACGACACCTAGTTGTGAACTTGGCTACTAGATGCCACCGCAACCGACACCTGGCGATGAAAGTTGGAACTAATAGAGCGTTAATCAAATCTAACCTAAAAATTAGCTTCACATTTTTGTAGTTAGTGGAAGGTTCTTTTATAATATGACATGGACCCGCCAGCTTTACTTCCCCTCCGAAAGAAGGCATACTGAGGGAGTTTAATGCTCTTAAAAATCTGACGACTTCAGCCGGGGTTGAACCCGCAATCTTGGACACAGAATAGGTTACCTACTGAAATAGAACATAGCAGCATTCTTAAAGAGACATGAGAATATTTACCAAAGAACGAACTTGTTTTTGTTGATTCATATATAACAGGTACGATATCCTCAACTCTTTGTTGGTCATGTGCATCAGAACCAGCATATCATACACTGAATGGGCATTCCTTATATGTTCCTCAATTTCTAGCATTGCACCTAACTGTCTTGGTAAAGATATGTTGGGTCAATTACAACGTTTCACTTCAGTATTTGATACATGCAAGGAGGCACTCAAACGCAACGCAAGTGTTCATCCGAGTGTTCAATAAAATAAAATATATAGGCCTACACGATTCCTCTTTAATGTAATTCCCCTCTGGATGAAGACTCATACTGTTAACTTCACTTTCAGTTCCCGCCAATGCCTGCATACTTTCAGCAAGAGCCTTAGATAAACTTTCATTTTCAATCCTACAACTCCTGCCATCTGGATCTTCTCGGTAGGCAATATTGCAGTGTCACTTAAATACTCTGGGCAGTTGTTGAACCGAGAATGGACTGCTCCTAGGAATGCAATTCGAACATTGCGATCCAATGATTGTATCACCTTGTATGACATTGGTTACTATATTTATTCTAAATTTATTCAATCTCAAACCCGATTCACGCACCCCTCTTCCCCTACCCCAATAATAAAGGTAATGAATTTAAGAAAAAGATTAATCAGAATCTGCTGCAGGTTATCGGCTTATAACCTAATGCAGTTCTTGCAATTTAAACATGTAGCACATAATTTAGGTTAGAAAATTCTGAATTTAACATCTAAATGCATTTTCACGAACAGAGGGACTAGCCTATGCTAGAATTTAAGGGACTATCTGGTTACTAATCTTTCCGGTCGGTGTATACAACGGTGCGGGAACTATAAGTTTTCCATTCTTTTCATCATACATACTAGTTGTCGATTCTCATACGGTATGTTGTTTCAAATAGTGCCCACACACCGACAAGAAAAGAGACTTGGTTACCCTGCGAGAATTGGAGCGTAAGCATTGATGTAGCACGTAGGTCTACCTTGGAATGTTTTGTAGGAATAAAATCATTGCGGTGAATGACTCTTATCCATTTCGAATTCTTCCCTTCATCATTAGGAAAAGGTCCATTGGCATAATAATTGCTTTCACAATTTGGCAAACTGCACTTGTTAGGCATAGCTTTACACTCCACTGATAACCATGAAGTATAACCGGATAGTAATTCCGAGAAAATCAGTACCGGGACCGTTAACACGTAACACAAACACGCTGTATTTGGATGCTGAAAATCACAGAATTGGAACATCGTTCTCAACTCATATCATATCAGAAAATACGCTGTAAGAAGCAATGACCCTAACCATGGAGTCTGGCAAAACATACATGGCAATTACAACTCCAGTCTTACACTAATCAATCTTATGAAGTCCAATACTGCACCACAATTTACTTATTTATTCATTACTAGCAACCCGACCCGGCTTCGCCCGGGAACAGTTATGAATGCATTACGTGATTAGCGTTTTTTTTTCCAATGTCAATGAACAACGACCGATATCCGTTTTACGTCTCGACATGATGGGTTAAAATCACTGACTGGACTATTAATTATATTATCATGGAGATGCATGTGCAACAAATCCTTGTCAGACGTAATTTAAGAATGGCGAGGAGCATGAAACACAAATCCCCCTTCGGTCCAATCTTAACTTGACTGTGAATTTTGCGGAACGAAAAGTACACAGGCGAAATGAAGAAAAGCCAAGTTGCACTTCCAGGTAAACTCCAGACACAGCCACTCTTCTCGAAAGTTTTTAACTCAACACGACTTGACAGTTTGCTGCTGGCTGTATCTGGGGCAATAAGCTCGTCCGCCAGCTAAGCTGTAACTGGGGAGATAGACTCGCCCCTAGCTAGCTCCACTGTCGCCTCAGTAACTGAATGGAGATTGTTGGAAGAAATGAAAACGTAAAAACACTTATAGTAGGCGATGTATTAAATATAGAGATATGCTCTCCCGGGCTTTTTTGTAGAACCTTTCAAGCTGAACAATTCTTACACTCATAGTATATAGATATGTTTAACGGTTTGCCCGACGTAAGCTTAAAAAGCGCACGGACGCCAGTTTTTTCGACCTTTTCTCTGAAATCGTTAGTTCTTGACATCCTTTGGTCATAAATAAATTATTTTCTACAGAAACCTTCCTCGAGATATCCTTTACAGAATGGTGAAAACCATATCAAAATCCATTCAGTGGTTCTCGAGATTACCCGTGACATCCAAGAATCGGGGACTTTGTTTTATACAAGTATAGATTATACGTCAATCAGTATAATTGAATATAATATAATCCCCCTTCCGTCCAATCTTAAATTGACTGTGAATTTTGCGGAACGAAAAGTTCTCAGGCGAAATGAGAGTTGCACATCCAGGGAATGGCGAGGTGAATGAAACTCAAATCCCCCTACCGTCCAATCTTAACTTGATTTGTTTCACAGGCGAAATGAAGAAAACCCGAGTTGCACTTCCAGGGAAACTCCAAACACAACCACCCTTCTCAGAAGTCTTCACTCAACACGACTCAACGGTTTGCTGCTGGCTGTATATGGGGCAATAGGTTCGCCCGCTAGCTAGGCTGTAACAGTGATGATAGTCTCGCCCTTAGCTAGCTCGTAAAGTGTCGCCTCAGTAGCTGAATGGACATGGTTGGAAGAAATTAAAACGTAAAAACACTTATAGTGGGCGATGTATTGAAGATAGGCATATGCTCTCCCGGACTTTTTTGTAGAACTTTTCAAGCTGAACAATTCTTACATTCATAGTATTTAGATATTTTTAACGGTTTGCCGTGCGTAAGCTTACAAAGCGCTCGGACGCCAGTTGTTGGTGTTTTTTTTTTCGACTTTTCCACTGAAATCGTTACTGCTTGGCTTCCTTTGATCATAAATAAATGATATTCTACAGGAATCATCCTCGAGATATCCTTTACAGAATGGTGAAAACCGCATAAAAATCCATCCAGTGGTTCTCGAGTTTACCCGTAACATCCAAGAATCAAGGACTTTGTTTCATACTAAATAGAGACTCTATGTACAGCCAGTAGATTACTAATCTATCGTTGTGGTTGATCACAAGATAATACTTTTATATTCGATACATAACGAATGGTATCCCTCCCTGGTGGTTGCTTGTTAATTATGTGGAATTACTTGATGGTTCAGGAAGGTTATGAAAAGCTATGAATGACGCTAGACAATGTATTGCACCCGAATTCTCCAATCAGTACCTATATCCGCTGAACTGTAAAGGATTGCAGACACATTGATACCCAGCTCTAAGTAAAAATTGGGAATTCTAGGGTCATACAGAGTATATTTATAAAAAAATAGTACTACCAGCCTAGGTACAAATTTCTACTAACATTTACATTTAAGCAATTCGAGAAACTCCGGTCTCGTGGGGTGATTAGGACTATCTATAGTGGGCGCCTGTATCCTACCTAGTAGTACCATTTTCGAAGTTGATAAAATGGGAAAGATGTCAGCTATGATAAAAAGCGCACGGACGCCAGTTTTTTCGAACTTTTCTCTGAAATCGTTAGTTCTTGACATCCTTTGGTCATAAATAAATTATTTTCTACAGAAACCTTCCTTGAGATATCCTTTACAGAATGGTGAAAACCATATCAAAATCCATTCAGTGGTTCTCGAGATTACCCGTGATAAAATTTGACTAAATCGCTAAAAAGCGCTAGCCGTTTATTGATCTAGGACAATACACACATGTCCCTAAAGTAAATCAATTACTAGTGTCTTTCTGACACTTCCAAAAATAAAAATAAATAAAAAACTAAAACGTGGCATTTATACACAATGTCCTGAAAATAAAGGTTGGAGAATTCGGTACTCCACTGAGCCCTTCTTCTCTCCTCGAAGAATATAGCATTAATTTGCTATTAGAAAAATTAACAACAATAATTATTACAGATATTAAACCCTAGTGAAGTTCCTCAGAACCTCAACTGAAATACGAAAAATACGAAACGACGCGGTTTCAAACATTACCCTAAATTATACAGTGCGTTTCATAACTAAACCGTAGTTCCACAACTAAATATGCATGAACAAAATTTACTAAATATTAAATTTACATTTATTATTTACAAGAATTTGTGATTCGCACAAATATTAATTTCTGCATTGAAATTATTTATGTTTCTTTCTCTAACATTCGTGAGTCTCTACTACTCAAACTTCTTGAACAATCACCATAACTTTATCGTTTGTAAGTATTAAATACTTGTCTAAATCAAAAGAACATAAGTGACAAATGATTAAGTTCAGCACTGTTCTAACATTTCTCTCCCATCTGATTATTAACTTCCGATAATTCATGAAATTCTTTGCTAGACTTTCAGTTACTTCAATAAACGTGAATATTCAAAGTGCATGGCATTTTACCTTCATTCCACTCTTCTGTTCCATAATTACACAAACAATTATATTATTTCTTAAACACCCTGTACAGAACTTGCCTCAATGCAATTTAATATCACACTCGCTGTGATCCAAACTAGGAAACATGACTACTCAGCCTCCTTTTATGAAAATACGTAACTCATTTACGTCTACGATTCCCGCACAGTATTTCAAATCTAAATCAGTTCCAGTGCATTTTCTCTATAATGCAAAGAAAATCAGTATCTTTATTAGATATTCACCACCATTGTGATTATTTTTATATTTTTCAAGAAACAGTCTCTAACATAACTTCCCCTATCCTTATACAAATTATTTCCTCGTGCCTACAAATGCAATTTATTCTGTACAGGTTATTTTATATCACCTTGTGATTTAAATTTCTTAACTCCTTTTCACGTATTTAATTTAGTTATTACATTATTGTAACTTTCAAAGAATTGTCTGCAAGAATTCATATTTAATAATAATATAAGCATTTCCTATTTTCCTGTGAATACAAATTTCTGAATTTAATTAAGTTTAATCCATTCGACTTATTTTCAGACAATGGGTAGACTTATCTAAGTTGCCCTGTCTCTTCCTTCGTCTTTTAGTTACAATTTATTAACAATGAAGTCTTTGCGTTATCTTCATGAAAGATTTTGTTTAATACATTTAATTTAGGCTTTTTAATGCTCTAAATATTTTATTTGACAACTATAAATGTTCTTAGAACATTCTGTTGCTTGGAAATATGGTTTATTCCATTTACAGCATAGTTCCTCATAACTATCTGTTTCATTACAATGAATTTGATATTTATTGATTTAATTGTCTATATCAATTATTTAGACTATCTTCTATAAGATTTAGTGTCATGTAACAATTCAATTATTGCACACAGTTAGTTTATAATAAATTTCTGACACTCGAATCAACATCATGAGTTGTCGAAATTTATTTGACATTTCGTGAAATAACTTTTTAAGTATACGGTACTTCGATGTTTCAATAAACTTTCCAAACACTGCGCATAAAACAGATTTACATAATTTAACGCAAATTCTAACGATTCTAAATGATTTTACAATTTACTGGTTAAACGCTGACAAAATTGTCAAAATGACTGAAATTTGCAATAAAAAATGACTCTAAAAGTACTAATGTACTGGATTAAAGATCTACACAAATTTAAATGAAATGACAAAATTATACGGTTGGTCAATTAGGATAAACACAGAAAATGACTACGATTCTACTAAATATAATACAATCTCTTCACTACCTTGTGATGCGGTCGATCTCTGCTAGATAATGCCTTGTCTGGCAAGACAAATATGCTTGAGAGTGCAGCACTCAGCTGTGCGATCCATCTGTGACGTGGACTGCTCGATTACCTCACAGTAGAGCAAGGTCAATGTCTGGACTGGGTTAACGACCTCTCCGCGCACGGCAAGTCGCTTCCCCTCCTTCACTCGACTCTGCATGCTGTTCGGATCTTCTGATAGATTGCCATCAATACGCCTGCGTCGCTTCGATTGATTATAAATGTCTTTGAGAGTATTCTGGATGTATGTGAACTCTCGTTATGTAGTACAAATTCGTTCTGCATTTTTGCGCATCGCGTAGATGTTTGATCGCGCTATCCATTCTATGGCATTCTGGATTCACTTTTCATTCATGTAGTCTCTACTTCCCTCTATAATGCATTTTAGCACGAAGTCATTACCAGGTTAATGTTTAAGCCTGTATAACTTCCCCGTTGCCAATTTATAATCTGCATTGCTTGATAGCGTGAAAACATGAATAGTATTGTGTAATACTGCTATTTCTCCGTGTTGAATTTATTGCAGTTATATGTGAGACGTGTAATAGCTCTGTATTGAAATACTTGTATAACAAGCTGTGTTTAAATTGTCCACAGTCTTGCTGTATAAAATGCTTTTATAAATGTGAGCGCAAAAGTGCTCTGTCTCGTTCTTATAAAGTGTGCTAGATTTCACCGTCCTACAACTGTGCTTAGCTCGGTTGAAACGTGGCTTGCTGCACGATTCACGGCCTTCTAAAGTCGCACTCCTTCTCTCGACTTTCGTTATACGTAGCACTATGATATGAAGCACCTGCTTCGTTACTAGCGGTCTAACTCAGACCCGCTCTGAATATGGAATGAATGCTTGCGTTTCCTCTCGGCTCACGTGACGATCACCACGCTGCTCCCCTCTCGTGGTGTGACGCAGCTCCACTCTTCCCCTCACTCGCTTGCCTCGGGTTGCTGCTTCTCCTCTCTCCCTGATGATGCACTCCTCTTCCCGGAAGTGAGTCCGTGCGTTCAAAACTGTAGGCCTCCCTACGTATTTGATAATTTTCGCAACTCTTATTTAAACAATTTAAATAATTCCCTCTTTCATTCCAGCCTTCCGTAATTATTTATATCGATAATAATACATGATAGTACTTTCATTTTCAGTCTAGAAATTCTCAGTTTCCTATTTTCTAAGGAATAAGAGATTTTAATTCGTTCTTTTTATTTTTCCTGAGTCCCAGTTCGTATCCCGTCTGGATCTTAGTATTGGCCTCAAATAAATTCGGGCGCAGTATGCATGTATAACTCTTACAATTGAACGATATACTGTACATAGATGTATCAAACGTTTTGATATTAGAAATATATTCACGAACATAACATTCTATGGTCTTCGTTTTACTGCCGGGAGGGAGGCGTGGTAGTCATCTTGTTTAGTCTACATCATTGAACCTGAATGAACGTTGGTATTCATATCACTTGTCTTCACAGAAGTATTGATATGAGCCGTTAGTCGGTGGCGAGAGTATTCCGCAGATCTATTCTATGAACGTATTAATTTCTTTTCCGCACCTTAAAACAACAATAACTAAGTAATACCTTCACTACAAGATTTTTTGATCCATATTATACTCATGTCACTGCTCTGGTGCACATGTTACTCACAACGAAGGTCACAGGCTCTACAACTCAACTTACTGTACTCGTTGCAGGAAAGACACAACAAAGGGCTGCAGCCGTCACTTCAAAGAAATCTTCTGGACTTCCAGAATAAGCTCGTCTGTTGCAGCATGTTACAATGTGTTTGATGGTCTGATCACAGTATAGTATAGATAGGCTATGATTACTATGCTGTGGTCTGATGTTCACTGCCACAGTCGCATTGGGAAGATGTCACCAATCCCCAACGGTGGAGGTTCTCTGCTTAAATGCCATGACCTGTACGGAGCCTGTTAAGTGTCTTCCAAACACGTTGCGCTAGTTCCAGTTCGAGTTTGAAGGTTGTTTGTGAAGAAGCCAATTGCCCTACATAAAATCCAATAACATCATCATTTTCGTCGTTCTATTTTACGTTAGTTCATGTAGGTTTGGAATTTTTAATTTATATATTAATATTTTTATCGAAGTTGGAACACAAAACGTGCCTGTTTTTAAATGTGTTTCAACCATGCGTCACCTTTAAGAAGTATTATCTCAAAAACCCGTCATCAGATCGAATCCAAAGTTTAACACAATATACATTGGAATGTTGTATAACTGGTTTATTAATTTCAAAATTGTGTGTGGCCAAGAAACAAAGTTTTTATCATTTTCGTAAGGTAACTTTTTCTCGGCTCGGGCTGGTAGGAAAATGTAGTTCTTGGTCGCGTTGTAATCCTCATACATCAAAAGGTTATCCTGTATGACTGTGAAATACGTAAATTAATTCACTTATTTTATATCGGTTTGTATTTGTATGGGAAAATAAGACATCGTTTAGCAGCTAGCTGATACAAAGAACGCTGTACAGCGTTGCCGAGTTGTACCCATCCCTTCCAAGCGAGGCGCGCCATGACGCGTGATGGGCTCCAACTCGGGCACTTTTTGTGTTCCAACTGCGATAAAAATATTAAAATATGAATTAAAATTGTCAAACCTACCTGAACTAACGTAAAATACAGTAGAACGACGAAAATGATGATGTTATTGGATTTTATGTAGGCCTATCGGTTACTTCACAAACAACCTTCAAACTCGAGTGCACATAATATTTTGGTCGACAGTAGTTCACATTCCTGTCCATTTCCTGTTCATATTGAAATTCATTGCTTGCAACGATTCTGCCAGTATGATGGGTGGCCGTCTGGATTTTGCTTTTTCTAAGTACAGGTACATCAGAGTAGATTGGAAGCTGAGGATTGATAATTCTTTGTTTATATTCATTCAAAAGGGCGTTCTGTCTCCGCAGATAAGGTGGCGCTATGTGACTTATTAGAGGCGGTAGCCAGTGAATAGGAGTAGACTTTATGCACCCTGTTATTGTTCGCAATACCACATTTAGCTGGACATCGATTTTACCCACATGTGGGCTGTTTAGCCATGCTGGAGCACAGTATTCAGCAGCAGAGTGGACGTGTCCTAAGGAAGAACATCGTAGTGTTGTAGCTGTTGCACCCCATGAGGTTCCGCACAACTTCTGTATGATGTTATTTCGCGATCTCAGCTTTGCTGCGGTGTTTTCTATATGACTTCTGTATGATAGAGTTATATCCAGAGTCACGCCCAAATATTTCAGAAAAACTTGATGATGATGAGCCCGGCCATTATAGTTGACATTTAACTTTTCATCAGCCATTCTACTATTAAGATGAAAGCAGCTACCTCAGTCTTCGTTGGGTTTGGTGTTAATCTCCACTTTTTAAAGTATTCATGCATTGTCGTTAAATCAGCAGAAAGTACCGCTTCACCAGCTTCAAGACTTTTATGTTGAGTGACCAAAGACAGATCATATGCATAAATGAACTTACCTTATACTGTTACAGGGAGGTCAGAAGTATATAAGTTAAACATCGCCGGAGCCAAAACAGAGCTTGAGGAAGACCATTATTAAGTTTATTATGTCTACAAGAGTTTAGTGCTTTTCAGTCGGTCAACACGAGTGTACCCAAAAGAGTTGGGTTATGCCCTAATCCTGAAATAAATTACATGCGATTAATACACACACTAGGATGACCAGTTTCGATCGTCAGGCGATCATCATCAGATCAATTACACTTAGGCTATAAAATCTATGTTTGAAAATACAGGTGAAAAATATTTACAATATGTACAATTATTTAGTTGCAGTATTGGTACTGCAACTGTAGGTGTATGCTAAATGCAGTATATATGTTGTTAGATGAAATGCTAAATGGTGATAGATATCCGGAGTTTGTAATTTGGAGTGATTATATGGTTGTAAAAATCAACTATGGTT
This sequence comes from Meconema thalassinum, assembly GCA_946902985.2. NCBI lineage: Eukaryota > Metazoa > Arthropoda > Insecta > Orthoptera > Tettigoniidae > Meconema > Meconema thalassinum. The sequence continues at coordinate 1,169,664,344 of OX336388.2, forward strand.
AAAATGTAATATTACAGGCTACTCCTTATCTGGTAGTCTTCCTTGCTGGAGCTGCGCGCAGTTTCCGTGTTCACTGTAGTTCCAGGTGTGGTCGACTGAGAGGGGCTGTTATCTCAACGACACGGGTTTTTCCCTTTTCTTCCCCCTGTTTATATGTGCTGTGCGGGGTCAGTGCGATGTGTTTATGTGGGGTGTTGCCAACCTAGATAAGATGCATGTTATTGAATGAGGTGGGTCGACAACTATCTAAGACCGTGGAACATTCCCCGCCACGCGTGGACCATAAGCCAATCAAACTAAGCGCTGCCCGGTCTGAGGAGGACGTCCTGGCACCTTTAATACTGCCGCGAATACGGGCCTTGGTTTATTACAGAAGAAAAGTACATCGTACACCTGATCCAGATAACATTTACCTGTTAAAATCCCCTAATTCTCCCCCCCCCCTTTTTTTGTATCTAGCTTCTGTATCGCTAAGTTGTGTCCTGTTTCCGACAGGATGTGTTTTTTAGTAGCGTGAAAAGGGGTGAGCTCACCATGAACGTGTGTTCATTTAGGTTGTTGGGATTGTTTCGTTTAGCTAGGTGTATCTCGATTGCTTCCTTTATGTCAAGAGCTCTGCCTTTCGATTCGTGATGAATTACACTGAAGAAAATGGAAATTGCAACACCCAGAAGGAGTGGTGCTACATTGCTGCAATTGAACATGCAGGACGAGTGTTCGGTTGTGATTCGATGATTACACTTTCAGGTCCCTCTGACCGCAAGTTTGGATAACAATCAATACAGGATGTGCCCACCACGAGCTGCAATACATTGATGAATTCGGCGAGGCATGGAGTCAATAAGGCCCTGGATCGCTTCCTGAGGAATTGTGGCCCATGCTTGCTGCACTGCATGGGTCAGTTGTTCCAGAGTTGTGGGTGGCTGAGGACGGTTGGCCAGTTGTCGACCCATCTTGTCCCACACATGCTCAATAGGACTGAGGTCCGGGGATTTGGCGGGCCATTCTAAGGTTGTGATGTCGTGGAGAGCTTCTATGGAGGTGCGTGCAGTGTGAACCCGGGCATTGTCCTGCTGAAACATCCCATTAGCAATGTTCACCGTCATAGGGACAACCACTGGATTGAGTACCCTATCAACGTAGTGCCCTCAACAAGCACTAATTGTGATTTCACATTAAAGCCAAGAGCTCCCCAGACCATAAAGCTTGGTGTTGGCCCTGTGTGCCTCTCGACAATTAGGTCTGGGCGGCCCCTCTCCCCGGTACGTTGGCGCACACGATTCCGACGATCACTGCGGGCAAGACAGAAGCGCAATTCATCATTAAAGACGACCCTATGCCATTCGTCGACCCACGTCGATCGTTCTCGACACCAGGCCAGCCTTACACGTCGCTGTTGTGGGGTCAATGGAACACTTTCTGCAGGGACTTGGGATCGTAAGCCAGTTGCATGCAGGCCATTACCAACTGTTTGTTGTGTAACGTGGGGTGCCACAGCTGCTCGAATTTGCGCTGCTGTTGCATGGGGTTCCAACCGGGCCATCCGAATGATGCGGCGATCCTCTCTCACAGTTGTCTGTCGCGCTGGGCCTGTGCCAGGTCTATAAGTGTGGGTACCTTCATTTGACCACTGCTGCCATACACGTTGTACCGTAGATGCCTGTCGGCCAACACGTGCAGCGACAGTCCTTAGCGATAATCCAGCCTCACACAGCCCAATAATCCAAGCCCCCGCAAACGGCGACAGTTGTTGATAGCGTGCTCTACTCTGTCGTCGACGCATGTTTGACGGGGAACACTTCACTGCACAGACTGCAAATCAACTACGCTACACCAGAGTCCGTATACTGGAGTTGATTCCTCCACGACCAATCACGTGGGGAGACCTGTAGCAACAATCCAATGGGTCTGAAACTTTGATCGTTTACATACCTACATGGCATCGTTCCATATCTTGAAAATCAACACAAACGACCAATGCCTTCAAGGTGTTGCAATTTCCATTTTCTTCAGTGTATTTTTAGGTCCGTCTCAATGTTAATAAAGCTGTACCCCACATCACACATATGTTCGCGAACGGCTGAATGTGTTCCATATCTGCGCGCAGCTCCAGCAAAGGAGACTACCAGATAAGTAGTAGCCTGTAATATTACATTTTAACCATAGTTGATTTTTACAACCATATAATCACTCCAAATTACAAACTCCGGATATCTATCACCATTTAGCATTTCACCTATCATATAACTGCATTTAGCTTACACCGACAGTTGTAGTACCAATACTGCAACTAAATAATTGTATATATTGTAAATATTTTTCACCTGTATTTTCAAACATAGATTTTATAGCCTAATGTGTAATGGATCTGATGATGATCGCCTGACGATCGAAACTGGTCATCCTAGTGTATGTATTAATCGCATATAATTAATTTCAGGATAAGGGCATAACCCAGCTCTTTTGGGTACACTCGTGTTGACCGACTGAAAAGCACTAAATTCTTGTTTACTAAGGCAACACTGAAAAAATGGCTTCAAACCCCACAATCAGGGCCGTGGAGAGCGGCTACGGGCCCTGGGGCTGGAATCTCCCGGGCCCCCCTCTAAAACCAAATTCTGTAAAATCCTTGCAAATTTGCACAAACTGATTTTGCACATATTTTATTTGCACTAAATGTTCATCACGAAATCAATTACAGGAACATAAAGAGCCAGCAAGCAAGCAAGCAATAATAATAATAATAATAATAGCATGCTGATCCGCAATGCCCAAGATCGTGGGTTTAAATCCGGCTGAAGTCGTCGGTTTTTTAAGAGCGTTAAAATTCTTCAGTATGCCTTTATTCGGAGGGGAAGTAAAGCCGGCGGGCCCATGTCATATATTTACGGCATATAAAAGAACCTACCACTACAATTGGTAGTGTGTAGCCAAAATTTGTAAGTTATTTGGTTAGAAACGCTCTATCAAGTTCCAACGTTCCCCGCTGGGTGTCAGTGACAGTGGCGTCTGGTAGCCAAAGTTGGAACTACTTGAAATTGAACTTGTTGGGGAGCCTACGGGCGTTCAATTGAATTGTCTGAAATTCATATAAAATAATAATATATCAATGATATATTCCACTAAATCCAGGCTATATTTATTATCAGAAGCAGAACGTGAATTACTATCAATATAAATAAGTTAATGCTGGTATGTAAAATTTACAACATTATACCTGACAAGCGCATACTAATGCATTATTTTCAATTAACAAAAATTAATATCAGATTAAAGCCATCGTAAACTAGGTACCGTAATAATTTTCATTAAATTCACTATACTGTTTTGTCTCGATGAGGTAAGCATGCACAGTGTTCAGAGTTAAAGTTCCGCAGATCCTCTTTGATATCAATAATTTTAGAACTTCAGTGATACTCATAAAATCAGTATGCTCGTTTGTCGTACACAAATTTGAAAAAAGTTGCATTTACCGGACCAGTAATTGCATCGCTTTTACAGTATTTAACTTTGGGAAAATACTCACATTGAAAAAAGCTGTTGTCTATGAACTCGGAAACAGGTGGGTTAGAAATCCACCGTCGGTGATTCTTTGCTTATTTTCCATGATTCATCGTTTTAACCCGTACATTCATTTCCTCTTCAATTCTATCCCAACGCCATAAGACCCAAAAATTAAACAACAGGAAGTTCATCTCACTGAACTGCATGTTAAAAGAAGTGGAAAGGGTATACTGTACAGTGTGCAGTACTACGGCCTCTGTGACTCATGACGTAATCTCTTTTCATAATGGGAACATGATTTTTACACAAAATCAAGACGTATTTTAAAATACGTTTTACATATAGGGTTTTTATGTTGACATTCTTAAAATGTGTTGCCCTTGAAGAGTCACGCCCTTTGGTCTAAGCCTAAACACTGATAAGAGTTTTGGTTGAACGGCGATCACACATCTTCGTACATTAAACAAAGAAAAATATATTTACATAATTAACCACAGGTATACAGTACTCATACTAAACTCAAGTTATTATGTGCTATCAGTAGATTGCAGCTGACCAGTGATTGATTTCACAAAAGAAGAAAATGTGAATTTGAACTATATTTTGTAATTGGCAGTCAGTGGATTTCTTAATATTGCTTTGCAGTAAGCAAAACTAGAGCCAGGTTTTCCTAAACATCCTCAATCCAATCTATGACTGGTGATCATCGGGGGCGGATTTAAGCCAAGATTATGGGGGAGTGGACACACCGGGGATCTTTGGGTATGGAATATCACCAAGCTCATAGTGGAGTCCGGGGGCCCTCCTCCGGAAAAGTTTGCAAAAATTAGGTCCAAATTATTGAGTTATAGGATAGGCCATTTAGGTGATTATTATTGGGATATTTTGGAGTAAAAATTTGGTGACCATTGACATTTAGTGGCTATAGAAAAGACTCTCCGGTATTGAAGTAAAAACTCTCACATCTTCAAGTTAGACCCCGCGGTGTAGCTCAACAATGACCGTGATGGGGGCCTACAGCAAGTCTACAGATCGGAGGTTCGAATCCGGGTGCTGACAGCGGCTATCCTGAGTGTGGTTTTTCACACTCCCTCCAGACCAATGCCGGGGCAGTACCTTATTTAAAGTCCAGGGACACCTACCCTACTCTTAACCCTAATAATTACAGTAATAGTCGCGACGGCCAACGCATTCCAAGTGGGCAACTAAGAATACGACAGGCGATTTATCATGTCACAGAGGCCATAGCACAGTGTATACCCTGCTTTTCGTCCAGCAGTTGATGGTTTTAAGAGGGTCTAAGTTTTGACTCTCCAAGACAAATAGTTACAACAATGTTGCCAATACACTTCACTTATTATACAACAACCACTAGCCTCCCCTTCAGTGTACACAATTCGCACATATTTTGGTTTTCTATTTTGTTCGCTTCATTAATATTTGTGAAAACTACTGCTTTACAGTCAACTTCATTCAATAACGTGGAGGCCTTCAGAAACAAACCGTAAAACTAACGCGTCAGCAAATACTGAATTATATCTACAGTACTATTTGGTGCAGACCATCCCAACTGAGCGCCAATGGTTCATTGGCCGCCTGTGATACTAGACCTACTAGCTACCAAGTACTTGGGTTGAATGTTGCAAGACGTTAAAGCGTATCACGAAAGGGCTTGATTCGCAAGAGAAAATATCTCTTCGCGTCCTGAAAAATAAGTGCTTTGCACATCCTCCTAGGACGCCGGGCCCCCCTGGGAGGGTCGGGCCCCGGGGCACCAGCCCTGCCTGTCCCCCCCTCTCGTCGGGCCTGCCCACAATGTCTATTATGTCTGCTTAAATGATTACCGAGGACCACTCGAAAGCATCTCTCAAACAGCATGCTATTTATAAGTCTAATCATGGTTTGGCAGGGTATAATATTTACTAATTTGTATAGGACTCCCTCTTCCCACACCGTATCATAGGCAGCTGTAAGATCGACAAAGGGCGCGGAAGTTTTAAGGCGTTGTTGGAACCCAGCTTCCATATGCTTAGTTAGACTAAGAACTTGATCTGTACAGCTTCTATTAGACCTAAATCCTGCTTTATAAGGATAAGTCTTTCTAAAAGCTTATAACAGCAGCTCAGGAGTGCAATTGGACTGTAACTAGTAGCTCTGTTCGCTGGTTTACCGTACCTGGTTACAGTATAGCCATGATTTCTGTTATTTTGAAGGCTATTGGTAGATTGCCCGATAGCATGATATTTGTAAAGAAGTTTGTAAGTCTTAATTCCGCAGTTGATCAAAAATTCTGGGTGTATCCCATCAAATTTTGGGGTTTTGCCTGTCTTAATAACTTTGATGGCTGCATTAACCTCCTCTAGGGTGTCCCACAGAGACTCACTTCTAGTGGGACGTGGGTTGGCGACCACGGGACCCCAGCTGAGTTCGGCATTGCTTCCACTTACTTGTGTCGGGCTCCTCTCTGTCTTCTTTCTTGTCGACCTCCCTTGGTCAACTCTTGTTCTTTTCCGACCCCGTCGGCATTAGGGTATCCAAGGCCTAGAGAGTATTTCACTTTCCCGCCTTAATTGGCCCTTGTCTCAACTTTCCTGATCCCTCATTCTTCGAGGGGTCAGTCTTCTTGTATTCTTTTCATTCTATTTCCTTTTCACTTTAAGATTTCCGCACTCTTTTTGTTAATTGGCTCCCCGTGTATCTAAATTACCTTAAGCGAATGTTTTGAATCTACATTGCATTTTGTAGGTATTTCCAACTAAGTTGCATTTTTAAGTCATTTCCATCTAAATTGCATTTTGCTAGTATTTTCAACCTCAATTGCATTTTGTAAGGATTGACAATCTGAATTGCATTTTAGTACCGTAAGTCTTTGAATGTGTGGTATCATTTTTGTGAGTTTTATGAATTTCAATTGCATTTTGTAAGTAATTTCAACCTCAACCACATTTTGCAAGTATTTTCAATCTACATTGCATTCTGTATGGTGGGCATTTTGTAAGTATTTTGATCCTCAATTGCATTTTGTGTGTATTTTGAACCTAAATTACATTTTGTAAGTACTTTCAGTCTAAATTGCATTTTGTAAGTATTTTGAATTTCAATTGCACTTTGTGAGTATTTTGAATCTGAACCGGCCTTTTTCAATCTAACTTGCATTGTGTATTTTCAATTTCAATTGCATTTTGTAAGTATTTTGAACCTCAATTGCACTTTGTACGTACTTTCAATCTCATTTGCATTTTGTAAATATTTTGAATTTCACTTGCATTTTGTAAGTATTTCGATTCTACATTGCAGTTTGTAGTATTTTGAACCTAAACTACATTTTGTGCGTAATTTTTAATCTATTCCTTTTGTGAGTATTTTCCTTCTAAATTCCCTTTTGTAAGTATTAGGCCGACCACTCTCCATTTTGAGAGTCGATTCATTCTGAGTTCCATTTTGTACGTATTTTCATTCTCACTTAATTTTCGTCTAGTTTCCATTTCATTGTCATTGTCGCTATCACCCAGCCCACTAGGGGCCGATAAGCTACATGTTAAGTCCCTTAAAACAACAGTTATCATCAACATCATCTAGGGTGAATTCTCTGGAGTACTCTGATCTTCTTGGTGCCTTCCTTTTAAGAATGTCAAGTTCTTTCTTGACCATTCTAGTATGTGATTTAAATGAGGGTGTTTTAGAGAGGGAAATTATTCTGTTTGCAATTACTGGTGTTACTTCAGGACCTTTGCGGATAGGGGGTCGACTTCCTCCTAATTTTCTTAAGAGACTCCATACCTCTCTGATTGACCTCCTAAAATATAAACCCTCCGTTTTTATTTCCCGGCATTCGTTGCGAGCTTCATCAAGACGTTTTAACAACTTCTTAGCAGTTGCACAGTCACTGGTCGTTAAATAGGACTGATATAGTTCTTCACAATCATTACTCCAGCCTGGAATGCATTCCTTCCGGAATCCTCTGGGCATGCATTTCTATGCAGTCGCAAGAACTGCTCCAACGAATCTGTCATCATTTTCACTCATTGGAGCAATCTATCTAATCACTTTATCCAGATCTTTGGAGAATTTAGACCAGTGAGCTTTCCTGAAATTCCATCTAGGTCTGGGGTTGGATCTAATTATAGGTACGATGTTTGAATTCCAACATCAAGAATTACTGGTCGATGTTGGCTGTTTGGAAAGCCTTCAAGGACGGTCCTTACTGTATTGAGAGGTTGTCCCTGGGAATCTTATGTTACAAAACATAGATTGGGATTGTACCGGACTCCTTCTTCCAAGCTGCAGATTTAACAGTTCTCTTGTCCTTTGAATCAAAAATCAGGTTAACATATCTTAGACTAAAATTGTATTAAATTGGTGGCAATTAAATATGTTATATGTGAGAATATCATAATCATTTGCTATCCGGTTGTTATATTAGTTGGCCCAATTTACAAGATTTCACCATTTTAGTCATTATTATTATATTTCCAAATAGTGTGATGGCTGTTGAAATCGCCAATATATATGCAAGGATGTGAGAAAATAGGAAGAACCTGAGCTGTCCAGTTATCTGATGGAGGTTTATAGACATTTGTAAAAGTGATGTCCTCAACTTTAACTGAGATATTCTCAATGTTTTGCACAAAGTTGGCAGATATCAAATGCGCATTTTCAATGTTAGAGCGTATATATATATATATATATACAGGGTGTCATTTATGTACTTGAGTACCCTTAAGGGGCGTGTAGGGGATGGGTATAGGATCAATTTGAGATAGGGAACCTGGGGTCGGAATGGCATCCTAACCCCAGAAAACAGGTTTGTTCCAGGCCCTCCGCCCCTGTAAATTAGGGATGCGCGCCCTGTGTTACTCTGAGGTCAGGCACTCTTTCGCTGTCATCGGTCTTGGCGCGACCACCACTCAACACTGCACAGCCATAGGATTGAAGATATGCAGCTCCCAGGACTTCATTATCCAGTTATGCGTCATCTTGACTTCAAGTTCTCCTCAGCATGTGCATGTGTTTCCTGGATCACTGCTACATCCATACGATTATTAAGTACCGTAACAAACGAGAAAGGTGTTGGGATTTAGATCGGCTTAGTCCTCCAACGTTGATTTGTAAAATACGAATGCTATGACCCAGATGTCTGATTGGGTGGTCCTGAGAAGGACTTTTTTTTATATAGTTGGGTGTTCATGTTTAAGCCAGGAGATCTGCAATAGATAAATCAGGCTGCCAGCTTTGAAACTCGTTTAGAACCATCCAGGCGACACGTACAGCTTAAGGTTTATAATGATTAAATAAATATTAAAGAAGAACCGACAAGTTGTTAGTAAACATTAGGCCTACCGGTACGGCAAATGGCCTATAACCCGTTTCGTCACGTTTTAACATTTAAACGGGTCACGTTAATGCATACTATACCAATATAACAACCGGATAGCAAATGATTATGATATTCTCACATATAACATATTTAATTGGCACCAATTTAATACAATTGAAGTCTAAGATATAGTCTCCCATAAGTCCATCCAACCCCTCGCCCACGCCGTGGGAGACGGACAACGGCACAAAGTAGGGGATTGCCTGTAGGGGCGAAGTACAGTGGGGACTTCGTGTGCCCCGGGACCGTTACCGTAGCTGTGAAGGTCCTACAGGAACCCTGAAAAGTGACGGCTACCGGGGCTCTGGTGAAGCAACGATAGGCCCAGCAAGCCAGTAGTGGATGAAACCAAATGCTTTCAAGAATGTAACTAGCCTCGGACATGCCGGATATAATTGACGACGACACGGCTGTAAACACTTAGGACACTTTAAACATAAGAACGCTGACGGGGAAGGTGGAGGAAATAGTGGATATAATGGAAAGAAGGAAGTTGGATTTATTGGGATTGGCAGAAACAAAGTGGAAAGGTGAAGGAAAGAGATAACTGAGAATAAGCTATAGACTATACTGGAGTGTGAATGAAGAGGGAATTAGGAATGGAGTGGGAGTAGTAGTACGAGATGGTTTAAAAGAAGAAGTGAAGAGAATAAGTGATAGGATGATGAAAGTGAAAGTAGCACTGAGGGGAGAGACTATGGAAATAGTACAAGTGTATGCTCCACAGATAGGCTGCGCCTCTGAAGAGAAGGAGGAGTTAGAATAGGAAATGCAGAAGCAGCTGGGAGTAAGGAATATGATTGTAATGGGGGATCTGAATGCCCATGTAGGAAGAGAAAGGCAAGGGTATGAGATTGTGCTTGGACCAGAGTGTTGGGGCAGAAGAAATGAGGAAGGAAAGAGACTGTTGGACTTCTGTCAAAGGAACAGCCTGCTAGTTGGGAACTCCTGGTTCAAGAAAAGAGAGAGCCACACAATCACATGGTACAGTGATGACATGACCAGGAAGTCGGTGGTTGACTATCTCCTGTATGAGAAAGAATTGAAAAAGAACCTCACAGACATCAAGGTAATACCATCGGAGGACTTGCATAGCGACCATCGATTGCTGGTAATGAACCTGAGAGGAATTAAGGAGAAGAAAGGGACAGAAAACCAGGAAAGGCATAAGGATATGGAAACTGAAAGAAGGAGATAGAAGGGTCGAATACCTCAAAATGGTAAAGGAAGGAAATCCAACATATGAAGAAAGAGTGGTAGAAGAGGAATGGGCTAGATTTAAGAAGACACTTGTAGGTGCGGCAGAAGCAGTATGTGGGAGGACAAGTAGTAAGAAGAGGTGGAAGGAAACACCATGGTGGAATGAGAAGACAAAAGATATAGTAAGGGAAAATAATGGAGCCTTTAGGAGGTGGTATCAAAATAGGACGGTAGGGACAAGGGAAGAGTACCAGGAAAGAAAGAAGGAGGCAAAGAGAGTAGTGGCTGAGGAGAGAAGAAAGTGGATGGAAGAGTGGACAAAGATGCTGAAGGAGGATATTGAAGGTACACAAAAGGTCCTGTATGGGATGGTAAAAAATATGAGGCGGAAGGATCTGACGGATTATGTAAGAAAGGTGAAAAAATGGACAAGAGATAGAAAATAGGGAAGAACTGAAGAAAATGTGGAAAGAATATTTTGAAGACCTTCTGAACCCAAATGGAAACCACGGCGAGGAGGAAGAAATCGGGGAAGAGGAAGATGGACTGCAAACAGAAAAGGACTTAAAATGGAAAGAAGTGGAAGATGCAGTGAGGAAGATGAAAGGAGGTAAGGCACCGGGTGTGGATGAGTTGAGTGTGTAGATGGCGAGAGCAGTAGGAGAGGTGGGGATACAATGGTTGTGCAGCATGGAAGGAAAGGAAGACCCCAGAGGACTGAAAAAAAAGGAATAATTGTCCCGATCTTCAAGAAAGGTAGTAGAACAGAATGCAGAAACTATCGGGGAATAACACTGATGAGTCATTGTGTAAAGATGTTTGAGAAAGTTTTGGAAAAGAGAATTAGGACAAGGATAGGAGGAGGGATGAGGGAAGAACAACATGGCTTCAGAGCAGGAAGGTCCTCAGTGGATTTGATTTTCGCTGTAAGGCAGTTACAAGAACAGCACTATGAGTATGGATCCTGGACATTGAAAAAGCATATGACAGTGTATGCAGAAACAAAGTATGGAAGTCCCTGGAGGACAAGATTAAAAAATGGACTATACGGAGGATAAAGGAGATGTACAAGGGAAGCGTGAACTGTATGAAAGTGAGAGGAGGGAGATCGGAGTGGTTGGAACAGAGAAAAGGCCTGAAACAAGGAAGTGCACTGTCACCGTTACTTTTCATTGTGGTGATGGACGACATTATAACCCGAGTGGCACAAGTACCATTGGGGAAGGAAAGATGAAAGCAATGGTGTTTGCAGATGATTTGATGATTTGGGGAAACAAGGAGGAGGAAGTACAGGAGCAGTTGGACGTGTGGGAAGGAATAATACAAGGATATGGGATGAAATTTAGCATAAATAAGAGTGAGATTGAGATCACAACCAGGAAGAAGGAAAGAACCACAACGGGAATAACAATTGGTGGGCAACAGCTGAAGAAAGTGGAAAGTTTCAAGTATCTGGGAAGCCTGATACAAGATAATGGAAGAAACTATATAGAAATAAATGAGCGGGGGAGACAACCAGAAGCATTCCGGAGGAGTGTGAGAAGCATTATTTGGAGCAAGGATGTCTCTCAGAACAGCAAAAAGGTCATATATCGGACGTACTATGTCCCTATCCTGACGTATGCCTCAGAGACCTGAGTTATGAAAGGAAGGGAGAAGAGCAAAATACAGGCCAGTGAGATGAGGTTCTTGAGAAGCAGTATTGGAGCTACAATGATGGACAGAATAAGAAATGAGACGACCAAAGAATTATTGAAGGAGGAACCATTACAGGATGGTGTGGAGAAATCTAGACTTGGATGGTGCCGGTCTGGACATATAAAACGAATGGAGAAGAGGATACCCAGGAGGATACACGAGACGAAGTGGAAAGGAAAGAGACCGAGAGACAGGTGGCTGAAGGGGGTGGAAGAAAGCGTGAAGAAGGGAGGAGAAGACTGGACAAGGGTGGAGGCTGAGAGATGGTGGGAAGACAGAAGACGTTGGAGAGGCGTGTGTTCCAAACAGACCCGGCCAGTGGCTGGAAACTGTGCATGATGATGATGATGATGATGATGAGATGATGATGATGATGTTGTCTAAGATATGTTAGACCACTGCCGTTTGAAATGTGCAAATCGCACACTTCGTAGGCAAGTTAGTTGGGGGTGATAGGAGTGCTAACGCACTCTAGAACCCTCTTTGCCCCACTACTAAACCTCAGCCAAGTAATATTTGCGATAGTTGGCAAACCCATGGTCGGATGTTGGCAAATGAGGTGTCGTTGGACTCGAGCTGTCGGGGGCTTTGCTATGGACCACGTATTATATTTTTCAAAAAAAAAAAAAAAAAAACTAAATTTTTGTTTTTGAAAGTAGGCGATAGTTTGAAAACCGAACATGATAGAACGTTGCGCCATGGTTGAAACGAATGGTCCTTATGTCCTTTATATTTTATAATAAAACTTTTTTAATTTTGATGCTTTTTTAAAACAGTCCAATTTAAAATTCCTATATTTTGGAAACTAGGAAGTTTACAAAAAAGTTTGTTTGACATAAATGAATGGTCCCTACCCCCTCCACCCCTAAAATAAATTTCAAGTCTCTAGGAAAAAAGTACAAAAAGAGTAGTGTCGGAAGGGGGGTCTCCTAATTTCATATAAACTTTGCCGATATCACCCGAACGCATGATCGGATTTTAACGAACGAGGTTTTGTCAGCGTTGGGGTGACGTCCTCTTTGCTAAGAATGTGTGTTGGTATTTTTTTTGTTTTATTTGAAAATTCTTGATTTTGAAATTGGCGCTATTTTGGAAACGATGAATTTTGGAAAAAAGTTTGTTTGATGTTAATGAAAGGTGGCTATGCCCTCTAGGTGGACAGCAAGTTTCAAGGGTGTAGGAGGAAAAAATGATAGCCTACTTTCTGGCAAACATTGGCGATAATTGGCGAACGGCTGGTCGTATTTTAACGAATGAAGTGTCGTAGGACTCGAGCTGTGGCCCTCTTTGCCCTGAATGTGTGTTGGTATTTTTGAAAGAAAAAAAATGTTTTTGAAAGTAGGTGATAGGTTGCAAACCAAACATGATAGAACGTTGTGCCATAGTGCAAACGAATGGTCTTTATGACCTTTATTTTTTATAATAAAACGTTCTTATTTTTTATGGTTTAATGAAAAAAAGTGTAATTTTGAAATTCCTATATTTTGTAAACTAACAAGTTTACAAGTAAGTTTGTTTGACATAAATGAAAGGTCCCTACTCCCTCTACCCTGAAAATAAATGTCAAGTCCCTAGGTCAAAAACTATGCATTTTAAATATATATATATATTAATAAAGAGTGTTTGTAGACAGAGAGCCGGTAGCGCTGGGCATGTGTTACAACGAGGCTATGACTAGCCATGGTGAATACAGGAAATGGCTATTTCGAGAGGCAGCAGGGCGAGGGGTCGCTTTTGATATTTTCCTATATGACGAACGAATCAAGGTGAATATTTCGAAAATCCCTCATGGCAATCTTAAAAACATGTTAGTAAACGGGTCTTGGGTAACATGCCAAATGATAATAATTGTACGAGTTGAATGAAAGCGGGAAACGTTTGATAGTTGTCATTAAGAACTTTAAGAACTTTCTTTGTATGTATGTCTTACTGGCAGCCAGAACGGAAAACAGAATATCTGCTCGAGAGGTCTGCTTGGAGCCTGGCTAGCCAGCTAAGACAATGGAATGTGGGTGAGAGCTGACAACATTGGTGTCAGGTGATAACAGGTTGGAACAATGTGGCAACTCTCTAAAAGGTCATAACGGTCAGCCAGGCCAGCAGAGCAGCAGCAGCAGCAGGCAGGGCCCCGCAGAGAGGTTGAGGGGAAAGGAGGGAAAACCGAGACGTGCAACAGGAAATCACATAACCACTGCAGAGCCTACCAAGAGGGGTGAGGGACGAGGCCAGAGGACCGCGGGGAGGTGAGGAGTTGGGTAAGAGAGTATTGAGCATGTCATTGCACATTGCACGTCATTCCTATGGTAAATGTTACTGTGTTAACATAGGCTGTGTCTTATCTGTATAAAATAATTGCATTCGTGGACTTAACCCCAGTTGGTTACTATATTGATTACATTATATATCTGAGGTAAGTGGAGATTTTCACTGTTTATTTTATTATAATGCTAATGTATGCTTAAATTATTATTGGTTTACCATTTTATTGGTGGATTGTTATTTTTGTTTTAGATAATCTGCATACCTGTTGTGAGAGACAGAAACCCCATTCCACTTGAATCTATAAAAAGGCAAACGCAGTTTTTTTTACAAAACAAGGTAAGATTTAAAATAAATATATATATATATATATATATAACTGTTTGATATTAATTTTTTAGGTTGTACAAAGGTGCTATTGGGAAAGGATATAATCATGGTGGTTTATTTTATTTCTTTTTAGTGTGTGCTGGAAAACGCTTGACCGCTGCTGAAAACCAGGAACGTGTGTGTTTGGGACCATTGTTTAGCGAGCAGTCTACAGCTGAAAACTTGGGTGAGATATTTTTTAAAATAAAAAATCATGTCTTTTGCCACTGCTACCGATACATTAACTTGGGAGCTCCTTGAGCCCTGTTTTAAGAAACGCGTTTGCTCTGGCCGCGTGGTGAATGTTAGAGAGACTTTAATACCAAAAGACTTTGTCGAATCTTGTTTGGAAATTTTAAAGAACAAATTTGTACAGCGCAAAGGTTGCATACGGCTTTAAAGGTCAATACACAACTGGTGTGCGATTTCATATATAAAAACAAGGACGGTGAGCATAAAAAACATTTTATATTGCAAGTAAAATGCAAGAGCTTTTGATAGCCAATAATCTGAACGAGTGGTATCAAAGCCATGTGGTGAATACCTTGCTATCAAAATTTGATAAACTGCAACAAGGACCAAGTGGTTTAGCGTTAGACAAAATCTATTACCTGCAAATCAACATTTTTCATTTCAATCCGTTGAATGCTGGGTCTAGCTATATTAAAACACCACCAGCAATAGCTTCGAAAAAGGCTGTGGTGAATATTGAAAATTTTGACAATGATTGCTTCGTTTGGTCTGTGGCTGCCTATTTGCAGCCAGCACAACGTGCCTGACACAGACCAGGAATGTACAAGACCAAGTTTGAAGAATTAAAACAAACTTTGGACTATGGACTTATCCGAGATCCATAGGTTTGAACAAGACAACCATGAATTTTCGTTCATGGTGTATGGCCTTGATGGTAATAAGATTGCGGGTCCTCTTTATGCCACAAAAGAACCGAAACAACATCACATTCATCTTTTATATCTGTCTTACGGAGAGGTGAATCACTATTGCCTGATTAAAAGCTTAAGTAGATTGCTAAGCAGCCAAATGTATAAGGACGAGCGTTCAAAACATATCTGTGACCGTTGCCGCCAATATTAAATAAACCCTGCCTCTTTGGAACGTCATAGGCTAGATTGCGTTTCTCAGGAAGCGGTGAGATTGATATTGCCACAAGGAGACAAGGCTGTGTTAAAGTTTAAGGACATTCATAAGCGTGACACTGTTCCCTATGTGGTATATGCAGATTTCGAAGCACTCACCACACCCATGGCGGGATGTGAACCATATCCCACCATTAGCTCAACCACACCCATTCAAAAACATGAACCCTTTGCCATAGGATTTAATGTGGTATGTGCCTATGACCCCACACAATCCGTTTACAAATACCGTGAGGGGCCAGATTGTGCCAGATGATTTTTGGATGAACTTGTAAAGTTGGCCGACCATGTACAGGGATTACTGGACCACCCAGTACCCATGAGCATATCTCCAGAACAGCAGCTGCGGTATGAGCAAGCCACGACATGCCATATTTGCGAAAAGCCACTGATCAGTGCTGAAGACACCGTTCGTGATCACTCGCTCTTTACGGGAGAGTTTCGTGGAGCTGCGCACAGCAAATGCAATTTGAAGTTTTCAGCTCCTCGTTTTATCAGTGTCTTTTTCCACAATCTGGCGAATTATGACACTGAGTTTTTGATTCGCGAATTGGGTCATGTCAACAAGGGCTCGTTTACCATTATTGCTCAAAACTATGAGCGTTTTACAGCCCTGACATGGAGGTTTGGCGACTTTAACATTCGATTTTTGTATTCCTTTAAGTTTATGGCATCCTCGCTAGACAGCCTTGTGAATGGCTTGAAGCAGGAGGAATTAAAAAATACCAGAATGCATTTTAATGATCCTGAGCAATTTCAATTGTGCATTCGGAAAGGTATATTCCCGTATGATTTTTGCAACAGCTGGGACGAGTTAAAGAAAAAAACTCCCACCACAAGACAAATTTTACTCGAAACTAACACGCAGTACCGTTTCCGATGAAGACTATGCACATGCATGTCAAGTTTGGCGAGTGTTTGATACCAAGACGCTAGGTGAATATGCTATGCATTACCTAAAACTGGATGTATTGCTGCTCACTGATGTGTTTGAAAAATTCCGTGAGTTGTGTCAGCACATTTACGGTACTGACCCGGCTCACTATTATACGAGTCCTGGGCTCTCGTTTGATGCCGCTTTGGAATACACTCAAGTGGAATTGGATTTACTCACTGATGTAGACATGGTTCTATTCTTTGAAAAGAGCATTCGCGGTGGCTTTGGGTCGCTTAAACAGCGCCATGCCGAAGCGAACGATGTCTACATGCCTGATTATTCACCAGACAAACCAGAATCGTACTTAATGTACTATGACGTAGATAATTTGTATGGCTACGCCATGAGTCAGCCTTTGCCCTATGGGGAGTTTACTTAGCTGACTGACAAACAAGTGTCAGAATTTGATGTCAACAAGGCTAGCCAAGAAACAAGTCGTGGCTATGTCTTAGAAGTGGATATTGAATATCCCTCATCCTTGTATGATGAACATGCCGATTTCCCATTCTGCCTTGAGCAAATGGTTCCCCCTGACAGTAAATTGAAAATTGAAAAACTTATGGGCACACTTTACAACAAAAATCGGTATGTGCTACATATCCAAATGTTGGTGCAATGCCTAGCCCAAGGCTTGGTGTTGAATAAAATTCACAGGGGTAGTTCTTTTGCTCAAAAACCATGGCTCAAGCCATACATGCAACTCAACACAGAGCACCGACAAATGGCACCACAGCAGTTTGAAATTATTTTTTTTTAAATTAATGAACAACTGCACCTATGGCAAGTTCATGGAAAATGTACGCAAATACCGTGACATTAAATTGGTGAATATCTGGGAGGGGCAGTGGGGTGCCCGGCGGTACATCGCCAAACCAAATTTCAAATCGATCAAAATTATCGATGAGGATTTGGCCACTATTGAAATGAGTAGGACAAGTGTGACCATGGATAAGCCCATTTACTTGGGCCAAGTCATTTTAGACTTTTCTAAATCGGTCATGTATCGATTCCACTATAAGGTTGCCAAACGCTATTTTGAGGACGTCTCTCTTTTGTATATGAATACGGACTCATTCATTTACCACATTCGCCACTGCAACCCCTATGACGTTATGAGGCAGCATAGTGACTGGTTCGACACCTCTTCGTTTAGCGCTGACAACGTGTTTCAGCTACCCATGAAAAACAAGAAGGAAATGGGTGTTTTAAAAGATGAATGCGGTGATTCTGTTATGGCGGAATTCGTAGGTTTGGCCTCGAAAATGTATCCTTATCGCGCACTAGACGGTAAGGAAGCCAAAAGAGCAAAATGTGTAGGTAGGGCAGTGGTAAAATCGCTACGTGTATATGACTATCTAGCGGTTTTACGCACTGCCAAAGCTATGTCCCATACACAGTACAGGATACAATCCAACAACCATCATTTGTATCTTGTGGAACAGAGAAAACACACCCTCGCCTCCATGGATAAAAAACGTGTGTGGGCTGATGACCTGCTTACCAGCTTGCCCTGGGGTTATGATCGCTAGGAGGAGGAGGAGGAGGTGTGATCTCACTGTTAGTTCGTTTAGGGACATGGCTTTTTTGTAACTCATAGATTTATTATTTTGTAAATATTGTTTTTGTCATTGTAAATAGTAGATTTTGTAAATAGTGGCAACGCACTTGGACCTTTTGCTCTTTGAAAAGTTCTATGCAACCTTATTTTCCTAAAACAATGATTGGTAAATAGTTTAAATTTTTTAAAGCTGTACAAAAGTGTTATTTTTTGTGTAAATATTAAATTTTTAGTAACTTTCTTTTGTCATGGGCAAATGTTAAATTTATAATGAAAAGTTATTTTGGGATAAGTGTGCATGTCGAGAATGTGCTTTTGGGAATAAATAAAGTGGTTGTGTTTGTTCCCAAAGACAGGTGTGAATGTATGAGTAGAGAGAGAAAGCTGGTATGTATGTATGACCAGAGCAAACATGGTGAGGTAGGGTAGGTGGGAATGGGGAAATTGTAACTTATATAGTCATTTTGTTTTGTCAAAATTTTTGTTTTCTTTGAAATGTAGCGGTCAATAGACATTATTTTTGTAAAAACAGTCTTACCTGCAGTAGTCGTAGACCTGCACGTTTCCGCAAACCCATAAACGCACTGCATCATCATCATCATCATCATCATCACGGTCAAGCACTCGCGTCAACATCATTGACAAATCTCAACTTTCGACATACACCAAATGGAAAAAATGAGAAAACAGCAAAATGGTAAATCCGTGTTTCGATATCAGCAAAATTCAAAAACGTAAAACGGACATTTTTAAAAACTGGAAATGGCCATGTGTGAAATATAAAATTCAAAAAACTTCAAACGGACATTTTAAAAAAGTGTCATCAACAAAATGGGAAATCCATATCATCAAAAACACAAAACTTGAAACGGACATTTTTAAAAACTGTAAATTGCAAATTGGCAAATGCAATTGGTCATGTGTGAAATGCGAAAATGAAAAATCAGCCCATCAACAACATATTTTTTTAAAATTAAACAACATCGTGCTCTGATAAACCTTTGTTTTTATTTCATAGCCATAGGGATTAACTTTCCTTTCTTAGCACTCATCACTATCAGGTTCGATTCCCGGTCAATGCATGTGAGATTTTCGATGTGAAATGCCATGCCCTGTGGTTCGGATTCCACGTTAAAAGGAGGTCCCGTGGCTTATGATCTCAAGATTAAAGGTCACGTTAAACTACAAGCTTCCTTCCTTCACTATCAGGGCTGCCATCCTCTCACCCACTGAGGCATCACAGGATGTGAAACGTTGTTTAGTTTTTTCAATAACAATTTATCTGCCACATGTCTTAAACCAGGATGACTCTGACGATAAGAAAGGTCATGTTCTTTGCATGCTTGATCCAAAAGATTAATGGGTACATCACCACGCTGCAAACGATTTTCGAGACGAGTTGCAGGGCCACAAAAACGATAACCTGGAAGATGGATTTCGAAAGGTAATTATTGGATCACTTTGTCAATGACGCCATTGCCAGTACAGGTCTGGCATATCATCTTCCATCGATGGTGAAAAGGTTTGGTCTTCCTCCTCCTCTGTGGACGATGTTTGTGTTTGTTGTTGTAGCTTTTTCTAGCCATGACACCCGCGGAATGATTCAACAAAGTCTTTACACGGACTTTTATGACCGTGATACAGTTTCACTAGCTGACAAGTTGCGCACTGACGCATAGACGGTATTTTTGCCATGGCCACTTGCTTATGATGATCGTAATCCGTACAGGGTTGCAATTCACTCAACACAGGGTCTTGAGTCCATCATTTTGGTACATGTTGCCAGATATCTTTCACTGCGTTGGCGGCTACATAATAAATGAACGACTTGGGCAGCGCTAAGAGTTCATCTTTGGTAAAACTGTCTAGTTTCTTTTTACACACAAAGAACTTGCCAATGGCTTTGTCCGTAGCATTGCCTTTCTCCATGGTATGACGTGCTGTAGATGTTTACACGTTGCTTGTAGAAATCTCACTGGCGTCATTCACAGGTAAATCTTGAGTATTAATTTTGTTCAACAACTCCCAGCAGGCATGCGTGGTTTACCAATGAAAGAGATGCCACACATGGGCTAGAGCTGTATGGGTAATGTTGCCACAGGAACAAGTATCCATGAGCGTTTGCAAAGAAGGACAACCCAAGTCCATGAGGTCGATACATTGACAGTATGGCGCCAAAAATGGTTGCAACCATTCACGTTTTTCATTACCTTTCACAAATACCACATTGGCCGAGGACAAGTGTGCTTTCATGACCACGTCTAAATATTTATAGGAAATGGTTCCTGTTGATTCCAGTCGAAATGTCTATGATTTTCAATCCACTGGGTTTGTTTACGGTCTTTTTCACACAACAAATCAAAAGCATGGGGCGGTTTAAATAGCAAATGCGTAGCTTGCGATATCCAAAACGTGGTACAATCGATAATGGCCACTTGTTTAAATATAAATTTGTTGTTACCAAATTTAAACCCTTGGCAATCCACAATGAGTGTGCGCAACATGTTGACGCTTGTCTGGACCAAGTTCAACTGACGACTGGCTGACCATCGACCACTAAATTGTACCCATGACATGGACTTACCTGCCATGGTAGTTTGAAAAAAAATGAGGTTAGGGTAGGACAGGGGACATGAGAAATAATATGAACAACCACAAATTATTTTTTATTACCTCATTTTATTGTCATAACACGTCTTACAGGCTTTCGTCATTTTGGGATAGGGACGATACCAACTGATACAACAATACAGTCTCTTGTGTTTGTAACGTCCATAACAGCGATGATGTCCCAATGTCTCTCAACTAGGCTTTTTGACGGTGAGCTGCTCACCGAAGCACCGTGGACACCATGCAGTCCACATGTATCGTAACTTTTTTTTTCATTACCCAGAGGCATGAGTGAGGGGTAGCTTGAATGACAGGGTATATTTCCCACCTCCATTCTGCACAGGTAGGGGCAGGCAGGTGACCAGCGCTGATGTTCCTGCAAGGGTTCATCGCTCTCTTACCATTGGTCTATGATGATGGGACAAAAGGCACATTTCACTTCATCTCTTGTTTTTAAATAATAGAAGCCAGCGGCCGCCAAGGCATTAGGGTTTATGAAAGGCACCGGCCACGTTGCAAAAATCTTGAAACGTTGTTCCTCGGAGTTTAAATTCATGGATGTGACGTCTCTTCAGGCTTTAAAGCAAGGCATAACTGAGCGGCTTGACGTGGGTTGACCTGTTATTTATACACTCGTCACTTGGTTGGACAGTGGATAATAGTTGACTTGTTTGAGATGAATAATCAAACAGTAGGCCGTGGTATCGGCTGGTACATTGTCATGCGTTTCAAAATCTAGTCGAATGTCAATATTGGATGGCTTGACAGACTCTTCCAGGTAAGAACAGTCAAAGACAATCAGTGGCGCCCTTGCCTTGAACGCTTGGGGTAGCAGCATGGGGCTGTTCTCTTTTTGATAATACGACCATCGAAATTTACAAAACAAGTCGTACAGGGAACCAAACTTATTTTTTTAAAATCCAAATCCAGTCCTTCATAGGGAAACACAGCACCGTTGAGGAAAAGACGTGCATTTCTCAATTGCAGGTGATCAAATTGCGTGGCATCTTTGGTTTGTTGATACTTGCGATTCGTTTGAAAACCCACGATGATGTAGAGAGGTCTCTCTGTATAGGGGGCTGTTTTTACAGACCAACTGTGTGTGTTGGTGGTGGGCAATAGCGGGTACTCATGGAGTGCCCAGCTTCTAAATTCCATGGTTAGAGGCATATTTCTCCTTACCATCTTGAGTATGACCAGTTTTTTGTTATCGTCAAGGGTCACACGGGGCACTTTCCATAGCAAGCGTTGTAGTTGAATTTTTGAATCTATGGGGGCGTTGTCCGCTCCCTTGAGTGCATTATTTTCACTCCTGTCTCTCACCAAATAAAGTACTTGCCTTGCGTTGACTACAATGCGCTGGTGGTCTTCGGCAAAGCCTAAAATCAGTTTAAGAGGTAAATATCCAGTAAAAGTCCCATCGGTGTGTACCATCCAGTCATTGGTCGAATCAGGGCACCAACCCACCATGCAAAGTGTTTTACCATCTTCCTCACTATAAGAGGGGTTTAGTTTCATGACACTGGAAACACCCGCATTTCGAGTGCTATCAACCACGATATCGTTAATGACGTAACGCACTTCAGAAAACAGAAAGGCAAAAGCATGGTTGGCTAATTTGGATGTGGTGGGTGTAGAGCCATCGGCTTTGGTGAGCCAACCTTCAATATGACTGACACTTTCATGCGGTAGGGTGTAAATATCTTGGTTGTTGATAACCAATTGAATTTCATCATTGTTATTGAGTCCAGGTGTTTGAGCTTGATAGGAATGGAGATCAATTCTTACCACCCCTGGTTGCTCTTCGCTGTGGTTCGCTATCTCTAGGATAGAATTCATCATCAGGGTTGACGTGGTAACCCAAATGCTGTAAAATCTGTTTGTCCTTAGATGTTAACGTGTATTCACGTGGCAAGCAACTAACACCATTCCTAGACGGTGTTGTTGCTTTATACACAAACTTCATAGTGGCTTTAGCACCAACTTGTAAGTCACTGGTGTGGTAGAATCTAGTTGAATGAGTTGTTGATCTCTATTGATCAGTCTTAGTGTTATATTACTAATACCATCGACCGCCACAGAATGAAAAGGCACCACTGGACGGTTTTCACGAATAATATAGCCATTGGGCGATGTCACAATAAAGTCATCAAGCGAATGCGATGGTTCTTGATTGGTGTACACTTGGCTAATAATATTACACGTCACCGACACATGATGGTCCTCAATGAATTTCACTTCATGGTTTGATTCATGATTTTTGTTGGGCTCCAACACACGCGGTTTAAATCCTAGTAATGGACCAATGGAATCGGGGCGTGTTTTAAAGTCAATGTTGAATGTAGAGAAAATACTGCAGCGATGAGTGTTGGTATTTCCTACAAGTTCAAACTTGCGTGTTCCATCGAGAAATGACTTTAAACCATATTCATTGATCAACACCACATAAATGTGTTCATAAATATCATCGATGGTATATCCACCAGGGTTCAGGGTGAGCACACAATCATCATAGTAAAACTTGTTGTTGACATTTTCACGTATGTTGTATATTCAATTGTACGTTTCAAGTGAAACAAGTCCTAAACCATAAGGCCTCTAACTCAATTAGATGGGCGGGTAAAAGTCTAGGCTGACTTCAGGTCCACGGCCATGCAATGTAAACGTTTTACTTTCTGCCGACATACTGTGAACGTTTTTGCTTATGCTGCGTCTTATATAAAAAATTAACCTCAAACGTCCACACTGTTGGCTGTAAAACGTTTGCTCACGTTTCACATTATAATATATCTTGATCCTGTTTCCAAAATAGGTCACTAGTTCCGCGGTCGGGGGCAAATTCCCAAAACTGTCAAAGTACCATACGGTGGATCCCTCTTTGACATAAGCTACATAATGCGTTCCTGGTCCTCGGTGATCAACCAAATTGACAACAGCGCATTCCTGTTTCCAGGGTCGTGGGGGTAATTGGTTTCGCATAAACACACCTCAAAAATGAGAACGCTTTAGTTGTTTAGCATAGCTTTCCACTTGCTGATGCGTCAGGGCATGGCTGAGTTTTTTTTAATATTTCGAAATGGTGAAATCCCAAATCCTTGTTGATAATAGGCTGGCTTTAAATTGGCATTTCTAGCCCCCATAGCAATCGCTTCCATCGTTTCGTTGTGTCGCTGACTTTCTTTGAGTTGTTGCTTGCCCTGCTGTGTGGCTTTGATGGTTTTCGTCACTGCACTGGCACCGCCCGAAAGTGAACCCAGAGCAGCCAAACCGGCAAATAAATCAGGTAAAAATCCCGCTCGTTTGGGGACGGGAATCACTCGCCCTTGGTTTGAACCCTGTCGCTGACGTTTTGGAATAACATGTCTCTGTGCTGCTCGAAGGGCTTTTCTTATGGTCAAGACATTATTCTGATTTTTTCTTTCGCAAGGGCTTGTTCATGAATGTTTTAAGCCCAGGCTTTGCTAAGGACAGGGTCTTATTTTTAGTCTTTTTACCACATATCTTTGTTTTACCATGATGATGACCAACAACCTTTCACGAGAAAATTTAAGTCACAACTAACGTCAGATTGTTATTTCATGGCTGTATATTCCAATTCCACATAAAGTGGGAAATCGTTTATGGTTTTTCCCGCTTGCTTTTCATCCCATGTCAACATGAGATGAAAGGATAATTCGTCACCTGCATTGACCATTTCATGGTTATGGACCAACATCCTATGACCATTTATCTCTATTTGCAAATGGTTCTCAACAGGCATGGCATATTTCATGTGAATGGTTCCATCATAGTTTAATCGATAGTGGCTTAAACCCGAGCAAGCACATAGGTCAGGTGTTGGTCATGGACTAGCGGTAACTGGTTTCTGTCATTCACAGGTTTTTCATTTGTCAGATACACTAAAAATACAGATGGAATAAATTTATAAAGCCTTTTCATTTCATAGGTCACGTAACGCTTGGTACAGACATCGACTTCGTCTTGTGGGTCTTCCACGTGAATAATACGATGGTGATTAGTGCTATAGCCATTCACCGTAAGCTGAGGCACTTTGTCATAAAACTCATACACTTTGTTATCCACATACTTTTTTGTAGTAACGTCCGTAGACACTTGAGGATGTTTAACATGGGTCAACCACTTTCCCTTAAAGTCATAATCTCCTTGTTTCGTGCGTGGCACTACAGACCTATCCACATAGTGTTTATTAGCAGGATTTGTTTCTTGTTTACAATCATGTATGGGAACAGACCTAGTTTTGGCCATTAACGCACGTTCAAAGACATCCATCGTCAACCTGCAGTACGAGTCTACTGTTTCTATGACAAGGCTCGGTGTCCTGTATATAGACAGCCTACTAGCCTCTCTAAGCCTTAGTTGAAATGAAGATTATTAGGCAGCAAGAGTCATTCCCCGTGGGGGACATGGTTTCCCATCTCTGTCCCACATCAAGTGAACAGCGCCATGGTTCACTGTTTCCATCTTCCATTCGCTGCATCATTGTGGGGCCTTCCGGCTGTGGAAAGACCAATCTTTTGCTAACGCTCATCACAGCGCCCAACGGTCTGCGTTTTCAAAATATTTATATTTTTGCAAAATCTCTCTACCAACCCCTCTACGTGTTTCTGGATCAAATCATGTCTGGATTGAAAAATGAGAATATGGGTTATTTCACATTTTCCATGCAAGAAAAAGTTATTTCATCTGATGAGGTAAAGCCCGATTCACTCATGATTTTCGATGATGTATCCACTGAACGTCAAGGCATCATTCAAAGCTATTTCAGCATGGGTCGACACAAACATATCGATTGCTTCGATCTTGGACAAACGTATTCTTAAATGTCCAAACAGTTGATTCGTGACAATGCCAATGTCATTGTTTTATTTCGCCAGGACGAGAGGAACAGTCGTCACATTTATAATGAGCATGTGAATCCGGATATGACCTTTCAAATGTTTACAGAATTGTGTGCCAAGTGCTGGAACACTCAACGTCATGCCTGTTTAGTGATTGACAAACAAAGTGAATTCGACCAAAGACGGTATCGCTTAGGGTTTGATAATTTTATTGCTATTTAAGGCACTGTCTCATTCCCTTTCAAGTCATTTGTCGAGACACCATGGCGTTAGCAGAGAGTCAATTGAAAAAGCATATTATTAGAGCAAAAAATACTATTCGCCAAAAGTTTCGTCAATTGAAACGATCACGTGCAGATCATGCTTTGTTTATTCAACAACATTTAGCACCTACGCTAAAAGCCATGTTGAAACCCTCTTTCAAGCCATCTGAAACGCTACCCACCGTTTCACAAGCCACTCAGACGCTGCACGAGGACCCTGAGGAAGAGGAAGAGGAACTGGTACAGGAAGATTTGACTAGTGTTAGCGAAGTTGAGGATGACGAGGAACAAGTGTTTACGCCTTAAAAAAAAGGCCTCACCCCATGCAGAGTTTTTGAGAAAAAAGAAATCCTTAGTCATGGTCGAAACACCTTGGCCTACCAGATCGTCTCCGTTTTCACATCTCTTGGCCACTCCTCAACATAAAGCTCAACTGAAAAACATTTTAATAAAATATAATGGATCAACCAACACTAGAACCCTATTATACCGATCTATTTATTGGAAACACAGATACCACGTATGGTGTTCGCTATGGGGATGATAGTTTTAAAATTGGTGATTCATCCATTAAATTTGCTCGTACTAAAGCTGGCATTAAAAAGATCAACTATAAATTAACACCAGGACTGTTAAAGCTGCTCTTCTCTCGTACACCCTCTTCCCATGATTATACACCAGAGGACCTTGGCAAATATACATCCAATTTATTGGACACCCATGCCCACAAAAGACAGTATGATCCCGCTCAACAAGTGAATGCCAATATATCTAAAAAATATAAAACCATCATTGCAAAAATGTTTCCCACCACTCAAAGTGGTCGTCGTAAAGCGTCAGCTTTGGGAGTGACATTTAAACCATTATTATTATTGAATATCCAGAAAACAATACAGGAACCCTATTTTACCAGAGGTACATTAGGGTTATAGATTAAAAACAAAGCAAATACAAATATTACTGACATAGTTTACAAAAAATTTTGTTGATGAATGTGAGAAATTGTCCTAAACAGCACTGCCTCTTGAAAATATGGTACAGCGGTTTTGAAAGTTCCAGGTTACAGCTATAAAGGTGGCATTGTAAATTGTATCTTTCCTTTTCAAAAACAGGACACTCAAATACAAGGTGACACACCGATTGAGGCAATCCACATAAACATGAATAGTCGTCTGTTGCTATTTTAAAACGTTCAAAATAAGACTTGAATTTTCCATGACCAGTTAAAAATTGTGTGAGGACAAAGTTTGGCACTAATAATTTTGATAACAGTCGATTTTGTACTTCCGGGAAGAATATTTCTCTTGTTACAGACCCTTTCAGGCTACATGTCCATGCGATATTCCATTCGTTTAATAGGTATTTCCTTATCTGGCTTTTAACGTAACATATAGGAGACTTACTATATGTTATTTCAAGATGTGTCGTAGCAGCTGATTTTGCTAATTGGTCTGCTCTTTCATTACCAGCCAATCCAGTGTGTCCCCTTATCCACGATGTGCATATATGTGAGCACTCCTGGGCTGTTGCCCTGATGGAAGAAGCTTGACATAATTAAAGCAAGGCGTAATGTACAGCGACTGTCCTCATCGGATGTTAGTGGATGCACAGGAGGAGAAACTGTTTATGTAAATGAACACTTAACTCCTAAAGCTAAAGGCCTTCTCAAAAGAGCAAAGGACCTAAGGCAGAAAGGTTACAAATTTGTTTGGTCAAGGGAAGGGAAAGTCTTTATAAGGAAGGATGAGTTATCCCCAATTACTCACGTAAAAAGTATTGAGGATATTCTCACTTTGGAAACCTTGTAATTCACATCATTTCTATGGAAGTTGTAGAAAAACAGGTAGATAACTTAAAAGAACTAGAAGGAATTACTTACGGATTTAGAATTTTATATTCAAACTGTCAGAGTATCAGGAATAAATGGAGTCAGTTCAACAGCCTTATTATAACCGAAGCAAATTTCCCGGATATTATAGTATTGACTGAAACATGGTTATGTCTCGAAGAGGAGAAATATTTCAATGTAAATGGATATGACGGTTACTTTTGTTCAAGAGTTAATACTAGAGGGGGAGGGATAGCTATTTTCATCAAAAGGCCTCTTAAGGCAAATATAGTGATGTCTATTAATGATACTAAAACACCCTATAATCTATTGCTTGTTGAGGTAATCGGTTTTAGTAAGGATTTCCAAATTTTAGCTTGCTACAACCCGAATGTGAATCATGGCACTGAATTTCTTAAAATTCTTGAGGATACTTGGATGAAGTATAGTAATAAAGCATGCTTTATAGTTGGAGATATAAATATAGATAAGTTAGGACAAAGTCGTCTAGCTGAAGAACTTGATAAATTATGTGTTTGTTTCAACCAGAATGCATGTAATACAATATATCCGACCAGAGTTACAACTGATAGATCATATCTATATTAACAAACAGTTGTTGCAACCTGTATAATGTATTCAGTGATTTTAGTGACCACAACCTTTTAGTATGCGACTTTGAAATTCCTATTACTGGTACTGCTCAAGTTCATAAAAGGCATAAGCAAATGCAAAGATGGAATTTACAAGCCATGGATTATTTTATGTCTGTTAATCCATTAGAGATCAAGGATGATGATAGCTGTGAAATAATAGTGGACAAATTGATCTATTATTTGGAAAACGTCAACAGTGAGACTAGGGACCTAAGATCGAGTCATAATACAAGTGGAAGATTAAGGCCATCTTCTCCATGGGTAACTCCAGATTTTTTAAAGCTAATTGATCAAAAGAACAGGTTATATAGTAAACTAAAAAGGCAGCAAATCAGAGTAAGATCTGGATGTGAGTATCAGTCAAAGGAGCTAATTGCAGACTATAATGCACACTGTAAGAAAGTAACAAAAATGAGAAGAGAACTAGAAAATGCATATTTTTTGAATAGATTAAACAACACAAATAATCACTGGAAAATTATCAATGAAATATTATCTACAGATACCAAAGCCAATAATAATAGTAATATTAACCTGGAAGTAAATGGTAATTTGGTTACAAATCCAACTGAAGTCTGTACAATTTTTAATGAATATTTCACAAGTATTGGTAAGTCACTTGCCGATAAAATTCCTATCAACGATTGCACCAAATCAGTAACAGGACCTGTCAACTCTATTTTTCTTGAGCCCACAGATGAAATTGAAGTCTCACGAATAATTAATGATCTTAAAAAAGTAGTAGTTTGGATGTTTCTGGCTTAAATAATAACATAATTAAGACCCTCTTTCATCAGTTAGTACCGTATATCACAAAATTAATAAATACATCCTTGAGCGAAGGGAAAATTCCTAAGAAGTTAAAAGTGGCCCGAGTAGTACCAATCTATAAGGGATCAGATAAACATGATGTTAATAATTATAGACCTATCTCAATACTTCCTGTTATTTCTAAAATATTAGAAAAGGTAGTGAAGGACCGGCAACTAAAATTTCTTCTTCGTAACCATTATTTTTATAAGCATCAGTATGGATTCATTCCCAACTCTAGCACAAACAATGCAGTGGAAGATATTATTGTTAGACTTCAAGAGGCTCTAGATTCAGGATTGCTTGCTTCAGGTTTATTTATAGATTTAAAAAAGGCTTTCGACACTGTGGATCACTCTCTACTGATTCATAAATTAGAATCAGCTGGTGTGAGAGGAACTGCACTTCACTGGTTTGTAGATTACCTTAAAGACAGGGAACAATTTGTTAGTTGCATGAATGCTGAGAGTAGTTGCCAAGCAATTACTATTGGGGTGCCACAGGGATCTGTTTTAGGCCCAATATTATTTTTAATATTTATCAACGACATTGGTAGACTAAATTTAAACGGTAAGATATCCCTATTTGCTGATGATACCAATATATTCTATGTTGGAAAGTCTGTCCATGAACTCGAACAGAAAATGCAGAAAGATGCACATCTGATTCTATCATGGATACATGAAAACCGTCTAACAGTTAACTTGAGTAAAACTAACTATATCGTCTTTCACAAGTCTTCCTACAACCTACCTTTAGACATGCAATTATTCTTCCACGACCAATGTCTACCCCGAGTTAAATCTACCAAATTTTTGGGATTAGTCATTGATGAGCTACTCTCATGGGATGATCATGTCAAAGCTATTGGTGGAAAAATAATTCCAGCTATAGGAGTTCTAAGCCGAGTAAAATACAAAGTTTCTCGAGCACTACTGAAGTCTATATATCACGCACTTATTGAAAGTCACATTGCATACATGATTCACATTTGGGCCTGTTGCAGCAAAGGATTATTCAATAAAATTAATATATTACATAAAAGGGCTTTGAAAATACACTTCAATCTTCCCATGTTAACACCTACAATTCAATTATACCAACAATGTAATGCCCTATCACTAAATTGTCTCCGTCAAAGAGCCTCAGTAATAATGATATATAAAATTAAACATAAAATAAACCAATTAAAATATCATACTCACAACCAATTCAGATACTCACACATCACCAGAAATGCAAGCAATATCCACTATAATGTAATAAATACCAGCAGGTTTGGAAATAATTCACTATGGCATTACTCATCATCTATATATAATAGACTGCCTGATGGCCTGAAAAATATCTCCTCACTGAGAACTTTCAGGAAAGAACTGTTTAAATTCTTAATGGATTCAACAATGTAACTTACATATAATTTCTAAAATACCATTGTTACCTTGATGTACTGCACTATCACGAGCCTCGGCTCAGGTGCCCCTTATGAGATAATAAATAAATAAATGTTAAAAAATGTAGACAGCTATTGGGTTAGAATTATATTTGTCATTTATAGAATGCAATGCGGATTGTGAATCACTGAAAATCCTCACTCTTTTATTGTTAGCTTTAACCCATTCTATTGCACACTTTAAGGCCCAAAGCTCTGCCTGGAAAATTGAACAACTGGGAGAGAGCTTATACTGAGCTGAAAATATTTCAGTATCATTCTCATAAACGACAAAGGCACAGCCAACACTGTCATTTCCATCAAAGCTTGGTGTACGGGAGCCATCAGTATAGATGAAACAGTCATGGGTGCTGAAACAATTTTTATGCAGAAGTTTATAGAATTGACTAGGATGAGAAGATTCCAAGAAATGGCACTTTTGCTCCACGATAATGTCGAAAATCGGCATAGGAGATGTTCTATTCTTCTTCAGTAATGTCAGCTCAGCTTTCCCTATTCCTGTTAAACATAGTGGTTCTATTCCAGCAATTACAAGTGCTGCATCTGTAGATGTAGTGCGGTATGCTCGAGAAATTCTTAGAGCGAAACCTCTTTGGATTTGTAATAACTTAACCCGAGCCCATTTCTTTTCTAGGGTTGTACGGAAAGCGGACACGCAGTACAGAATCAAAGGCACAAAAGCTGTATAATATATTATTCGTAAAACATCGGAGTTCAGACCCCAAGAAGGTCTACAAGCAATCGCAAGACCTTGTAGAAGCTTGCTTGATTTCAATTTTAATCTATTTAAATGTGCTCTGAATGTCAGGTTTTTGTCAAGCACAACGCCCAAATAAAGAAGTTGATCATCTGATGTTATTCGGTGGCCCTTCATAATGATTTTGGGTTTTTCTACTTTTCTTCTCCTTGTGACGAACATGGCTCTAGTCTTAGAAGGATTGAATTGAAGTTTGTTTACAGAACCCCATAGAGACAAGATGTGTAAAGCAGAGTTTGTTATATAATTCAAATTCTGCACATTATCTGATTCAGTTAGGAGAAGAGCATCATCAGCATGAGCAATAACATTACACCCTGTCGGAAGAGGTAATTGTAGGAGTTCATCATACAAAATGTTCCAAAAACCAGGGCTGCATGCTGATCCTTGAGGGCATCCCTTATTAATACATCTTGTAGAAATTGCAGTTCCGATCCGAAGTTTCACTTTTCGATGGCTAAAGTAGGCTTGTATTAAACTGTACACATTCTTTGGGCAATGTTTTCCTTTTAACTGTGATAAAATTTTAGGCCACCAAGCATTATCGAAATATCCAAAGATACCAATACGGCCACCTTTTTCATTGAGAATATGTTGCGAATCCAATCAACCACATATAGTACAGCATCTTCGGTTGATTTTTAGGGCGTGAAACCATACTGCTTTTCACTTAAATGGCCATGACGATACATGTGATACATAACGCGATCAATTATTAGTTTCTCGAAAATTTTCCCTAGTATTGGTAGGAGGCAAATAGGTCTGACTGATTTAACAGTACATATTGTTAAGGAACTGTCCTTTGGAATTACTTCAACTATTGCTATTTTCCAGGAGGTAGGAAAGAAATGCAGGGCAAGGCATTTGTTAAAAAGTGCAACAAAAAAGCGAGGAAAACATAGGTGTACGTTCTTAATTATGTTAGCAGATATGCCATCCCATCTGGGAGCTTTCTTGTCATCTTGTAAAAAGATGATTCGGTCTACCTCTTGATCTGTGAAGGGTACGTCATCTGCAGTGACAGGTGGTAGTTGAGAATATATCCTAATCGCTCTTTGTGATTCTGTGTCATTACTTTCATCAGGAAAGAATCCGTTAATTAAAACTTCAGCGGTATCTTGAAACGAAGTGGTGAATCCATGTTCAGTCTCAATTGTAGTAAGATTGTTATTCAGATCATCTGGCCTCCTTGATAATTTGTAAACAAGTCCCCATAGGTTAGTTTTTGTAGGAAGTGAACAAAATTCTTTCCACCTGTCTAATTTCCTTTTTAAAATCATTATTTTGTATTCATTTTTAACCGTTAAATATATTTCTTCATATCTTTGACTTAACAGTGGACAACGACTACGCTTATATCGTATATGACAGGCTAGAACACGTTTCCGCATTAGAGAAAGTTCATTATTCCACCAGAAGTTTTTACTAGGTGTCTGAGAAAGTTTAGGTAAATTAACTTCAGCTAAATTAATTATATCGTTGTTTAATTTGTTTACAGCTTGATCAAGCTCGTCCACCGAACTACAGGATGCTATGTCTCCCATCACTTTCTGCAAATTTCTTTTGGCAGATAAATGGAAATGATCCCACTTTACATTCTTTGTCTTATAGATGCGAGTTATGTAATTGGAAGCTTGTACAGTAGGTATTTCTGCTGTAGGTTGTAAAGATATCATTATTAAAGCATGATCAGAGAGCATTGGTGTATCGCTTACATTCCAGTCGTAAATAAATGGAAGAAGTGCAGGACTACAGACACTAACGTCTAAATAACTCTGAGAGTTAGAACGTATATATGTTGGTTTATCACCTTTGTTTAAGACAGTTAAATTTTGTGCGCTGCAGAAATCATAGAAAAGTCTTCCTCGAGCATCTTCAACGGGGCTACCCCAGGAACTATGTTTCGAATTAATATCACCTGTTATGAGCAGAGGTTTCCCTCGTAGGTCTTCACACACACGCTCCAAAAAACTTAAATCCACATTAATGTCCTGTTTGGAGTCGAAGTACACATTACATACATAAAGTTCCCTGCAGTTAAAAGTTGTGCATACAACAACTCTGTCTGCAGCACAGTATTGCCCTAAACGGATGACGGTCTTGGATTTTGTAACTATAGCCGCACGAATTCGCTCTTCAGGCGTAATGTTGCTTGAAGTATAAATATGAAAGTCTAGTCCGAAGCCAATAACTTTTTTGTTTCTTATATTGGGTTCTTGCAAACAGAGAACTGTCCTCTCAGTATGGTCAAAATTTAAAAGCAGTTCTTGAGTTGGTACCAAAGATTTATGTAAATTTAGTTGATAAACTAACAATTCAGCCATAATTAATTTTCGATTTAACGATATTAAATATTTTCTTGTATATCGGACAGTCTAATGATGTAGCTGGATGATGATAATCTACAGTTTCAGGCAGGTTTCTCATAACGTTTCTATGATTTTGAAATTTACAGTTTACGCACTTGGTCTTGCTTCTTGGGCATGTGTTGATATCATGATTATCTGAGCACTGTGAGCAGCACTGCTGCTTTTCACAGTTAGGGGAGAAATGCCCATACCCATGACACTTAAAACAACGAATAATCGAGGCATATTCACGGAACTTACATCTGGTGTAACCTACATAGAGCTTCTCACAGCTGTGTATGGCTCGGAAGATAATAGGACTGACTTCGATTACAGCATATTGTGTTCTGCCATCTCTAGACCATCGCATGAAACACGCCTTTATATCTTCACAAACATCAGTGATTACTTCCTTAACTACAGCAGTCTGCTGTACGATACAATCAACGAGTTCATTCTGAGTCAGGTTAACCTCTAAATCATGAATTATAATGCGCGGATTCTTCTTTCGTGGAATACTAGCTTTCAGGTGAGGGTTACTAGTCTCTATAGCATTTGCCATTATATTACATTCTTTTGCATTCCTAAGTTCTACAACTAAGCCTTTATTTCTTATTTTTTTAACCCGATTTACTCCAACCTGCAGTGCCCTTGTACTGGTTGTAGATTGCAGTAATTTCAGTGTCTGCTCAGAATCCTTTACTACGGTTGAGTCTTTAGGTGAAATCATTACAACATGTTTTGTGAAACTTACGGGTTGTTGTTGTTGTCGTTGCTGTAGTTGTAGGGGTGGTGGTAGTGTAGGTTGTTGAACGGCATCAGAGTAATAAACCTGAGTTGACGAGTCTTGTTTACTTTTCGTCAGCACTCCTTTGAAGGTGTCCAGTGTCTGTTTTATGGCATCGATGGAAGAAAGTAAGTCACCCCAGTTTTTACTTTTGCGTTTGTCCGCATTTAAGGCATTACAAATTAAATTTAAATGACTTTCGGCAGAGAGGTAAAGGTTTTCAACATCAACATTCACCGCCATTTTGTTTATCCCATTGATGTATTTAAACCATTAAAACCCCTTGTGAATTTTACCTACTGGCACAATCCCAATAAGCTCGTCCAGCGGCTACGGTTGTTGCATGCTTCTCGTCAAGCCGGCCATACCGGTCACGATTGGGAAATTCAAGAAATTGAACAAGAACTTCGAAATGCCAAAATTATTGTTTAAGCCCTCACCCATTAAAATGGGTATTGCTCATGAGTTGCATCGTCCAGCTAGGCGTCACTATCCGCGACTCAAGGTGATTTCACGTGGTGTGGATGAACTTTGGCAGGCTGACTTGGTTGAAATGATACCCTATGCTAGCGTTAACGACGGTGTACGCTATATGTTGACCGTCATTGATGGGTATTCCAAAATGGCCTTTGTTGAACCTGTGCGTCGCAATTCTGGTCCACTAGTCACCAAGGCCTTTCAACATATTATTCAACAATCCAAACGTCAACCTCAGTTACTACAAACCGACCAGGGAAAATAATTTTTCAACAAGGATTTCTCCAGTTTTCTCAAATCTAAGGATATTCACCATTACACCACGTACAGCAATCTCAAAGCCAGCGTGGTCGAGCGGTTTAACCGAACATTGAAAACGCATATGTGGAAAGCGTTTACTGCTCAGGGCTCTTATCGCTGGTTGGACATACCAGTGCTAGTGTCACATTACAATGACACCAAACATAGAACCATTGAGACCAAACCACGGCTCGTGACCAAAAATATTCAGCGATTGGATAAACTGTTTAACCCCATAAAAACAGCTGACCCTAAACGTCACCGACTGAAAATTGGGGATTTTGTTCGTGTGAGCAAATTTAAGTCTGCCTTCAATAAAGGCTACACACCTCAGTGGGGGACTGAACTATATCGAATTCGTCAAGTCAACTTGGACCAGTCACCTATTTACTCCAGGACCTCAACCATTAACCCATAAAAGGTAGATTTTATCTCCATGAACTTCAGAAAACAGCGTTTCCTGAACATTATGTTGTGGAAAAAGTGTTGAAACAAAAAGGAAATGAACTATATGTAAAATGGTTAGGATTTAACTCTACCTTTAATTCTTGGGTCAATAAATTACATGTTGTGTGATCCTATGCACTTTTTTATTTATTTATTTTATTGAATCATGTTGTACGAAAGCTCTATGTTTCTCTTTCTCTCTCCACACCTGCGTCTCACTCCTTCACTCCATGTTTATATACAACTCGTTCAGCTATTGGCTGTTATGGATTCTCCACCCCCCCCCCCCCCTCGCCTAGCCCCACACCTCTGGCCCCGCCCCTCGTCCCTCACTGCTTTGCAGCGGTCACGTGATTTCCTGTTGTGTAGAAGTTTCCTTCCTCTCCCCTCTCACCCGCTTCTGATCGGGGCCTGGCTGACAGGACGTGAAATATTATCTCCATTACAGAGTTGTCAGATTGTTACAACCTGTTATCACCTGACACCAATGTTGTCAGCTCTCAACCACATTCCTTTCTCTTAGCCAGCTAGCCAGGCTCCAAGAAGGCCTCTCGAGCAGATATTCTGTTTTCCGTTCTGGCTGCCAGCCAGACATACAAAACCAAGTTCTGTTTTTAACAACTATAAAAGCCTTGCTTTTATTCGTCTGATACCATTATGAATTTGTCGGGTTACTGATCAACAATTACTAACATGTTTAAAGATCACCATAAGGGGATTTTCGAAATATTGGTCTCTGTCCATACGTCATAGAAAATATCGAAAAGCGATCCCTCGCCCTGCTGCCCCTCGAACTAGCCATCTCCTGTTTTCACCATGGTCGATCATAGCCTCATTGTAACACATGCCCAACGGTATCGTCTCTCTCTGTCTACAAACACTATTTTATTTTTTAAAGTAGGAAAATTAAAATGCATAGTTTTTGTCCTAGAGACTTGACATTTATTTACATGGTAGATGGGTAGGGACCTTTCATTTATGTCAAACAAACTTATTTGTAAACTTGTTAGTTTACAAAATATAGGAATTTCATAATTACACTTTTTTCAATAAACCTTAAAAATAAAAAAGTTTTATTGTAAAAAATAAAGTTCATAAAGACCATTCGTTTGCACGATGGCACAACGTTCTATCATGTTTGGTTTGTAACCAATCACCTACTTTCAAAAATATTTTTTTTCATTTTTTTTTTCAAAATACCAACACACATTCAGCGCAAAGAGGGCCTCAGCTCGAGTCCTACGACACTTCATTCGTTAAAATCCGACCATCCGTTCGCCAATGTTTGCCAGAAAGTAGGCTATCATTTTTTCCTCCTACACCCTTGAAACTTGCTGTCCACCTAGAGGGCATAGCCACCTTTCATTAACGTCAAACTTTTTTTTCTCCAAAATACACCGTTTCCAAAATAGCGCCAATTTCAAAATCAAGAATTTTCAAATAAAAAAAAATACCAACACACATTCGTAGCAAAGAGGACGTCACTCCCAACGCCAACAACACCTCGTTCGTTAAAATCCGATCATGCGTTCGGGAGATATCGGCAAAGTTTATGTGAATGTAGGAGACTAAACAGAACCCCCCGTACCACACTACTCTTTTTGTATTTTTTCCCTAGAGACTTGAAATTTAATTTGGCGGTAGAAGGGATAGGGGCCATTCATTTATGTCAAACAAACTTTTTTGTTAACTTCCTAGTTTCCAAAATATAGGAATTTCAAAATTGGACTGTTTTCAAAAAAAAACATCAAAAATAAAAAGTTTTGTTATAAAAGATAAATGACTTAAGGACCATTCGTTTCAACTATGGCACAACGTTCTATCATGTTCGGTTTTCAAACTATCGCCTACTTTCAAAAACAAAAATTTTGAAAAAATATAATACGTGGTCCATAGCAAAGCCCCCGTCAGCTCGAGTCCAACAAGACCTCATTTGTCAACATCCGACCATGGGTTTGCCAACTATCACAAATATTACATGGCTGAGGCTTAGTAGTGGGGCAAAGAGGGTTCTAGAGTGCGTTAGAACTCTTATCACCCCCCTACTCAAGTACAGGTGTATTTTCCAGAGTTGGAATCTGACAGTTCGGCGGAGAACCGTTGAACTAAAGGCAGCGTTGCCACGTATGTTACTAGCCAGCACGTGCGTACTTCCACCCTCCCGTCCTTTTCCTCATGCTCATAATATCATTAGCATCGTTATTACATTTATTACATTTTCACTCAGATGGTTTTCAAAAATCTTAAACAAAGCAATGCTTAAAACTGTTCGGTGCACACTGTAAAATAAAATAATAGCCCGCCAAATTGAGGAGAGTCCTAAAATATTGTAATGAATAGCGATAGCAATATTACCGGTACGAAAACCGGTAGCCTACAATCATAAAGCAAAAATGTTCAAAGCGAAACGACAGAACGTGATTGTTTCCGTGTTATTTAGCAATTTATATCTCCTGTAGGATAAGTTTCAAGGCACAAGAAACATATAAATGTATTACGAAGTATACGTTCATTGTATAGGCTATTAACTCACCCTTTAGAAGACAGAAGCAAATCACTGAGAAAAGGCTCTATCCCATCCATATCATCATCATCATCTCGGTCCTCTCCATCACTGGATCCCGCACTGGTGGGTGAGGAATCGCCGAGGGAAATTATGAGGTCGTCCACAGCTGTGCCAATAACACCTTCACGTTCCCGCGCTTCGCTTAGTACTCTTTCCACATGCGACACCACATTCGCCCAGTTTTCAGCTGTCAACACCCTCGTCCTAATCGCAACCTATGCTGCCAAGACCTGTACCATGGAAAAAGTCGTCCAACCCATCGCGTCACCACTCGCAAACAAAAAGAAAGCTACGGGTAACCTTTATCTAATTCACACGAACCTAAGCTTAAACTTACACTAACACTATATAAATAAATAACGGACACTAATGAATTATAAATATAAAGTATAAATCCTACACGAGAATGTAATTAACTAATTAATTAAATACAATTATAACGCAGCATGGTCAGTTTGCACTCGAGAGGCAACCAAACAAGGGACTGGTCAAGTGACAAGCACGTGGCCAAAAAGCGTCATTCAAATTGGCAGCGCTGTATGGTTTCCATGGCAACAAGCCTTGCGTAGGATCTAGTCGTCAACTCTTTTTGCCCACTAGCGCCGAAATGTCAGATGTCAGATTCCAACTCTGGATAATACAACTGTAGTTTGTTATGGTCGTTTCTGTTACGAAGTTTCACTAATATTACTCGTTTAGGAGACACTCGTCTCTGGAATATTCAAGAAAGGCCGATTCTCTAGTTCTTATTTCATAAGTTGAACGCCTAAAAACAAAACCACAATTCGAAATAATAATTAAAATAATCACGGACGATTCATTGCCAATGAAAATCAAATGGAGATTCGCGGACCGGAAGTTCTCTAAGCACACATGCCATTTTAACTCGCGGATGCTCTAAGTATTTGAAGCCATTCTCAGTGTTGCCTAGTTCTATTAGAGAAAGCTTTTTAGTCAGTCAATTGGCAACCCCAGCTATCCGATATGACATCTAGCGGTAAAAATGAGAAACTTACCAAGTAGGGTACATTTGTAACGTGGTGACTGTTTGTATATGGTTTCTTGTATTCGTAAGCAGATCGAGGTAAATTCTTCGTTTCTTTATACATAAGTAATAAGTTTTACTCGTTGATGGAGTGTAAAATGAGTAAAAGCAAAGCATATTGCTCAGTTTACGGCTGTAAGTCGATGCAAAAGAGGGCTGCGGATATAAGTTTTCATCACTTTCCAAAAATGTAAATAGCAATAGCCGAAAGGTGACGATACCAAATAAATAGTCTACGGGCAACAGGAGCGGGTTGGACCACTCACCACTACACTCACTGACGACAGGATGGGTTGTTCACTGTTACGCCGAGCCAAGCCGCACCTAGACAGCCAAGCACGGTCTCGCCGAGCCAAGCCGTACCAAGACAGCCAAGCCTGCATCAGCCGAGTACAGCCAAGCTTCATCAGTCAGGTATCCTTCCCCCTCCCTAGTTCATTTCCAACTACCCTACCAACCGCCATCACCTCGTTCTGCGATATCCGAGCCATTCCACTACGAGTCATATAGGCCTAATTTGACTTCGCAAGGTAAATATCTACTCTGCGAGAACCTGCTACCAGTCCGATATTCAACACCAAACCCACCAGCTAACCATCCAAATCAAGCAATTCCTGTGTCCCCCGAGCTTTAATAGGCTACAAGTTCAACTCATCCCTTCGTCCCACCATGCAGCAAATAATTTCTACAGTCTATGGTACAGTGAGCAAACTCAAATATAGCTTTTAAACGTAACAGCGCCATGACTCGAACTGCTCAAAAACAAATATCAGCAGACAACCGATGCTTGATAATATGCAATTGACACATAAAATCCGGTGGAACACACAAATTAGATCCCGTGTATCGCACAGTTATACATATATACAATCAAAAATAACACTGTCATTATTTTAGGGACCACATTTACTGATTATAACCGAAAAATAAAAAGTGTTCCGTATCAAACACGTGTTATTGAGTATTTTTACCCTACTTATCCAGACCGACCGCAGCGCCCCAAGTGTTAGTTTGAGTTGCCAATAGAATTATGTCGATTTTAGTTGAAAAAGGATTTCTTTACTCATTTAAAGGGATCTTAGATGCGATCTAGGAGAAATTGGATCTGGGGGTTGGTTACCCTGCTATACAGCACTAGTTCCGCGGTCTTTTTAAGGTTGTTGACGGATTGTTTTCCACATTCCAGTTTCCTGTCGATGTAAAGCTGCAGCAGTTTATCGGGACGTACAGCACGGCAAATAGCCTACTATTACTTACCGTACTATCGAAACGCTCGATTGTCAGGCGAAATCCGATAGTGTTGGGTTGTTAGGCTAGGAGCATTTCTTGTTGATCTTGTCGTGTATTTGGTAAGCATTAAATTGGATTAAACCTCTGCTGTGTCAGTATTTTACTAGGTAGGCCTACTCTCTTGGAATGTTTTCTTGTACGGGTAATGTGTTTTGTATAATGATTATTATCGTTCCGTTAAGAAATAAGCGAACTTTTGTAGTATGTTATTTTGTGATAAAATATCTTGTTTCTTTCATGTTAGGGTGTATCAACACTTATTTTCCCGTATAATAATGTAATTGGGCACAATTTGTGTTGACCAACTGGAAAGCTTGTTTAATAGAACAGGGCAACACTGAAAAATGGCTTCTAATACTTCAATAATGATATCCCTACGTAATATAGCCTACGGTACCCTACACGGCGGAAAAATGTAGGGTACCACTTTCAAATACGGTAGGCTGTCTAATCTCTTCGTAAGCACCGTAAAATAGGGTGAAAAAAAACCACTTTTTAAGTTCGTGGCAATTCCACAGTTCGAACGTAAAATTCAGACAGTATTTATGATTATTTTACGGTAAAAATTTAGACAAGGTACTTTCAACAATTAATTATTTTACATACCGGTACCATACCGTATTTGAATGTAATTCCCAACTGGAGTGGGTTTGAACCTTACGGTACCAACGACCGTCCTAGAATTGGTTTTACACGTTTTGATTGTAGTTTGATATTGGAACTATTCAGTCAGTCAACACAATATAATCTCAGTTACTGAGACATGCAAAACAATAATCTGAAACTAATTACGGTAGCCTACATGCGATTAAAAATTATTTGTTATGGTTTTCGATTTTCAACTCTGGCAACTGCCGAGACAGTGCCTTCTAGGCTACGGCCGCTTTTTTCAAACTCCTTGCTGAGTTTCATCTTCGTTTCGTATCCCAATAATTAAAATAATTACCATACATCTAGTAAAAGTATTCCTTTTCATTCGGTCAACACTAATGTGCCCAGTTGAATTGGGCAGAGATTGCCCAATAGTTTTCTGCATTCATATCCATTAACCTGAAGAAATATATTAACATGAATTAAATATGCTTTTTTCAAAATATATACAGTATACAAGTCTCGAAAATTTTTCCGTATCTCATCAACTCGTATGGCAACACGATAGGATTAGACTTGAATTGATCATGTCCCCCAGAAGATGAAACACGGAATGAAAATCATATAGGCCTATTATCCAAATGCAAGTGTAAAGGCCACAATCTACTTTCATTCAGAATTAATGGCTTGACATGGTTTCAAATTATGAAATATTTAAACAAATAAAGTACAGTAGAACAAGAGCATCAGCTTATCCTGGGTCAGATGTGTCATCTGATCAAATATTACTTGTAGCTACTATAAAAGCAAAACTTGTAAAACACATAAAAACAAACCTGCAAAAGATAACTTATGACAAACTCAGGCAGCCTGAATTGTGCAGTGACTTGGTCATGGCTATCAACAGTCAAATAGTGACAACAATGACACCACTGATTGTTCAAGAAAATTGTACCATGATATGGGAAGAGATGAGATTACAAATATTATAATAACCACTGCTCAAGATAAACTAGGTTATAAAACAAGAGATAAAAAAAGAAAAATGGATGTGAGATGAAATTCTCTCATTAATGGATGAGCGCCGAAAGTATAGAGCACAATCAAATATACAAAATTTTAATAATATTCAGACACTTATAAGGACAAAGATCAGGGTAGGGAAAATGGTTACAACGTGAATGTGAAGAAATCGAACGCTTACAAACTTCACATGACGATTTTCATTTACATAAACAAATTAAAGGAAACTGCTGGGATATATAGAAGAAAAACCATCTCCTTAACAGTAAACGAAGATGATAAAATTGTTCTTGATGTTGCGGAGAAGAAAAGTATATGGGAAGACTACATTAGAACCCTCATCCCAGATGATAGACCAAATGTTGAAATTCCTCAGAATGATAATCTAACAGGACCTTCAATTATGAAAGAAGAAATCGAGAAAGCCAAACGTAACTCAAAAACTAATAAACCCACAGGACCTGATGAAATTCACTGGAATTCATTGAACTTCTTGATGAAGAAGGAATCGGCGTCTTACACAAACTTTTTAACAAAATTTATGTTACTGGTCAATACCCTGGCCAATGGCTGTTATCAACCTTCATCCCATTATCTAAGAAGAATGCGCGGAAAGTGAAGATCATCGACTCGTTAGTCTTATGAGTCATTCCTTAAAAATATTTATGAAAGTCATCCATCAAAGGTTGTATGAAAAATGTGAGGCACAGTTTGGGTTTCAGAAAGGTTTTAGTACAAGAGAGGCAATAGTTGCTCTACAGGTTCTGGTGCAAAAATGTTATGAACAGAATACAGATGTAGGTCTTTGTTTCATTGATTATGAAAAGGCCTTTGATAGGGTACAACATCACAAACTTCAGGAAATTCTAAGACTATTGAATATAGATTAGAAAGATATCCGTTGTATAGAAAATGTATATTGGAATCCGAAGGCACAAGTTAATTTTGATAATGAGATCACTGACTTGGTTAATATTTGTAAAGGAGTCCGAAGAGAGTGCGTTCTGTCACCTCTGTTATTCAATTTGTACTCGGAGAGTATCTTTCAAGAAGCACTTGGTGATGTAGCAATAGGCATAAAAGTTAATGGAGTCATCAACAACATTCGCTATACTGATGATACAGTCATTAATTATGAATGGTATAGTACCAAAGGATCAGCCAATTAAAGGCTTCCCGTTTCAGAGTGAACCCCAACAGATGGTTAGATTTGAAATTAAGTTGAGCGTTAAAGTCCAGGTTGAAATTCATTTAAAGCAAATAGCAAGAAAGAGAGAACAAGTTGCTTAAACAGGTAAATATGAGATTTGGAAAACAGTAACATAACAACAACCAATAAATAGTAGTTTCACTTTCTTGTAAAGAATGTAAGTGAACTTGATTAAGGCTATTACATCAATACGACGAGTTATCATTTGAGAGCGGTATCGACTTCGAACACTCGCCGAACTTTTCTCCATGCATGATCGTGCACATTTTCACGGCTGCAGGAAGAAGTAATTTCTCACCAATAATATGTGGTGGTTTGGATTGTGCAATTAATAGGATACCTACAGGGATGCTCTTAGCACTTTCTTAGGAACTGTTGCATGCTTTTCTAGGAATCTAATATTTCCTTTTAGTTGTTGCTCGTGGCACTTAAAAAATGCTAAAGGTTTACTTACACAGTCTGGATGTTTAGTCTGCAAGTGTCTCTTTAAGTTTCACAGGCTTCA
This sequence comes from Meconema thalassinum, assembly GCA_946902985.2. Taxonomy (NCBI): domain Eukaryota; kingdom Metazoa; phylum Arthropoda; class Insecta; order Orthoptera; family Tettigoniidae; genus Meconema; species Meconema thalassinum. Next base: position 1,169,708,228 of record OX336388.2, read on the forward strand.
AACTGTCGTTTGCTAAAATCTCCAATCAAAGAACGCATTGAGGTTGTTCCTGATTATTATTCGAAAGAATGCTGGTAAAGCCTAATGTCAGATAATAGTCTTGATATTTACGCACTTTCACTTTGTGTGTAGAATTAATAATCCTGATGGGAGCAGAAGTAGACGCTGAAGAACAATGGACTTCGTTTAAATTCGAACCTTGTTCTTTCATGGGGTCTCTTTTTACCACTTCTAATAAACCACTTATCCATGTGTAATGGTATCACTCGTATCAGTTTATTGTTAAGTTGGCTAACCACGCACTAGAATTCACCTGTTCACTCAATGTCTTTGAAATGACTGGAAAGGCCTATCTGAATTCGAATAGGCAACGGAAGAAATAGAAGAATCCATTCTTGAAAGGAAGTGGCGGTCACATTGTCAAGCGGCTTATTGTCATTATGTGTTTGGTAAGGAGATGTCACTGTGGGTGGCGAGTGAAGGGAGCTGTGTGGGAAATTTTACTCGCCACCTTTTCTCAGAATTCCTGCTGGCAGGATCTACTGGTCAGTTCTTGTGAAATAAGACAGCAAAGGTACGAGTTTATTATTCTTGAATGGTCTTGGGAGCTACCTGTCTGATAGGTTCATGAATATGAGGATAGTAATATTGTTCCAGAATATGAGATATAAATACACTGAAGAAAATGGAAATTGCAACACCATGAAGGCATCGGTTGTTTATGTTGATTTTCAAGATATGGAACGATGCCATGTAGGTATGTAAACGATCAGTTTCAGACCCATTGGATTGTTGCTAGAGGTCTCCCTAAGTGATTGGTCACGGAGGAATTAACTCCAGTATACGGACTCTGGTGTAGCATAGTTGACTTGCAGTCTGTGCAGTGAAGTGTTCCCCGTCAAACATGTCTCGACGACAGAGAAGAGCACGCTATCAACAACTGTCGCCGTTTGAGAGGGCTCGGATAATTGGGCTGTGTGAGGCTGGATTATCACTAAGGACTGTCGCTGCATGTGTTGGCCGACAGGCATCTATGGTACAACGTGTATGGCAGCAGTGGTCAAATGAAGGTACCCACACTTGTAGACCTGGCACAGGCCCAGCGCGACAGACAACTGTGAGAGAGGATCGCCTCATCATTCAGATGGCCCGGATGGAACCCCATGCAACAGCAGCACAAATTCGAGCAGCTGTGGCACCCCATGTTACACAACAAACAGTTGGTAATCGCCTGCGTGCAGCTGGCTTACGATCCCATGTCCCTGCAGAAGGTGTTCCATTGACCCCACAACAGCGACGTGTAAGGCTGGCATGGTGTCGAGAACGATCGACATGGGGTCGTCTTTAGTGATCAATCACGCTTGTCTTGCCCGCAGTGATTGCCGGAATCATGTGCGCCGACGTACCGGGGAGAGGGGCCGCCCAGACCTTATTGTCGAGAGGCACACAGGGCCAACACCAAGCATCATGGTCTGGGGAGCTATTGGCTTTAATGTGAAATCACAATTAGTGCTTGTTGAGGGCACTATGACAGCTCGACAGTATGTTGATAGGGTATTCAAACCAGTGGTTGTCTCTATGATGGCGAACATTCCTAATGGGATGTTTCAGCAGGACAATGCCCGGGTTCACACTGCACGCATCTCCAGAGAGGCTCTCCACGACATCACAACCTTAGAATGGCCCGCCAGATCCCTGGACCTCAGTCCTATTGAGCATGTGTGGGACGTGATGGGTCGACAACTGGCCAACCATCCTCAGCCACACACAACTCTGGAACAACTGACCCGTGCAGTGCTGCAAGCATGGGCCACAATTCCTCAGGAAGCGATCCAGGGCCTTATTGACTCCATCCCTTGCCGAATTCATCAATGTATTGCAGCTCATGGTGGGCACATCCTGCATTGATTGTTGTCCAAACTTGCGGTCAGAGGGACCTGAAAGTGTAATCATCGAATCACAACCAAACTCTCGTCCTGCATGTTCAATTGCAGCAATGTAGCACCACTCCTTCTGGGTGTTGCAATTTCCATTTTCTTCAGTGTATTTCAATCAAAGCCCCCCCTTTAGCACTCTCTGCGCCCCCCTAGGGGGGCACTTTGAGAACCCCTGCCATAGAGTGCCACTGGCCTTGTAAACTTTTCCATTCAGGTGGATAGGTATTTTCTTATCACACAGTAGTCCAGTGACTTGGCGCCATTTCAGCTGCGCAGTATTTACTCGTGCTCGGGAGTCGAGAATGGTCTCGCCATCCGAAGTGATGAGAGAACCAAGCTACTTAAATTTAGTGGTTTTATTGAGTTAATAATCTTCATTGTTAATGGTGCCATTGGTCTGTGTGCCACATTGCAGGTATTCATATGCTGAGTTTTAAACCATTTTTGCCCAGGCGATCTTTCCAGCACAGAGCATAATTCTCGAGATTTAAAAAAAATCAACATTTTAGTAAGAAGCACACACATTTGTAATAAAGGTGTCTCTCTTTCTTTCTTTCTTTCTTCATAAATAATGCACAAATTATATACAGTATATAAATGTAAAATTTAAACAATGTTACGTTAAAAAAATCCATTTAAGATGTTAGGCTTAAGAAAATTATCAAAAATAGTGTTGAAAGTGCTATACTAATTTTGTGTTTAAGATACATTGATAGGCGGATAAAGGGGAATAACTGTGCCAAAACATGTATCATTAGATCAATTAAAGTGTTGACAAGGCGGATCATGTAACCTACTCAATCTTCTCCTCCTTCTCCTCCTCCTCCTCCTCCTTCTTCTGCTTCTTCAATATGGAACCAAAATATCAAGGTGTTTACTGTACCATGATTAAATATCCATGATTATTGGTCGCTACTTGCTACCCCATATAGGATCATGCAAGGAATTTAACTACTTAATATTTCAGAACACACAAGTGAACAAATACTGTTCTTCCCTAACAAGCCAAATATCCATGAATAAATATATTTTTCTCTATTTCTTATACATTTCAACTCTTAATCCGTTTCAGGGCTAAAGAAATGGCAGGCGATCACATCACAACTCGGCAGAATTTAGCCACTGAGGAACAGATGTTCAAAAGAATAGCAAGTATAAAGAAGGAACTAGCTCTGGAAGAGAAGGCAATGGAGGACTACAAGACTCCGAATGCTTCGTCTGTGGGGAGCATCAGAAAACTTAAGAAGTAAACCCTCTATACATGTTGATTGTTCACTGGTATTGAGATACCCGTCGAAAAATTGCCATTACATTGCTAAATATTTTTAATTCTCTGTTTTGGGCTGCTGTGGACCACTTTACTTCAACCGTTTGCACCCTAGAGCTAAATATTTATGATTTATTTATGATTATATTTATGAATTTGTTTTGAAGCAACGTGATCAATTGTGGTCCTATCATTTCTTGAGCACACAATAGAAACTTAGCTTCGGTAAATCTTGTGCCAAGGTCGGGCGGGCAGCTGCAGCTAGTACGGAAGGTTGCAAGTTCGAATCCTGGTGCTGATGGCAGCTATCCTGAGTGTGGTTTTTCCCTGGGTTTTCCCACACTCCCTCCAGGCAGATGGCAGGTATAATACCTTCACTCAAGTCCCGGGGTACCTACCCCCATCCCTGTCCTAATACAGTTACACACACTAATACAGTTATCACAGGAATACAGGTTATCAGAAAAGTTCAACATGCACCCAACTACAGAGAGTTTAGTTTGTATGTAACGGAGACCCTCGCTCGCCCGTGGCGCGAGCCTGTCTCCCGCCACGCACTTTGCCGTTATGCGGCGCCCACGCGTCACTGAGTCATCGAGTATAGGAATTTGTACTTACCTAGTTCACAGCTGGTGCTGAAAATGTTCGCCATTCACTGCTACACATCGCTGGCACCTTTTTATGAAACTGGCATTTACTCTCTGAAGTTCCTCAGCACCGATTGACTGTATTTCCGCTGTAATATATTCTTTAAGCTCATTTATAGTGTGAGGGTATCTCGCATACTCTATTTTTAAGCGTCCCCCACAAATAAGTCACATGGTGATAAGTCTGGGCTTCGCGGGAGCCACACCTTCCGACTTATAATCCTCGGACCGAAAATGTGACGCATTTGTCATGGATGCTTCGGCAGTGTGAGCAGTGGCAGAATGTTGTTGAAAGTAACTTGACAATCGCTCTCCGTAAGTCAGTTCGTCAAAAAATTGGTCAAGGTTCACATTGAAGTACAAATTTAAGTACAAATTCCTATACTCGATGACTCGGTGCCACGCGAGCACCGCTTAACGGCAAAGTGCCTGGCGGGAGACAGGCGCGCAACACGGGCAAGCGAGGGTCTCCGTTACATATAAACTAAACTCTCTGTACATGGGGCTGATGACCAAGATGTCCCAAGTCTCTCAAATGAATTAACAAGTTATCCAGGATGAGCACTAATGAAGTGTGCACTCCATGGCTGGTCCAAGTCTTGGCATGGATATCAGAGAGGTTGGATAGGTAGATTGCCTCTCTTAACGTGGTGAGTTTCTGTTAAATCTTATGTTAAAATGTTATTTCTAATAATCTACTCTGATCAGGTATTAGACTCGAGCTTTCCAGAGGTCTGGCAGCAGCAAGCTTGTTGCAAGTGCACCAAAGCACAAGCCATTAGCTCCCAAAAATACTTATCGTTGCCGCTTGATATCTGCATGGTATTGTCGATTATAGTGATTAAAATTAGAATAACTTATGTTTGCTGGAAGAAGAAAAAAAAGCTAGTTCTAAAATGATTTAAGCATTCTCCTTGACTTCTGTAACTGATTGCTTTGCATGTGCATGTAGGAAGTCACCAAAGATTGATTGCACTCGGATTGTGTGCACGATTCAGCCATTTAGAAGTGTTCTATGTTTCTCTATTTCTAATACCAATGTAAAATGTTAGCTTTTATTAACATCTGTTGTGCTTTGATCTAGCACTTCAGCCACAGCTAATATTTCAATTTAAACTTTTCTCTTTTTTAGGTGGGGGCATGGGAGGCAACCATGTAAATGTTCAGGCATGCTCCACTACTCTCTCTTTAATCTGGCCATAAGTTCTGTTCAAAGATTTGAACAAGTATGTCAACTATGTTTTGATTCTGGGGTCTTTAGTTTGCAGCCTGCTGAACTGTTTAGTGTGGTGCTCCGTTGAATTTTCAAATCCCCATATACCTTTTTATTTTCCAATAAAAATGACTGACTTGCACTTAAAACTGTATAGAAGGTCTGTACATTTCTTTCATGAACTATTTAAATGCATTGAACAATGGATTTTTGGAAATTTCTGTAAAGGATGACCATTGCAAATAAAATTGGCCTTAAGATATATTTTGAAAAAAAAAAAACAGAAATCATGCCACAAAAGCCATCACCATTAAAGGAAATACAAATTAATGATACAAAAATTAAAATTGTAACACAATTCAAATATCTAGGCGAGTTATTAACAAAGAACTTAAATGAGAAAGCATCAATTCAATTAAGAACCAACAAGTTATCTAGGGCACAAAAATTAACATGGGAAACTTACAAAAAGAAAAGCTTATCAATTAATGCAAAAATTAAACATTACAATACAGTCATAAAAACGGAAGCCACATATGCAGCATTATTCCATATAAATGAACATTCTAAAACCGACAGATTACAGAAGATCGAAAGGCGAATTGGAAGAACTTGTATCAATAAAGGATATAAAAAAGATGGGCCATGGCGAATAATACCTAACAATATGGTCTATAACAGTGGTCGCCAAACTTTTGAGCCAGTGAGCCACCATAGCATTCATAAATCTTCTATGAGCTACCAAGGAATACTGGGCCAAAGAAAGTACGCAACATTGAATTAAAATTAAAATATTCTGTTTATTGCCTAAAAACATACATTTTTAGTATTAATCAAATGACAATGAAGATGGGAACTATTACAAAAAGTTTCTAAACTTACATTTTAATTAGAGGAGTGGAACTGTTTTTGGCCATCAAGTATCTTCTTGTAGTTTGGCGAGTATGTTGTAGCCGCCATTTTGATGCAGTTATCCAAGTGTTCATTGGTCAGTCTGTTTCTATATTTATTTTTAATGAACTTCATAGTGGAAATGATGATTCACATAAGTATGTAGAGCTGAACATTGCTTTCTATCTCAATTCTACTTGAACAAGAATTGGATATTTTTGTTAGGGAACTAGAGGCCAGATATTTCCAGTGGTAGAAAGGCTTCTAAGAGACGGATCATTTTAAAAATCAACACTGCAGCCTGATCTCCGAAATTTTTTACAATACAAATTGAGAAATCTTTTGCATCGATCTCAACAAAAGTGGAGTTGACGAACTGTGCCACAATCAATATGTTTTTATGTTCAACCCTGACTATTATATGTCAGAAAACTGTACTATAATGAGGCTCATTGTAGTACAAGTTTTCATTAAGGGACAGTTTCTCCCACCAATCAGAGCTCAAGAAACAGTTGTTTGACCAATTAGATAAGGATAGCATCGCACCTGCGCTGAGTTCCAAGGCCTTCTAATTTAAATTTTACTGCATGGCCTAGTGTCATAGTGGGGTGATAGAGGAGGCCATGGTCAAATACAAGGTATTCTCAGAGTCCCATGCGCTCTGTTCAGCACATCAAACTTGCAAAATCTCAACAGATATTTATGAATATTTATGTTCGAACATAAAATAGTTATAATAATCATCGTCGAACATAAACAGTCGTATGCAACTCGCCTATAATGGTAATTAAGACACTCGTATGGAAATTGTAAAATTCGCATACGCTCGTTTTATAAACATACTCGTGTCTTAATTATTGCCATTATAATCTACTATTAAAATCTGGGAATCGTTGATCAAATTGTTCTCTGAGGTCTGATAGAATATCCACGTATGCTTGGTTTTTCCTGGGGTGTTGTGGAGGGTTTTGTTTGTCAACGATCTGCTTCAGACTGGTCAAGTACTTGTATTCAAACTGGTTACAATTCTTTTCCCACAGCTCGAGCTTTTTTGAAAATGACGTCACACCTGAAATCATTCCACCAATGTCCTAGTCTGTGCCTTGAAGCTGAAAGTTCAAACCATTCAACTTTTCAGTTTTATCAGTGAGAAAGGCAAAATCTTGTAGCCATGTGGGCTCTTACGAGTTCAATGAAAGGCTCACCCCGTTCTTTGAAGAATTTTACTATTGCAGGAAGCAACTCTTTGAAACGTTGCAAAACTCTGCCTCTGCTGAGCCAACGAACCTCTGTGTGAAGCAACAGATCACCATACTGGCATTCTAACTCTTCTGTTAGTTCTCTGAACAGTCGTCTTAGAAGTGCATGCGCTCTTATTTTATTTACTACTTTGACAACTTTGTGAGGTTTGAAGCCATTTTTCAGTGTTGCCTAAGTAAACAAAAGTTTGGTGCTTTTCAGTCGGTCAACACGAATGTACCTAAAAAGAGCTGGGTTGTGCCCTAATCCTGAAATAAATTGCATGAGATTAATAAATACACTACTACACTTTGACAACTGTTTTCATGACATTGTTCATACTTAAGAACTTTTCACATAATGATTGCTGGTGTATTATGCAATGATAAGACACAAACTTTGGTATAACGCTGTCTTTTCGACACAAGGCAATAAATCCATTTTCCACACCAATCATTGCAAGAGCTCCATCCGTAGCTAGGCCCACCAACTTCTTCACAGAAATATTTTCAGACTCGATAAGCTTTTTAAATGCCAAAAATATATCCTTTCCGGTAGTGTGCCCGGTAAGCGGCACAACCTTTACCAGTTCTTCTTTTGTTTCAAAATTTTCGAAGACCATTCTTACAAAAACGGCCAATTGAGCTGTATCAACTATATCAGTTGATTCGTCAAGTTGTAAGGAAAAATAACTACAACGATCAAAGTCAGTTTTCAGTTGTGAAACTACATCAGAGCCCATAGCTTCAACTATTCGCATCACGGTATTAGCAGAAAGCTCAACAGATGTAATAGCAGACATAATCTCGGCTTTGTTTTTGAAGTTGCCAAATAATGTATCTGCAGCTTCCAAAATGCATCTTTAATTAACTCACCATCTTCAAACGGTTTCTTATGTTGGGCAATAACTTTGGAAACCCGGAATGACGCTTCTGTGGCTACCTTGTTCTTGTCCAGTGTCTTAAAGAAAGTAGATTGTTGCGCATTTAGTAGAGATTTCAGCAGCATAACCTTTTCTCTTCTCAGCGTTTAATTCGGCGGATAGTCTTTTTCAATTCCACTGTGAACGGTCTTGAAATGATGCTCAACATTTCCTTTCTTCCCGACTGAGACACTCCCATTACAAAGTAAATACATGCATTTATCTTTCACTTGCGTAAAAAAGTAATCGGTCTCCCATTCTGCATGAAACTGATATAATTTCGGCTTTTTGCTTGAACTAGCCATTCTAACAACACACAAGGAAAGAGCCTAAGCAACGTGCACGCATGAACTGAACACACACAACACAGATGTTGATCACACACCAGACACTGACTGACAGACCCGCGGGACGCGTAGTGGGAATAAGGGGGATGAGTAATGCAGATTAGTCAACTCAAGCGCTGCGTCTGAAATTTCCCCGCGAGCTACCAAAAATTTCCCTGCAAGCTACGGTTTGGTGACCACTGGTCTATAACAACCTAGAACCCATTACTGATACCATGCGAAAGAAAAGACTAGGATTCTTTGGGCACATCATGAGAATGCCAGATTCACGTCTTCTAAAACAACTAGTACAATACAATCTTGCTTCAAAAAACACAACTGGATGCCGATGGTTAAAAGAAATCAGAGAGGACTTATAAGAAATTGGGCCTAACTACAGAAGATGCTGCAAATAAGAAAAGTTTAACTACAGCACTTAAAAATATGACTTTTCATTTTCCACTCACAAAAAAATAAAATTCCAAGAAGAATATTTTCCGCCCAAGAAAGGGCAATATGCGTGAAGAAATACTGGGAGGACCGCAAGGCTCGTCCAGTTCCTACAAGACGACGAACTAATGGTTGGTTAAAGTGATCCTATGTGATCTCAAAAGAAGACGACGAAGAAGAAAGGATGACAAATGTATAAGCTAAATTAAGTACTAGAATAACCAATAATATTTATTGATAGCTATAAAATGCCATAAAGAAAACCATGTTGGTTTTTGTACAATCTTGGTGTTGCATATTTTAATTTTTAAATGCTTATGATGTGCTGAGGCAGGATCTAAATCAGGCATTCACAACCTTCTTGAGACTGTGAGCACCACCTGATTGGCATACCAAGTACCCGAGCACCATTAAATCGAATATTATAATAATAATGCAACAAGCATGCACCTCTTTCATTTTCCAATCTCTCTCTCCCTCAGAAGTGCTGAAATAGCTGGGATTTCACCAATCACCTGGCATGCTGCTCAGATAAGATACATTTACATGTGGTCAGTAGTTGAATCAGCATCTGTCTTGTTACTCATAAAACAGGGATCTCCAATTATTTTTACTGTAGATTAAAAATACTATTTCATAAAATTTCTGACTGTGTTACCAGAGCGCCCGAGAATGTTCTCCGCAGTAGCTACGTGCAGCTGCGAGCGTTTGAGTCATGGGTTTACTTGGTGGCCCTGTGTCCTTGAAAGGGGGAGTCCCGTGTGTGGGCTGTAGTAGACTGTCGAATCGTCAGTGTGTACTGCGATGAGCGAGCAAGCGTGTATGTCTTCAGTGTGTATTGCGATAAGCGAGAGTTCAGATAGATTTATTATTGGAAGAGTGCAACAGTATACAGGCGGTATTGTTTTTTACTGAAGAGTGTTTTTGGTGGAATACGTTTTTCGCGAAGGCGATTGGTTTACAGAAAATGTAAAATTAAGATTTCAGGCGCGGTTTCCTAATTCAAAGTGTCCAAACCGTGATACCGTTCGAGATTTGATAAGTAAATTTCGTGTGACTGGCTCAGTTCACGACGTACCGGGAACAGGCAGGCCTACGCTTTAAACAGATGAAATACTTGCTGAAATCTCCAATATAATGCTGCGTAGTCTGAGTAAATCAACACGAAAATTAGCTCAACAAACAGGAATCTCTTAAGTCGACAGCACATAAAGCTGTAAGAGACAAGCTTCAGTTGTTTGTTCCCTTATAAAGTTACTGTGGTTCATGAATTAAAACAAACTGATTACGGAAAAAGTGTGATGTACTGTGAATGGTTCCAGCATCTGTTATGAATGGCTGTGGAGAGTACAAAGTTTACTGTTTATTTGTTATGATGCAAATGGCAGCCGTGCTACCAACGTAACTGCTGTAGAAGCTCTCGCAGACGCATGTAGGCACTGCGGAGAACATTCCCGGACTCACTGTACTTATAATGAAAACACTATTATACCAGTTCGTGCAACAGAATTTCAATTGAATGGATCTCGGGAGAGCTGGTGCTAGCGAGCATTTTTTGGCTTATATGACGGGAGCACCAAATTTCATTTAAAGAGCACCGTGATGCTAGTTTGTTCTAAAGACTTGACACATGTACACATAGTTATCTTAACGTAATTAAGATCTGTATTGACTAGGTTGAATAATTGAATAGACTTTTGTGAAAAACTTGATCCATAGCTATAACGATAGTAATTTCTTGTTTCATTGGACATCTGTGGTCATTTAGCCCTGTGTACTTGGGTGTGTGTTGATTTTTTTGTCTGATAACCTGTGTTATTATGAGTGTGTGTATTGGCAATTCTGTTGAGGATTGGGAAGGAGGTGGCCATGGCTATACATTAGGAGCCATTCCGGCATTTGCCTGTAGTAGAAGTGGGAAAACCACGGAAAACTACTTCCAAGAAGGCTGAGGTGGGAATCTAAACCACCTCTCCTCAATTTTGCCTCACGCCAGAGGCTGTGGCAGAGCCAGGAATCAAACCCAGGCCTCCCCGGTGACAGCCACGAGTGCTAGCCAATGCAAAGAATCCTAGTCACTACACCATGAGATGGACCTTGGTACAAAAAGTAAACCTTTAAAGTATTTATTCCTCAGCTAGCTGTTATTCGCTCATTCTTCTGGTGTGTACCAGAATATTTATTGATTACATTACTACCATAAATGAGAAAGGACATTTTAAAATGTTTAAACTAAATTTGTTAATTCTATTTTTATTTAGTATTTTTTATTGTGTGTGTCATCCATGACAGGCCAGTAATATATACTAGCATTACCCATCGCGGCTTCACCCGCGAATATTCTAGTTGTAAAGAGTACACTTAGCAAAATCTCAAACATGAATGCTATGACTGATTTATCCTTGGTATGAATAATCAGACTTGATCAATTCAGCTACTGGTGCAGTGGTTAGGGGTTTGTCATTCCTTCATAGGTATATCAGAACAAAGTTAGTTTTCTGAGAATATCACAGGCATTGTTAATTTAAGGGCCTTTAAATGTGGTTTTCGGAGATCCTTTATAGTCGGGTGAAAAAGACCTTTCGTACCACACTCGCACGTGAAAATTGCGTGAAAAAATTCTAGAGTGCCCCTTGACCCCCTTAAGCGCATTATACTGTATGTATTGATGAATTTTACAGCTTAATTTGGTTCAGTGATAACCTTATAACCGTCTGGAAACTTTTACAGTAATGTAATAATTGGAATTGCATTGCGTCTTACAGAAATAGATGGACCTATGAGATTCTGTTACCATGGTTAACGTGTTGCATTCTTTCATTGTAAATATACATGTTTTAAGGTATTTATTTAATTGTGAGGCATTTAAAGAGTAAGCGAGTGTGTTTCACTTACGCATTGGGTTATGCTGAACCTGTAGGTACCCCATATGTGCAGGTTGGTGTTAATGGAGCCTTATTTTCAGTACAAAACTGGAATGGGATCTTAGCAGAATAATATAGGGAGGGATTACATGCATTACATCTTTTGTTTTATGTTTCCTCTTTGTATTGTAATCTTGGAAACTTGGTCTTTTACTAAGAAATTTATTTTAATATGTACGGTATGTGTGTTTCCAGGATGTTGGAAGAGGTCACAAAACTGTGTGTTCAGTTGGAGTCCATGGTTTCAGAAAAGGAAAATAAAATTACAGAATTACAGCTGCTATTGCAGTCTCCAGATACCAAACGCACATTAGATTACGATGCTTTTAAGGGCACCGGTCTGTGAAGACCGAAGAGGCAGAATATCGGAATATACATAATCATAATTGGGACAGGTAAACAAAAATTATCATGCTGTATAAATGAACATTGTAGAATATTGTTAGTTTATCAGTTTCTGGTTACACTTAATGGTTCATTTTTTATGACCAAGTTTTTTCTTCCGATATTTTTTAAGACTGCAAATGCACTTCAAGCTATCGGAAGGGTAAACTCAGAAACTACTCGAAAGACATCAATGTAATTTTTACAGCTGATTCCCACAGCATGTAGCTACAAACGTAGACTACAATCATGGTATTTGGTCAAATACTTTTTTTGTGGGATAAGTTCAAAAATTGTTGTTAAATTTTTCAGTAATTTTTTCAAATATTTTGTGGCCTATTTTTCATAAATGAAGAGATACATTCATGATTGTAGTCTACTTTCAAGATACTTGTCACTGGAACAGTGTGCCAAATTTGAAGGGTCTACCATTAGTGGTTACGGAGTTAGTAAATTAAATACATTAATAAATGCGATTTTACAGGAGAGCAATTCAAAGTAAAAATATGATTTTGTGACCAATCTTTACAGTCTCAATGCACTTCAGCTCCATATTCTTCATTATTGAGGGCACCCACATCTTCCTGTTGTCTTTTCCTATTCATTCTCTTGGTTTTGGCTTCTTGAAAGCTCTCAAATATGTCCCCCTCAGCCTCAATTATCCTTGGACGATCAATATTGTTCCTAGTGCTGAGGCCATATTTTCACCTGGAGACATTTCTAAACACTCTAAAAATCTACACCTAGATACTCACAAAACCCTGTGATTCCATTCCCCCACTGTAATCTTCAAAATTAATGTCACACTCATGGTTTTCAATATCTGACTGCGAGCCCTGGCAATATTTTGTTAGAAACACTAAATCGATAATTTTACCATTATCTAGAGATGTTGCAGTGACAACCCCATTTAGGAATGTATGACCCCTTTTTTTTTTTTCCAAGTCCCATTAAAAGCTGCTACAATGTCTTTATCCCGAACATTCAATTCCATTGCTTCTTGCACAGCACTTTTCATTGTCATATTCCCAACTACTTTTAGGCTGAACACACAAAAAGATAAAAATTTCCTGCATAACTCAACAAATTGCTAGCGTTTTGCCCCAGTGTGCCAATTGGGCTCTTCAGTTGGTAAAGGCACACCTACCAAGACGCGTAGCAGGCACACACTGAGAAGGCCATGCAAGACGCTTTGCTACATATGCAGCTATCAAGAAGTAGGCTATGTTATTATATCTGTCAAATCTAGGAGGAGGAGGAGGCATGACAGCACAGAAAGTCTGTGGAGCTCTGAATCTCTTTCCAATGCAACGCATAGAATATGCTATTTGAACATAGTGTCATACATACCTTTCTCCGTAACTGGGTATTACACACACTGCAGGCAATGCTAAGCTTTGAAGCTAGGCCTACACCTGTTCTTTGCTGGTTATTTTCAATAACTTGTAAACAAAAACACTCACCACTTTTAAATGATTTAAGGACTGCACTTTTATTTAGAAGTATAGAAAGAGCACTCAACTAAACTCTACTTCACTGCTGTTCCCAACATTGTTTAGGCTTACATCACTTTCACAAGTCTCTTGTAAATGATTCACTAGCAAGTGACATTGACATAACCTCATGATGTACCATGTGGGAAGAGGATACATTCCCAGGCACATTGTTCTGTTTCTTTGCGTAACGATTGCCATAAAACTTACGTCTAACGGTTCCAAATGCCTTCTTACTTGGCATTGATTACAAACGAACATACATCATCATCATCTTGCACAGTTTCCAGCCACTGGCCGGGTCTGTTTGGAACACAAGCCTCTCCAACGTCTTCTGTCTTCCCACCATCTCTCAACCTCCACCCTTGTCCAGTCTTCTCTTCTTCACGCTTTCTTCCACCCCCTTCAGCCACCTGTCTCTCAGTCTCTTTCCTTCCCACTTCGTCTCGTGTATCCTCCTGGGTATCCTCTTCTCCTCCATTCGTTTTACATGTCCATACCTTCTAAGTCTAGATTTCTCTATACCATCCTGTAATGGTTCCTCCTTCATTAATTCTCTGGTCCTCTCATTTCTTATTCTGTCCATCTTTGTAGCTCCAATACGGCTTCTCAAGAACATCATCTCACTGGCCTGTATTTTGCTCTTCTCCCTTCCTTTCATAACCCAGGTCTCCGAGGCATACGTCAGGATAGGGACATAGTATGTCCGATATATAATACTTTTGCTGTTCTGAGGGACATCCTTGCTCCATAACATGCTTCTCACACTCCTCCGGAATGCTTCTGCCTGTCTCACCCGCTCATTTATTTCTCTATCGCTTCTTCCATCATCTTGTATCAGGCTTCCCAGATACTTGAAACTCTCCACTTTCTTCAGCTGTTCCCCACCAATTGTTATTCCCGTTGTGGTTCTTTCCTTCTTCCTTGTTGTGATCACCATCTCACTCTTATTTATGCTAAATTTCATCCCATATCCTTGTATTATTCCTTCCCACACGTCCAACTGTTCCTGTACCTCCTCCTTGTTTTCCCCAAATCATCTGCAAACACCATTGCTTTCATATTTCCTTCCCCAATTACTTGTGCCACTCAGGTCATTATGTCATCCATTACCACAATGAAAAGTAACGGTGACAGTGCACTTCCTTGTTTCAGGCTTTTTCTCTGTTCCAACCAGTCCGTTCTCTCCTCCCACTTTCTCACAGCTCACGCTTCCCTTGTACATTTCCTTTATCCTCCTTATAGTCCATTTTTCTACTCCTCTATCCTCCAGGGACTTCCTTACTTTGTTTCTGCATAATGCTTTCTCAATGTCCAGGAAGGCCATCAGTAGATCTGTTCCATACTCATAGTGCTGTTCTTGTAACTGCCTTACAGCAAAAATCAAATCCACTGTGGACCTTCCTGCTCTGAAGCCATGATGTTCTTCCCTCATCACTCCTTCTAGCCTTGTCCTAATTCTCCTTTCCAATCCCCCAGGGGCTCACATCTAGAGGGACGTGGGTTGGCGACCACGGGACCCCAGCGGAGTCCGGCATTGCTTCCACTTACTTGTGCCGGGCTCCTCTCCGTCTTCTTTCCTGTCGACCTCCCTAGGTCACCTCTTGTTCTCTTCCGACCCCGACGGTATTAGGTTATCCGAGGCCTAGGGAGTCTTTCACTTTCCCGCCTTAATTGGCCCTTGTCTCATCTTTCCTGATACCCTCCTTCTGTGAAGGGTCAGCCTTCTTTTTCTTTTCCTTTTTCCTCCTGCCTTGTGCTCAAGGCCCTTAAGGAGGCAGGGTGTATGTAGCCCCACCACTTCTGGTGCACCCTAGATAATGCTACACCGTCAGGGGCTCACGGCTGGTGAGTTCGGGAGTTGGTGACCCCGAGGGATTCCTGAGCTGGGTCCGTTTTACCCTTTTGTCCCTTACCTTTGGGGCGGACCCTCTCCTCTCTCCCCTCTCCTCTCCAGTCCTCTTTTCCTTATATTTCCTTTTCTCTTTAAGATACCCGCACTGTTTTTGTTACTTGGTTCACCGTGTATCTAAATTCCCTTTTAGCGATTTTTTTTAAGGCATTTTCAATCTACGTTGCATTTTGTAAGTTTTTTTTCGATCTAAATTACATCTCGCGATTGTTTTCAACCTGAATTGCATTTTGTAAAGATTGACAATCTAATTTATTTTTTAGTAAGTCTTTCAATGTAGGAGAAGGACATTTTAGTGAGATTATTGAATTTCAAGTGCATTTTGTATTTTCAACCTAAACCGCATTTTGCAAGAATTTTGAATCTAAATTGCATTTTGTTTGGCGGGCATTTTGCAAATATTTTGATTCTCAATTGCATTTTGTGGATATTTTGAATCCCGTATTTTCAATCTAAATTGCATTTTGTAAGTATTGTCAATCCACACGAGTCGTTTGAATCTACCATACATTTTGTAAGCATTTTCAATTTCAATTGCATTTTGTAGGTATTTTGAATTTCAATTGCACTTTGGGAATAATTTGGATTGGAACTGGGATAGGGCCTATTTCAATCTGAATTGCATTGTGTATTTTCCATTTTAATTGCATTTTGTAAGTATTTTGAACCTCAATTGCATTTTGCACGTATTTTCGATCTCATTTTTTTTTTGCAAGTATTTTGAATTTCAGTTGCATTTTGTAAGTATTTCGACGCTACATTGCATTTTGTACGTATTTTGAATCTAGCCTTCGTTTTGTGGGTCCTTTTCAATCTATTCTTTTTGTGAATCTTTTCGTTCTAAATTCCCTTTTGTAAGACCATATTGTGAGTTGTTTCCATCTGAGTTTCTCTTTGTACATATTTTCCGTCTCACATAATTTTCGTTCTGGTTTCCATTTCATTCTCATTTTCGCTATCACCCAGATCATTAGGGGCCGATAACCTAGATGTTAGGCCCCTTAAAACAATTATCATCGTAATCATCTCCTTTCCAAAACTTTCTGAATCATCTTTGCACAATGACTCATAAGTGTTATTCCCCGATAGTTTCTGCATTCTGTTCTACCTTTCTTGAAGATCGGGACAATTATTCCCTTTTCCCAGTCCTCTGGGGTCTTCCTTTCCTTCCATGCTGTCTTCATCACTCGGTACAACCTTTGTATCCCCGCCTCTCCTGCTGCTCTCACCATCTACACTCTCAACTCATCCACACCCAGTGCCTTCCCTCCTTTCATCTTCCTCACTGCATCTTCCACTTCTTTCCATGTTAGGTCCTTTACTGTTTGCAGTCCATCTTCCTCAACCCCGATTTCTTCCTCCTCGCCGTGGTCTCCATTTGGGTTCAGAAGTTCTTCAAAATATTTTTTCCACATTTTCTTCAGTTCTTCCCTATTTTCTATCTATTGTCCCCTTTTGTTCACCATTCTAACATAATCCGTAGGATCCTTCTGCCTCTTATTTTTTACCATCCCATACAGGACCTTTTTTGTACCTTCACTATCCTCCATCATCTTTGTCCACTCTTCCACCCACTTTCTTCTCGCCTCAGCCACTAGTCTCTTTGCCTCCTTCTTTCTTTCCTGGTACTCTTCCCTTGTCTCTACTGTCCTATTTTGATACCACCTCCTAAAGGCTCTATTCTTTTCCCTTACTATATCTTTTGTCTTCTCATTCCACCATGGTGTTTCCTTCCACCTCTTCTTGCTACTTGTCCTCCCACAAACTGCTTCTGCTGCACCTACTAGTGTCTTCTTAAATCTAGCCCATTACTCTTCCACCCCTCTTTCTTCATCCTTCCTTTACCATTTTGAGGTACTCGACCCTTCTATCTCCTTCTTTCAGTTTCCATATCCTTATGTCTTTCCTGGTTCTCAGCCCCTCACCGATGGTATAACCTTGATGTCCAGTGATGTTCTTATTTAATTCTTTCTCATACAGTATATAGTCGACCACCGACTTCCTGGTCAAGTCATCAATGTACCCTGTGATTGTGTGGCTCTCTCTTTTCTTGAACCAGGAGTTCCCAACTAGCAGGCTGTGCCCTTGATAGAAGTCCAACAGTCTCTTTCCTTCCTCATTTCTTCTGCCCCAACCCTCTGGTCCAAGCACACTCTCATACCCTTGTCTTTCTCTTCCTACATGGGCATTCAGATCCCCCATAACAATCATATTCCTTCCTCCCAGCTGCTTCTGCAATTTCTCTTCAAACACCTCCTTCTCTTCAGAGGCGCAGCCTACTTGTGGAGCATACACTTGCACTATTTCTACGGTCTCTCCCCTCAGTGCTACTTTCACTTTCGTCATCCTATCACTTATTCTCTTCATTTCTTCTTTTAAACCATCTCGTACTACTACTCCCACTCCATTCCTCTTTCCCTCTTCATTCCCACTCCAGTACAATCTATAGCCTTTTCTCAATTCTCTCCTTCCTTCCCCTTTCCACTTTGTTTCTGCCAATCCCAATAAATCCAACTTCCTTCTTTCCATCATATCCACTATCTCCTCCACCTTCCCAGTCAGCGTTCTTATGTTTAAAGTTCCAAATCTTAGTCCATGAACACAGCTAGGTCGTCGTCCATTGTATCCGTCCTGTCCGAGGCCTGCTCCGTTCTTGAAAGCAAAAGTCTTATCCACTACTGGCTTGCTAGGCCAATCGTAGCTTCACCAGAGCCCCGTTAGCCATCACTTTTCAGGGTTCCTGTAGGACCTCCACAGCTATCATATCGGTCCCGGGGCACACAAGTCCCCACTGTACTTCGCCCCTACAGGCAATCCCCTACTTTGTGCCGTTGCCAGTCTCCCACGACGTGGACGAGGGGTTGGACTTATGGGAGACACAAACAAACATACAACACATGGTAAATAAACATCAATGACGAGTTGTTTTCATGGAGAGAACCTATGCGCGCTATTAGCTTCTGTTTACAAACAAGCATATAATAGCGAGAAAGTCAAAGAGCAAGCAACTACTTCGCAATATGGCCGTTTGAAATCCATTTTACCGCTTTCTGATATATTTTCTGGTTGAAAAGTAATAACTCTATCTATACTCAGCAATTTTTCTAGGTTTGTGCCATGTCTTGTGTGGGGTTTCGCTTAGGACACCGAGCTGGCTCATCAGCGGGCTCTTGGGTGTCCCCACCCGGACCCCCACAGGAGTAGCGAACTGCGCGCTACCTCCCTTTTTATAGAGATACGGCTCAAACCTAGAAAAATTGCTGTTCTTATTCACTGGCCGTGAAAGCCAATATACCATCTTTTTGGAAGCCTGCTTGAGCTTTTAGTTCTGGCAGTGAAGAGATGCAGTTGTACTCAGGCTAGTGCCCCGGGGCCCGACCCTCCAAGGGGGGCCCGGCTTCCTAGGAGGATGGGCCCGATCGGGCATTAATTTATTATTGCCTTTATGTGACTTGAATTTGCTACTGGCAATTATTTAGTGATTGCAATGAACTGTATGTGAACAACGTCACAAAGATTGAACAACTTATTCTGTCAAGTGGACAATATTTTTCTTTACGAAGCGCTTATGGGAGGAACAACTGTCTCAAAGCGGTCAACTTAGGCGATGGGGCTTCGCTATGTATCGTTCTCAGAATATACCTGAAGACAGAGAGAGCTCTCCATTATTTTACATTTAGCTTATTTGACTTATGCACCAATCCTTCAAATAACTTTCTCATCCCTTCACTTATTTCGCCAAGGCCACGAGAGCCTGGGCTGCCCTGGTGTGTTTGGTCAGCTAGCTCAAGAGTTTCAAGTTTGGTGCGTCATGTCGAGCTTAGATATTTAGAGGTGATAGTGTCTGGATTGAATATATTGTCTACCAAGACGTATTGTATGTCATGCAGGCCGGTAAGTAAAATAAATTTTAAAGTATCGTCCACCACCTAGTAATTACAGGTAGACAAGCAACAACGGACATTCGTTGTATTCCTCTCAATGTGCGATGTGGCAGATCTGTTCTCCAACTACGGATGATGAACACAATTTGCATAATTTATTAACCAAGTTACTTCCGTACTTTCGTCTCTACCAGGATAACAAAAACACGATTTTTATACAAGACGTCTGTACAATGGGGTCCCTTATTTGGAACTGATGATTGCAACGACGATGAGTTCACGACTTGAATTTTATGCAGTTTTTAAATTCTTTAAGCATTTATTTCTAATGTTTTAATTGCAATGACGATATGAAAATCTTATAAAAATTAACAATTTTATTGAGAGGTCACACTGATCAACCCTAAACTGATTTGTGAGAATTTCATTTGTGCTATTGACTGAAGAAGGCTCAAAATGAGCCCAAACATCATAAGTTGATATTCTTATAATATATTCACTTTGTAGTTCATTTAAGGGGCAGAACAGTGAGGTCATCTTCCCATAGTAATTCACATTCGCACTATGTGAAAAATTATCATTGGTGGCTAAATATCTTGCGAAAGGGGAGGGGATGATTCTGTTGTCAAACGTAGATAGAAGAAATGCATGCGAAGTTATTCTTCTCGTATACTGAATTGAGAAAACAATGCTAACACTTGAATATTCTGTATGTTTAGGTGCAGTATAATTATTATTATTATTATTACTGGTTCATTCAATACGATCAACTATCCTAGGTACTTGGGTTTGTGCGCTAATCATTTCTGATTAAGGGATTTATTGAAAACCTATATTACTATTGGTACTATAGTTGGGAAATGTAATCAAAGACTGAAATTAAGGTAACATTCCAGTATTTTTATGGACTGAGTGTTTAATTAACCAGGAGAAAAATTACAATTAAGCTAGGACACTGAACCACTCAGCTTGGTTTTCCAATTCCTCTCATGGAACGTTAATGGTAGGGACAGATGACCTAGCTGTTCCGCCCCTTAAAACAACAAGTAACGTCAATGATAGGGGCAGATGACCTAGCTGTTCCGCCCCTTAAAACAACTATAAGTAACGTCAGTGGTGTGCATGGCATTGGAGAAATTAATATACCGTATCGCATGTAGGCAACCGTGCAGATTTTCCTAAGACCAAATATTGGAACGCTGCTTAATTTGTAAGAAAACTAAGATCAAGTATTGTTGAATATTAATATAAATACAATTTTGTTTTGAGCTGGTGCAGTGGATGTTATTATTATTGGACATTTCTACGCCGTTTATTCGAAAGAGCAGCATCGATCTGCAAAGCACTTATCTTTCAGGTCGCGAAGAGATATTTTCCCTTTCGAATTAAGCCCTTTCATAATACGCTTTAACGTCTCAGTACTGTTAAACATAAAATGAGTTGCTCTCTTTATTTACGACTAGGAAATGACTCCCGGGTCCTGACAAAGCCGCGGCAGGAATGCAGGATTCGGCTTCCCGACTGCGGTGTCATTCGTAGTCTTACTCAACATTTAATAATAGGCCTGTTTTCTTACAGTAGTTGATTCATTTAGGGGCGTGCGACATTTAACCCGTGCACTTGGTAACTAGTAGGTCTAGTATCACTGGCGGGTAATGAACCATTGGCGCACGGTTGGGGATCTTTTGCATCAACTAGTACTGTAGATAATTCAGTATTTTGTTGACGCGTTAATTTTCCGGTTTGTTTCTGAAGGCCTCTACATTATTGAATGAAGTTGACTGTAAAGCAGTACTTTTCACAAATATTAATGAAGAAAATTATAAGATTCTCAATCAGCGAACAAAATAGAAAACCAAGAAATGTGCGAATTGTGTACACTGAAGGGGAGGCTAGTGGTTGTTGTATAATAAGAGAGGTGTATTGGCAACATTGTTGTAAGTATTTGTCTTGGAGAGTAGAAACTTAGACCCTCTTAAAACCACCCACTGCTGGACGAAAAGCAAGGTATACACTGTGCTGTGCTATGGCCTCTGTCACATGATCAATCACATGCCGTA
The DNA here is from genome assembly GCA_946902985.2 of Meconema thalassinum. NCBI lineage: Eukaryota > Metazoa > Arthropoda > Insecta > Orthoptera > Tettigoniidae > Meconema > Meconema thalassinum. The sequence continues at coordinate 1,169,729,777 of OX336388.2, forward strand.
TTCTTAGTTGCCGACTGGGAATGCGTTGGCCATCACGACTATTACTGTAATTATTAGCGTTAAGAGTAGCGTAGGTGTCCCTGGACTTGAAATACGGTACCATCCCAGCATATGTCTGGAGGGTGTGTGAAAAACCACACTGAGGATAGCCACTGTCAGCACCGGGATTCGAACCTCTGACCTGCAGACTTGCTGTAAACCCCCATCACGGTAATTGCACAGTGGGTCAAAATCAAAATCTAGGGGGACAAAATTATTTTTATGTTTTAATCATGAATTTAGAGTGAAAGCAACATATATAATTTGTTTACTTCATAATAAACATCAGTTAAGACCTTTTCTAAGCTACGTCTACGCATGCAAGAAATTGTCTATGACTAAGAGTTGGATAGAGCATTCAGTTACCTCTTCAGAACAATTTTCTACCCCTAATTTACTTTTAACAAAGTCACAAAGTTCTACTTTTGACATAATTGTCGAACCCAGTGCTTCAAACAGTTGTAAATGTGTGAGAACTGGTTGCGCGGTATCTTCTAAAACGTAAAATAACTAAGTTGCAAAAAGATGCAAAAAATCTTATAACAGGCGTAAACTACGAGACTATCTACATTTTAACATTAAGTAGAAAGTGACATACTAAAAATCTAAGTGAAAATTTAATTTTAAAATTAAGTTAAATATTATATAATGCAAATATAGCTAAAATTACGTAACAATTACGTCCATTAATAACTGAAACACGTTACAAAGATCATACCTTCAGCTGCATGTTCCATCTTTCAGCATCACACTAACCACAAAGACAACCAAACCACAGGCACTTACATTCACCCTCCAAAACAGACTGCTCGAACAGTGGTGACAGATTTACACTAAGATGCGTTTATATCACAGAATAGTGAGCGGCAATTATATGAGAATACTGTAGAAGTAATAAATTTTGATTTTTTAATTATGAAAATAAATAATTTTGTCTTCCTAGATTTCGATTTTGACCCACTATGCATTGGTGAGCTACACCGCGGGCTGGGTCTTACTTGAAGGTGCGAGATCTATTACTTCAATATCGGAGTGTCTTTTCTATAGCCATTAAATTCAATGGTCACCAAATTTCTACTCCAAAATATCACAAACATAATCACCCAAATGGCCTTATAGATCAATAATTTGGACCTAAGTTTTGCAAAATTTACTGGAGGAGGACGGATACAAACGACGACGACCCGGATATGCTAATGGACTACGAGTTGGGACATTAAACATACAGACACTGACAGGAAAGGTGGAGGAGATTGTAGATGTGATGGAGAGAAGAAAACTGGATGTACTGGGCTTGGCAGAAACAAGATGGAAAGGAGAAGGTCGCAGAGAACTGAGGAAAGGGTACCGGTTGTACTGGAGTGGGAACAGTGAAGGAAGGAGCAGCGGAGTAGGAGTAGTTGTGAGAGATGGAATGAAGGAAGAGGTAAAGGGAATAAGTGACAGGATCATGAAGATCAGAGTAACTGTAAAGGGAAGAAGCCTGGAGATAGCCCAGGTATATGCCCCTCAAGTTGGATGTACAGCTCAAGAGAAGGAAGACTTTGAGGAGGAGCTACAACAGCAGTTGAATGGCCAGAGCATCATTGTCATGGGAGATTTGAATGCACATGTAGGAAGTGAAAGGCAAGGATATGAAAATGTATTGGGAGCAGAAGGATGGGGTAGCAGGAATGAAGAAGGGAGAAAGTTGCTGGATTTTTGCAAGAGAAACGGTTTAGTGGTAGGCAACTCCTGGTTCCGGAAGAAAGAAAGCCACAAGGTAACGTGGTACAGCAGTGATTTAACAAAGAAATCTTTGGTAGATTACATGCTGTACGACTGGGAAATGAAGAGAAGTGTCAGAGATATAAAGGTAATACCATCAGAGGCCTTAGATAGCGACCACAGAATACTTGTAATGAACCTGGGAGTTGTTAAGGATAGCAAGAGGACAGAGTACCAGGAAAGGAGAATCAAAGTATGGAAACTCAAGGAAAATGAAGTCAAGGAAGAATTCCAGAAGATAATAAGGGAAAAGATGCCAACAGACAATCCTAAAACAGGCGAAGAGGAATGGAAACAATTCAAAAACACAATGGTGGAAGCTGCAGTGGCAGTATGTGGAAGAACAAGCAACAGAAAGCGGTGTAAAGAGACACCATGGTGGAATGAGAGAGTAAAAGAAGCTGTGGGAAGGAAGAACAAGGCTTTCAGAGTGTGGTTCCAGGAAAGAACTGATCTGGCAAGGAAAGATTATAAGATAAAGAAGAAAGAAGCAAACAAGATTGTTGCAGAGGAGAGGAAGAAGTGGATGGTAAAGTGGACAGAAATGATGGAGGAAGACAGCAGAGGAAATAAGAAAGTACTTTATGGGATGGTCAAAAGTAAGAGAAGAGGTCTGCGAGAGGATGTGGTAATGATGGACAAAAACGGAACTGAGGTACACAACAAAGAGACACTCAAGACAGTGTGGAAAGAGTACTTTGAGGATTTGCTGAATCCAAATGGTCATAGGGAGGAAGACAATGTATTGGAAGATGGAGAAGACAACACAGGAATGGAAAAGGACCTGACTTGGAGAAAACTGGAAATGGCTATAGACAAGATGAAAGGAGGAAGGGCACCAGGTGTGGATGAAGTGAGTGTTGAAATGGTGAAGGCAGCAGGGGAGGTTGGGAAACAGTGGCTGTACCGTGTGATGAGGGTGATATGGAAGGAGAAAAAGACCCCAGAAGATTGGAAGAAAGGATTAATTTTCCCAATATTTAAGAAAGGAAGCAGAAAGGAGTGCAGAAATTACAGGGGAGTCACACTCATACCTCACTGTGCCAAGATATATGAAAAGATATTAGAAAGTAGAATACGAGCCAAAGTGGAGAGAAAATTGAGAGAGGAACAGTATGGATTCAGACCCGGGAGATCAACAGTGGATCTCATATTTTCAGCGAGACAGCTCCAGGAACACCACTACGAATTTGGAGAGGATCTGTTGATGGCCTTCCTGGACATCGAAAAGGCCTATGATAGTGTGTGTAGGGAGAAGGTTTGGAAAGCAATGGAAAACATGGGAGTGGAAAAAGAGACTGTAGGCAGAGTGAAGGAGATGTATTGTGGAAGTGTGAGTTGTGTGAAAGTTGGAGGGGAAAGAACAGACTGGTTCAGACAAATGAGTGGCCTGAAACAGGGTAGTGCACTGTCACCCCTTCTCTTTATTGTGGTTATGGACGAGGTAATGACACGGATAGCAGGAAAGATAGGAGAAGATAAGATGAAGGCAATGGTGTTTGCAGATGATTTCATGGTCTGGGGAAACAAGGAGGAGGAAATCCAGGAGCAACTGAAGGCTTGGGAAGAAACAGTGGGAGAGTACGGATGGAAGTTCAACATCAGTAAATGTGAGGTCCTGTTAACGACCAGGAAAAAGGACAGACCAATGAGTGGGATAACACTTGGAGGTGGACAGCTGAAGAAGGTGGAAAGTCTCAAGTACTTGGGAAGTATAGTGGAGGAGAATGGGAGAAATGACAAAGAGATTACGGAACGTGGCAGACAGGCAGAAGCATTTCTGAGAAGCATTAGGAGCTTAGTGTGGAATAAAGATGTCCCACAAAAAAGCAAGGAAGTGTTGTACAGAAGCTACTATATCCCGATACTGACCTATGCTTCAGAAACGTGGACAATGAAGAAAAGAGACATAAGCAGAATACAGGCAGGTGAAATGAAGTTCCTGCGAAGTAGGATCGGAGTAACAAGAAGAGACAGGGTGAGGAATGAAAAGATCAGGGAAATGGTGAAAGAGGAGCCCTTGCAAGTTAGGATTGAGACATCAAGACTGAGGTGGTATGGACACTTAAAGAGAATGGATGAGAAGAAGATTCCCAAGAGGATACATGAGATGCAGATGCAGAAGAAACGACCAAGGGGAAGACCAAGAGATCGATGGCTGAAAGGAGTGGAGGAATGTGTCAAGAAGAGAGGCGAGGACTGGACCAGAGTGACAGCGGAGAGATGGTGGGAAGAAAGAAATAAGTGGCGAGGCTTATGTTCCAAACAGACCCAGCCTGGGGCTGGAAGCTGTACAAGATGATGATGATGATGACTGGAGGAGGACCCTGGACCCCACTCTGAGCTTGGTGATATTCCATACCCCCAGATCCCCGGTGTGCCCACTCCCCCATAATCTTGGCTTAAATCCTCCCCTGCTGGTCACCAGTCATAGATAGGATTGGGGATTTTTAGGAGAACCTGGCTCTAGTTTTGCTTACTGCAAAGCAATATTAAATTATAAGAAATCCACTGATGGCAAATTACAAAATATTTCAAATTCACATTTTTTTCTTCTGTGAAAAACAATCACTGATCAGCTGCAATCTACTGATAGCACATAATAACTTGACTTACATATGAGTATATCTGTGGTTAATTATGAAAATATATTTTGCTTTGTTTTAATGTACCGGTACATAGATGTGTGATCGCTGTTCAACCAAAACACTTATAAGTGTTTAGGGTTGGACCCTAGGACGTGACTCTTCAAGGCTAGCAAGTTTTAAGAATGTCTACATAAAACACTGTAAGTAAAACGTATTTTAAAATATGTCTTGACTTTGTGTAAAAAAATCATGTTTTCATTATGAAAAGAGATTACGTCATGTCACAGAGGCCATAGTATTGCACAGTGTACAGTATACCCTTTCCACCTCTTTTGACATGCAGTTCATTGAGCTGAACTTCCTGTTGATTAACTTTGGGGTCTTCGGACATCGTGGTCATCAGTCCTTTCTATTTACTGTGTGTGTAGAACTCTGTCCGACAATCAATATCTGAAGTTAATCATATATTTTTAATTAATTTGGGGTAGAATTGAGGTGGAAATTAATGTACGATGGTGCAACTACAGCCTTTGGCTATAGGGTTAAAACGATGAATCATGGAAAATAAGCTTAGAATCACCGATGGTGGAATTCGAACCCACCTTTTTCCGAGTTCATGGAGAACAGCTTTTTTCGATTTGAATTTTTTACCCAAGTTAAATACTATAAAAGCGATGAAATTACGGTCCGGTAAATTCAATTTTTTTCTAATTTGTGTATTACAAACGAGCATATTGCTTTTACGAGTATCACTGAAGTTCTAAAATTATTGATATCAAAGAGGATCTGCAGAACTTTAAATCTGAACACTGTGCATGCTTACAGTGTTACATCATCTGGACAAATTTAGATCTGTCAAACGCCAAAACTAAACAGTATAGTGAAGTTAATGAAAATTATTATAGTTTTCGATGGTTTTACTCTGATATTTATTTTTGTTAATTGAAAATAATGCATTGGTACGCGCTTGTCAGATATAGACTTGAATTTGCAAATAATGTTGCATGCAATCCTCCAGTTTCACTGTTGTAAATTTTATATACCAGCATTAACTAATTTATATTGAAAGGAATTCAGGCTCTGCTTATGATGATAAATATAGCCTGGATTTAGTGGAATATATAATTGAAATATTATTAATACAGTAGGCCTATATTATACAGTATTTATTGCAGCCAATGGTCATATCAGGACATTTCAATTGGATGCCCGTAGGCTCCTCAACAAGTTCAATTTTAAGTAGTTCCAACTTTGGCTACCAGACACCAATGACACTGACACCCAGTGGTGAACGTTGGAACTTGATAGAGCGTTTCTATCAAATAATCTACACATTTTGGCTACACACTACCAATTGTAGGGGTAGGTTCTTTTACATGCCATAAATCTAAGACATGTGCCCGCCGGCTTTACTTCCCCTCCAAATAAAATCCGACGACTTCGGCCGGATTTAAACCCGTGATCTTGGGCACAGCAGTTCAGCATGCTACAATTATGATTATTATTTTTTGCTGTCTTTTTTTCCCCTTGTAATTAATTTCGTGATGGAACATTTTGTGCAAAAAAATGCGCAAAATAATTTTGTGCAAATTTACGAGGATTATAAGTTAATTTTACAGAATTTGGTTATAGAGAAGGGAGGGGGGGGGGGAGAGATTCCAGCCCCAGGGCCCATCGCCGCTCTCCACGGCTTTGGTTGTACTCGATATAAAGGGAGGTAGCACGCAGTTCCCTTCTCCTGTGGGGGTCCGGGCGGGGACACCAAGAGCCCGCTGATGAGCCAGCTTGGTGTCCTAGGCGAAACCCCACACATGACACGGCACAAACCTAGAAAAATTGGTGAGTTTTAATTCGATGGCAGTGAAAGCCAATATACCACTCTACCTAAAGTTGGACTTTGAAGGGGCATGGCAAGTTAGTGCAAGCATGTTAAAAAATATATATATTTAGGACCCAAGAGGCTTCCTGAAAGGTCCAAACCATATACTGTATATTCTGAAGGAGAGGACTCCGAGGAATAATAATATACAAAAATTTAAAAAAATATTTTTTCAAAATTTTCATGCACACATGTCCTTGAGCAATAAGGATACAAGGTGAACAAATAAATATGATTAGATTTGCAGATGACATTGCCATAGTTGCAGATAGTGAACAACATCTCAAACAAATAATAGTAAAAATGGAGGAAATCATGGGTAATGAATACAAGATGAAAATAAATAAGTCAAAGACGAAAGTTATGGTCTGTGATAAAAAAGCAGACTCAAGTATGATAATAGGGGTGGGCAACAAAACACTACAACATGTTCAAGAATTTAAATATCTCGGAAGCAAAATTACCAAAGATGGAAGAAGCAAGAAAGAAATCAAAGTTAGAATTTTACAAGCCAAATTAGCATTTCACAAAAAGAAACTTTTATTCACTACAAATTCCATTAATCTTAAAACCAGAAAAAGATTATTAAAAGCGTATGTTTGGAGTATTGCTTTTTATGGTTGCGAAACGTGGACAATTGGAAAAGAAGAAAAAAGGAGGTTAAATTCTTTTAAACAATGGTGTTATAGAAGAATGCTAAAAATTAGCTGGACAGAAAAACTAACGAATGCTGAAGTATTTAAAAAGGTGGAGGAAAATTATACCTTATGGAAAAGCATAAAGAGGAGGAGGAGGACTAGACTGATAGGACATATTTTGAGACATGATAGCATGCTGAAAACTGTATTGGAGGGAATGGTTGAAGGCAAAAGATGTCGAGGAAGACCACGCCTACAATATGTACAGCAAATCATGTCTGATGTAGGATGCAGAAAATATGAAGGGATGAAGAGGAAAGCTATAAATAGAGCCGACTGGAGAACTGCCGCAGACCAATCCATGGATTGAATACCTAAGAAGATATCCTTGAGCAAAGTTGATTGATGACAGGGTATGTATATATGTTCAGAAGTAACTGTGTATCCAGGTCGGTGACAGGTTTATTTTATTTTCAACAATCTGGCCCAAAGCAGGCTTGCTATGAAGACGAGCAAGCAATTTTTATATATTTGAGTGGTTTTAACTACCCAAATTTGTCTAAGAACAAATATTAGGTAGCACTCACCTTCATTTCAAAAGTCCCCTTAACTGTTGATATTGCAGGTTCCTTTAATTTGTTTCGGGCTTGTGGCATGCCTCTCATTTGCTGATAGCCTTAGTGTCCTCGAGCATGAATTCTCAGAAGGAACTGGGTTGAATTCCTTAAGCAGAGCTCTAACATTTAATCTATTGGATTGTATTTATTCTGTCTGTCATTATGACATATAGCATCAAATGCCCTGACATGCATGTGTTCATTTTTAGTATTGTGTCAACAATTCCCCATCATTCACGAAAAACATTAACAATGTTCTCTTTTTTCTTTGGGGGAGGGGGGGGAGGTGAAATTTTTCACATAAATGGGCAAAGCTCTTCTCATCATTTAGTTATTTCTTGCCAGATTAAGGAGATGAATGATTTACATTCTCTAAAAGTCTTTCCCAGTTTATCCACAATGCTTCTGAAGAACTAACCAATGTCTATTGCCACTACTTTTGAGTTTTGTTGTAGATAATTGTTTTTAAATTTCATATCTTCAGAAGCCAGCATTCCTAAATTAATTTATTGAATTTCTTTCTTGCAGTCATGCCAAGTCCCTTATTTCCCCCATTATGTGGACAGCGGATCATGAGCTTATATTGTTTGTTCCTATATTTAACCTTACCTCTCTTTCTTCTGTCTGTGGGCCTTTTGCTCTATCCTTACTCCCAGGTAGCATTAAACAGCTGCCCCCTTGCTTCCTGCACTCTTCTGCCCTCTTCACCGGGCACTGGCAGCTGGCATTTGAGGGGCTTAAATGTGAGGGAGCCATGTCACTAAATTTACTGGCGAAATTCCAGTATCTCAGCATCTCTAAAAGCCGCAGCAGTTAAAAACCTATAACATTATTATTATTATTTATTCCTCATTTAGATGCTGATCGATCAGAAGATGTGGAGGGGTTAATAGGTAGGCAGCAGCACACACATTGGATTCTCCTCCTACAGTTCTTAGCATGGCTCTACTTTCAAATGGTACTCTTTGGAATTTGTCTTTTTCCAGTTTTCATGTTTTTATCCTTAATTTCCTGTCCATTGGTTGCCTTTCTTTATTTGCCTGTGATATTTTCCTATAAACTAATATAACCTTACAAGGAGATGGTTGGTTAGTTGGTTCCTTAGTTTAGGGGCTCCGACAATGCGGTCATGTAGCCCCGTGTACTTTGAGTGTGTGTAGAATCTGTCTGATAACCGATGTTAATTGTGATGACTGTATTAGTGTGTGTATCTGTTCTAATTCAAGTAAGCGACTGCTGACATTCAATTTTTCCAAGTAGTTCCTACTTTTGCCGCCAAATGCCACCGTCAACGACCAACTAGTTCAGAACTTAGTTACCAGATGCCACTGCAGTCAGCTCTTGAGGAAGAATGCAGGAACCTAAGAACGTTAGTCAAATGTTGAACCTATATATAATTTAGCTTCACACAGGTGTAATTAGTGGAAGGTTCTTTAACATGCCATAAATCTATGACATGGGACCGTCAGCTTTACTTCCCCTCCAAAGGAAGGCATACTGAGGGATTTTTAAAGTTCTTAAAAAATCCGTCGACTTCGGCCGGGTTTGAACCCGCGATCTTGGGCATAGCTCAGCATGCTACCAACTATGCCACCAAAGCCGCCACAAGGAGATGGTACGGGATCAGTTTTAGGTAGATTTCATTAGAAAGCTAACTATTGCAATGGGTACCATGTTTCGACTTCCGGAAAATTTCGACATATCTTCGCGTTTCACATCCCCCAGACCCCAAAACCACCGTCAGTTCAAAAGTTTATATATAATTTATGTATATATGTATCTATCTTTATATATATAATTCTTCGACACGTGTGTATGTGACTGAACTCCTCCTAAACGACTGAACCGATTTCGATGGAATTCGGTATGTATATTAGTATGGGTCCATGTATGGTTTAGATTCACAATCCGACCCGGTAGGTGGAATGAACACAATTTTAGAACCACAATTTACACACAATTTTAGAACCACAATAAACGGTCAAAAACAGTCGTCATGGAAACCACTAGCCTTGGCCTTCGTGAAAGCTGATGTCTTTGGACGGTTCGTCTCTGCACGTTAGAGCCACCTGGTCGCAATCTGTGCAACAACCGCCATTACTTACACTCCGCCCGTGGCGAAAAGTTGTGTTTTATACCAAAGGTGGCAGTGATGTCGAATTCTACTGTTTGTCTCTGCACGTTAAGAGCGTTTCTAAGTCCCGTATGCGTTCATATACCATTCATCCGATTGCCATGAAACTTGGGTGATATGTTGAGTGAGCTCCAGGGAAGATGTTTGGCTTAGTAAATCCATTTTACAATAGATAGCACACGAATAGATTCAGCAAATGAGCGACGACGTGCGAAGCGTTTCAAAAAGGTCCCGTATGCGTTCAAATACCATTCGTCCAATAGCGATGAAACTTGGGTGAGATGTTGTGTACACTCCAGGGAAGGCTTCTGGCTTAGTAAATCAATTTCACATTAGGTAGCGCACGACTAGATTCAACAAATGAGTGACGACGCGCGAAGCGTTTCAACAAAATCCCGTATAAGCTTATATTCCATTCATAGATTGAGATGAAACTTTGATGAGTTGTTGTGTACACTTAAGTGAAGGCTTCTAACTTAGTAATCCATTTCACAGGAGGTTGCGCACGAGTTGATTCAACAAATACGCGACGGCGCGCGAAGCGTTACAATAAGGTCCCGTATGCGTTCAAATACCATTCGTCCGATTACGATGAAACTTGGGTGAGATGTTGTGTACACTTACGTGAGGGTTTCTAACTTAGTCAATCCATTTTACAATAGGTAGCTCACGAGTAAATTCAACAAATGAGCAACGATGCGCGAACTTTTAATCTATCCCTTATGCGTTCATATACCGATTGCAATGAAACTTGGGTGAGATGTTGTGTACACTTACGTGAGGGTTTCTAACTTAGTAAATCCATTTCACAGGAGGTTTCGCACGAGTAGATTCAACAAATAAGCGACGACGCGCGAAGCGTTTCAATAAAGTCCCGTATGCGTTCAAATACCATTCGTCCGATTACGATGAAACTTAGGTGAGATGTTGTGTACACCCTACGGACGTTTTCTGGCTTAATAAATCCATTTTACAATAGGTAGCCCACGAGTAGATTCAACAAATGTGTGACGGCACGCGAATCATTTCAACAAAGTACCGTATGCGTCCATATACCATTTATCCGATTGTGATGAAGCTTTGGTGAATTGTTGTGTACACTCCAGGAAATGTTTCTGTCTTAGTAAATCCAGTTTTTAATAAGTAGCGCACGAGCAGATTCAACAAATGAGCGACGGCGCGCGAATCGTTTCCACAATGTCCCGTATGCGGTCATATATAATTCATCCGATTGCGATCAAACCTTGGTGAATCATTGAGTACACGCCTGAGAAGGTTTCAGGCTTAGTAAATCTATTTTACAATAGGTTTCGCACGAGTAGATTCAACAAATAAGCGACGACGTGCGAAGCGTTTCAAGAAGGTCCCGATGCGTTCAAATACCATTCGTCCGATTCCGATGAAACTTTGATGAGTTGTTGTGTACACGCCAGGGAAGGTGTTCAACTTGGTAAATCCATTTTATAATATTGGTAGCACACGAGTAGATGTAACAAATGAGTGAGGACGCGCGAAGCGTTCCAACAAAATCCTGTATGCGTTCATATACTATTCATCGATTGCGATGAAACATTGATGAGTTGTTGTGTACACTTACGTGAAGCTTTCTAACTTAGTAAATTTATTTCTCAGTTGGAAGAGCGCGAGTAGATTCAACAAATGAGTGACAGCGCAAGAATCATTTAAACCAAATCGAGTATGCGTTAAATGCCATTAATCCATTTGCGATGAAACTTTGGAGAGTTGTTGTGCACGCTCCAACGAATGTTTCTAAATTAGTTAATTCAAGTCGCGATAGTTAACAGGCAGTTAATAGAAATTGAAAAAGATATCGTGTATCCAAAAGCACTTCAAGAAACAAAGTTACAGCACTTTCTTTGATTGGCAGGACAACGTCTGCCGGGTCAGCTTGTCTATCTATATATACACACATCAAAAAAAGTTTTGCATCACCTCGGTTCCCAGATCTCCGGCATATAGACGTTGACTGTGTATATTGTATCCAAGATACAGTCCCTTTGACTGTTCATAGATGTCACTAAAACTGCTCAAAGATGTAAACAACCATGCATGAGCAGGGCCTATTAGATGGAGGGGGTACGACAGCCGATCAGTTCCAGTCATTCCACCAGGACGAAGGTACGCTGCTCATGTTGTCTGTAGTTCTACCATGCCTAGAAGGTCAATACCGCAGTTCGATCGCGTCCGCATTGTTACTTTGTGTCAAGAAGGGCTCTCAACAAGGGAAGTTTCCAGGCGTCTCAGAGTGAACCAAAGCGATGTTGTTCGGACATGGAGGAGGTACAGAGATACAGGAACTGTCGATGACAGGCCTCGCTCAGGCCGCCCAAGGGCTACTACTGTAGTGGATGACCGCTACTTACGGATTGCCGCTCGGAGGAACCCTGACAGCAATGCCACCATGTTGAATAATGCGTTTCGTTCAGCCACAGGACGTCGTGTTTCAACTCAAACTGTGCGCAATAGGCTGCATGATGCGCAACTTCACTCCCGACGTCCATGGCGAGGTCCAGCTTTGCAACCCCGACACCATGCAGCGCGGTACAGATGGGCCCAACAACATGCTGAATGGACCCCACGGAATTGGCATCACGTTCTCTTCACCGATGAGTGTCGCATATGCCTTCAACCAGACAATCGTCGGAGACGTGTTTGGAGGCACCCTGGTCAGGCTGAACGTCTTAGACACACTGTCCAGCGAGTGCAGCAAGGTGGTGGTTCCCTGATGTTTTGGGGTGGCATTATGTGGGGCCGACGTACGCCACTGGTGGTCATGGAAGGCTCCGAAACGGCTTTACGATACCTGAATGACCTCCTCCGACCCATAGTGCAACCATATCGGCAGAATATTGGAGAGGCATTTGTCTTCATGGACGACAATTCTCGACCTCATCGTGCACATCTTGTGAATGCGTTCCTTCAAGATAACGACATCGCTCGACTACAGTGGCCAGCATGTTCGCCAGACATGAACCCTATCGAACATGCCTGGAATATGTTGAAAAGGGCTGTTTATGGACGTCTTGACCCACCAACCACTCTGAGAGATTTACGCCGAATTGTCGTTGAGGAGTGGGACAATTTGGACCAACAGTGTCTTGATGAACTTGTGGATAGTATGCCACGGCGAATACAGGCATGCATCAATGCAAGAGGACGTGCTACTGGGTATTAGAGGTAGTGGTGTGTACTGCAATCTGGACCACAAATGCTGAAAGTCTAGCTGTATGATGGTACAACATGCAATGTGTGGGTCTCATGAGCAATAAAACGAGCTGAAATGTTGTTTGTGTTGATCTCTATTCCCTTTGTATTTAACGGTTCCGGAACTCTTGGAACCGAGGTGATGCAAAACTTTTTTTGATGTGTGTATATATATATATATATATATCAGTTTCTTGTGGACACGATAACTGCCGTAATTTTGTACCAATCACTTTGAATTTTTTACATAATATGTATCCCTATAAAATCTTGGTAGAGTTCGTTAATGGGCAAAATCGGTCGAAGGGGGTGAAAATGGGGGGGCTTTTTTCGAAAAAGTGAAATTTCGCTATAACTCTCTTAATACGTGAAATATCGAATCCATTCAAAGTTCATAATATGTGTCGGATAAGTGTCAAAAATTTATGTCAAATAAGTTTTTTGATAGCATCAACCATTGACCAAAGGGGTGGAAAAAAGTGGGGTTTTCGGGAAACATTAATCATATCTCTCTTAATAGGCACAATATCAAAACCGTACAAAATGGAAAATATTCCCCTAATAATTACCTAAAACTTTTGTCTGAAAGAATTTTTGATATGACCCACCATTACGCCAAGGGATGAGAAAAATGATTTCGGAATTTAAAAAAATGCTAAGTGCCATCAGAGGTTACCATAACAACGCTTTTAAATTGATAAGGGATGATCTATCAGAGGTTGCCAAGACAACGCCATTGACGAGATCACATTCATTTTTAGCCTACTTTTCACACTTTTCAAAAATGAGGAAAAAGTAGACTTATGAGATCGATCCGGGAAAATGTGTCTGTCCTTCTGTCTGTCTGGCTGTGTGTGTGTGTGTGTGCCCCCCCCCCCTTATCAACTCCTAAACGGCTGCAGCAATCGAAACCAAATTTAGTATGAGTAAAGTTGTATACCGGAATATCTCAGGCCCATATTTGAAAAAGATGCCAGTGCTGCCAACTGCTAAAAAAACGCACTAGAAATTTGAGCTCCATGTTGGATATCTTGGAAGGTATACATGGGAGCTATTCTAAAATTGGCACACATGTAGATAATACTATTTCAGTTTTATTTCCAGGTGGCCATACATGACAGCGTTGCCAAAATATTTTTAAGCCTTCTGATAAGTCCAATTTTTTAATGCATATAACTTCTACACTATCAATTGGATTTCAACCAAATTTTGTATGTAATATGTGTACATAAACAGATATGACTGAGTGTATTCTTAAGAGCCACCAGGGCTGCCAACTGTTAATAATTGCTCTCTATTTTGTATCCAAATATATCAGAAAGTATGCAAGCCGACAGCTTTAAACTATGCACACGTAAATTACCTGACATTTTACATTAATTTGGAGTAACTTATATACGTCAGTTCTACCAACATGATTCTAAGCCTGCTGATAGGACCAATTTTTAAATACATGTAACTTCTATACCAACAAATGGATTTCATCCAAAATTGGCACAAAAAGATATAATATTTCAGATTATTTCTGACCAGCACTCGCATGACATTGTTGCCAACATGCTTTTACGTGTACTAATAGATCCAATGTCTAAATCCATGTAACGTCCTTTGAACTTCAACCACATTTTGTATTCTGTACCTTAGGAGATGGAAGTAAGAATATATTCAGTCACCAGAGCTGCCAACTGTATTGCTCTATTAGGCTACTTTATGCCTAGTATACCTTATTTCGAACTAATTAAGACATTTCGATATTACCCACTTAATTTCGTCATTATTCTAGATAGGTTCATATACTGTAGATTAATCTATGGCATGAATCTTAATTTTAAGAAAAGTAGGCTCTTTAGTTCGTCACGGATCTTCTTGTTCCATCTGACTATGAGGGAAGCGGCTAACTGGTAGCATGCTGAACTTCTATGCCTAAGGTCACTGGTTCAAAGCCGGCCAAAGTCGCCGGATTTTCTAAGAGCGCTAAAAATCCGTCAGCATGCTTTCCTTCGGAGGGGAAGTTACAACGTTCGTTGCAAGTTGCTGGTTGCGGTGGCATCTAGCAGCCAAGTTCACAGCTAGGTGTCGTTGACGTTAGTATTTGGTACAAAATTAGGTACTACTACTTAAAATTGACAGTCTGCAGACCTTACCTGAATTACAGACTAATACAGTCATCACAAATAACACCGTTTATCAGACAGATTCTTCACACACCCAATGTACACGGGGTTACATGACCACCTTGTCGCAGCCCCTAAACTGAGGAACTAACCAACATCTCTGCGGGAGATAAAATTTTGCGTGAAGAAGTAACAGACTGTTAGATAGTTACACATTAGTTCCAAACCTTGCATAAGGACAGTGTGATCACAAGTTTAAAAATGAACCCCAAATGACAAGAAGGTTACCATCCCCATAAGACAGTAAAATGTTAAAAAATATGCATAGAAAGACGACAAAATATTAACTAACCTCCAATTGTAAAATACTTTCTCGCAATAAATGAGGTCTGATCCTCCTACGATAACCTGCATATTTTGCCTATTATAGCCTATCCCCTAGTTTGCCCGGTGAAATCTACCTCCGCCTTCCGGCGTGCCGAGAGGAATTTTTCACTTAGCAATGAGACACACATTAGAAGAAAGTTTGTGAAAATAAGAGGAATGTGTACTGACTACAGTATATTCCATAAAACTCTCAAGGTCAAGCACAAAAGTTTTTTTGTTTCTGTAGTGTTTAACTAGCAGCCGGCCCCGTGGTGTTGGGGTAGCGCGCCTGCCTCTCACCCGGAGGCCCCGGGTTCGATCCCCGGCTCCGTCAGGGATTTTAAAACTGATGTGAGGGTTGGAACGGGGTGCACTCAGCCTCGTGAGGAGAATTGAGTAGCTGTCTGACAGTGAGACAGCGCCCCGATCACGAATACCAAGATTAACGGCCGAGGAGACCCGACGTGCTGATCACGCGTCACCCCAATATCTGCAGGCCAAATGGGTGGGCAGCGGTCGCTTGGTCGGCCTTAGCCCGACCATGGGCTGTATAGTGCCAGGGAAAAAAAGTGTTTAACTAGCATGTTACAATGGTCTTAGGATAATTTTGATATAATATTAGATTGTTCCTGCCTCTGTAATTTGAAAATGAAAATCCACAACCTGCTTCCAGTCTCCGACCGGGTCAGGAATGGAATGAATGAAGCCCCCATCTAGCGGCGAGGATATGAAATGTGCCGGCTGCCGAGGTCTGACGCACTCCTCTGGGGCAATGATTAAATGAATGACAGATGAAATGAAATGATAGTGGAGAGTGTTGCCGGAATGAAATTGTGGCAGGGAAAACCGGAGTACCCGGAGAAAAACCTGTCTGCCTCCGTTGTGTCCAGCACAGATCTCACATGGAGTGACCGGGATTTGAACCACGGACCCAGAGGTGAGAAGCCAGCGTGCTGCCGCCTAAGCCACGGAGGCTCTGTCTGTTCTAAAGTGGAAAAAATAAGTAGTAAGTTTTTCATACTGTGTTGCTTTTTAAAGGAATTGTGTTATTGTTAAAAAGCAACTGCTATTGTACTGGTCACAGCATTACTAACCCCGAAGAGTAGCTGTGTGCGTGAAATCACTCGCCACGGCCGTGATGGGGTGCAACAGCAAGTCCGGAGATTGAAGGTTCATATGACTCTTGACAGCAACTATCCTGAGTGTGGTTTATCCAGGCAAATGCCAGGATAGTACCTTATTTCCCCTAACCCATCTCTGACCCTAATAATTACAGCTATGCACAGCTACACTGTCACCACAGAAACACATGCCATCACCCACACACACACACACCCAAGTACAAGGGGCTGATGACTAAGTTGTCCCACACCCCTAATATAAGTTAACAACATTACTCCACAACCCTCCTCTCAGCTGATTTCAACTTTCTTGTTTGTTTTAATTATTTTTTTATTCATTTATTTTCAGGTCAAAAATTCCTAGACAGTACTCGCCAAACATGAGCTGAGATTGCGGGTAATGAGAAAGAAGAATTACGGACGTTGGTGAAAGATATTGAAAGACTGTCGTCGTCTGAAGATGAATAGATTCTTATGCTGATTTATCATTTTATTTTATTCATTGTTTTTTACCTGTTCCACACAAATAAAATGTTAACCTCTTCTGGGACAAATTATCTCAAATTTGAATTTTTATTTGAATCTAATTCACACATATGTACATACCAATGAAAACATGTTTAGAGCAGGTTGTTGTCACCGAGGGCCTAAAAGGAAAGGCCACAAATGTGTACTCGAAGCATTATATGTTTCTCTTCTGCAGTACGTTATTGCAAATATTTTTAAAAATGTCTACACATCAGGTTGTCTGTGTCTTTTATAAAGTATACCAGCTTGCCACGGTGGGTGAGTGGTTATAGTGTCGGACTACCAACCCCAAGATTGCAGGTTCGCCCCTGGCCATGGTAAGTGATTTTTGAAGGCGACAAAAATCACGACACTCATGTCATACGTTGTTGGCATGTTAAAGAACCCATTTGAATTCAGTAGGCCATGTTCCATGGCAAAATTAATCTCGGGATTTTCCGCCAACAAAAGTTCCTCCATTCTCTACTTGAAAGCGCTGTAGTGTCAAGGAGTTTAGATATCTAACCTCCTTGACTTTCATAGCGTTCAAAGGAACTACGAAATTCGACATGCAAGCTACCCTCTGGGTGTCAATTAACAAAGCTTGCACCAGACACCCGAGGGCTTAAAGCCCACCCTTTTTAGTTTTTGGCGCATAACTAGGGATAGGAATTTTTCGGTGATTTCAGAGTGAAGAAAGCGGTATTTTAAAGTGGCAAATTCGGTGGTTTCAAGTGCACTTTTCGGTACTTTCTAAATGTTAAATTTTAGGCGGGATTTTTTAAATATCATGGATAACATAACACATTTCAGTCATCCTTCAAAGTATACTTCAGTGAAGAGATCCAAATTCTCTTCTGACAAACGGCGACCCATATCACTTAACGTGCTAGTGTAAGCTGAAAAACAAAATTTCACACTTAGCGTTTGAACAGGGTATCAAAATGGTTTTCAACACAGATTCTGAGAACTTTGGAAATACAAATGTCATTCCTTGCAAAACTCGAACAATGTCTGTCTTAGTCCTGTCGTGCATCTGCTTCTTGATTAAAGTTTGCAGTTCGTTGTATCCTCTTATGACCTCACTTTCTTCCAGTGTTCCACAGAATGGCAACTTCTTAATTTTCTTTGCAAGGTCCTCATTGATGTTCATTGGCACTATTTCTGCTGGATAAACGCACACATTTGTAAATCTTGTTTTCAGGGTCGACGGATCTCAGGCTGATTAATATTCTAAGAGCATGGGTCCCAGCGTTTACTAAAACTGAAGTATTTTCTCTCTTTTTAACACATTTCCACAACCCTCCAACAGCTCCTTAATGTTGGTACCGTAATTTCCAGAAATAACAAGTTTAAGGGCTTGCTGAATTCTCAGTAGATGTCCATCTAGAAGGTGAACAGTGGGATAAGACTGGCCTTCTAATAAAGGGATGAGTTCAGTGATGTCTGTGCCAAATTCTTTGAATCTCAAGTATTTCGTCATGTGAAACATTGTTGAGAAAATCAACACCAGAGTTATCAGTCCCTACTACTTCACTTATAAATTGCAAAATATCTTTCAAATGACAGGCACACTACAGAATGAAACCAAGAAGACCACCTGGTGAAGACTGGTTCAGGAGACAGTGGCACATTTTGATATGGATACTTGCCATCTAGATATTCATGTCTGAAAGGCGCACTATGTTACGCCACGCGTCGAGTAGTTACTAGGATGAAGGGGCAGGTGACCTTGCTGTTCTGGCCCTTAAAACCTCAATAACTTAGTAACTTACCAGGATGACCGCCCAGATTGATAAAGATCGCTGTATGCAGAAAGCAAGGTCCGCTATCTACCGTCAAGTTTCCGATCGTTCCGTGTTTGTTGGATGCTCTCCATGCAGTCAAGTCATCAGAGAAAATTACCGCTACTACATTCGCACAAAAACAAGCGTTTGTCGGCTTCTGTGACGACGATATTTCAAACGGGCAAGCTGGTCTCACTACGATGACATTAGGGCAAAACCTGGATGAATGCCAAGATGCAGAAGAAAGTGACATTCAGTAGTTAGACTTCGATAAAGACGATCATGGTTTCAGACATGTAAGCGATGAGGATATTTACGGAATTTGACTGTCGGTGAGGTAAACTGGGATCCAGTACATGTCCAGTGAAGGAGTGATGCAACGGAAATCCCGAAAGTTCCGACAGTGAAGCTAGTGTGTCTATAGTCACACTTATGTCTTATATAGAAAATCGAGATGAATTTTCGTTCACAATATTGTTTTCTTCAGAATTGTACAATCTAAAATTAGAAAAAATAAACTATCTAAGAAACAAAAAGTGATGACAGTCATTTCTCTTAGTTTTTAATATTGGTATAATCCACATAGTGTGTCTTACAATACTATGTTATAAAGTATTATAATTATTTTTTCTGCGTGTTCTTAAAATACATTTCAATATTGTTGCGTGTTGCCGCGGGGCGGCAGGAGGCTCCCGGGGGGAGGGGCAGTGTGACAGTCTAGTGGCCTTGGACAAACCCCGCAGGGGAAGGGAGAGAATGCCCACACCCTCTCGGTTCCTCCCACGGCCATACATTAACAGAGCACCTGTGAGTCAGTGTGAGCCGGCCAGAGAATGGGCGAAAATTCTGGATGTGGAACCAACCAGAACAGACTCAATGCGGCAATGGGTTGTGACATTTCGAACTTTCCAGGCCAGGGACTGATCCCATATAAACCAGCGAGCCGCGGCGAGGAGGCAGTGTATTGGACAGTGTATTGGTCAGCGTTAGTGTGTATTGAAGTGTGGCCGAGTGAGTGAGTGCGCAGCAGTACAGCGATTACTACTGGATGTCTACGGTAACAGAGTGGAAGCCTGTCTGCCAGGGTGCAACTTTGAGTCAGGACTGTGAGTGCTTGGAGGTGTCGCGGTGCTTCGTGGAAGTCGTGGTCATGTGATCGACACGGGACGAGCAACAGCGCACAAGGAGCAGCAAGAGGACTCTGGAAGTAAGTGAAGTGGCAGGACAAGGCTGTAGAGAACCTGTGTAGACTGTACGTGTGAGTGTAAGCTGGAACACTGTAACGCCTCACAGACAGGGAGAACATAAATGTGGGAACTAATAGTGACTAGTAGTGTTTTCTAAAGTTAGACTCAGTATGTGTATGTGTGTGCACTGTGTATGTTTGTGGGCTGCAATAAAATTATATTTCTTTAAAAGCAGTAATTGGTGTTGTGCTTTCAACCCACCGTAATCCAGTTAACAAAAGTGTCACTAGGGGGGTGGCACGTAACAATATTTTAACCAATAGTTTTCTTTTGCTAGGCTTAAAAACATTACTGCAGATAATTCGCGGCTTTCAAAAATTCGCGGAAATTCGTGCATTAATTGCCGCGAATTATCGGAAGTGCTCTATAAAGAAAAAAAACGAAAAAAGATAAAATTCGCGTTTTCATGCGAAATTCGCGTTTTTATCCAAAATTCGCGTTTCATGCGAAATTCACGAGCTCAAAAACATTTATTTTTGCCATTTTTAGGGTTATTATAACACATTATCACCTGTGTATTACTTCTTTTAAAAATTCGCGATCGCGAATTTTTCCTATCCCTACGCATAACTTTAAAACGGTGTGTCGCACAGAAATTGTTATACTTTTTAAACGTAAAGGCAATTAAATGCCCTACAAAATGGTGTGTTACTGTCTCCGAGATATGAGCCGGTGAACATGGAACATTTTAAGAAAAATATGTAGCGCCTCGCATTTCTCGTCTAACTTGCCCTTCCAATCAGTTTGCCTTCCTTTTTACAGGAAACTCGTACGGAAGGAAGTTGTAGAGCATTAAATTGCCTTCAAGAATATATATACTTATGCCAATTTATCTTCGATCTGTCGATCGTTAGAGCGTTTTAGCATATGGGGGTCGGTTTCGAGATTTTGCTAGTGAACTGCTCATTATTTTATTTCAGTTTTCAACGGCTTTAACACTCTATTACATTATTTATTGATTATGCAAACATAAATGGAATTTATTACCCAATAACTAATATATATATGAAAGTATGTGTGTCAACTGTTAATTTGGAACTCTAATAAACACTAAATATCTAGCTTAAGCCTTTCAAACGGCAATTTTTTTTTTTTTTTTCTCCATATCCTTATAATAAGTATGTATAAGACCCCTTCCCATCTGAAATAGAACTTAATACACTGTTTACATAATATTAAGATACGTAGGCCTAAGCTTATTATGACATTGTATCCTATGATATCCCACAAATAAGAATATAAGAAAGAAGTAGAGGAAAGAATTGATACTGGGAGATAAAGACAGAGACTGCGAAACATCGAATTAAAAACCGTCAAGCGTGGACAACAGACAACCTAAACGGAAGGAATAATAATATTCCGGGATATCTGACGACTCTTTCCCAATCCGGTAACGTTGAAAACTCCAGAGATTTTCATGGATCGTGGCTATTTCAACTGATACACCAATGGCTGTGGTGTGGTCTGATATGGCGATTGAAGTGATACTGATGTGTTATGTGAAAAGTGAAGGGGGACTAATACGAGAGAGTGATTCTGTGTTGGCGAAATGGGTTGGAGGGGCTCGTACAGGTACAGCCATATGTTCTTCACTAAGCTTAGCAGTTTGCCGGCGTCCATTCTGTAAGTGGAGAACAGCATGTCAACTTTTGAGCATCACGAATGAGCAGAGATGACCAAGACAGAAGAAAGCTCGCACAGTAGTTGGCTGATCACCCGCCTTTTGCTGTACGTGATTCTTTGATGTCCCTTTCAACTGGAGTAATAGGACCCAGCAACATCAACTGTTACCAAGCATTGGGAATTGGAGCCCCTACAAAGGGGACTTTTGTTGGAAGTAACTTTGCAGAAATTAAGCAGTGTAAGAAAAACACAGTAGTCCCTTTGGCTGCTATGAGCAAACTATCAAACTGGACAATAAAGTAGTGGGGGTCGATCCTTTAATGATTTTCCAGAGAACCGTAACTAACAAGAAAACTGAAGGGGATGTAGAGCTGTTGAAGTGAGAGTTCGTCCCATATTCCAAGACACTTTTTGACGAGGGATCATGATAAAAACTAAAACATCCGCTCTCTACGATGCCTTTCCTACATGCAGTCAAATAACTACCCTGAAGAACTGTTTCACGGTAATCGATGGTGGCTTTCTTCTTCATAGTGTAGCAGTTTTGCTAGCCCACACTGTTGGGTGATAAATGTAACTGTTTACCTTTGCCTAAGCTATGTTGTTTTAATGGGCGCCAAGACCTCAATGCAATGTTGAAATCTAAATTTGTATTTAACAACGTTTAGCTCTGGCAGAACACCTTCAAGACTCTATTCACTCAGATCGTGGTATGATTTGATCATTAACCCAACAAACAATTGTATCAGGAGAAGGAATTGGTCTATATCTAATGCTACCTACTGAAAGCAAAGATTGCATTGTAAAAGAAATGAATTTATTATATAAAACAAGTATAGCAAAATTAATAATAATAATAACTATAAAATTTAAATTGGAGCGTTGTGATTTGAATATTACCGATAGAAAATTACGTGAAAACGGAGTCTGATAAATTGATTTTACTCTTATTTCCAAGCTATGAAGTTACTGAAATATGAAATGTAAAACAAAGAAAAATGAGAGATTGCGTATTTCTGCGTCATTTGCGCTTACCACTGGAAATTGCCAAAGCATTTCCCTCGTAGTTGATGATGCCGTGAGCTTCCCACAGTCTCCTGGACGTCGTCATCTCCGTCGGAATTTGATGATATTCTGGTAGATTAGATAATTCTATGGTCCGTACCTCGGACCCAAACACTCGTACAACCGCACTGGTTAAGTTTTGCAAAAGTTAGTCTTCAACTCCACTGAACATCGGAGCGACACGCACTTCCAACCGTACTCCGCAAGTTCTACACAGATAATCCACGTTTCACGGCGCGTCGAACGATATATGCACCTGTTGGCTCCCCCACCACGGTACCGTCTTCCAGCTTACGTTGTCTCCCCTGATTGGCTGAGCACGCCGCCAGTTCCCCTCCTCTGCCTCATTACACTCGGCGCGCGAGAGGGAGAAGTCGTTTTCCGTTCCAACAATTCGCCTTTTCTAGACCTTGCGACCCAGCCTTGCGTAATACTTCTCGACAGGAATCAGCTTGTATTCGAATTCCCAGTGAGTCATGTCTCTCAAATACCCTAACTGACAAAACTCCGTAAAATTCCGTAATCACATCATTTTCTATAATATTGTCGTTCGTAATAATTTGCTTGATAGCGTTTTCTAAGACATAGAAAACCTATCTGAATGCTAATAATTTTTATAAAATGCTCCGAAAATACCTTAATAATAATTATGATAAATTAATAATAATAATAAATTACCATGAAAAATTCTCTTGGCTGAACAATTTGCCGCGTAAATAAATATAGAATGGCTTCCTACTGACTTATGCCAGTTGCATAAAACCCCTCGAAAAACACGTTACATATTCGCCTCGGATCATCGGATGATTTACCGTGACGACGGTCCATTATCCGATTATCCCAGACACGTTAAAAAACCCCATCCAAAATACATATTACATAAACGAAATCACCCTAAATTACAGATATATACACTCATATTTTTTCTTCACGCAATTTGCGTCAAAGTTTGTTGTCACTATGGATTGCACTTTGCAACCAGTCCAATGTTTTACATATGGAATAGTGTTCCACGGATATTTCCGCCTCTCAAATTTCTCTATGTTGGAGAAATAGACATAATTAATGTGTGAGCACTATGTATTTATGATGTCATATCACACGCATTGAAGGTGTTCTGATATATTTATATCACCATAGAACTCCCTAATTTCACTGGAGGTCCCCTCCTTATGGTGAAATTTAATCTCACTTATCACTGAGCACACGATCACACTACTGTGGCAGCGCCTCGTGACCATAATACTTAATCTCTCTTTAAAGTAGATTAAATTAATATTGACTTCTGAAAAAAAAAAAAACAGTAAATGCGCATTACATATAACACCAAATATTTCTGTGCCGTAATCGCCCTGTCTTGTTAAGTTCCCGTTAACCATATTCTACTTAATACTAGTTCTCAACACAGACCATTTCTCCTCACACAAATAATACCATTGTACAAATTATCTTAAATTACACACTTACAAATCTTACATGGCGAGGCCGTAAACAGAAATCACGTGTGCTGATATGTATGAGTTTCATGAAGGACTGTCTCGCATTCTGATGGCCCATCTTTTATCTCGTGGACGCCTTAAGCTAACAAGCCCTATACAAGCGCTCCCCCATCTCTTGGAGATAAATGGGAACCCATCAGCGCTGCCAAAAATGGCCTTGGTGCATCGAGACAATTTAGTGCTCAACAGCATCCGACAATCCCGTCATATTTCCCTGTACCTTAAAAACTCTCATTTACTTACATACTACCCCCCTGTGTGACTTCTGATACGCCTGCCTTAAGACCAGATCTTCCACGCACCAGACACCACACTTACTCATTTGATAGGCTGGCTCGCCAGCTAAACACACTCACTTTATGACACATATTTTCGTAGACTATGTATATTATACGTTCCGTATAATCTGTTTCCCTCACTATTCTCCAGCACATATGCTGTTTTCCCAATACGTTTGGAAACTATAAATGGGCCCTCGTAGAGATAAAAGAACTTGGACATGACTTTCTCTAGCTTATTTGACTGTTTCGGCACTCTAAGTAAGACTCTGTCTCCCGGCTCGAATAGGTCAAATTTAGTTTCTTTTTGTTGGCGAATTCTCTTTTGTGCTGACTTAGATAAATTCTGTTTCGCCAACTGGACAGTGTAATCCATCCCCGGTTGCTTACCCTCATTTAATCCCAACACCCTCGCTAGTTCATTTTGTGGTCTTTTTCCGAAGTGAACTTCGTATGGCGTCAATTTCGTGCTCTCATGCTGGACAGAATTCAGCCAAGTCTCGACCTTGGGAAGATGTCCAACCCAGGCCGCATGCTTGTCATGCACTAGAGTCCGAAAAAGACGAGCCACTTCCCTTAATGGACGCTCTGCAGAATTACCCTGAGGGTACCTTACAGAGGAATGAACGTGTGTTATACCAGCTTCCTGCATACTGGTTCTCCATTTCTTTGCAGTAAACTGTGGTCCACTGTCAGATAGTATCCTGAGAGGAATGCCAAACTCAGGTACATACTTATTAATGATCAGACGGCTACACGCTAGTCCCGTGGCTTTCCTTAGCGGATATAGCTTGACATACTTACTAAAAGCGTCAATAACTATAAAAATGTACTCGTAGCCGCACTGTCCTTTAACGATCGGGCCAAATAAATCCACACACAGTAGTTCGCCGGGACTACTGGTGAGAACTGCAGATCTCTCCCCCACTAAATATTTAACTGGATATTTACTCCTTTGACAGGTGTCACACTTAGCTAAAATCCTCCTAACTTCCCTTCCCATTTTACTCCAAATGAAGTCACGACCAATTTCATAGAAGACCTTGGCAGCACCAAAGTGTCCTAATTCCCTATGAATGAACCAAATTAGCTCCTCCCGCAAAGTGGCAGGAACACATATTGCCCACCGATTATTCCTACATTTCCTTGCAAGAAGCCCATCCTGCATCTTGTACGTGAACCGTCCTACTTTCACATACTCTTCTTCACCTATTTCCAACCTAGCCAGTGGCTCCTTTAACTTAACGTCATCACGTTGCTCCACTAGCATATTTCTCAGTGTCTGTAACGATGCCCTGTTGCTACTGTCCACACATGCACATATTAAAATACCGTCCTCTGCTTTAACCACAGGATAATCCCTACATAAATTAGTGTCCCTCGATAGCATGTCTGCAAGAATGTTATCTTTACCTTTAATATATTTTACTGTGAATTCGTATTCCTGCAGAGCAAGAATCCACCTACTAACTCTGTTAGAACTGAGTTTACAAGTCCTCATATACAGTAATGCATGGTGATCTGTGTGGATCTCAAATTTCCCCCCTACTAAATACATTCTAAATTTCCCTAAACTGAAAACAATACCTAAAAGCTCTAACTCAGTAATCGTGTATCTTTTCTCTGCTGCAGTCAGTCCTCGCGAGGCTAAAGATACAATGCACAGATTACCCTCATCATCTTTCTGACATAATACTCCAGCAATGCCTATATGTGAAGCATCTGTCATAACCACATATTCCTTATCTTTTAACGGATATTTCAGCACTACAGCTTTCTCAAAACCTTCCTTCAGCGCTCTAAAAGCCTGTTCATGCTTGGACTCCCATCTCCACCGAGTCCCACTTTTAAGCAATTCCCTGAATGGTTCTACCAACCCTGAGTATTTAAGAACGAACCTCCTGAAAAAGTTGCAAATTCCCAGGTAAGTTTTTAACTGTTTAACATTCTGTGGCACCTGTGCGTTAAGTATCTTATTAACCCTACTTTCTTCTGGTGTTACACCTCTACTCGACACTCTATGACCTAAAAATGTCACTTCTGACTGACAGAATGACGACTTAGACAGCTTCAAAGTGAACCCTGCCTGATCTAACTTCTGAAAAACTATATTTAAATGACGTAGATGCTCCTCAAAACTGCGTGAACTAATTACCATATCATCTATGTAAATGGTTACAAACTCTCCTGTGTCATCCCCTAATGCGATGTTTAAAGCCCTAATTAAAGCTGCTGAACTACTCTTTAACCCATAAGGTGTTCTACAAAATTGATAAAGGTTATATTTATGACTAAAAGCTGTAAATGGTCTATCTTCGTACATAAGTGGCACTTGCCAAAAACTGGAACTCAAATCTACACAAGTGAAATACTTCTTCCCCTCAAATGTTTGCATTAATTCTTCTATTGACATAGATTTCAGCTGATCTGAACTAATTCTATTGTTAACCAAACGAGCGTCTAAACAAATACGAACAGTGCCGTCGGTCTTGGGTACCGTTATCAAAGAATTAACATACGGACTGTTAGAGTGCTCAATAATCCCATCTTCAAGCATCTGATTAATTTGTGCCTCAACTGCACTCTGATAAGCGAAAGGTACAGGATATCTATGTCCTGTGAATACTGACCTATCAATAACGTTCAATGAATGGGTATAGCAATTGGCCATACCAATGCGATCCTCAAACACTCTCCTATTACACCATAACACATCATAGAGCCGAACACACTGTTCATCCTCTATATTTCCCTGAAATGCAGCCTCACGTAACGAGTCTTCTAGACTTCCGTTCGTAATCACACTGCCCACAAAACATGGAGAACCCCGCTCTACGGCTGGCGATATCTCATTTAAAGTACAAATCACACCTACAATACTACTTCTCTGAATATGGTCATTGAACGCTACTTCTACTTCAGAATCTCCCCATTTAAATTTCAAACTCCCTACATCATAACATAAGTTACCAGACACTCTACTTAGCCACTCTGAACCCAAGATAACACTGAATACTAAATTTGGAATTACAAGACAAATCTGCTTCTCTACATGATTATTAATTTTAATGTCTACTAAAACTTGCTTAGAAATTACTTTAGACCTCTTCCCAACAGCTGTGATAACAAAAGTGCTTTTAATTGGCATCTCCTCAAAATTTACTCCAGTTCCTTTCATTTTATCATAAAATGCACTACTTATGCAACTCTTCATACAACCACTATCAATTAAAACATCTGTGTACGCCTCGGACACGTTAAATTTAACTATGGGGCTCTTACTAACCACTTCCTGAATAATACCTTCATCATTTAGTTCATGTAATAATTCATTTCTCACATTTAGGTCATAGGGTTCCTGTATAATTGTATGGACAGGGCATGCTACAGACTGAGATTCTGACCTTACTTCGCAGCCTGGTTCGCGTTTAAAGAACCGCTACAGCTGGCCGTAGTACTACTAACTACTAAACTGGTCTGGTTGTTCTGGGCTGTGTTGTCATTGTTTGGCTGTATATTACTACCACTAGGCTGTCCTCTTCCTTGACCCCTATTCTGGTTGTAATTATTGTCATTATAATTTCTCCCTTGATTTCCCCTGAAATCATTGTTTCTCCCTTGATTTCCCCTGTAATCATTGTTCCTTCCTTGATTTCCCCTGAAATCATTGTTCCTCCCTTGATACTGATTACCATAGCCATTTCCTCTGTTCTGATATAGCTGATTATTATTATTTCTATTTTGAGCGTTGGCCCCTTCGCCACCGTTCCCTTGAACTTCTTGATGCCTGGCTTCATTAGGTCTATTATTATTATTACCCTGGTTCCGATTGAAATTGTCCTCATAACCCCCTCTCCCTAGTGCATCAAATGTGCTTAACAAATTTTCTACTTGTGATATAGTCTTTACATTCTGGATACAAGCAGCCTCCTTGATCCTATAGGGAAAGTGCCTAAGTAGCAACCTTACCACATCACTTTCCTCCTTCAAGCCATCCAGATATTTACACACTAATACCTGCCCTAAAAAGTATTCGGTCATGGTGGAGCTTCCTTTAGGGTTATATTTACCACACACTACTCCCTCACGATGCTGCGACTGAATAACCTCATTCCAGAACTTTTCACAGAATTTCATTTTAAAATCATTAATATCAGTAAACTTGTCTCTGTAGACAGCAAACCAATTCCTCGTTTCCCCCACAAACACTTGTTCTAAAATTTCAACTACCTGGCACCACTCAATACTACCATTTTCCAACCTCTCCCCGAATTTATTTTCTATAGTGTTCATGAACTCCATTGGGCACCCCTGTCGATTGCTGAACTTACCCAGTTCTACCTCCCTGTGTGTGCTATTCACAAAAACTGGCCTATTCTGACTATTTTCTTGCCTGATCCTAGCTTTTAATTTTAATTCTAATTCTGCGATTTTCTCCTCAGCCTTCCTCTCAATACTGTTTACTGTTAATTTAATGTTTCCTTCTGATTCTTCTACTTTATCATATAGCTTTGCTTGTTTCTCCTCAATCTTGCTAATGCTCTCTCTATTACTCTCTCTTAAATCATTTACTTCTGCAAATATTTGCGAGTGGACTTTCTCAATTCTACCCCCCAGCTGTTCCTTAACCTCTTTAGTTGCTACCTGAATTTTGTCAATTTCTCCCCCCAATTGCTTTTTGACCTGCTGTGTTTCCAGTTGCACTAGTTCTTTTAAATTTTCAGCCTGTGTACTGATTCTAATTTCTAACTCCTCCTGTACTTTTCCTAATTTCTTGTCTACATCTGCAATGATCTCTTTAACCTTCTCTTCCATTACTCCTCTGATTTCTCCTCTAATCTGCTCCATTTTCACACTAATTTCCTTGTTGTTCTTATCTAATTTTGCATTATTCTGTTCTAATTTTGCATTTAAAGCTTCTGTACTTTCTTTATTTTCCCTACTGTTTTGTTCTAATTTTGCATTTAAGGCATCTGTACTTTCTTTATTTTCCCTACTGTTTTGTTCTAATTTAGCGTTGTTTTGTTCCAGTTTAGCATTTAAAGCGTCTGTACTTTCTTTATTTTCCCTACTGTTTTGTTCTAATTTTGCATTTAAGGCATCACTACTAACTTTGTTCTGATACATGAACTCGAGAAGTAAAGTATTTAATTCTGGTTGGCCGCCTACACTCCCTGTTTCAGTATCGGGATTTACCTCCGCTACCCCGGTACTACCATCACTCGACATACTGCTCGTATCATCACTCTCCAGTTGATGACCACTACGTAACCTCATCTGTCTTTCTTTCTCATCCCCCATAATGATATACACTGATAGAGACAAATAACCCCCAAAATACAGGCACAGAAATATATACCCTTCTCCTTCCACAAATGTTATTAGGTTTTCATCCCCACGTTGTCGGCGACAAATGTAGCAGTTTTGCTAGCCCACACTGTTGGGTGATAAATGTAACTGTTTACCTTTGCCTAAGCTATGTTGTTTTAATGGGCGCCAAGACCTCAATGCAATGTTGAAATCTAAATTTGTATTTAACAACGTCTAGCTCTGGCAGAACACCTTCAAGACTCTATTCACTCAAATCGTGGTATGATTTGATCATTAACCCAACAAACAATTGTATCAGGAGAAGGAATTGGTCTATATCTAATGCTACCTACTGAAAGCAAAGATTGCATTGTAAAAGAAATGAATTTATTATATAAAACAAGTATAGCAAAATTAATAATAATAATAACTATAAAATTTAAATTGGAGCGTTGTGATTTGAATATTACCGATAGAAAATTACGTGAAAACGGAGTCTGATAAATTGATTTTACTCTTATTTCCAAGCTATGAAGTTACTGAAATATGAAATGTAAAACAAAGAAAAATGAGAGATTGCGTATTTCTGCGTCATTTGCGCTTACCACTGGAAATTGCCAAAGCATTTCCCTCGTAGTTGATGATGCCGTGAGCTTCCCACAGTCTCCTGGACGTCGTCATCTCCGTCGGAATTTGATGATATTCTGGTAGATTAGATAATTCTATGGTCCGTACCTCGGACCCAAACACTCGTACAACCGCACTGGTTAAGTTTTGCAAAAGTTAGTCTTCAACTCCACTGAACATCGGAGCGACACGCACTTCCAACCGTACTCCGCAAGTTCTACACAGATAGTCCACGTTTCACGGCGCGTCGAACGATATATGCACCTGTTGGCTCCCCCACCACGGTACCGTCTTCCAGCTTACGTTGTCTCCCCTGATTGGCTGAGCACGCCGCCAGTTCCCCTCCTCTGCCTCATTACACTCGGCGCGCGAGAGGGAGAAGTCGTTTTCCGTTCCAACAATTCGCCTTTTCTAGACCTTGCGACCCAGCCTTGCGTAATACTTCTCGACAGGAATCAGCTTGTATTCGAATTCCCAGTGAGTCATGTCTCTCAAATACCCTAACTGACAAAACTCCGTAAAATTCCGTAATCACATCATTTTCTATAATATTGTCGTTCGTAATAATTTGCTTGATAGCGTTTTCTAAGACATAGAAAACCTATCTGAATGCTAATAATTTTTATAAAATGCTCCGAAAATACCTTAATAATAATTATAATAAATTAATAATAATAATAAATTACCATGAAAAATTCTCTTGGCTGAACAATTTGCCGCGTAAATAAATATAGAATGGCTTCCTACTGACTTATGCCAGTTGCATAAAACCCCTCGAAAAACACGTTACAATAGGGTAAAGTGGAACAACGACACTAAGTTCGCCTCCATCTGCAACCAATATGTGTCTTGCGTTATCAACCATTTCTGCTACAACTCTGCTGTTGTGTTTGATGTTAATGAAGACACAAGTTCCACGAAAAGAGGCGAACAACATCGGAGAGCATCAAGTAAAACATCAGTGGATACAGAGTTTGATGAGAACATGGTGTCTACTGTTCAGCAGGAAAACTTCCTTTCCAACGAATAGATAACTATGTTAGAAGTAATTAAGTACTGTACCGAGTTTAACCGAATTTTTACAAATATTACTTTTGTCAAACTAATTAAGATAACTATTTGAAGTTATTAGACATTGGGCAAAATAAATTTTTGTCTTATACAGTACGTCGTTCTAAATGGTTTTATCTTAAAGTTGTGTCACTATTAGTAAATTGTGCCAATGGTAAGAACAATAATACTATTATTAATAGCAAGTAGTTCCGTGATGAACTAAAGAGCCTACTTTTCTTAAAATTTAAGATTCATGCCAATCTATACAGACCTATCTAGAATAATTACGAAAACAAGTTGGTAATATTAACATTTCTAAGTATTGCAGTTTGAAATACAGCTGAAACAGTGTAGCCTAATAGAATAACTTATTACAGTTGGCAGCCCTGGTGACTGAAAATATTCATAGTTATATCTCTTACACATACAAAATGTGGTTGAAGTCTAACGGATAATGAACTTTACATGCTGTTTGATATTAGATTTATCAGTGCGCGTAAAATCATGTTGGGAACAATGTCATGTATGTGATGCTCAGAATTAATCGGAAATATTACAATCCATTATAGTGCCAATTTTGGATAAAATTCATTTGTTATTACAGAAGTTATGTGTAATTAAAAAAAGAAACTATCAGAAAGCTTAGCATCATGTTAGTAGCACTGGCATATTAGTTATTCCAAATTAATCTAGAATGTCAGGTACTATACGTGTGCAAAGTTTAGAGCTGATGGCTTGCATACTTTCTGATATATTGTTATTAGGATTGAACATATAGAGAAGCAATTTATTAACAGTTGGCAGCCCTGCTGGTTCTTATGAATACGCACAGTCATTACTGTTACGGTACAAAAAACACATACGAAATTTGGCTGAAATCCATTTGTTAGTATAGAAGTTATATGCATTTATAAACTGGACCTATCAGCAGGCTTAGAATCGTGTTGGCAGCACAGATGTATGTAAGTTACACCAAATATCTTAATATGATAATAGTGGAAACTCCCGCCAGAAACTGGCGACAACGATTCTGCATGCCATCTAGCGATTCGCGCAGACAACTACGAACTGGACTTCAATGAGCTGGCAAGTTTATATGCTGTACATGTTAGAAGTGTAACTTTTGGGCTATGTGTGGGTGTTTTAATTACAAAATACAAGGTGATCCCAAGTCATTTTACAGATTTCCTCAAAACAAACAGCTGTGAGTCTACCTACTAATGTTTACGTACCTGTATTTTTTTCTATTAATCTGAGCATAGCATACTTTCTCAGGGGTGGCCCTAGGGCGGTGCGAACGATGCGACCGCACCAGGCGTTGTCATATGGGAGGCGCAGGAAATGCAACGGTAGATTGACAGCGCAAAAAAATAAAACCCTATCACCTTATTAGCATACTACTTAACCCTACCCATCAAAATTAATGCTATATATACTGTAAGCGAGCTGGGATGCGTGCATTTCAAAGGTATAGACATTCGTACTTAACCTAACGTTCTATAAAAATTAACGAGTTGGAACCAATATCTATATATATTCTGTCCTCCACCTGTTTCCTTGGCGTTCAATCGTGTGCGGATGCATGTGGATTGTGATTTGTGTCTGTGTTGCAAGCTACGAGTGAAATTGAAACTTTACTTACTGTTAGAACGTTACACTATACTAAGGTGTTGCTTTGTAATGTAAGATATTACAGTAGTAACATCATATTAGACATATTTCTTTTTGTGTAAATAATAATCATGCCTAGCCTTGTCTAAGCGCGACCATAAGCGAACAATATTGTTTATTATTAAATAATATTTTGGTTGGTTCTTAAGTTTAGGGGCTGCGACAACGCGGTCATGTAGCCCCGTGTACTTTGGGTGTGTGTAGAATCTGTCTGATAACCGGTGTTAATTGTGATGACTGTATTAGTGTGTGTTATCTGTTTTTTAATTTAAGTACTGCAACTTAGAATTTTTCAAATAGTTCCTACTTTTGCCGCCAAGCACCACCGTCAACGACTACTAGGCCAAGTTCAGAACTTTAGCTACTAGACGCCACCGCAGTCGGCTCTTGGCAACGAACGTAGAAACCTAAGAGCGTTGTTTACATTCCTAACCTATCCAATTTAGCTTCACACAGGTGCAATTAGTGGAAGGTTCTTTAACATGCCATAAATCTATGACATGGGACCGCCGGCTTTACTTCCCCTCCGAAAAAAATAATATTTTAGGAGTGTTCTAGGAATATAATTTTTAATATTAAAATAGTAGTTATTAATAATGTAAAAACTGTTTGTTATATTTAGTCACCACAATGAGATCTCGCACCACCTGAAAATATTGCTAGGGCCGCCTCTGTCTTTCTTTAAAACATTGTTGTAGTTAAAACTATCCATTTAATCTTTTTCCCAGTGTGCTCAGTGGGTTGTGAAGAGCAGATAGCTCCAACATGCAGTCTCCAAATATGTGTGGGGGGTTTGTCTGCCAAAATGTCATGGACATGAAGATAGTTTTTGCCATTTTATGTCTGAAAACACCCATGGGATTAGAAGCAGATTAACTGGTTGTTTTTTTATCAATTAATAACTCTAATGAAGGTATCTGTAACAGCTGTACGAAATTACTGACTGACAGGTATTTCAAAGTCCTTATTAGGGCATTCGGTATGTGTTTAATTTTAATTGGTTTTACGTCCCTGTTAAGTAGGCCTACTGCAGCTATTAGAGACGCCGGGGTACTGGAATTTTGCCCCGAAGGGGATCTTTAACGTGCCAATAAATATACTGGCACGACTCCCTCGCATTTGCACACCCTCAAATGCCAACTAGCTCCGCCAGGATTCGATCCTGTAACCTTGGTCACAGCTGGCGAGAACGTTAACGCTGAGCCACGCAGTCAGCCTAAGGCATATATGAATAGAACGAATGATTCATCCGTGAAAAATCTTCCCACTAAAAATATCAAGCTCTATAAGATATTACACGCGTAATTTGCTTTTGGAATATCTGTAGACTAGTCAAACTGCCGTCATAAAATGAAGATTAAATGCTTTTGAATGACAATGTACATGTATTTCATTCTTATTACTGCCCCTTTCAGGTCAACATCCATCTCCTTTCCTCATATTATGCTACAAGAAGTATGCAAAGGACTTAAAATCTGTATTTCTTTGCGTTTTCGAAGTCGAATTGAGTTATTGAATAGTTCGTTCCAGTAGTTGACTGTTCGAGCCGCTAGATGGTAGCACTTTGCGCTGTCGCTGCTGCTCTAAGTGTTAAGTGGCGAGAGTTTCCACTATTATCATATAAGCTATTTGGTTACACCAAACTAAGGTAGAATATCAGTTACTATTCGTGTGCAAAGTTTAGAGCCGTTGGCTTGCATACTTTCTGATATATTGACATTAAGGTTAAAACATAGAGAGAGCATTTATTAACAGTTGGCAGCCCTGGTGGCTCTTTAGAATACGCACAGTCATATATGCCATAGTACACATAGTACATACGGTACGAAATTTGGTTGAAATCCGATGATGATGATTGTTGTTTTAAGGGGCCTAACATTTAGGTTATCATCCCCTAATGGTCTGGGTGATAGCGAAAATGTCAATGAAGTGGAAACCAGAACGAAAATTAAGTGAGAAGGAAAATACTTACAAAAAGGAACTCGGAATGAAACTACTCACAAAATGGAGAGCGGTAACACTTACAAACGGGAATTTAGTACGAAAATACTTACAAAAGGAACAGATTGAAAAATACGCACAGAATATGGGTTAAGTTCAAAATACGTACAAAATGCAATGTACAGTCAAAATACACTGACCGGCAAAAAAAGTAATAGAAATAGTATAAAATTAGCCATGAAAAATAATGTAATCACATTAAAAGCTTTTCACGCATTAGAACTAACATCTGAAACATCCGTGAATAGTAATTGATAATATGGCATTTCTTAGGGTGGTTTATTACCACCAATTAGGCCACCCCCAATCTTCGATGAGCCTATCTTAATGGTTTTATGGCGGGAAGTGCACTGTAAGCATTTAAGGGTTATGAGTGTTGCCGCTCGCTTATTCTTGGCATTTGTTGAACACCTGTGAACCATTGTCATACATTTTAGTAAGTTATCCATGTGCAGTTCACACTAAAACATGCTCTTAGCCGTGAAGGAGCTGCACAGGCAGTTGCATTGGTGGAGGATGCCCGCAGCTCCTGTTATCTTGCCGAGGTCATTGGATCATCTCTCGGTAGCATTCACCGTGCAGTGCAACGTTACAGAGAACTCCAAACCTACGACAGGAGACGAGGGTCAGGCCGTAGAGGAAGCACAAGTGCCAGGGATGACAGATTTCTCACCCTGCAAGTTCTACGTGATCGCCATACCACAGCAGTCCATGCACGAAATCAACTGGAAAATTTCAGAAATGTGAGAATGAGTGAGCGAACAGGAAGAAGAAGGTTTGAAGAAGCTCATCTTTCGTCCAGGAGACCTGCACGTGGACCCGCACTTGAACGACATCACCGAGAGGTGCGTCTTCGCTTCGCAAGGCAGCATCTGGGATGGACCCACGAGCAGTGGGCCTCTGTTCTCTTCACTGACGAGAGTCGCTTTAATCTTAGTTCTCCTATGGAAGAGAAAGAGTGTGGAGAAGGCGCGGGGAGTGGTACAGCCCTGTTGTTTTCTCCTCCAGGACTCCATTTGGAGGTTGCTCGGTTATGGTGTGGGGTGGCATCAACGTTATGGCCAGCACTGAGTTGGTGTGCCTCGATCACGGGACTCTCAATTCTCAAAGGTACATCGAAGAGATCCTGATGAACCATGTGATGCCCTTTGCACCTTTCATTGGTCAGAATTTCATGCTGATGCAGGATAATGCCCTCATACTGCTCGCTGTGTTGTACAATACCTGCAGGAAGTGGGGATTCAAACCCTGGACTGGCCAGCTCGTAGTCCTGACTTGAACCCCATCGAACATGTATGAGATATGCTTGGAAAGAACGTCAGACACTGTGACCCCACCTCCTTGGCACAACTGAGAACATCGCTGCTGGAGGAATGGGATCACATCCCGGCAAATGTCATTCGACGAGTTGTGAACAGTAGGCCTATGCCTGAGCGTTTACGAGCTGTCATAGACGCTAAGGGTGGAAACACTTGTTTTTAGTGACCAGTGGTGTTGTGCAGTGCAGTGCAAACATTAACACTGTTTTGTTTGGCAATACGTTTGAAAAAAAAAAACAGCCCAAAAGAACATTACTAAAAAATAGAAAATTGTAAGGTTTGCAAAATGTAACGAAATTTGTGAGTTAAAGCGTTTTGTAAAACAGGTTTCAGTATTTTCTGTAGCCAACCATCTAAAATTTACATGAATAATGCAAATATTGGAAAACCGATACATATTAGTGGAATAAATTAAGAAATTACATAAAAATTAAAGTTTTCCACTTTTTTGGCCGCTCAGTGTACTTACAAAATGCAAGTGAAATTCAAAATACTTACAAAATGCAAATGAGATTGCAAATACATACAAAATGCAATTGAGGTTCAAAATACTTACAAAATGCAATTGAAATTGAAAATACACAATGCAATTTGGATTGAAAAATGTGCATTTCAGATTCCAAATAATCACAAAGTGCAAATGTTATTCAAAATACTTACAAAATGCAATTGAAATTGAAAATTACTTCAAAATGCATGGTAGATTCAAATTACTCAAAATGCTCAAAATACTTACAAAATGCAATTTAGATTGAAAATAGAAATTATAATTTAGATTCAAAATACCCACAAAATGCAACTGAGAATCAAAATACTTGCAAAATGCATACCCTACAAAACACAATTTAGATTGAAAATACTTGCAAAAAGCGGCTTAGGTTGAAAATACAAAATGCAATTGAAATTCAAAATACTCACAAATGCCCCATCCCCTATATTGAAAGACGTACTAAAAAGAAATTTAAATTGCCAATCCTTACAAAATGCAATTGAGGTTGAAAACTCACAAAATGCAATTTAGATCGAAAAGACTTACAAACTGCAACGGAGATTGAAAAAACTTACAACATGGAGTGTAGAGGCAAAAAAATAATCGCTAAATGGAATTTAGATGAACGGGGAGCCAATTAATAAAAACAGTGCAGTAATCTTAAGGAGAAAAGGAAATATAATGAAAAGAAACAAGAGGTCTGATCCCTCAAAGAGGGAGGGATCTGGGAAGCTGAGACGAGGGCCAATTAAGGCCTCGGATACCCTAATACCGTCGGGGTCAGAAAAGAACAAGAGTTGATCAAGGGAGGTCGACAGGAAAGAAGACGGAGAGGAGCCCGGCACAAGTAAATAGAAGCGACGCAAAACTAAATACGTGGGACAGGGGTTTGATTTCGTTCCATGGTCAGTATAAATGCTCTGAGCGTAAGGAGGAAGTAGTAAGGAATGCCAAGCTTCTCCGATACTTCGAGGGAGCAGGGAACATTTCCGAGAGTCAGGCATTTCACCGGAAATAGTTCTATCCGCTGGCGCATAGGGGAACGTGTAAGAAACAAGAAGTTCCGTGACGAACTAAAGAGCCTAATTTTCTTAAAATTTAAGATGCGTGCCAATTTATGTAGACCTATCTAGAATAATGACGAAAAGTTGGTAATATCGACATGTCTAATTAGTTCGAAATATACCTGGTATAATGTAGCCTACAGTTGGCAGCCCTGGTGAATGAATATATTGTTAGTTCCATCTCTTAAGGAACAGAATACAAAATTTGGTTGAATTCCATTGAACTCTTAGGTAATACTGGAATGCCGACTGTATGGGAGCAAAGTGCGGTTTTTGGTGCGCCTAGTTACGCCTGGTAGTGCACGTCAAGAAGGAGAGTTTGACGTATTGGCAACTCAAACTAACACTTGGGGCGCTGCGGTCGGTCTGGATAAGTAGGGTAAAAATACTCATTAACACGCGTTTGATATGGAACACATTTTATTTTTCGGTTATAATCAGTAAATGTGGTCCCTAAAATAATGACAGTGTTATTTTTAATTGTATATATGTATAACTGTGCGATACACGTGATCTAATTTGTTCCACTGGAGTTTATGTGTCAATTGCATATTATCAAGCATCGGTTGTCTGCTGGTATTTGTTTTTGAGCAGTTCGAGTCATGGCGCTGTTACGTTTAAAAGCTATATTTGAGTTTACTCACTGTACTATAGACTCTAGAAATTATTTGCTGCTTGGTAAGGCGAAGGGATGAGTTTAACTTGTATTAAAGCTCGGGGACCAGCCCCGTGGTGTTGGGGTAGCGCGCCTGCCTCTCACACGGAGGCCCCGGGTTCGATTCCCGGCTCCGTCGCGGATTTTAAAACTGACGTGAGGGTTGGAACGGGGTGCACTCAGCCTCGTGAAGACAATTGAGTGAGGCAGCGCCCCGATCACGAAAACCAAGATTAACGGCCGAGGGGACCCGATGCGCTGATCACGCGTCACCCCAATATCTGCAGGCCAAATGGCTGGGCAGCGGACGCTTGGTCGGCCTTAGACCCTCATGGGTTGTATAGTGACAGGGGTTGACTATTAAAGCTCGGGGGACACAGGAATTGCTTGATTTGGATGGTTAGCAGGTGGGTTTGGTGTTGAATATCGGAATGGTAGCAGGTTCTCGCAGAGTAGATATTTACCCTGCGAAGTCAAATTAGGCCTATATGACTCGTAGTGGAATGGCTCGGATATCGCAGAGCGAGGTGATGGCGGTTGGTAGGATTATTGGAAATGAACTAGGGATCGGGGAAGGATACCTGACTGATGAAGCTTGGCTGTCTAGGTGCGGCTTGGCTCGGCGTAACAATGAACAACCCATCATCTGTTGCCCGTATTTATTTGGTATCGTCACCTTTCGGCTATCGCTATCTTTTGGAAAGTGATGAAAACTTATATCCGCAGCCCTCTTATACATCGACTTGCAGCCGTAAACTGACCAATATACTTTGCATTTACTCATTTTACACTCTATCAACGAGTACTGTTATTACTTATGTATAAAGACACGAGACCCACTTAGCCCCCTCCTGTTCAACATAGCGACATATGATGTGGTGATGGCAACTAGGCAAGGAACAGCAAATCTCACAATATTATTATACGCAGATGATATGGTCATTGGCTCGAGATCCATTACTGAAGTTCAAAAAGCCTTAGACAATCTAGATAGGTGGGCAAAGGACAACAAGATGAAAATAAACACAGAGAAAACAGTGAAAATGACGTTTAGGAAAGGAGGCAGAGAGGCTTCAGGAGACAGGATATACCTAGGAACGACTCCCCTTAAGTCAGTCAATACATTTAAATATCTAGGATTGACAATGCAAACAACAGCAAGAGCCTACAGAGTCCACATAAAATCTCGAGCAATAGCCGCTACCAAAGCCATATATGACATCAAAACAATCACGAAGCTCTCTTTGGGAACTGCTATGACATTATTCGACGCGAAAATAACGCCCATCGCCACATATGGACTTGAAATCATATGGGAGAAATTATCCCTGGCAGACTTGAGGACGCTTGAAGCAGTCAAATCGCGCTTCCTGAAGGCTACCCTGGGGATATCGAAATATACAAAATCAAGATTAGCATATGAACTTGCCAGGGAGACCTTCTTCATTGAGGACCTCCGGATGAAGAGAGGGCTACCATCCACAGACGCCTGGAAAAAACTAATGCAGGAAAGAATACAGAAAAGGGACGAAATCTGGTTCGAGTTTTACACCACGGAGGCCATGATGACTAGGACATGGATGAACACAAATCAAGACTTGCGACACTTTGTCAATTCGATGGCGGTACATGGGTATCACCATAAACTGTGTAATACGGTACCGAGTACTTTCATGACCCTGATGAATCCTGCGTATGTAAATTATGCGGGGTGCAATGTAGTAGATACCACGTAATTTCTTGTGCAAATCGGGGATCATCCATTGTAAAATTTTGTGAATGACAGTTTGTTTTCATCAATATGCACAATTTGTGCGATTTATCTTTAATATAAAGACACGAAGAATTTACCACGATCTGCTTACGAATACAAGAAACCATATACAAACAGTCACCACGTGACAAATGTACCCTACTTGGTAAGTTTCTCATTTTTACCGCTAGATGTCATATCAGATAGCTGGATTTGCCAATACGAACGCAAGGATGATGTACGTACGTACAACGAGATACAAGTAAAAGAGGTACTTTTGAACATTTAAGCGAACGGTAAACTAAACGGAACTTAAGCCGAAATACATATTTCAAAATATCATAGTAATTTGATACGGTACTTAAAATGGCTAGGAATATGCACCAACATAAAATATTTTATTGCAGCCTGATTGTTCATCATTTTTATCCTTTTATAGGCCTACTGGCAAAAAATACAAGCCGCACGTACATTAAAATAAAATAAAAATAAGGTTAGACAGGAAATGACTAAGAATAAAGAACAAAAAATATGGTAATTGGTACCGTATTCAACATTTTTTAGCCTACTTTTCACATTTTGCAAAAATGAGGAAAAAGTAGACTTATGAGATCGATCCGGGAAAATGTGTGTCTGTCTGTCTGTCTGTCTGTCTGTCCTTCTGTCTGTCTGTCTGGCTGTGTGTGTGTCCCCCCCTATCAACTCCTAAACGGCTGCAGCAATCAAAACCAAATTTAGTATGAGTAAAGATGTGCACCGGAATAGCTCACGTCCATATTTGAAAATGATGTCAGTGCTACCAACTGCTGAAAAAACGCACTAGAAATTTGAGCTCCATGTTGGATATCTTGCAAGGTATGCATGGGAGCTATTCCAAAATTGGCACACATGTAGATAATACTATTTCAGTTTAATTTCCAGGAGGCCAACCATGACAGTGTTGCCAAAATAATTTTAAGCCTTCTGATAGGTCCAATGTTTAAATGCTTATAACTTCTACACTATCAATTGGATTTCAACCAAATTTTGTATGTAATATCTGTACATAAACAGATATGACTGAGCGTATTCTTAAGAGCCACCAGGGCTGCCAACTGTTAATAATTGCTCTCTCTATTTTTTTATCCAAATACCAATATATCAGAAAGTATGCAAGCCAACAGCTTTAAACTATGCACACGTATTGAACCCTTTATCCTCTGTTGGATAAATGATTCTATGTTTTATTTCTTCAATTAATAAATATTTCCACCAGCATCATGAAAGTAGCCAGACGGAGATGAGGAAATTTCAAGCATTTGTTGGAGACAGCGGGGACATACCTGAAGCAGTTTGACAAAAGGCTAAATACTTTAGCTGTGAAAGGAAATAGCCTAGCGATGTGTCAGAAGGACAGGTGTTGGCCACCTCAAAATAGAAGCGACGCGCAGTGAGACATGGTTCTGGTATGTTCATTGTAATATTCGCGCCTAGAAGAAATATGATGCAGTAACGTGAGTGGCTGATGAAGAAAATAGACACTCCTACGACGCCAAGATCCGCTAAAAACCGCCAAGTTACAGAAAATGTGGAACCAATGAGAAATGAATGCCTACGAGTGCGGCAAGACCAGCTTGGGTACGCGGTGACTAGCATTCACGCGGGAAATCGCCTAGACAAAATCTCTACGATCGATTCTAGGATTAATGGGCATATTCTTGACCTGTGCAATGTTACGAGTTCAGTGATATTTATTTCATTCCTGTACCACCATTATTTCGAGAAATTTTTGTATAATTCCCCCCCCCCCCCCCCATCAAGACCTAGGGCCAGTTCATTTATAAGTGGCGTGAAAAGCCAAGACAAGGACTATTACTCTGTGCGTCGATGGACGTAGACTTTTTACTTGTGTTCGTCTGAGGACGGAACGTATTACATTTTGTGCGTCGAAGACACAAGTTTGTGACTTTATTTTGTGCGTCTAAGGACGTAGGCTGTTATACTTTTGCGTGTCAAGAGGACATAGAAGTTATTGTGAATGTGTTAAATTCAGTGATAGATAGTCACAGTATTATATTTTGTAGGGGCAGTATCGTCGATAATTCGCCAACAAACTGTTACGGGGAAAGTAGTACCTGGAACGGCGAATTTAGTAGTCAGATATCAAATGTATAATAATCTAACTTTCTGAATCAGCACGAGAGATGACATCGATTACCATAGAAGAAGTTTGGAATTCTCAACACTCCGTCCAGATGGCTGAGATGAGATAAGAAGCATTCAATTGGGAGATGGCAGCTGATGTTCTTTGACGGGTGACTGAACGAGAGATGAGTACAATATAATATTCTTTATTATTTGATAAATTAACTTATGGTTTATGGGACATATTTTTGTAAATACTTTGCTTGTTTGATTAACGTAGTATTTTAGTTTTGGTCTGACACACCTTTTGCATGGAAACAGCTCGCATATGTTATTAGTGGAAGGTTTCTTGTTTTTGTTTGTTGTTTTAACTAACGTAGCTATGTGAACGGCCGAGTTTGCATTTGTTACGCAATGCGGTTAAAAACGTCTCTCGGAGATATGTTGTGTTTCAGAAGTAGGACTGAGTTAATATAACGATACAGTAGATTGGAGGGTAATTAAAATTGTTTAAGGTTTATTATTGATCAGATTCAGTGAGATTATTGCATTTGGAGCAATGTAATTTGTGACGAAGAGCAATCAGCTCTATCGTAGGTTTTAAATATTGTTTTAATAGTTTGTGAGCATCTATTCAGCAGACTTGTGTGAAAATCGTCATGTCATTCCCAGAGGTGTGATTGTGTGTATT
The DNA here is from genome assembly GCA_946902985.2 of Meconema thalassinum. NCBI lineage: Eukaryota > Metazoa > Arthropoda > Insecta > Orthoptera > Tettigoniidae > Meconema > Meconema thalassinum. The sequence goes on from OX336388.2 coordinate 1,169,773,029, forward strand.
TTGTGGTCATTACAAGCGGGATTTTCAGCTTAGACTGATTTCTGTCAGCTTGGTGCCAGATCCATATTGTAACCTTGCGAGGGCAATTGTGGATATTTTGATTATTGTCTGACCATATGTTGAGGTGGTTGAGATTTTTGTTGCTGTTGGTTCCTTGAGATAACGGCACAGCTGGTCAGTTATTTATATACACTGGAGTTGGGACATGACGAGTATTGAAGAGGGGGAGATGTTTCACAAGGCGGTCTGAACCATTGCAAGCAAGGTTATTAGTGAGGAGCGCTTATTGACTCCGTAATTACTTGAAATACAGAATAAGAACTGATCAATGGTAAAAATTGTTTAAATAAATGGGAGTTGCCTACGAATCACGATAATCTCCGAAGCGTTACCTTAACATGCAGTTTTGTTCATATAAAGTAATCTTAGCCGGTCAGGTTTTTGTTGTTGTTGGTTTAGTCCATGTTTATTTTCCATATCAGTGACCCGTGAAGTCACGAGCAATGCTGTCTTTCCTTGTGTGTTTATTGAGCAATTGGCCAGGTTGGCAGCTCAGCTTGTTAAGTGCGTCATCGCACTAATGAGGGTCTCAGGGAGATTCCTGTAAATAGTAGATTTGTAGTATGGGTGTCAGCATTAGATTTTAAGGGTTTTTATTAATGTCATGCCCATATCCATAAACGTTGATTTACGCGATGATTGTTCGTGAGCACCGTGGCTGTTAACCCGTTGTAAACGAACAGTCATCCAAGTACTCATTTCTCGTAGTTAGTCATCACGCGTACATAAAATCCAAATGCAAGGTAGTGGAACATGGATCCACATTTTTATAAAGGGGGAGATCCGTCTGACTCCTCAACATTGATAGATGTTCCTGTCATGGGAAAATTCAGGGAGGATATTGTTTATTATTGTTGTTTATTTTCTTTTTATGCACAATTAGTCATTAAATCATGTTATTATTTTACGTCTTGTCTCCTTACTTTCTTAATTATAGTTTTAATCCTATGACCCTTGCCTCAGTAGAGCATGTTGTTTGGCGGACGTAAACATCACACTATGAACTGAGCGCGACCCCTTGATCAAGATTCTTGCACATAAACACTGCTATTCTGAAGGGTTCATAGGGATAAAACTGGCGCGGCCAAGCGTGGGGCCATTCACTGTGGTGTAACGGCGGAGAAATTACACATATCAATATTGGCGTATTTGAGTAAAACTGACATGCCGCAAGTGCAGGCAGATATGACAGTATTTAATCACCGGAAAGTGATATTTTATTAAAAGTAATTGAGGCGAAGTGGACACCGCCAAATGTGTGAAATATAAATTAAAATCAGGAGTTTGCAAAGTAAAATACGGTTCACGTTTTTGTCTATTGAATTAAAGTAAAAGGTAATATATGTGATACCGGGCGCCCAATGATTAAAGTTAAAACTAGATTTGTTTAGAAAGTCAAACTCATGAAAATATTAGGAGGCTGTAGCCTAAAATGACAATTAATACTTTGTAAATTAGTCAGTGTTAATATCAGATCAGGATAACAATTTAATGACTAAATATGTGCTTGGGTTTAAAATTAAATTGAGTAAAACTAGAACTACTCAGAGATGCAATCGACTAGTGGGATTAAATGTAAAAATAAATGAACTGAGTAGGGTAAAGAAATTAAATGTGCATTGGATTGTATGTATGTGTCAAAGGGCATTGCTTTATGCCATTTCCCTAATGTCTCATATAAATTGTATAACATGGCAACGGTGGAACAGATTCAAGGAATCATTGAGAGTGCAGCTAGGAGAACACGGGAATTGTTGGACACTAAATTGGCGGAATAGAGTCAATCATTAAACACTAGTATGTTAGAACAAAGTGAAGCAATAAACAATACTATGTTAGAACAAAGTGAGTCTATAAACAAATTATCTGAACAAAGTGAATCATTGCGGACACAATTAAACAATAGTAGGCTAGAACAAAGTGAGTCTATAAACAAATTATCCGAGCAGAGTGAATCACTGAAAACTAAACTAGCTGAACAATGTGAATCATTGCGGACACAATTAAATAACAGTAGGATGGAACAAAATGAATATCAGGCGGAACAAGCTAGGTTATTAAAAAGTGAAATTAATGACACTATCAATTCACAGTTAGAGACGCTAACCGCAGAGATGAAAGATCATACTAATCAACAGATGGTATTACTGGCCCTAGATGTGAGTAAAAATAATGAAAAGCAATTAGATCAGATTAAGGAAATGGATAGTATTTTTGATAAAATACTTAGCATTCTGGATGAAACGGTGTTAGCTAAATTAGAGCAAATTGAAATAGCATGTACTATGAATACAAGCGAGGTCAAGATAGCTCAGGATAAATTGGAAGGACGATTTAAGGAGATGGAGAAAAGCGGCAGGGTCATTCAACAACAATTATCAGCAGTAGATGAAAACATATCCGGCATAATTAAAGATATGGACCGTCTCGAAATAAAATCAGCGGAACAATGGAAAAGCCTAGAAGCGGATCAGGAGCAATTAAAGAGTACCTTAGACGACACTAAAAGCCAGATTGAAGAGAAAGTAAGCACGATTAAAGAGCAGATAAGAAAAGATTGGAAAAAAATGAATATCGATTCTAAAGAGGAAAGATCCACCATTCTTAAGACAGTAGGCGAAAATCACACTCGTATTCAAGCATTAGAGCAAGAAATGAAGAGCAAGCTTAAAGAACAGACGGACAGGATCATTAAAGCCGAACTGAGGTCATTAGAGCAATCGTCGATATTTAAAACGGGAGCGTTGAAAGACAAGCAGGACGACTCAAATAGCCCGGAGGGTACTAGCATAGCAGGAAGTCAGACTCAGGCGGAGAGCCCATTAACAACAAACACGGAAGGGTTTCGCAAGAATATAGAAAGGAGTTCAACACCACAAGACGGTCATCAGCCCACACAACTTATTCAGGTAATTCGCTCAAACGATTACAAACCGCAGAAGTACACGGAAAATTCAGGGGTGACGCCTAAAGCTTTTATCAAAGAGATTGAAGACCATTACAATGACACTGGGGTACCTGAAGCACGTAGATTGAGGATGATGGAGAGATTTTTATCAGGAAATGTCCTTACATGATTTTTAAGCTTCAAATATACATTTGGAACCATGTCAGATTTTAGATTAGCGTTTCTGCGCAAGTACTGGTCGCCAGCAATACAACAGAGTCTAAGGATGGAGCTTTACTCTAGAAAATACCAAACTACCCAGCAAACAAAATACTCAGATTTCTTTAACATGCAAATGCTAAAATTTCGCGACCTTGATTACCCTTTAAATGAAGCAGATCTGGTGATGACTATAGCGAGGCAATTGCCAGTCAACGTGCAACAAGTACTAGTCGCAGCGAACGTTAGTACGGCCCTACATGCAGAGCAGATATTACGTCAGATCGATGAGACTACATCTCATAGTCATTATAGAGGAGGAAGACAGCTGGAATTAGTCAATACCACAGAGGTCATAAAACCAAAACAGGCAAACACCAAAACGCAGGGTACTAATTCAAGCACCTCCACACCTAGGCGAAACCAGGAGGAAGGAGAAAACAGACCATACCAGCGTAACGAAAATAACTATAACAATAGATCATACCAAGGCAACAATAGATATCAACAGAGAGAATATCAGCAATGGCGTGAAAATCGAAGGAATGACAGGCCTTATAGAAGAGACGGTGATTACAATGCCAATCAAAGATGGAAAGGAAGGCGAGATCAAAATCAAGGAGAGCCACGTAATTATCGAAATGACTGGGATGATAGGCACGCTCAATCGCAAAATTACCTAGAGGAGTTACACTCTAGCCAAGGTGGAGAGCTTGGAAGATGGGAAAAGGCCATTGGGAACATGAAGAATCCAGACACACATACTGAGGAAGCTGGAAGTCTACTGAGACAAGAGGAATATCAAGGGCATACGCGACAGAATGATGAGGGGAGTCGAAATGGAGCTAAAAAAAATGCTAAATTTGGATAAAGAAGACAGTCTACAAACGCAAGAGTCGGAAGTTGAAGATGGATGGATAGTAGCGAACATACAAGAATGGATTGCTTTGCCAGAAGACTGCCTGGAGGAGACGGTGAAACCACGGAACGATAAAATTAGGCAATTACCCATTATTTACGCGAGGATTGGTGGAATTAAGATAAGATGTTTATTGGATACGGGGTCACAGATCAGTCTGGTATCGGAGGCCTTGGTTCGAGAGTTGGGACGGAGTCAGAATATTCCTGTAATTCCTGTACCACAGCTCAAAGTGAGGGGTGTTATTCCTGAACGCACCGTCACTTGTAAACGTCAGGCATACTTAGAGCTGAACATATTGGAACGTACTTTTGGGCAAACAATCATTATCATGGCAAAGATGAATTTCAATATAATTCTTGGTGCAAATTTCATTTGTGACTATCAAGCAGTGATAGATTTGCACAAGAATACAGTCAGTTTTAGAGAGTATGATCAGCTGAAGAATGTGGGATTGCATATGGATGAAATCACTACCGGAAGAGATGTAAATTCTTGGGCATTGGAAGCAATATCAGAAGAGACGGAAGAGGAGATACGAAAGGCAGAAGATAACATCATAGAAGGGGCTGTTGTGGAACTAGATGAGGAGATTGAATCCCAGGAGATATGGTCTTTATTAACAGAAGGAGATAACAGTGATGCACAATTTGAAGAGTTACTACAGGAGCGGCTCAATGACATTCAACTTGGAGGTGAACACAGAAAACAATTGGAAGAGATTTTAAGGAAGCACAAAGCAGTATTTGATACAGTACCTGGGAAAATATTAAATTTCAAATATTCTATGCAAGTCGAGGACTGGTCACCTTTCAAAAGCAGGTTGTACCCAATTCCTGAAAAATATCGTGGTCAAGTTAAGGTCATTATAGATGAGATGTTACAAGCTGGAGTGATAAGGAAGACACCTACATCTTATCTAAATGCGATTTTGGCAGTCACAAAACCAAATGGATCTATTAGACTTTGTTTAGATGCCAGAAATCTCAACATGAGACTCATTTTTCCTGAGTATGACAGAGCGCCAATTATCAGAGACGTACTAAAAGGCTTTAAAAACAAGAGCATTTATTCATCAGTCGATTTGACGTCCAGTTTCCACCATCTTGAATTGGATGAGAAGTCACAGCTTCTAACTGGCTTCTTATTCGATAACCAAACGTTTTGCTTCGTCCGAATGCCCTTTGGAGTCAAAACAGTGGGCTGTGCTTTAATCCGAGCCCTGGACCGGAATCTAACCGAGGAAGTTAAGGAGATGACGGTACGCTACATTGACGACATTCTGCTGGCATCCGACAACATTGAAACTCACATGGAGAATTTAGATAAAGTATTGGGCAACCTGAATGCATCGAATTTCAAAGTAAATCTGAAGAAATCGCATTTCTTCAAGAGCGAGATCTTATATTTGGGTCACGTCATTGACAAGGAGGGAGTGAAGCCAAATCCAGCTAAGATCGAAGCGATAAAGAATTTCCCTACACCAACGAGAGTCAAGCACATTCGGGCTTTCTTAGGCGTAACGGGATTCTTTAAAGAAAACTGTCCAGGTTATACGGAGACTGTAGCTCCCATGCAGGAAATGTTAAAGAAAAATAATAAATGGTTATGGAATGCGGAGTGTGAGAAGGCATTCCAAGCAACAAAACAGCTATTGGAAAACTGCATTAAATTAGGATATCCAGATTTCAAGCACAAATTTATAATCCAAGCGGATGCTTCACTAATTGGTATAGGTGCTATGCTCTACCAAGAAGATCCAGCTAACCTGCAACATAAAACATATTTGGCATTTGTCAGCCGAAAATTGCGTAAGCACGAGCGCAATTATACTGTAACCGAGCTGGAATTGTTGGCCATCCTTCATGCGCTTCAACAATGGAAACGAATAATCTATGGTTACCCCATTGTTGTCAGGACTGATCACAAGGCACTAACATTCTTGTTTAAGACGTCGATGGCAAGCGAACGTGTGACACGTTGGTCTATATATATTCAGCAGTTTAGCATTGAGATTGAACATTGCCCAGGAAAGATGAACGTGATTCCGGATGCACTCAGCAGGAACCCAGAGCCTGATAATGAAGAAACAGCGACGGTACAACACTTGGAGTTAACACCGAAGGACCGGGAATTCTTGGAGGAGTTACGTGAAATACAGCGAGAACAGGAAGCGGAACCATGGATGATGCTATTAATTCGATACTTCAAAAAGCAGCTACCTACAGGAACACCTGCATTTCGAGAAGCAAAAGCCAAAGAAGGAAGATATGTTTATGTCAACAATTTGCTGCACAAATGGGTAGATAATGACCACACCAAGTTACGCATATTAGTACCTGCATCATTACAGCGAGGACTGACATGGCATACGCACGAAAGTTACGGTCACGTGGGCGTAGACAAGTGCGAAGTGACAATAGGAGAGACATTTACATGGCCACGTATGAGAACAACTATATGTGACGTCATTACAACTTGTGATCCGTGTCAGAGGACAAAGCCCAATAATTATTTAATGAGGCAGTATCCTAGACCATTGCTACCTCAGAAACCATGCGAGCTACTGGCCCTGGACTGTTTCGGTCCAATTCCGAAAGGAAGGCGAGGTTGCCGTCACTTGCTAGTGTGCATTGATGTATTTTCTAAGTTCGTAGTACTATGCCCTATTCAGAAAACTACATCGAAGCAAGTACTCAGTCGTATTCGAAATAGAGTTATTCCAATCCTTGGAAAACCAGAATTTATATTGTCAGATCATGGCAGTTATTTCACAAGCGCCGAATTCAAGAAAGGTATGGAGGACATGGGTATAAAACACGTTTTAAGCAGTATCCGACATGCCCAAGCTAATCCAAGTGAGAGAGCAATAAAATGTGTAACATCATACTTGAGAATCTTCATTCCCAATGAACATCACAGATGGGTGGATAAAATTAAGGACGTAGAGACATGCATGAATTCTACCAGACACGAGTCAACAGGACAAATCCCTATGGTCCTACACAAGAACGAGTATCCAGTGAGAACGTGGAAAAGCATCATTAACTGTCCACAAGATCCCATGATAGCACCTGACCTGCGAATTGAGAGAACGAGAGCCTAAATGAGAAAACAAGCAGACCGCAGATTACGGCGAGTAAGAAATAAGAGGTTTCACAGTGATCTTGAAATCAACCAGCTCGTTTTGGTGAAACGACCCGCTACATCGGACCCAGAGAAGAAGATCTTCAGTAAATTCTGCGAAAAGATCATAGGACCCTATTCTATCGTAAGAAACCTTGGAAATAATGCTTACAGAGTGAAAGAGTTGAGCACAGGAACAAGGTCAGTTTACCATGCAGCCAACTTAAAAAAGTATCGAAGAAGCGATCCATGAGAGCGCCGAAATAACGATGCAGTTTGAATATATGGACGTCCTAATATCAACAAAGTGAACGGGGAGCAGTTGAGTACGGCACGTGAAGGAGGAAGTAGAGTTGGTGTTGACAAACATTAACGAGACGAGCAGAGTGTTGCCTCAGGCATCAGCGGGTCATGCAAGCAGACTGAGAGGGGAGATACAAGCAGGAAATGAAAACGAGTAAATGCCATTCAAGACAAGAGCGGCTAGACCAAGTAATAGAAAAGGGGTGATTCTGAAATAAAACAAATTGGCCTACGGAAGTCTTTTAAAATTGTCGACTTTATTCCTAAGTTCGAAATTTTGTGAGTGGGAGAGTTGTGAACCCTTTATCCTCTGTTGGATAAATGATTCTATGTTTTATTTCTTCAATTAATAAATATTTCCACCAGCATCATGAAAGTAGCCAGACGGAGATGAGGAAATTTCAAGCATTTGTTGGAGACAGCGGGAACATACCTGAAGCAGTTTGACAAAAGGTTAAATACTTTAGCTGTGAAAGGAAATAGCCTAGCGATGTGTCAGAAGGACAGGTGTTGGCCACCTCAAAATAGAAGCGACGCGCAGTGAGACATGGTTCTGGTATGTTCATTGTAATATTCGCGCCTAGAAGAAATATGATGCAGTAACGTGAGTGGCTGATGAAGAAAATAGACACTCCTACGACGCCAAGATCCGCTAAAAACCGCCAAGTTACAGAAAATGTGGAACCAATGAGAAATGAATGCCTACGAGCGCGGCAAGACCAGATTGGGTACGCGGTGACTAGCATTCACGCGGGAAATCGCCTAGACAAAATCTCTAAGATCGATTCTAGGATTAATGGGCATATTCTTGACCTGTGCAATGTTACGAGTTCAGTGATATTTATTTCATTCCTGTACCACCATTATTTCGAGAAATTTTTGTATAATTTCCCCCCCCCCCCATCAAGACCTAGGGCCAGTTCATTTATAAGTGCCGTGAAAAGCCAAGACAAGGACTATTACTCTGTGCGTCGAGGGACGTAGACTTTTTACTTGTGTTCGTCTGAGGACGGAACGTATTACATTTTGTGTGTCGAAGACACAAGTTTGTGACTTTATTTTGTGCGTCTAAGGACGTAGGCTGTTATACTTTTGCGTGTCATGAGGACATAGAAGTTATTGTGAATGTGTTAAATTCAGTGAGAGATAGTCACAGTACTATATTTTGTAGGGGCAGTATCGTCGATAATTCGCCAACAAACTGTTACGGGGAAAGTAGTACCTGGAACGGCGAATTTAGTAGTCAGATATCAAGTGTATAATAATCTAACTTTCTGAATCAGCACGAGGGATGACATCGATTACCATAGAAGAAGTTTGGAATTCTCAACACTCCGTCCAGATGGCTGAGATGAGATAAGAAGCATTCAATTGGGAGATGGCAGCTGATGTTCTTTGACGGGTGACTGAACGAGAGATGAGTACAATATAATATTCTTTATTATTTGATAAATTAACTTATGGTTTATGGGACATATTTTTGTAAATACTTTGCTTGTTTGATTAACGTAGTATTTTAGTTTTGGTCTGACACACCTTTTGCATGGAAACAGCTCGCATATGTTATTAGTGGAAGGTTCTTGTTTTTGTTTGTTGTTTTAACTAACGTAGCTATGTGAACGGCCGAGTTTGCATATGTTACGCAATGCGGTTAAAAACGTCTCTCGGAGATATGTTGTGTTTCAGAAGTAGGACTGAGTTAATATAACGATACAGTAGATTGGAGGGTAATTAAAATTGTTTAAGGTTTATTATTGATCAGATTCAGTGAGATTATTGCCTTTGGAGCAATGTAATTTGTGACGAAGAGCAATCAGCTCTATCGTAGGTTTTAAATATTGTTTTAATAGTTTGTGAGCATCTATTCAGCAGACTTGTGTGAAAATCGTCATGTCATTCCCAGAGGTGTGATTGTGTGTATTTTGTGGTCATTACAAGCGGGATTTTCAGCTTAGACTGATTTCTGTCAGCTTGGTGCCAGATCCATATTGTAACCTTGCGAGGGCAATTGTGGATATTTTGATTATTGTCTGACCATATGTTGAGGTGGTTGAGATTTTTGTTGCTGTTGGTTCCTTGAGATAACGGCACAGCTGGTCAGTTATTTATATACACTGGAGTTGGGACATGACGAGTATTGAAGAGGGGGAGATGTTTCACAAGGCGGTCTGAACCATTGCAAGCAAGGTTATTAGTGAGGAGCGCTTATTGACTCCGTAATTACTTGAAATACAGAATAAGAACTGATCAATGGTAAAAATTGTTTAAATAAATGGGAGTTGCCTACGAATCACGATAATCTCCGAAGCGTTACCTTAACATGCAGTTTTGTTCATATAAAGTAATCTTAGCCGGTCAGGCTTTTGTTGTTGTTGGTTTAGTCCATGTTTATTTTCCATATCAGTGACCCGTGAAGTCACGTGCAATGCTGTCTTTCCTTGTGTGTTTGTTGAGCAATTGGCCAGGTTGGCAGCTCAGCTTGTTAAGTGCGTCATCGCACTAATGAGGGTCTCAGGGAGATTCCTGTAAGTAGTAGATTTGTAGTATGGGTGTCAGCATTAGATTTTAAGGGTTTTTATTAATGTCATGCCCATATCCATAAACGTTGATTTACGCGATGATTGTTCGTGAGCACCGTGGCTGTTAACCCGTTGTAAACGAACAGTCATCCAAGTACTCATTTCTCGTAGTTAGTCATCACGCGTACATAAAATCCAAATGCAAGGTAGTGGAACATGGATCCACATTTTTATAAAGGGGGAGATCCGTCTGACTCCTCAACATTGATAGATGTTCCTGTCATGGGAAAATTCAGGGAGGATATTGTTTATTATTGTTGTTTTCTTTTTATGCACAATTAGTCATTAAATCATGTTATTATTTTACGTCTTGTCTCCTTACTTTCTTAATTATAGTTTTAATCCTATGACCCTTGCCTCAGTAGAGCATGTTGTTTGGCGGACGTAAACATCACACTATGAACTGAGCGCGACCCCTTGATCAAGATTCTTGCACATAAACACTGCTATTCTGAAGGGTTCAGTATATTCTGACATTTTAGATTAATTTGGAGTAACTTATATACGTCAGTTCTACCAACATGATTATAAGCCTGCTGATAGTACCAATTTTTAAATACATGTAACTTCTATACTATCAGTTGGAGTTCAACCAAATTTCGTATGTGCTATGTGTACCATAACAGATATGACTATAAGTATTGTTAAGAGCAATCAGGGCTGCTAACTGTTAATAAATGCTGTCTATATTCTTTTTACCCTAATATCAATATATCAGAAAGTATGCAAGCCAACAGCTCTATACTTTGCACACGTATAGCACCTGACATTCTAGATTAATTTGGAGTAATTAATACAAGGCAGTGCTGCCAACATGATTCTATGCCTGCTGATATGTCCAATTTTATAATACATGTAACTTCTATACTAACAAATGGGTTTCATCCAAAATTGGCACAACAAGATATCATAATAATTGAGATTATTTCTGACCAGCATACGCATGGTATTGTTGGCAACATGCTTTTACGCGTGCTGATAGATCCAGTGTCTAACTGCATGTAACGTCCATTGGAATTCAACCAAATTTGGTATTCTGTACCTTAAGAGGTGGAACTAAGAATATATTCAGTCACCAGGGCTGTCAACTGTAGTGCTCTATTAGGCTACATTATACCAGGTATATTTTGAACTAATTAGATATTTCGATATTACCAACTTAATTTCGTCATTTTTCTAGATAGGTTCATATACTGTAGAATAATCATTGGCATGAAAAGTAGGCTGTATAGTTCTTCACGGAACTTCTTGTATTAACATGAGGTAGCATTCATATGTGTGTGAATATGCATAAGCCTACAACAAAACAATTAAATAGATGCTTAGTGAACAAAAATACATACTTTATTTATACAAAACAACCACATGTTCAATATTCTTCAAAGCAATGGGGGTGGTGGCGCAGTGGTCAAGCTATCCGCCTCTCACCACGGTGGACCGGGTTCCATTACCAGTCATTGCATGTGAGATTTTCGAAGTGAAATGCCATGCCCTGTGGTTCGGATTCCACGTGAAATGGAGGTCCCTTGGCTCATGATCACAAGGTTAACGGTCACGTAAAACTACAAGCTTCTTTTTCTTCAAAGCAGGTCGAAACTTAGACCTCACATAAGTCAAACAGCAAACGAACAGGGTCCTGCAGGGAAGATCCCTTAAGCCCAATTCTTTTTATCGCCTCCACGACTGACATCATAAACGTATTCTGGAAAATGTGACATTTTATGCCTATGCTGATGAAAAAAGGAACAGTAAATATTAGGCCTAGGTCTAGATACCGTACCGGTACTTCAACTTGTACGTGTCGTTCAATAACTCTCGGTTTTTCTTGGGTGGCTGAAGCAGATGCAGTGGGAAATTGAAAATTGCAGGTACTGCATCATCTTTAAGCAGTGGTTTGTTCCTATTTGATTGAAACAGGTAGCATGATTTATAAAATTGTTCGCAGCTATAAGCCTTTTCTTTAACACATCTGGACGTTTCCATGGAAATCTGTAATATAAGCTAGGCCTCGGTTATAATTCTGTGACTAATAACTTATAACATATAATAGGGCCTACGTGTATTTGTCATATGCTATTTAGGCCTATTATGTCAAAATTTGATGTAAGACGTACCGTAGGCTATCCATTAACGCAGAATGGGCTACTTCATTACAAACCTCAATTCGAAAATAAAGTAGACCGTAAACCTACCGTATTATTGGAAAATACCATACATAGGCTATAACGTTGCACAGAGGTACGTACGATCAAATACATGAAAAGAATCACGACATATCAGCTGACTTGCAACCTATAGTGCGTCTCTACCTTAAAAGAAAGTACGCATTAAATGGGGCGCGCTGATGCCAGATCTACTGCATATACAAAGTTCTGCAAGGGCGGGCACATGATGTAATATAACTCGTATACAGGCGTGCTTTTACGTAAAACTCGGGAAGTTTCCAAAATATTTGTTTGTTGTATATAACTGTGGCTCATACCTTGCAGCGAACAACGCTACAATATTTAGATATGATACACCGAACCTCAGAGCGCGAGTTTAATGCACACATTATAACAATTTATATTTTTCAATTATTCATGAATATGATAATATTATAATATGTTATTCCCGGGATGAACAAAGGCAAACCACGGAAACCACTTAGAGGATGGCTGAGGTAGGAATCGAACCCGCCTCTTCTCAGTTTTGTCTCATGAAGTTGAGTACACCCCGTTCCAGCCCTCAGACCAGAATTAAATTTTTTGGCGGAGCCGGGATTCAAACCTGGGCCTCCACGGTGACAGCACGGTGACAGCCAGGAATGCTAGCCACTACGGTACGCAATGAGGCGGACAATTTATAAAGAACTCAAGGACCACTTCATTTCACAGTTTAACTTCACACCATCAGTCGGGGAGATACTGGCGCCTGAGTAAACAAACTTACGCAGCGTCAGCGCTGGGCGGGAGGAATAAGTGCGATAACTTATGAATGCTATCTGATATCGAGCTCTGGTTTGTTTTAAAAACTTTTTCACATTTTAATGAACATTTCTTCTCGCTTAGTCACCAACGTAAAGTCAATAGCAAAAAAGTTTGTCGCTACGTGACTTTCCTGTGATACCATCTCAGATTTTTCAAGTATAATTTAAGAAAAAAAAATCATAACTTTCTTACTATGAAAATAATTACTGCCCTGAGAAATAGAGTATCTTCTACCAACATCAGGCAATCTAAAAATAAATTCTTGATCTGTTGCAATCATTAATTCATTATCTATGGCGTGATAATTTTATATCTGCGAAAATATAGATTCGCGCTAAAATATCGTAATTGTGAAAATTGGGCCATGTGTTAATTATTTATGGCTTTTATTTTTACATCAAAAGCCTCCGTGGCTTAGGCGGCAGCACGCCGGCCTCTCACCGCTGGATCCGTGGTTCAAATCCCGGTCACTCCATGTGAGATCTGTGCTGGACCAAACGGAGGCAGACAGGTTTTTCTCCGGGTACTCCGGTTTTCCCTGTTAACATTTCATTCCAGCAACACTCTCCACTATCATTTCATTTCATCTGTCATTCATTTAATCATTGCCCCAGAGGAGTGCGTCAGGCCTCGGCAGCCGGCACAGTTCATATCCTCGCCGCTAGATGGGGGCTTCATTCATTCCATTCCTAACCCGGTCGGAGACTGGAAGCAGGCTGTGGATTTTTTCATTTCTACATCATCATAAAGAGCGGAAATTTCTCTATAAGACCACACAAACAGTTTCTTAGATTTGTCACTTTCAATTATTGGGAAATGGCAACATCGCCGGGGTGGAAGAGGACGAAGCTAATTGCAGGACATAGGAGTGCGAGTGAGAGGCAAATACTACATTTAATTCCATACTGTCTTTTAAGGTTGAGGTGGATTGGTATGACAGTTTTTGATGTGACTAGTTACGCCTGGTAGTGCACGTCAAGGAGGCGATGACCAGGAAGCAGTTTTCAGCGAGGGTTACCATGGGAGGAGTTGTTCCAGTAGTACCTACAGTTCAATGTTGAATTCCAATGGATAGCATGGACGTTACATGCAGTTAGACATTGGATCTATCAGCACGCGTAAAATCATGTTGGCAACAATGTCATGCATGTGTTGGTCAGAAATAAGCTGAAATATTATGATCTCTTGTTGTGCCAATTTTGGATGAAATCTATTTGTTAGTATAGAAATTACATGTATTTTAAAATTCGACCTATCAGCAGGCTTAGAGTCTTGTTGGCAGCACTGACGTATATTAGTTTCTCCAAATTAATCTAGAATGTCAGGTACTATACGTGTGCAAATTTTAAAGCTGTTGGCTTACATACTCTCTGATATATTAATATTAGGGTAAAAAATAGAGACAGCATTTATTAACAGTCATATCTGCTATGGTACACATAGAACAGGCCTGTTTGCCATCTCTTGATGAATACAGTACATTTGCATTTGTCAGTTGGCACAGGCTAGAGTAAAAGGTGGCTTTTCACCGATGTCTCAGTCTCACTCATGGCTGTGATTATATGGAAGCTACTGAGGTATGGGTGGTGCTTAGTAAATGCATTCGGGGCACAGTCAGTGCCTGTGAATGCTGTGAAAGGTTCTACTCATAGGGTTAGGACTACTGTTCTGACTCAGTGAGGAAAGCAATGGCAAACTACCTCACTCCTCTTCTTGCCTAGAACGCCTCAAAATAGCGCTGCCTTGGATTTTTGTGGGTATCTACTCACATAACGTAACGGCGGTGCTTTTTGAGGATCCAACCAGCCTTCGGGCTGACTACCTAACAGACAGACAGACACATAGAACACACGAAATTTGGTTGAAATCCAATTGATAGTATAGAAGTTTCATGTATTTAAAAATTGGTCCTATCAGCTGGCTTAGAGTCATGTTGATAGCACTGACGTACATAAGTTACTCCAAATTAATCTAGAATGTCAGGTGCTATACATGTGCATAGTTTAAAGCTGTCGGCTTGCATACTTTCTTATATATTGGTATTTATATAAGAAAATAGAGAGAGAACATTTATTGACAGTTGGCAGCCCTGGTGGCTTTAAAGAATACGTTCAGTCATAGCCTATCTGTTTATGTACACATAGTAAATACGAAATTTGCTTGAAATCCAATTGCTAGTGTAGAAGGTAGCCTATATGCATTTAGAAATTGGACCTATCAGCAGGCTTAGAATCATTTTGGCAATACTGCCATGCATGGTCTCCTGGAAATTAAACAGAAATATTATTATCTATATGTGTGCCAATTTTGGAATAGCTCCAATGCATACCTTCCAAGATATCTAACATGGAGCTCAAATTTCAATTGCGGTTTTTCAGTAGTTGGTAGCACTGACATCATTTTCAAATATGGGCTTGAGATATTCAGGTATAGATCTTTTCTCATATCAAATTTGGATTCGATTGCTGCAGCCGTTTAGGAGTTGATAGGGGGGGGGGGACACACAGACAGACAGAAGGACAGACAGACACACATTTGCCCGGATCGATCTCATAAGTCTACTTTGTCCTCATTTTTGCAAAATGTGAAAAGTAGGCTAAAAATAATGTATAAATGAGAGGAATGAACCCCCGCCCCCGTTGTTCGAGTAACCCCCTCCGGAACAGAACTCTATATACGCCGCTGGTACTATCACATATGATTTACTGTTATTTGTAATTCATCAGTCGGTCAACACTACTTTGCCCAATAACTGGGCGGGGTACAATGTATAGCCTATATGATGTAAGTAACACTCCTGAAAAAAAAAATACATGTATTAGATTAAGATCCCAAAACTGCTCCATTATAATAGTGACCAGAAACTAATAGGCCTACATGCTACATGACCGCGTTGCCACAGCCCCTAAACTAAGGAATAATTCAATACATGTTGCCACCTCATGTCCTTCGACTAAAGGAAGGCTCAATTGTGATTTTGTTCAGAAATATTAATGTTACGCAAGGACTGTTGAACGGTACTAGACTGTTGGTTCGGAAGATGCATGACAATTGCTTACACCTGGAAATTATTACTGGCGTAAATGTTGGAAACAATGTCCTACTTCCTCGCCTTGACCTTACGCCATCAGATACTTCTATGCCATTTTCCTTCAAAAGGATGCAGTTTCCAGTACGTTTGGCTTTTTGAATAACTATTAATAAAGCTCAAGGTCAAACACTAGATTAAGTAGGCATTTATTTACATCAACCGGTGTTTAGCCACGGACAACTGTATGTCGCACTATCGCGAGGAAAATCCTTTCATGATGTCAAATAGAAACATAAGGCAAGCGAACAGCAAATGTCGTGTGGAAGGAAGTACTGTTAGAATGTTGAAACGAATGTTGCGGAGGAGCAGAGTAGAGCCGGGCAAAAAGCTCTTGAGTTCCGATCGGTCTCGTTGGACGAGAATGAAGAACGGAAATGCTGGTTCCGGAACTGGTATTACCGATAATGTGGGATCGATAACGATAATTCTCTACATTATCACTCGTTCTCGCTTGGGCAATATGGCGCTGCCTGAGGCTTTTTGTGTAAGGATTCAATGGAAATTGTTCATTCCGTTGACTAGAGTCTGCGAATTGGAAGAATCCACTCAACTTCAATGATATATTAACAGACTACCTAAGATACAGGGGCAGATGACCTCGTAGTTCTGCCCCTTAAAACAACAATAACTAGCTACCTAAGGTACATTGAGCATATCATCCTAATGACATACCGAAGGAGAATTTGATCGTCAGTCGGTATTATTTGGTCATTAAATTTCAGCAAAAGAAAATTCTATTTGACGTGTACATATTAAGATTTTTCGTGTACCGGTGATGCCACATTCAAGCACTATGTAACTTTCTCGTAATCGAACTTGAAAATTCATGCACTCGTTATATTACTAAAGCCCCTGTGATGCAACTGTGTACTGTCGTATCATAAACATAAACAATAAAAGGCAACGACAAAAATTAAAATTACTTTCCCTACCAAGTATCGAGCCCCAGTTCTTACATTCTTGAGTCCAACGCGTAACCCATTCAGCCACTAGGACTCTTATACGCAGAAGGAAAATGTCGCAGACATACACAGTGAAAACTTTTGTAATGAATACTTGACTCTCTTTATCTCAAATGCTCCTCCTACCCGTTTGAATAATATTCTCTAGTCGTCGGGCATACGAAAAAATAATGTTCACCTTCAAGAATAAGCTTGATTTTATCTTTCGTCATAATGGCTTTGCCATATGCTTAAGCCACCACCATTTCAATCGCGTCCCTACGCACGTGCTCACACGTTGCATCATGGGTGATAGTGAGAGCAACGATATTACCTTGTGATAGAACGAGACTGTGGAGCAGTGGTGGATCCAGACCTTGCGGGACCCTGGGCGATATGATAAGGTGGGGCCCACAACAATAGGAAATACAAGAAAAATCAAATCAAATGGAAAATAGTTTTGTAATAATAATAAAATAAAGAATAGTTACAATATTTTGAATACACTACAGTACATTTTTTTAATAATATGAAAGAAACCTTTAAGTCATCTTGAAGATTATGTAAACTATGAAATATTAAAATATTACTTTGCGACTATTCTCCCGGCTGATGTCTTCCATCATTTCACTGAAATCTAAACTTGCTAAACGGTCATGGGAGGTCATAGCTGCACTGAAAAAAGAATATGAATTATAAATTAGTTTGAAAAGTATAATTAATTAATCAATTAAATTTAAAACAATCCATGGCGCGGGGCCCTGGGCGGTCGCCCTCCTCGCCCTCCCCTAGATACGCCCCTGCTGTGGAGTATCGGACAAAGTGACATTCCCGCGGCAATGAGTTGTTCTCAGTGCAACTCCCGTCGCACTATTCTCACTGAAACTGTCATATCTTTGGCATTTATGGACAAATCAGTGAGGTGTTTGCACTGACATGATCACATGCCACAAACTGGTATTGCTTTCAAGCACAAAATCAGAGGTTTTAGTAGATGAAATTAGTTGAAACATTTTAAGCGAAATATTTTACAAGTGTATTTTCACCATCGTTGCTAATTTTGGCACTATAGTTGCCTCGAATAACAACCAGTTACAAGGTGGAGAAGAAGGTTGAAAGTATTATTTAAAGCAAATTCCTAGTCAGTAGGGCTAATAATTCATGAGCCAAACACGTGAGACTTTCTTTCAGATCTCCTCCGCTACGTCAATTATTTGAGTTTTATTTTACTTTAGGGGCTACAACATCGTGATAATTTTTGTGTTCTTGTGTGTCAACTTTGTCTAATAACCTGAGTTATTATGGTGTCTGTAGTAGTGTGTGTATATTTGTAACTGATGGTAGGAGTGGTAAGGAGGTGACAGTGGCCTTGAATTACGAACCATGCCACAGAAGGCGGGTAGATATTTGATGTTGAATACGGTACATGAATATCCCGTCAAGTAGGCTTCAAATGTTTATAATAATTTCAAATGTATGCCTGCGCGTTTGATGCAAATCGCCATCCTATTAAATATTAAAAATTCATGCAGATACTTGAACCAAAACTGACATTCATTTATTTGTCAAACAAGAAAACAAAAAACACTTAAAGATAGCGCTTCATTAATCTAAATGGTAGACGATATACTGCGTGAACATGACCACTTCCAATCTTCTCTAATATATAAAAATGAAAGTCTGTATGTGGGTATATATATTTGTTCCGTATACAAATCTATACCGTTCCACCAATCTCAACCAAATTTTGCATACAGAGAGTTCAGGACCCAGAAGAAACCGCTGGCTACATGAATTTTCGACAGTCTTTCTCATTCTTCTGATATCGGCCTATTTTCACTCGAGCAAAGGCTAATAAAGTCAGAAAATTAACTTATGAAGGAATGGCAAGGCCGGCCATCTCCATGGCAACAGTAGCACAAGACGGGTCCACCAAGTTTCCATCTGTCTCGGTAAGAGGCCATGCCACTCAATTTTCTCAACGGCAACAGTACCTCAAGAAATGATCACCAGTTTCCACCTGTCTCTGTAAGGGGCCATGCCACTCCATTTTCTCCATGACTACAGTAGCTCAAGACGTACACCAGGTCATGGGCCTCCATTTTCTATCCAAACCACGATAAGAACATTAGGAATCTGAACGCCATAAAAATCAAAATACATAGTTTTTAATTTTTTTATTAACAAGTGGCGATGTAGGGAATTTAAATTAAAAAAAAACCTACATCGGCTAACCTTGCACGCGGCCTAACGTAACAACGGCTATAGATATCACGAAAATTAGTATTAAGATTAAATGAGCTTAAATGATTCTGTTATTGTTGATTGATTTAGAGGCTTGGCGACATCATGGCCATGTAGCCCCATGAACTTAAGTGTGTATGTTTTTTTTCTGATAACCTGTGTTACTGTGATGGCTGTAGTAGTGTGTGTATTTGGAATTCAGGTGACGATTAAAAAGAACCTATCCTGGTATTTGCTTCGAGTAGAAGTGGGACACCACGGAAAACATCTTCCAAGTTTTGCCACGGGAGGCGCAGTGTACCCCCTTCCAACTCTCAGACCAGAATTAAAATTTATTGGCAGAGCCGGGATTTAAACTCGGACCTCCAAGGCGACAGCCGAGAATGTTAGTCGTTAATCAAAATGGTCATCTAAATGTGACATTTTGGGTCTGATTTCATATTCTTGATGCCGCTGCTGTTACAGGAGATTTTGAATCTTTACCTTATGACGGGAGGTATTACCCTTTCACGAATTGATTGCCGGCGGTAGAGATGGGAACTATTCTTTGTTTACTTGCGTCACACGTCAGCCTGCTTCGTTGACAGGTACAGTTGCGCGAGTAGGATATGACTCAGATCCAGTAGCCTCAGTAATCGTTTAACAACTGTCCGTGGTGACATGAGCTCCTGTGATCCTTATCTGACGCAATGCTGCTTGACTTATGTGCGGATTGCATTCTGTCATCACTGTGTCCTCCGCTTTACCGCGCGGGACTCCTGCTACAATAATCATAAATGGGTAATATCACGCGCAATATATTGTATTGTAGTGTTATACTCTCTGTTAAGGTGTGTTCTACTACTGATATGTTGACGTTTATGTTTTATTAATCCTAATGTTTGTATGCTGCGTTGTTTTAATTGTTAACAGTGTTAATCTGTACCGGCTATCTTTTGTATTACAAAAACTGTGAAAAGACTTGACTAAGACTAACAGAACCAGAATAATTTGTAGCTACCAAAATGAAACAGTAACCTAAAATGATTAACCACGCCGTCAACACGTCCACTTTTCTACTTAAGACGTTGGGTTCTGCTCCCTGTACACTCAATGCGTCAAAAGGATGACTATAAGATTAATGATTTGTACAGAACATTACCTCCTTCACTGCCCTCAATAGATACAGTACCGTAGCAAACCTACAGGTAACTGACGTCACCAATAATTATCATAGTAATCATTAGACGCCATGACCAGGCTCCTTTTGTACTTCGTTTGATTTCAATACTTTGCACTATTTAAAGATGGCGACCATTTTAGTGACGTCACTACACTCTTGGGTTTCAAACTTTCATATTTCAATTTCAAATAAAAAGAGAACGCTAAGAAATAGCAAACTTTTGATGGCATATGCTAGGTTTAAAATTTAAATTTCTATCCGAATGGTCCTTATCACTTTTCATGTATCTCCAACTGTTATCGAGTAAAACCTAAACTCCCCTCCACTCAGCACCTCGCCTATCCCCTGTTTTAACATTTCAATTTATTTATGACCAGTAGCGAAGCACGGGTACTTCAGCTAGTCTATAAATAATTATCATAATAGTGGTTCCGGAGTTATTACAGAAGGCTTTGAATTTACACGTGCAGCGGTTTGAGTGACACGTGCAGCGGCTTGAGTGAGTCTGCTTTTACCCTTAAATAGATAATGCCGATAACACCGAGAAAAAAGGAGTTCCGGTATTATCGAGACTTCAGGTTCCCACTCAGTACCGGTATTATCGAGACTTAAGATTCTCATTCAGCGGAAAGACCTGGCCTTGAGTGGGCTTGGTGGGGGACGATACTGGCCATGCGGCAACTTACGATCCCGATCGGAAATACAGCAAATTTTCCGGCTCTCGAGCACAGACCTCAGCAAACGGGGCACAGATTAAATAAAAATTATACAAGGACGTCCGCATCCCTAATACGATAACTGTCCTGTGGTAATTATAAAAAAAGTGCTATTGTCCTACATCGGTGATTACTATCCTATATCCTGTTATATCATTCCCTCAGTTCTATAACAAAGATATACTCAATCAAATTTACAGCTTAATAAATATTAATTCCTTCTGTGTGAGTTATCTTTTCAATTCTCATCAATCGCCTTTACTTACTATTCTATATGTAGGGGTGGAGGCGATAGCTGTGCAAATTATTAGATTCGATGTCAGTTTTCCAAAATTGCATTTTTACTTTTCACGGTTTAATGCACTTGTTTACAAGGCGATGAAATTACTTCAAATGTTTGACCAAGACTCCTAATTATATTTTCATTTAAGAAACTCAAATTAAAATGATTTTTTAGAATGTCCACCAACAGAGGAGCCTTGCAAATGCAAAATGCCACACGTTTCGTTTTTATTACTTCACTCTACTTTACGTGTGAATTTAGAGCGGAGGGATTTGGGGTCTTTTAACTGATGAACGCTATTGAACTATTCAAAGATTCATGAACTATGCATTGAAATCACCTGACTTCAATTCTAAAGTCAATGAAAAATTGAAAACGGACCCAGCTCAGATATCCCTCGGAATCCAATAATCTGAAAGTTTCCAGGCGCAATTCCTTATGGGAAAATGTGTAATTCCACGGGAGAGGAAACACTACTAAGTAGGACAACAAAAGAAGTTGGTCAATAAAATGATTTTGAATAAAAGAAATTATGACTAATTAAAATTATGTATTTAATTCTGTTAATTTGCACACCTCTATATGTTACCCAAGAGGTACATCTCTAAATTCAAATATAAGAGACCCATCTTTTATTTTAAATTTATACCATAGGTATGATAAGTAGACAGAACATCAAATTGTACCGCTGTAGCCTTAAATAGTGTGGATATCTCCATCTACACACATCAAAAAAAGTTTTGCATCACCTCGGTTCCAAGAGTTCCGGAACCTTTAAATACAAAGGGAATAGAGATCAACACAAACAACATTTCAGCTCGTTTTATTGCTCATGAGACCTACACATTGCATGTTGTACCATCATACAGCTAGACTTTCAGCATTTGTGGTCCAGATTGCAGTACACACCACTACCTCTAATACCCAGTAGCACGTCCTCTTGCATTGATGCATGCCTGTATTCGTCGTGGCATACTATCCACAAGTTCATCAAGACACTGTTGGTCCAAATTGTCCCACTCCTCAACGACAATTCGGCGTAAATCTCTCAGAGTGGTTGGTGGGTCAAGACGTCCATAAACAGCCCTTTTCAACATATCCCCGGCATGTTCGATAGGGTTCATGTCTGGCGAACATGCTGGCCACTGTAGTCGAGCGATGTCGTTATCTTGAAGGAACGCATTCACAAGATGTGCACGATGAGGTCGAGAATTGTCGTCCATGAAGACAAATGCCTCTCCAATATTCTGCCGATATGGGTGCACTATGGGTCGGAGGATGTCATTCAGGTATCGTAAAGCCGTTTCGGAGCCTGCCATGACCACCAGTGGCGTACGTCGGCCCCACATAATGCCACCCCAAAACATCAGGGAACCACCACCTTGCTGCACTCGCTGGACAGTGTGTCTAAGACGTTCAGCCTGACCAGGGTGCCTCCAAACACGTCTCCGACGATTATCTGGTTGAAGGCATATGCGACACTCATCGGTGAAGAGAACGTGATGCCAATTCTGTGGGGTCCATTCAGCATGTTGTTGGGCCCATCTGTACCGCGCTGCATGGTGTCGGGGTTGCAAAGCTGGACCTCGCCATGGACGTCGGGAGTGAAGTTGCGCATCATGCAGCCTATTGCGCACAGTTTGAGTTGAAACACGACGTCCTGTGGCTGAACGAAACGCATTATTCAACATGGTGGCATTGCTGTCAGGGTTCCTCCGAGCGGCAATCCGTAAGTAGCGGTCATCCACTACAGTAGTAGCCCTTGGGCGGCCTGAGCGAGGCCTGTCATCGACAGTTCCTGTATCTCTGTACCTCCTCCATGTCCGAACAACATCGCTTTGGTTCACTCTGAGACGCCTGGAAACTTCCCTTGTTGAGAGCCCTTCTTGACACAAAGTAACAATGCGGACGCGATCGAACTGCGGTATTGACCTTCTAGGCATGGTAGAACTACAGACAACATGAGCAGCGTACCTTCGTCCTGGTGGAATGACTGGAACTGATCGGCTGTCGTACCCCCTCCGTCTAATAGGCCCTGCTCATGCATGGTTGTTTACATCTTTGAGCAGTTTTAGTGACATCTATGAACAGTCAAAGGGACTGTATCTTTGATACAATATACACAGTCAACGTCTATATGCCGGAGATCTGGGAACCGAGGTGATGCAAAACTTTTTTTGATGTGTGTACTTAGTGTAAAACAAAGTTGCCAATTCTTGGATGTAACGGGTAATCTCGAGGGCAACTTGATGAATTTTGATGCGGTTTTCACAATTCTGTAAAGGATTTATCGATGAAGGATTAGGTAGAAAAACATTTATTTATGACCAAAAGAAGTCGAGCAGTTATGATTTCAGTGAATCGAGTTGAAGAAAAACCTAACGTCCATGTGATTTTTTTTAGGTTACGTTTAAAATATCGATATTCTCCGAGAATTGTTCAGCATGAAAAGTTCTGCAAGAAAGTCCGCGACAGCTCCCACATCGACCACTGTAAGTGTTTTTACGTTTTCATTTCTTCAAGCAATCTCCATTCAGTGAAAATTTAAATTACTAGCTTCAGAGTGAGTTTACGAGCTTGCGAGCGACCTATCACCCTAGCTTCAGCCAGCATCAAACTGTCGAGTCGTGTCGAGTTATTACTTCAGAGAAAAATATAACTTATGCGTTTGGAGTAGGCTGTTCACCTCGGCTTTTCTGAATTGCGTCTGGAACCTGACGTCCGTGCACCATTTAAGCTTACGCTGGGTAAATAGTGGGATACACACACAGAGGACAGGCAGACACCCGCACATTTGATCTCATAAGTCTACTTCATAATTTACCCAAAAGCGACGGTACCCTAAATGTCTGTTCAGGTCACTAGCATGAAGACATGCAAATGTCATATGGACAGAAGTGCTGTAGGATTGTTGAAGTGAATGCTGCGGAGCAGCACGGGTCTTCTAGTACATGTAATGTTTTCCATGAGTGTTATTTATTGGGTAAATTAATGTTGACCTAATTTTGAGGGAGTGTATATGGAGGGTGGGTCACCGTCGCCTGGCACCATCCTTGTAGGTAGTCAAGATATTCAAAGAGTCGACCAATTTAGGTATCTTTGCTCCTTGACTCGTTCAGATGGTGACACCCTTCCTGATGTCCTCTGTTAAACACGAGCAACCCCTGCATGTTATGGAGATGCGCATAATTCGTTCGGTGCTTGGTCTGACGCGACTTGACCATATCAAGAATTGCGATGTCCGAGGGAGGATGGGAGTTGCGCCCATACAGGATAAAATGCGGGAGGCTCGTCTACGCTGGTACGGCCACGTCATACGTAGTCACGAACAATCAGTGGCTAAAACTGCCTTGTGCCACAACCCGGATGGTACACGACCTCGTGGGCAACCTAAGAAGAGGTGGCTTGATTGCCTTAGAGAAGACATGCGACAAGTTAATCAGTGTCCGCATGATGACATTGACCGACAGAAATGGAGATTGGCATGTTATGTAGCGGACCCTGCTCCAAATCGGGACAAACGCGAGGAAGATGATGATGATGATGAATGTTGACCGACTGAAGAGTTACAACTGACAGTTTGTATTGTAATGGGAGTTCTTCACTTATCTTGAATGTTTGACCTCACGGCACATTCGTCTTCTTGTTCGTTATGGAACAAGTAGTCTAGAGGTACTTGTTGCCCCATTGTACACAACGTACTGTGTTATGAACGTCAGCGAGGGCCGGCCCCGAGTCCGAGGTGCAGTCAACGACGATGGTATTCGTGACGCCATAGCACTGACTTTCTCCCACACTGGAGTGATGACCATTGCATGTCTCGCGTTGCTGTTGCGGCCTTTGAACCTCACACCGAACATAATTTTACACTCGAAACGAATACATTTTAATTTCAACAACGAAATAAAATGTTCTATGCATTTTAAATTCATGCCGGAGGGTGAAAATTTGCCTAGGATTTGAAAATTGTCCCCACAAATACCGTAGGCCTATATCTGAGCACTCAGGTCTTATTTTCCAATAGTTATATGCGGTTTATTTCTCGCGAATTGAACGGCCTTCTTCCTACGTGTGTTATTATTAGCTGCTAAAAATACCGTGTGGGAATTTTATTTCACGCCAGATGCAAAATTAAAAGTCCGTAGCGAATCTTATTTCGCACAGGGAGCGAAATTAAAAGTCAGTAACGAATTTTATTTCGTGCCGGAAGCGAAATATCAAATTTTATTTTGCGCCGGGAGCGAAATTAAAAGACTGTAACGAATTTTATTTCGCGCCTGGAGAGAAATTTTATTCAATTGTACAATGTAATTTCGCGTTGCTATTAAGTTTCGCGTTGATTTTGCTACGTTATTTCACTTAAAAGTAAGAATCGCTTCGATTTAATTTCGCGCCAGCAATCATTAAACCCTAACATTTCGCTCCCGATCGCGATTACGGCGAAATTCAAATGTTATCGCCCCCACAGCCATGCATTTCGTTCCGATTCAAGGCCGTCTACTAAGTCCCATGGGAGATTGCGACTAAGTACCAAAAGAAGGAAGCTGGGCCCTAAGGATAAAGGAACCTCTACACGCCCCTAATTAATCTTTTTCTATTTTATATGTGAAATTATATAATTCTTTATGCTTGCATTAGAGAATCTGTAATGTGCCGAGCAGTTTTGATTTCACTTATATTTTACATGCACAAGTTGGATCACTAAACGTCATCTCGCAATCTGCAGGCTACATGGCTGAACAGCGGTTGCTTGGTAGGCCTAGGCTTTCATGGGCTGTCGCGTCACGAACTATTCAGTGTCAACTTTTTTCACAGAAGAAAGCTCGACTTCAAATGAAGACAATGCGTTGTGTGGAAAGGTAAAACGTAGCGATTGTGAAAATGGGAAATTGGTTTCCGGAAATACTGTACTCGCAACAGTCATGCTCCATGTTCTCCAGGTACAAGCGTTCTGCATAAATAACCACTTCCTTCGTACGCCCCCAGTAAACGTAGAAAAGTCCCAGCAGAGCTTGTGAATTGGCGTATTGAACGAATGAAAAGGTAAGGAACTGAAACAATGTTTCTTACAGGAGATGTTTATTGTCATTCAGATTTCCCTTCTTATTTTATGTTTTTTTCCCTAGGAAACTGTCATCAGTCAAACAAATCTCATCGACTATTTTCACCTGTCGATCAACCTACCATTGTGGTTTTACCGGAAGTTCAGTTGTGTCTTGTGATTCCCAGGTTTTTCCACACTCCCTCTAGGTAAATGCCGAGATAGTACTTTACTTGAAGTCTCAGGGCACCTGCCCCATCCCTGACTCTCAACTACACGGGACTGATGACCAAGATGTCCCACGCTCCTACGATGTATTATTATCCACAAGAACAACAGCAACATGAATGTTTGAGGACGTAAGAAAGGTATCTGTACAAACACATTGTGTCAACGTTACATAAGCGTGCTCAGATATTGTCCTACGCCTAGGCACTTGTAGGCCTACACATGTAAATCGCCGAACTATAATGTGTATGACAAGAGGAAGACAACTCCTTCCTGTCGACAGCACGTTCCCTGCTCCCTTCTCCCTCCGCCCCCAAGGCGTGTTCATCATTTTCCTTACGGAAGAGATCTTGTGAAGACGCACCGCTACCCCTACCAACCTTTTCGAAACAATTCCCAAACTAATGCTGACGATTCCATTTACCCGATTTTATTTCTGAAAAATGCATTGGAATCAGGAAATGATTCTCCGTTTTCGTATAACCTGTTTATTTTTCATATTTTAAGCAGAAATGTAAAAAACTGCTAGTAACTTTTTTGTTTTTCACATTTTGGAAAATGCATTGAATTAATATCAATTTCATTGCACTGTACCTAGCTAGTATTCATAGTGGATTTCAGATCGCAAATACGACCTTCCGTTCAAGAGAAAACTTTAAAAGAAAATTGTATCACTTTGGTGCTGCTACGTGGTGTCAGAATTACAAACAAACAAGTAGTTCCGTGAAGAACTATACAGCCTATTTTCATATATCCTACTTATGTTAATTGCCACTATCAACATACAAAATTTCAGTTTGATTGCTATAATAGATTCGTAGATATTGAAAACCGACTAAATATTTCGGATGGTCACCATGTTGGATTTTTATATAATTATGTAGGTCCTAGAGTTATGTACTGTTACATGAAGATTATTGTGTACGTGTAGCATTCAATCTTCAATCTCATGATTAGGACACAAGAAGTAAAAACGAGATTTTTAAAAATCGCACAGCTGCCATCTTGTGGTTATGGAAACAATTGAAATAAATTAGATGCCAGTGGATTAACATTTGTATAAGGATTTACTGTACCAAGTTTCACTGCACTCGGATGGTTAAATTGCGAGAAATGTCCATGTGAATATTTATACTTCGCGTCACCGCCATGTTGGATTTGTGATCACCAGGTTATTGAAAGTCCTATAGGTGAACTTATGTTCTTAGCCCCTTATAACATTAAAGCATTCAGTTTGATTGCTATAATAGATTCGTAGATATTCAGAGCCGTCTAAATATTTCGGATGGTCCCCATGTTGGATTGTTAATTGTATAGGCCATAGAGTCATGTACCATTAAAGGAAAATTATTGCGTAGGTTCATTATTCAAACTTTCACTTCGATCGCATGATTACGACACAAGAAATAAAAACTTAATTTTAAAATTCGCACAGCCGCCATCTTGAGATTATGCAAACAATTGAACAAATTAGATACCAGTGCATTACAATGTGTATAAACATTTCCAGTACCAAGTTTCCTTGCGTTTGGAACATTAAATCGCGAGAAAGGTCTATTTAAAATTTTCAAATTCGCTTGGCCGTCATGCTCGTTTTGTAGTTAACCGGTTTCTAAAAGTCTTATAGATGAACTTTCAGTAGTGCTCTTTATCTCCGTACAAAATATCAGGGTGATACCGCTAATAGTTTCAGGGATCTAGAATGCCGGTGAAATATTTCGCACAGCCGCCATCTTGTGGTTATGTAAACAATTGAACGAAGTTAGATGTCGGTGCATTACAATCAGGGAGGTGAGAAGAGTAATGGAGTGGCCCTTAGCCAGGTTAAGCGGGACCACCCCTTGGAAGCGGCAGCCATATTGTTTGGCATCACGGCTAGCTGGGAAGTAATAATAATAATAATAATAATAATAATAATAATGATAATAATAATAATAATAATGTTATTGGTTTTACGTCCCTTTTAACTACACTGGCTTTTAGAGACGCCGGGGTGTCGGAATTTTTTCCCCGAAGGGGATCTTTAACGTGCCAGTAAATCTACGGGCACGGCTCCCTCGCATTTGCGCACCCTCAAATGCCAGCTGATTGGGCTAGGATACGAACCTGCAACCTTGGGCCCAGCAAGCGAGAACGTTACCCCTGAGCCACGCAGCTAGCCTAGCTGGGAAGTAGTGCGTGCTAGTTGCTAGTCGTAAGTGTGTATTCACCCAGTGAGTTAGTTACCTGCGACAAGTTGCCTAATGTAACTGTTGTTTATTATGGGTTTTTGTTGTGTGTATGGGTGCAACAATAGAAGTGACAGGAACAGAAAACCCGGCATTGCTTTTCATCGGTAAGTTATTCTTCTCTTAAGCTATTAAACGTAGACACGCATCATAGCGTTTAGAAGAGAAAGTGTGCCGACTCCCGAGTTTGCCGTATCTTTAGTCACGGCCGACTGAATACGAGCTGCGCTCTATACCGGCCTTGACATTCCCAGTCAGAACCCATGTATAACATGTAATTGGAAAGTTTCTACTCGTTGCCGGTAGAGCGCACTCCCCTCCCATTATAGGCGCGATAAGGAATCAGCTGTACAGTACGTATATTAAATGTGTAATCTCAAGAACCACTGGATGGATTTTGATGCTGCTTTCACCATTCTGTAAAGGTGATCTCGAGGAAGATTTGTGTAGAAAATAATTTATTTATGACCAAAGGGAGCCAAGCAGTAACGATTTCAGTGAAAAGGTCGAAAAAATAGCCTGGCGTCCGTGCGCTTTTTAAGCTTACGCTGGGCGAACCGTTAAAAATATCATTATATTATGAGTGTAAGAATTGTTCAGCGTGAGAAATTCTACAAAAAAGTCCGCGAGAGCATATCTCTATCTTCGATACATCGCCCACTATAAGTGTTTTTAGTTTGGACGGGAGGGGAACAAGTAGCAGCTAATCGTGTGTTGTGTTTTGTGCTAAGAGATCTTTCGACAAATTATCAGATACCGTGTGCCTTCTTTTTCACGAAGCAGCTGTCAGGACGGGACTTACGTAAACTCCTGCTGGACGTTATTCTCGAGGTTGAACAATGCGGTTTCATAATTATAATAACTGTCTCTGATAATCACAAAACTAACACTACAATGATGAGGCATTTAGGGGGAGGGATATTGCAACCAATGGTCAATCACCCATACGACGAGTCTAGGAATGTATTCCCTAGTTTTGATAATTGTCACATTCTAAAAAAAAAAAAAAAAAAAAAAAAAAAAACCATTAGAACGCAGTTTCTGTAACGAGAGAATGACTGATGGTACTGGGATAATTTCAGGGAAATACTTGTCATTACTATACACAATGCAAAAGGGTGAGATCGTCAAACCGGTCAGACACCTCACTAAAAAACACATCGAACCCACTAAATTTGAAAAATGAATGTTCGGCGTGCCAAGGAAGTGTTCTCGTCAGAAGTTATTGGTGCCATTAGTACACTGAAAGAAAATATAGGCATGCACCCGGAAGCGTACACATTCATGGACGCAGAAGCAACCATTAAAAAAAAAAAACGTTAATAAATGGTTCGCTATGCATGACGTAAGCATCACATATCATCATATTCAGTCTAGAAATCCAGATAAAGGGCATTTTTTCTCATTAAATGTCAGTCGCCTAAACTGGCTAGAGGAATATTTTCTTTCTTACCTTGAAACTTTGAAAGCTGCTAGTAACGCTGCTAGAAAGGACTTCCTGAGTTCTGAGACTTACGAAGCTACCTATACAATTAATCACGGATTCAGCTGTCCAGTGCATAAGGTATCTTCTAAAAATGGGTAGAGGAAAGTCGCCAAATATGGGGAGTTTTTTTTATAGGGCTCACATTAGACATAAGAAGGAACGGAATAATTTTGGTTTTCTCACCAATGTAAACCTCAGGCGATATACTATGTATATTACAAATATGGGCACGTTTGATGTTGTAATACCCTCTGATATTATTGTTAACTTTAAAAGTGCACTTTCCCCGTATTAGGCAACCGGGTTTCGTAATATGGGGAGGTGAGAAACCTCACGGTTTTTATTTATAATAGGTACACCGAATAGTAAACCCTACTAATTAAAGCATTAATTCTGACATATTTTTTTTCGTGTGGCCTCCTGAGAGGCCGAGTGCAGGTCTTTCTAGTCGACGCCCGTGGGTGACCTGCGCGTCAGGATGAGAGACGGAATGGATGAAGATGAATGAAACTGGGCAAGAATGTGGAAGGAAGCGGCCGTGGCCTGTTAGAAGGTACCGTCCCAGCATTTGCCTGGTGTTGAAAAATGGGAAACCACGGAAAATCATTTCAAGGATGGCCGACGGTGGGGATCGAACACACGCGTCTACCGAGTCAGCAGAGATCTTGGCCCCATGGCCTAACGCTGCGCTTTAGCCTGCGTAGCCACTACTGTCGGTAATTCTGACAATGTAATGAAATCACGAACACAAATAGTACAAAAATACAAAAATGAATATTTTAAGTAAATAACAGTCCTAGTTTCCTGTTGCCGAACTTCCAAACCGTTCAGCAGAAAAATGCATAAACTTTAATGAAAACCGAGTGATTCTGATCGAATTCAACTGTAACGAGGTGCAAGGTATGTCTAATTTATCTTAGATTTATTAGCACGCTATTTTATTTTGTGATATAATTTGCAGTTTGATATTGTGGGAATTATAATGATAATATAATAGTGTCACTAGCAACCCGCCCCGGCTTCGCCCGGGAACAGTTATGAATGTGCAAGGAATTCCTGTCAGACGTAATTTAAGAATGGCGAGGTGCAAGCCAAATCCCCCTCCCGTCCAAACTAAAAACACTTATAGTGGGCGATGTATCGAAGATAGATATGCTCACGCGGACTTTTTTGTACAATTTTTCATGCTGAACAATTCTTACACTCATAGTATATTGATATTTTTAACGGTTTGTCCAGCGTAAGCTTAAAAAGCGCACGGACGTAAAGTCCTTTTTTCGACCCATTCACTGAAATCTAAAATCGTTACTGCTTGGCTCCCTTTGATCATAAATAAATTATTTTCTACAGAAATCTTCCTCGATATTACCTGTACAGAATGGTGAAAGCCGCATCAAAATCCATCCAGTGGTTCTCGAGATTACCCGTGATATCCAAGAATCGGGGACTTCGTTTTACACTAAGTAGAGATAAGTCTTAGTCGTGCAATGCTTGGTGAACAGCGCTGTGTGAGCAGTTGGGTAACTAACAAGATTTCATGAAAAAGGTCTCTTTGTCTAGGCCGGTATGAAGTATGGGTAGTTGCTGCGCCCGCCGGTAGACTGCGCAGCGGTTGGTTGTGGCTGGCTGGAGACACTTTCTAAACGCTCGCGAGTTTGAAAACATGGAAATGCTGCCGTATTTAGTCCTTATTTCTTGGTGTTGAAAAGTGTATGCGATCAAGAGGCGATAGTGAAATAATACATACGTTATGACACTGGTGTGTTTAGTATTTGTAAGCTTTTACACTTATTTCTTTACGTTTGTGCTGTCGAGTGAATTATAACCTGGTAAGATTCGTCAAACAAAACTGTGTAAGTGAATATGCCGTGTTGTTTTGTTCCCGGGTGCCGATCTGGATACGACAAGTCATCTGCAACAGGTAGGCACTTTTTTAGATCTCCAAAAGCTGAAGATGATTTATTTAAATGGGCTAAGGCCACTCCGTGGAAAGACATTAAATTGTCAAGTAAGTCATATGCAGGCTATGTGACAAACATTGCTCCGATAATTTCCTTATTAAAACGGACACTTTCATTATAGAAGGAAAGACAGTCGAAATGGCGAGAATGAGATGGAGTTTGAAGCCTGGTGCAGTCCCACACTATCTAGCCGGGTATATTGTCAAGCAACTAAGGAAAGGGATCAGCTGTTTGAAGTGTGCAACAACCCTTCAAAGTGAAAAGGCCGTCGGACACAACAGCGGCAACTTTCACTAATATAAAGGACTTTGGCACAATAAATGCCCTTAGTTACCTAACTCAACCGTCTGACAGTGTCTTCAACATTCTTTTACAGGTCGAAGTAGTCGTTGAAATGGAATTATCTTCCCTTTCAAATTTGTGGGTTGATATATATTATGAGTGTTAGGACAGCATTGATGAGATTGTTTTAGGGCCGTGATTTTTTGATGGTGTATGGAACATAAACTGAACCTTATTGGAAAACTCGTTTTTCATTTCATGAAGTGCGCTTTTTCTTTCGTACGAAATAAATTAGGAAAGAGCAGTCAACTTCTAAGTCTGGAAAATCATCGCGTAAGCTGTCCACACTGTTCAGGTGCAAAAGGTGAGAACATTTCCTATTTTATTGCAGGAAGAGCTTTGAACACAATATACTCGTATCACAGTTCAGTAGTCCCCATTTTAACTAATACTATTCCCATTTGTTTATTCAGGATGTTCAATCCCCGGACGAGGAAAACGGAGAAAACTTTCAACATGCACAGTGTCAAAAGAAAGAAGAGAAATTGAAATTGATAATTAGGAAAATGAGAGCTTCGTTGAGACGTACGAGAATGATGATTAAAAATTTACGAAGAAGAAATGCTAGGATGAAAAGAAGGCGACAACTATGAAAACTTTATTTCACGACTTGAAATCAAAAAGTTTAATTACTAATGAGTGCGCTATTCAGCTTACTGATATTTCAGGCGTTTATAAAGAATTATTTGTGAAGCAGTGCGGTAAGGGCAATGGTTATTCACCTGAACTGTTGTCATTTGCATTGACAGACTTCTACTCCCCCAAAGCATATTCTTACATCAGAAGCATGTTCCATACTTGCTTACCCCACCCTAGAACTCTTGCTAAATGGTACACATCTGTAGATGCATCTCCAGGATTCTGCACGGAAGAACTTTCTGCTTTGAAAGAAAAGGCTAACGGAGATTTTCCTCTCCTATGTTCTTTGATTGTTGATGAAATGGCAATTAGGAAGTGTGTTGAGTGGGATGGACGAAAAACCACAGGATACGTCGATTTTGGGTCTGTAGCAGAATGTGATAACGAACAGGTGGCAAGAGAGGCTTACGTTTTTATGGTTGTTGCCATAAATATGCATTGGCGTGTGCCTGTTGGTTACTTCCTTACAGATGGGATTAGTGGGGAACAACGGTGTTCTTTAGTTACGCAATGCTTGCGAATTTTGAATGATGCCAAGGTTACTATAGTGTCACTGACATGTGATGGGTCAGTGAGTAATATAAGCATGGCTAATCAGTTAGGGTGTAATATCAACCATGATGGTTTAATGTCATCTTTTCCTCATCCTGTGACAAAATCACCGATTAGTTTTTTCCTAGATCCATGCCACATGCTTAAACTAGTCCGAAATACACTGGGTGACAAGAAAATTCTGAATGACGAGGATGGGCAAATTATATCTTGGAACCACATCATACTTCTGCAGAGGCTACAAGAGAATGAAGGGCTGCATTTAGCTAATAAACTGCGGGGAGCTCACGTCAACTACAAACTGCAAAAGATGAATGTGAAGCTTGCTGCTCAGTTGCTCAGTGCATCCGTCGCAGATGCCCTGAAATTCTGTCTAGAAAGAAATATTGAAGGTTTTGAGAATGTGAAGGGGCTAATCATTTTTCTTAAATTATTTAATAGATTGTTCGACATTTTGAACTCTCGGAGTATCCTGCAAAAGTATTCCAAACAGGCGATGAACTCAAGCAACGCAGCAGGAATAAAAGAATTGTTTGCTCATTGTGATGACTATATCAGTAACCTGAGAGATGCGTCTGGGACTCTTATTTGCTCCGGTAGCCGAAAAACTGGATTTCTTGGCTTCAGAGTTTGTATGCAGAGCGCTATTGAGATGTATAATCATCTGGTCATCTAGAAAGAACTGCTCAGGTATCTGCCGTTTTATAAAGTGAGCCAAGATCATATTGAGTTTTTTTTTTGATATCTCCGTTCTCGATTCGGATGCAACAACAACCCTACAGCTAAACAGTTCATTTCAACTTTTAAGAAAATACTTATTCACAAACAACTCCATACACCGAGAGGATCGAATTACCTAGCCCTAGAGGACATCCCTATTTTGACGTTCACTGTGAAGAAGAACCCGGTCGAGGGGATACATTTTTCGACTCCACGCTTTGACACCGAAGAATTTGGCACGGAAAATGACACTGAATCGAATCATCATTATCTCGAGGAACTTTCCGGGAGTGATATCAGTGAATTTTCATCTGAGTTTGTGAAACACATCGCTGGTTTTGTTGTGCTTCAGATTGAGCGGAAAATAGCATGTGAGCAATGCATTAGTTGTTTGAGAGAAGTTGAAAATTCGAGTGTTAACTGTCACCTGATAAGGATTAAGAATAGAGGAGGCTTGGTTTTCCCATCGAAAGACGTACGGTAATTAGTGTGTGCAGGCGAGCTGAGAAAAGGAAGTGCAAAATTCCGCTAATACAGTGACGGGAAATACGCTAGACTTCATGACGTCGCAAGTGCTAAAAGACTTTTTGCATGAATCTGTCTTCACTGAGTTGAATGAACATTGTATTGAACAGTCTGTAGAAGACAATCATGTTCTCTATCTGATTAGGCTAATATGTCAACTGTATTTCAACATTCGACTAAGACACTTATTCAGAATGCAAAATGAAAAGATCCAGGGAACAAGAATTAGACAACATTTCACCAAAGTTATGCAGTTCAAAGGACAGTAATGCTCACAGTTGGACTGTGATTGCAGTGCTTGTTCTTGTCAATTTGTGGTCTGTGAGCGGCTTTAATTTGATGAAATGTACAGTTTTATATGTCATTATTTTGTGTACAGTGTAGCATATTATAATTAGGTGTCTTGTGCTTGATTTGGCTAAGGGCCACTCCATTACTCTTCACAGGATTCAATCCTGCAACCTTGGTCACAGCAGGTGAGAACGTTACCGCTGAGCCACGCGGCCCGCCCAAGAGAGAAAGAATATGAAGAAAACACTGTTAGTTTTAACAGCATTCTCCCACATTCAGTAGCGCACGGTGGTGCCAAGTGGGCGTGGCATCTTGGGCTTCCCAACCCTGCGAAGTGGGCCCACTTTCTCCACAGGCTAGCTGCGGTGAGGGGCCACTCCATTACTCTTCTCACCTCCCTGATTACAATGTGTATAAACATATACTGTACCAAGTTTTATTGCGTTTGGTTGGTTAAATCGCGAGAAACGTCTATTTAAAAGACGCAACTTCGCTTGGCCGCCATGTTGGTTTTGTAGTTACCAGTTTTTCAAAAGTCACATAGGTGAACTTCTAGTAGTTCCCTTTATCACCGTAAAAATTCTAGGATGATATCGGTAATAGTTTCGGAGATATTGAATGCGTGTGAAATATTTCGCACAGCCGCCATGTTGGATTGGTGAGACGTAACAAAATTTGAAGGGCACGGTCGGGGTCGTCCGGAATAGTGCTATGACCTTATCGAGTTTCATTGAAATCGCTCCATCCGTTTAGAAGTTATTAGGGACACACACACACACACACACCACCACCACCATATCACACACACGGACAAAAGGTGATCTCATAAGCCTATTTTTCAAAATTGAAAATAGGCTAAAAATCGGGACATTTAGCATTAACGTGTCTAGTTAATACTTGGATGGAGGGGGGGGGGGGGGGGGTATTGCTGTTTTATTTTATTAAGATCAGAAAAGCAGATAGCATAACATAGTACATGCTTCTTCTGTTCATTTATGAACACCAGCATTTCATAGAGAAGGCCATTTCAAGCCAAATAATAGAACATTGCACTATTTATTTTTCACGGTGTGTTAACGTCGTCCACAAAAAGAGAATAACACTCATGTTTCTGCCATGGCCCCCTCATGCTATGACGTAGCCGTCCCAACTACACACGTTCCGGTCTACCTGTCAGGTTTGCCGGGGCGTGTGGATGATAAAACTGTGCAGGTATTGTCACCTGAACAGGCCGCCTGAACACAATCGAAAAATCATTCGACACGCCTGTCCAGTTTTACGCAAACCGGAGCGTTTGTAGCGTCATATCAGTTCAGGTTCGAGTGCAGAGAAAAGTGCCAAGTTGGCTCGCGAGTTTCAACCGCAATGGCGTCGAGAGCCAATAACATACAGTGCATCAAAACATTCATAGAAATATATCACAGTGAACCTTGCTTGTGGGTTCGATTCCCGGCTCCGTCAGGGATTTTAGAAACTAACTTGAGGGCTGGAACGGGGTGCACTCAGCCTCGCGAGGACAATTGAGTTGCTTCTGACAATGAGGCAGCGCCCCGATCACGAAAACCAAGATAAACGGCCGAGGGAATCCGATGCGCTGATCACACGTCACACCAATATCTGCAGGCCAAATGGCTGGGTAGCGGTCGCTTGGTACGCCTTGGTCCTTCATGGGCCGTAGTGCAGGGGTTATTATTAGAACCATCTGCAGATAAATATAGTGCTGTGCGAAAAATAAACATACGAAGTAATTACCGTATAGGAAAGAATATAAAGTTGAGGCATCGTCCAGGACCGGGACGGGTACAGAGGATCTCTAACAACCAAAACTATGGTATTTTACGCTTCTTAGCTTCCTGAATGTCTCCCCCCAGGGGCTCACATCTAGTGGGACGTGGGTTGGCGACCACGGGACCACAGCTGTGTCCGGCAATGCTTCCACTTACTTGTGCCGGGCCTCTCTCCGTCTTCTTTCCCGTCGACCACCCTTGGACAACTCTTGTTCTTTTCCGACCCCGACGGTATTAGGGTATACGAGGCCTAGGGAGTCTTTCACCTTCCCGCCTTAATTGGCCCTTGTCTCATCTTTCCTGATCCCTCATTCTTCGAGGGGTCAGACTTCTTGTTTTCTTTTCACTATATTTCCTCTTCTCCTTAAGATTCCCGCACTGTTTTTGGTTAATTGGCTCCCCGTATATCAAAATTACCTTAAGCGAATTTTTTGAATCCACACTACATTTTGTGTTTTTTTTTTAAATCTAAGTTGCATTTTGTAAGTCATTTCGATCTAAATTGCATTTTGCGAGTATTTTCAACCTCAATTGCATTTTGTAAGGATTTTAATCTAAATTGCTTTTTAGTAAGCCTAGTAAGTGAATATTTTGAATTTCAATTGCATTTTGTAAGTATTTTCAACCTAAACCGCAGTATTGTCAATCCAACTAAGTAGTTTGAATCTACCATACATTTTGTAAGCATTTTCAATTTCAATTGCATTTTGTAAATAATTTCAATTGCACCTTGTGAGTATTTTGAATCTGAAATGGGCTTTTTAAATCTAAATTGCATTGTGGATTTTCAATTTCAATTGCATTTTGAAGTACGGTATTTTGAACCTCAATTGC
The DNA here is from genome assembly GCA_946902985.2 of Meconema thalassinum. Lineage (NCBI taxonomy): Eukaryota > Metazoa > Arthropoda > Insecta > Orthoptera > Tettigoniidae > Meconema > Meconema thalassinum. Next base: position 1,169,811,162 of record OX336388.2, read on the forward strand.
ATTTTGTACGTATTTTCAATCTCATTTGCATGTTGTAAGTATTTTGAATTTCAATTGCATTTTGTACGTATTTTGAACCTAACCTACATTTTGTGCGTGTTTTTCAATCTATTCCTTTTGCGAGTATTTTCGTTCTAAATTCCCTTTTGTGCGTATTTCCACTCTCCATTTTGTAAGTCGTTTCAATCTGAGTTTCATTTTGTAAGTATTTTCAAAATTACGTTATGGTTTTCATTTTATTGTCATTCTCGCTATCACCCTGACCATTAAGGGCCTATAACCCAGATGTTAGGCACCTTAAAACAACAACAATCATCATCAACTTTCTGAATAAACCGAGCAAGTAGAGAAAGGAGCTTCAAGAACGTTTCTTCATTCATACGCAGATAATTATGCCAATTTTTGGAACAACTTTCAATTCACTAAAGGGAACCGGGAAGTGTGCAATGCTCAAAAACGCTTATCGTGGTATTACATCCATTTAAAAATAACGTTTTCAATGATTTTTTTTCAATTTCAATTTCAGTCTTTATCAGGGCCTATTCTTTAATTCACAACAGTTTCATTGCTCTAAATGAAAACACGCTCAAGTAAATAGGTCTTAAATTTACCGAAAAGTCATAACATTTTTGACATTTTAGGTACAATTTCTAAGAACATTTTTCAAAATTTGGTCATGAGATTTTTACATGATATTTAACCACTGATACAAGACGTTGATGACTAAATCCATCTTCCTAACTGGAATAGAATTCAGTAAAAAAAAAATATTACCATACTAAAAAAATCTGCCTAATTCCAAAAAAAAAAAAAAAAAAACAAAAAAAATTATTTTCGAAGCTATCAAACCTAATTGCATAATTTTAGAGGACAGCACTCAGTATTACATGTAAAATGTATGGTCCAAATTTCAGCATTCTATGCCAAACAGTTCCTGAAAAATATGTACCTATGTTTGCATAAATGTGGTATTGAGAAAAAGTGATATAAAGATAAAATGGTTAGTGCATTCCTGAAGAATAGTCATCATTATCTCCTTCTGCTGATTCATCTACCTTCCTTCTTCTTCTTTTTTCAATTCTTCCTTCCTTTGATAAGGCCTTAGCAGCTCTTTCTGCATATTTTACTCGATCTTTGTCGATTCGACACAAAGCTGTTGTGGGGTTTTGACCTGCTCCTATGCCCATTGCCTTCAAAACCTTTAGTCTACCCTTTGCACCCTCATTGAATGTGACAGTAGCATCACATACACCAATTACGATTGCACAATATTCTACGAAAACAGTTTCTGGTAAGCGTTCCCACACATAACTATTAAAACTTTCATTTACATTTTGAGTCTGCCCATGCAAGTATTTTTTCAAGAGTTTATCTTTACTGAGATCTCTGAAAACAGATCTCATGGCTTCAATCACAGCACTAGGAAGTGAGTGTTTGTGATGATAAATAGTAGCCTACCACCTGGGTAGATTATTAGCTTGGGAATAACCTAACCCCCAAGGGAAGATGATGAAGAAAAAGAAGTGGGTTTCGGACTGGAAAAAAAGGATGGAGAAATAGGACGAGAGTCCAACAGAAGTTATAATTTTAACTTTAAGTATACTCAAAGGCAGCTGCCACTGCAAATCCGCTTTCCGATACCTAAAGTGGGTAGGGACCTGGCCGAAGCTAACAGGAAACGCAGCTGGAACTTGGGCTATTCGCAAGAAAGCTGCTATAGCGTATTCCCTCTCAAGCATAAATATACCTACTATGGGGAAGGGTGGTGGTCTGGCAAGACAAAGAGTAACAGATTTATTGCGTATCTGTTCATAGGAGTTTGTTTCTAAACAAGTATTTTGAAGAATACAAATAATTTGAATCAGCCGTGATATTTTAGTTCTTGAAATTGTAGAATTTCTAAAGAGCGACCGAATGCTTGCAAGAAGGATAGGGATAAAGCATTTATACCCTTGGGAATAATTTTGGTAAGAGTACCAATAGTTGCATTTAGAAATGACTAAGCTTTTACCCAGCAAGGAGCCGACTAAAAGTTTAGACAATGAGAAACACTTAAATTTTGAAAAACCAACCATAAGCAGGAAGCTGGCGTAGCGAGCTATGCTTGCCTTACTGGCCAGTTAGAATTAGCTATCAAAGCTAAGAGAGACTTAAATAAGTTAATAACTAAGGGTTCTTGCTCAAATGCAACAAGTAGTAAAAACCTTATCAATGGATTTATTTTTATTAAAGAGGGCATACACCTAGGAAGAGTCGGGGAAGACAGGATCTTGCCTAACCGTTATGTTTGAGAAATGATAAATCAAAAGAACAAATCTTAATTTATTTAACAATGTAAAAAGAAGTAGTTTATGTAAGAAATATATAATTTTGATTTTGTAAACAATTGGGGTCGCAGACTTCCTAAATCATTTAAAGCTTGCACCAGGCAATTGACAATTTTTGGGTTTTAAACCTTTTATACGTACTAAAATCTTCGTAAGATTTTGAAATATTGCTAAGATTAATAAATAGACAATTTTAAGATAATTAAAGTAATTAAGGTTAAACAACAAATCAAGTACAAGGTGTGTGGGTAGATTATAGGATGAGGAATAACCCACCCACCAAGGGAAGATGATTAAGAAAAGGAAATGGGTTTCGGACTGGAGAAAAAGGATAGAAAAATAGGATGAGAGTTCCACAAAAATTATAAATTTAACTTTAAATACACTTAGAGGCAGTTGCCACTGAAATTTAACCTTTTGATACCTAAAATAGGAACGAGCTTGGTCGAGGCTAACGGGAACCGCAGCTAGGACTTGGGCGGTTTGCAAGAGAGAGGCTTTAGTATATTTCCTCCCAAGCATGTATAAAAGTACTATGTGGAAGGGTGATGGTCTGGCAAGACTGAGAGCAAACGATTTATTGTATGTCTTCTCAAAGAAATTAGTTTTTGCGAAATGATTCGAAGAATGCCAATAATTCAAGTCAAGTTTAGTATTTCCAATTTTCGAAATTATAGAATTCCTGAAAAGAGCGACCCAGTGCTTCCAGGAAGGATAGTGACGAAAAATTATAACTTGGAAAGTAATTTTGGTAAGTGAACCAATAGTTGCATTTGTAAATGGCTAAGCCTTTACTCAGCGAGAGGCCGGCTAAAAGCTTAGACAAAGAAGAAACACTTATCTTTTTAGAAAATTGACCATAAGTTTTCGGAGAGGATCTCCACAAGCAGGTAGCTGGCGTAGCGAGCTTTACTTGCCTTACTGGCCAATTAGAATTAGCTATTAAAGCTAAGAGAAGCTTTGAAAAGGTTGCCACTAAGAGTTCTTGCGCAAATGCAACAAGTGGTAAAATCCCTATCAATAGATTTAATGGCATCTAGTAGGGAGAGCCAAGGAGGACAGGATCTTGTTTAACCGTTGTATTAGAAAAATGAAAAAGCGAAAAGGAACGCTTAATTTATTTAACAATTCAGGAGAAATTAATATTTTTGACAATTAAATATTTTGCAATCTTGTTAACAATTTGGGGTCGCAGACCTCCAACAACATTCAGAAATTGCTCCAGGCAAATAACAATTCTTAAGGTTTTAAACCTAGTACTAAAACCTTGATAAGATTTTAAAAGGGCAATGAAATGATTAAAGTTTAAACATTAAATTGAGTACAAGGAGTGTACTATAAGAAATTTCTGAAAGAACATTCTAGAGAGAATAACAAATTCGAAAATAACAACAAGGAAAACATAAAGCATAAAATAGAAGTTACTACAACTTCTTATATTTAAACAGAATTACTTTATGAGAATTATACAAAAAAGGGCAGGTCACTTACTGTGAAACCTGAAGAGGTAATCAAAAAGAAGGTTCTAGACTTCCTATGTTTAATTAGAAATCACGAGCCAAATGGGGCAGTTTACATTTCGTGAGACCTAAAAATAACTCACTCAAGAGTTGAAAGAATTGTTTTCCCTAATTTGAAGGGAGAAACAATGTAAGTTTGAAACGTGTGCTGGACACGCAATTATACAGAGATTAATTAATTACACATGAGAAAAAATGGGAGGGCACATCTATAGATTGACACCTCGTTGAAACAGACCTAAAGTTAAAAATTTATTACGGATTGTTAGTAAGAGGTTTAGGAAAGAGAGATGGGGATTGAGGAAAAATGTTCATGGCCTTGTTTGAATATAAACGGACGATCGCGACGCGGCAGAAAAGTTGAGCAAGCACTGGTTTTCACTATAGTTCGTTGAAATATATGAGAAGTTCACTGTATAAACACGAGAGTTTATGACAAAAAAGTTATTGCAATGATGAAAATATCTGGTTTCACTAGGTAGGCAAGAGTCTATTTCTTGAGAAAGTTGTAAATTACAATTAAATGCCATAGAAAATTCCAGCGGTGGACGAAAATTCACTATTGTAGTAATTTAGAAGTGAGATTCTTCAATTTTAAATAGCATTCTCGCAAGTAAGTGAGAAATACATGACGGCAGGACTTGCAGATAAAGTACAAGATCTGGAAGGTTCCAGAACGATCTTAGCAGAAAAATGGGGCTAATGAAAATCCAACGGAGGAACTAGCTTGGTGAATTATAGACAGCGGATATTTAGATAATATCCCACGTGGTGAGAAGATTTCTCATTTAGTTAGCGTAGGAAAAGCTACTTTCTATTGAGTTTGGTTTAGACAGACAAAAGCTCAACATAGCAAATCCCTCGAAGAATGATTTTGCCTCAAACAATTAATCTCACGCTGTCTATAAAATATCGTTAAAAGCATGTAATCTTTAAAATCATGAAGATGAGGTTAAAACTTGAAGCTGTACTTATCTTGGTTAAATGTTGATAGGGAAGATCCCCTTGACGGATGCCTAGAGTTCCAACATGGCGTGGAGTGAAGAAAGTGTCTCTTGGTTTGAGGAGACTGGCTTGAGTTGAGCCCTGACTGATCGAATCAACTGCCGACTTAGTAGTGAGAGCTGCTCAACGGAGCACGGAGGGACCGAGGAAGGGGAAAAGAGTGGGGGGTAGGAGACAAAAGGAGAACATATAAGTATTGCCAATATTGTAACAAAAAAATGATCTCTTGCTGAGCTGGTCTTCAAAGAGTTGATAACAGTTGATACTAGCGCAGCATGGTGAGTAAAGAAGTGGACGTAGTCCTCTTGCTCAAGGAGAAAATAGCTGGCGATGATAACAGGATCTGGTGGCCAAATGGATAAGTAAGTCCTCCAGCACCAGGAAGAATTGAGGAGCTTCAGAGATTCGCTGCGAGATGACGCTAGGTGGGTCACAGAAGTTATATATCTAGAACAGACTTATGAAGACATAAGAGATTTGCCCATCAAGGAGAAAACAAAAGATCACTGTTGGTGTTTGACAAAGAGAAAGGAAGAAATGAACATGCAAGGAGCAATAAAAATTATATCTCAGGTACAGTGTATTCAAAGAATACACCATACTGGGGGGTAAAACACCAACAGAGAGCAAATAAGCAGTTACACATTCAATGGAAGAGGAGCGATCAAAGACAGGGGTCTTGTAATCGAACCGTTAATAGTCAAGACTCTGACCACCCTGACTCTCCCATCTCTTCCAGGGTAACACTTGGTCACTCTACCGGAAGTCCAAACTAGAGGGGGAGAAACATCCTTAACCAAGACCAAGTCCCCCACTTTAATGTCGGGACTGGAAAGAAACCACTTCTGCCTCCGTTGCAAGGAAGTTAAATATTCCAAGTTCCATCTCTTCCAAAAAGAATTACGGAGGGCTTCAAGTTTACGCCAAACAATAGGTAGATGAAAATCCCTGTAAGAATTGGGAAGAGGAGGAGGGGCAGAAAGAGAAGTGCCGATAAGGAAGTGACCAGGCGTGAGTGGAAGTAGGTCATCAGGGTCATTGGAAAGCGGAGTTAAGGGGCGAGAGTTAACAACACCTTCAATCAGAACAGACAGTGAATTGAATTCTTCGTAAGTCAGAATTCGATTACCTAAGACTTTTCTTAAATGACGTTTAGTGAGCTTTACGCAAGATTCCCACCTACCACCATGATGCGGAGCGTAAGGAGGTATGAAGCGCCATTTGAAACCTTTTGAATGAGAAAAATTAGAGATTTGTTCCATGGCAGGAGAGGAAGTGAGAGCTTTCTTCCACAGGGAAGCTGCGCCCTGAAAGGTGGAAGCGTTATCAGAGAACATCTCAGAAGGAACACCACGCCTAGCGGTGAAACGAGAGACGGCTGATAAAAAATAAGAAGTAGAAGCATTCGTTACTAGTTCCAAGTGGATTGCGCCGGTAACCATGCAAACAAAGAGAGAAACATAAAGCTTACCAAACAATTTGCGTTTAGCTTCAGGAGAGTTTCGTTGATATTGGAACGGACCCATATAGTCCACGCCAGTTAAAGCAAATGGGCGTATAGGAGAAGAACGAAAAGAGGGCAGATCGCTCATTAATTGAGTATTGATTTTAGGTTTCGCTTTGAAACAAGGAATACACTTATGAATTACAGAAGAAACTTCATGAATTCCATTTATAATCCGGTACTTTTCCCTTAAGAGGCAAAGCAGAGTACGTGTACCAACATGAAGATTACGGTAATGAAAGTCACGTATAATTAAGGAAGTTACGTGATGTTTGGAAGGCAAAATAACGGGATGCTTTTTGTCTTCAGAGAGTAAAGATTGCGAGAGCCTTCCACCTACCCTGAGTAACCCATGGTCATCAAGAAACGGGGCTAAAGCACGAAGACGGCTGGATTTGGGAAGATCTCTTTTAGAAGAAAGCAAAGACAATTCAGAAGAAAAGGCTTCTTGCTGTGTCAGTTGTAAAACCTTAACGGTAGCAAGATTCAATTCATGATTGGTAAGGTGTGGTTTAGGGAGAAGAGGTTGGTCAACCACAAGATGTTTCCATCTAAGGAGATAGGCGACAATTCCTAGTAATTTATGAAAAGAAGAATAGCGGGACAACAAAGGATGAGAAGCGTTGGAAACAAGACACGAAGCAATGGGTAGAGGTACTTTAGCGTCAGGCAAGTTGGAGTTTGTAGCTGGGGGTTTAGAAGGCCATGAGGAAGATTCTTCGATTAGCCACGAGGGCCCATGCCAGTACAATTGGGAAGCTGCCAATTGAGAGGGTAAACAACCACGAGAGATAATATCGGCTGGATTATCCGCACTGGGAACATGCCTCCATTGACATCCAGAAGAAAGAGTTTGAATTTTGGAAACCCTGTTTGCAACGAAAGTTTGCCAGTGAGAGGGGTTCTTGGCGATCCAAGAAAGGGCGATCATGGAATCGCTCCAGAGATAGATTTGCGAGAATTCGACTTTTAATACTTCCCGTAATTTCTTGACAAGTTCTGCAGCCATGAGTGCAGCGCACAGTTCGAGCCTAGGCAGAGTGATGGTTTTAAGAGGAGCGACCTTCGATTTGGCACAAACAAGGTTGGAAACTGGAGATCCATAGTGTGAATCGTGATGAACTAAATATGCACAGCAACCATAAGCTTTTTCGGAACTATCCGCGAACACGTGAAGGAAAAAGGGTGTATTAGAATGAGAGCTAATTAAATTCCTGGGAATTTCAATGAGGGAAAGATCCAACAAATTACTGCGAAACGAGAGCCAGCGATTAAGAAAAGAAAGAGGGACAGTGTCATCCCATTCACATTTAAGCGACCACAGCTCTTGCATGAAGAGCTTGGCTATAACGATAACTGGGGCAAGGAATTGAAGTGGATCAAAAATTTTTGCAATTTCAGAAAGAATTTGTCTTTTTGTATTAGGACGCTCTTCTGCGAGCGAAACTTTATAGATAAGAGTGTCAGTGCTAGTGCACCAGTGAACTCCTAGAGTTTTTATAGATTCGGAGTTACCACAAATTTCGACAGAAGAAGGATCTACGTCTTCGATGGGAAACTGAGCGAGAAACTCAGGGGAGTTGGAGTTCCACTTATGGAGTGGGAAACCTCCATTTCTTAGTAATGCCTGAAGTTCTAAAGATACAAAAGAAGCTTCCTCCAAAGAGGGGAAGGATTGCAAATAATCGTCAACATAGAATGACGTAGTTAGTGCTTCAGAGGCTTTGGGGTTAAATAAATGACCATCTTGAGAGGCTAGCAAGTGTAGGGATCGGATAGCAAGGAAAGCAGAGGGTTTTAAGCCATAAGTAACCGTTTTCAAGCGAAATACCTTAATGGGCTTACTGGTTTCATCACGCCACAAGATTCTTTGAAGATCTCGTTGTTCTGGTTGAATTAACACTTGACGGTACATCTGTTTTATGTCGGCTATGACAGCTATGGGAAATAATCGAAAGTTTAAGAGTATAGCAGATAAATCTGATTGAATAGCAGGACCAGAATAAAGAGTGTCGTTAAGGCTGTTGCCATTAACGTCGGGTGATGAACCATTGAAAACAACTCGAATTTTATCTTTTACAAGAGGGTTTTTCCACACGGGATGATGATTTAAATAAACCGTTTCAATTGGGGGGTGCAATTCATCATCAGATTTGTTAACAACTTCCATATGATCTAAGCTTTCATACTCATCCATGAAATCAGTGTACTGTTGTTTAACAAGAGGTTCCTTCTTGAATTTGCTCTCGATGGCGAAGAGAGCTTTTCGAGCTTTAGGCTGAGAGTTGATAAGTTTAGGAGGATTATGTAATCTTGGCATTTGAACGACGAACCGGCCATCAGAAGAACGAGTGGTGGTGTTCAAAAAAAGTTGCTCACAGAATTCATTTTCTGAAGAGATTACATTAGGAGAATCAACATTTTCAAGCCTCCAGAACTGTTCCAGGTCAGTACTGGAGAAGTAACATTGCGATGCGGGTTGAGGAGAATAATGGGGAAGTTGACCGGTGACGATCCATCCAAAATTAGTGTCTCTGGCGACCACGTTTGAGGATAACTTACGAACCTGTTTACGTAGGCAATTCCAGAAAACATTGGCACTAAAGAGTATGTCAATAGGGTTTTGCATATTGAAAAAAAGGATCAGCCAGCCTTAAATGCGAGGGAATGTTTAACCCTGAAATATCCACCGAGTGACTTGGAGTGTCTTCTCCAATGCTATTGAGAATTAGACAATTAAGTTTAAAGGAGTTGTTTCTATGACAAATATCTCTTATGGTTAGTTTTGAAAATTGTACAGCTTGCGATTTTGAGCTGTTGATGCCCGACACATTGATAGAAGTGGGGTTTACGGGTAGGCCTAGTTTTCTAATCAAGGAATTGGACACAAAATCATGAGTTGCCGCTGAGTCTAAAAGACCGCGTGCACGGACCCAGTTGCCAAAGTTATCCTGAACGTCAATTTGGACAGTAGACAACAATACTTGCGCACTGCGAATGGACTTAGCATTTTGAATATACGATGAAGCATTAGAACTGTTAGCACTATCATTTTTAGGAGAAGTGGATGCTGTCGATGACCTTGCCTGATCATGACGATGTAGCAAAGTATGATGAGCCTTTTCACAATGGTAGCAAAGTCTTGTGGACTTACAATTAGAAGCAGAATGCGTGGGCGCTAGGCAGTTGAAACAATGTTTATTTTGAGCAACTAATTTTCGTCTGTCGTCGACTGACATTTCTTTAAAAGATTTGCAGAGGTAGAGGGCATGGGGATCTTTACAAAGTATGCACTTTACAGGTTCGTTTAAACTTTTGCGAGGTTCGCTTTGCGTGTTTAAAACAATAGAGCTAGCAACACGACGTTCACTAGACCTAGTTGGGTAACCAGTAATGTTTGATTTAAATTTGGATGAGCTGGGCCCGGGTTTTTGGGTATTGGACGCTGAGCGTTCACTTTTGGATTTGATGGACATTAATTCGAATTTGGAACTAGGAGATGAAGGTTCACTTTGATTAGCTAGAGCGGTTAAAAGTTGGCATCTAGCGTTTATGAAAGTGACTAAATGCTCGTAAGAGTAGTCGTCTTCTTTAGAAAGTTCAATTTCCCAAGCTTTGAGGGTAGCAGCATCAACTTTAGAGACTACTAAATGTATTAGGAAAGTATCCCAATGTTCAGTAGGTTGATCTAATTGGGACAAAGCTTTAACGTGGAGTTCGGTAGTGTCAATTAAAGTACGCAAACTAGTGACGTCATTGTGCTGTGACGCAGGTAGGTTAAATAGAGCCTTAACATGGCGTTGAATACGTAAACGTAAATTTCCATATCTTTCTTTTAATAAGTTAAAGGCAATGGGGTAATTTTCGGCACGCAGAGGAAGTGCTTCAACCAACTGCAAAGCTTGACCTCGAAGGATAGATCTCAAGTAATGAAACTTGTAAATGACTTGAATGTCTTCATTGTCATGAACAAGGGAGCAAAATAACTCATAGAAAGAATCCCAAGCAGATTCATCTCCAGAATAATGGGGTAAATCAATTTTCGGTAAAGTTGGTTTGGGCTTGTGAGTGCCCTCACGGAATGAAGTTTGTGGTTCGTGAAGGGAACCAAGAACAGAAGCGTCCTTTTTCTGCTCCTCTTCGAGTTGGCGTATTATTTTGAAAGCAGAACCTATGCCTTCGTAATATAGGTTTTCTACTTCGACACGATCTTCTGTTTGATTGAGCATGCAAGTTTCTATTTCAGTTTGAATGTTACAGTAGTTTTCATAAGAACGTTCAAAATCCTTTACACGATGTTTCAACAAATCTAATTGCGCTTCTGAGGGATCTAATTCTTTTATGTACCTTCTAAATCGGGTAATTTGCCCTTTATAGGATGCTCGTTTAGAAGTAAGTTTTACATCGTTATCCTTATCAGTGGGAGCCATATTAAAAAAGGTAGATGAAAATGTAACTCACGAAACTGTGGAACCTTGGAAATGCTGACAAGCTGGCAGCAGCGAATGAGTAGAAAGGACGGGACACACCAAAGGAGACAGGAGCGGCCTCTTTCCCGTTCACAGGCTTTGCATGATGTAATTATAGCTGAAAAAATCCTAAACAGATGTTAATAATTTGCAAAGTATTGTCAAATGACACTTTTTTAAAAAGAAAAAAGAAAAAAATGGGCTCTCCCGGGTTTCTGGTACCAATTTTTGGGTAGATTATAGGATGAGGAATAACCCACCCACCAAGGGAAGATGATTAAGAAAAGGAAATGGGTTTCGGACTGGAGAAAAAGGATAGAAAAATAGGATGAGAGTTCCACAAAAATTATAAATTTAACTTTAAATACACTTAGAGGCAGTTGCCACTGAAATTTAACCTTTTGATACCTAAAATAGGAACGAGCTTGGTCGAGGCTAACGGGAACCGCAGCTAGGACTTGGGCGGTTTGCAAGAGAGAGGCTTTAGTATATTTCCTCCCAAGCATGTATAAAAGTACTATGTGGAAGGGTGATGGTCTGGCAAGACTGAGAGCAAACGATTTATTGTATGTCTTCTCAAAGAAATTAGTTTTTGCGAAATGATTCGAAGAATGCCAATAATTCAAGTCAAGTTTAGTATTTCCAATTTTCGAAATTATAGAATTCCTGAAAAGAGCGACCCAGTGCTTCCAGGAAGGATAGTGACGAAAAATTATAACTTGGAAAGTAATTTTGGTAAGTGAACCAATAGTTGCATTTGTAAATGGCTAAGCCTTTACTCAGCGAGAGGCCGGCTAAAAGCTTAGACAAAGAAGAAACACTTATCTTTTTAGAAAATTGACTATAAGTTTTCGGAGAGGATCTCCACAAGCAGGTAGCTGGCGTAGCGAGCTTTACTTGCCTTACTGGCCAATTAGAATTAGCTATTAAAGCTAAGAGAAGCTTTGAAAAGGTTGCCACTAAGAGTTCTTGCGCAAATGCAACAAGTGGTAAAATCCCTATCAATAGATTTAATGGCATCTAGTAGGGAGAGCCAAGGAGGACAGGATCTTGTTTAACCGTTGTATTAGAAAAATGAAAAAGCGAAAAGGAACGCTTAATTTATTTAACAATTCAGGAGAAATTAATATTTTTGACAATTAAATATTTTGCAATCTTGTTAACAATTTGGGGTCGCAGACCTCCAACAACATTCAGAAATTGCTCCAGGCAAATAACAATTCTTAAGGTTTTAAACCTAGTACTAAAACCTTGATAAGATTTTAAAAGGGCAATGAAATGATTAAAGTTTAAACATTAAATTGAGTACAAGGAGTGTACTATAAGAAATTTCTGAAAGAACATTCTAGAGAGAATAACAAATTCGAAAATAACAACAAGGAAAACATAAAGCATAAAATAGAAGTTACTACAACTTCTTATATTTAAACAGAATTACTTTATGAGAATTATACAAAAAAGGGCAGGTCACTTACTGTGAAACCTGAAGAGGTAATCAAAAAGAAGGTTCTAGACTTCCTATGTTTAATTAGAAATCACGAGCCAAATGGGGCAGTTTACATTTCGTGAGACCTAAAAATAACTCACTCAAGAGTTGAAAGAATTGTTTTCCCTAATTTGAAGGGAGAAACAATGTAAGTTTGAAACGTGTGCTGGACACGCAATTATACAGAGATTAATTAATTACACATGAGAAAAAATGGGAGGGCACATCTATAGATTGACACCTCGTTGAAACAGACCTAAAGTTAAAAATTTATTACGGATTGTTAGTAAGAGGTTTAGGAAAGAGAGATGGGGATTGAGGAAAAATGTTCATGGCCTTGTTTGAATATAAACGGACGATCGCGACGCGGCAGAAAAGTTGAGCAAGCACTGGTTTTCACTATAGTTCGTTGAAATATATGAGAAGTTCACTGTATAAACACGAGAGTTTATGACAAAAAAGTTATTGCAATGATGAAAATATCTGGTTTCACTAGGTAGGCAAGAGTCTATTTCTTGAGAAAGTTGTAAATTACAATTAAATGCCATAGAAAATTCCAGCGGTGGACGAAAATTCACTATTGTAGTAATTTAGAAGTGAGATTCTTCAATTTTAAATAGCATTCTCGCAAGTAAGTGAGAAATACATGACGGCAGGACTTGCAGATAAAGTACAAGATCTGGAAGGTTCCAGAACGATCTTAGCAGAAAAATGGGGCTAATGAAAATCCAACGGAGGAACTAGCTTGGTGAATTATAGACAGCGGATATTTAGATAATATCCCACGTGGTGAGAAGATTTCTCATTTAGTTAGCGTAGGAAAAGCTACTTTCTATTGAGTTTGGTTTAGACAGACAAAAGCTCAACATAGCAAATCCCTCGAAGAATGATTTTGCCTCAAACAATTAATCTCACGCTGTCTATAAAATATCGTTAAAAGCATGTAATCTTTAAAATCATGAAGATGAGGTTAAAACTTGAAGCTGTACTTATCTTGGTTAAATGTTGATAGGGAAGATCCCCTTGACGGATGCCTAGAGTTCCAACATGGCGTGGAGTGAAGAAAGTGTCTCTTGGTTTGAGGAGACTGGCTTGAGTTGAGCCCTGACTGATCGAATCAACTGCCGACTTAGTAGTGAGAGCTGCTCAACGGAGCACGGAGGGACCGAGGAAGGGGAAAAGAGTGGGGGGTAGGAGACAAAAGGAGAACATATAAGTATTGCCAATATTGTAACAAAAAAATGATCTCTTGCTGAGCTGGTCTTCAAAGAGTTGATAACAGTTGATACTAGCGCAGCATGGTGAGTAAAGAAGTGGACGTAGTCCTCTTGCTCAAGGAGAAAATAGCTGGCGATGATAACAGGATCTGGTGGCCAAATGGATAAGTAAGTCCTCCAGCACCAGGAAGAATTGAGGAGCTTCAGAGATTCGCTGCGAGATGACGCTAGGTGGGTCACAGAAGTTATATATCTAGAACAGACTTATGAAGACATAAGAGATTTGCCCATCAAGGAGAAAACAAAAGATCACTGTTGGTGTTTGACAAAGAGAAAGGAAGAAATGAACATGCAAGGAGCAATAAAAATTATATCTCAGGTACAGTGTATTCAAAGAATACACCAGTGTGTACATTAAGGATTTCTAGATAGGTATCTTAGAAATATGAACAAATAACAACTTCGAAAGTAACAACAAAAAAACAAGAAGAAATGAAATAGCAGTTTCTATAACTTCTTGTATTAATACTGAACTACTTTTAAAGATTATACAAATAGGGCAGGTCACTTATTGTGAAACCTGAAGAGAAAAATTGGAAGGAATTTTGTAGAACTCTTATGTTTAAGTAGGGATCACGAGAAAAATAGGGCAAATTTCCCTTTCGTGAAACCTAGAGATAACTCACCTTTGAGTAGAAAGAATTGGATTCCCTCATTAGAAGGGAGAAACAATATACTTTAAGGCGTGTGCTAGACCCGAAGTTTTACAGACATTAATTCGTTGTTCGTGGAACAAGTAAGCGAGGGCACTTATTGAGAGTGACACCTCATTGAAAAAGACCTGAAGTTACAATTTTATTATTTTTGTTTGTTAGTAAAGGGTTTGGGAAAGATCAAATGGGACTGTGGAAGAGTGTTCATGGCCGTATTTATTGTACTCGGATGAGCGCGACGCGGATGAAAAAGTAGAACAGGCACTGTTATCACTATAGTATGTTGATATAGTTGAAAGTTCACTGTAATAGCACAAAAAGTTTATGGAAAGAAAAGTTATTGCAGTTATGTAAAAGTTGAGTTTTGCCTTGAGAGAATTATGAGTTGTAGTTTGTATGGGCGGCAGTTAAATACGGCAGAAAATTTCCCACGTAGGAAGACAGGTTATGTGTATTAGAAATCTATCCCACATAAGTTTCTCAGCGAAGAAAGTATTCCCATATCAGGTGGAAAATACATGACAGTATAACTGGTAGATAGGGTGTAGGTTCTGAAAGGTTCCAGAGCAATGATGACTTGTTTAAATTGGGTAGAGAATCCCTCGGCGGAAAACTAGATTATATAGATAGTGGGTATTTCAGAAATATCCCTCGATGTGAGATAGCATCTCAGAAAATCTTTCATTTTGAAACTTAGACTTGATAGTTCGAGTTTGATCAAGAAGATCTCTTGAAAGCAGTTATTTTATCACATATAGCAATTTTCACTGTCTATAAAATCCAAATAAGAGCATTGAGCCTTTTAAAAGCGATGAGAATGTGGTTAAAACATGAAGTCGGTACTTATCTTTGGTTCATGAAGAAGGCGATGTTGCTGTTGACGGTTGATTCTAAAACTCGAACATGGCGTCGAATTTAAAAGTTTGCCTCTAGAGTAGAGGAGGCGAGCTTTAGTTAAGCTCGAACTGACTGGTTTGACTTCAGACGCACAAGTGAGGCCAGCTCAACGGAGCGCGGAGAAACCAGGGAAGGGCAAAAGGTGGGGGTAGGAGACAAAAGGAATACATATAAGAATAGCCAACTTTGAAATAATAATTTTTCTTGATGAAATGGTCTTCAAAGAGTTGATAGCAGGCGTCACTAGCGCAGCCTGGTGGGTGAAAATGTAGACGAAGTTTTCTTGATCACGGAGATGAAGCTGGCGATAGCGACGAGATCTGGTGGCTAGATTGGTAAGGAAGTCCTCTTGTGCGGGGAAAAATTGAGGAATTTCAGAGATTCGCTGCTAGATGACGCTAGGTGGGTCATGGAAGATATATGTCTAGAACAGACTTGCAGGTAGTGTAAGAAACATATACCAACAAAGAGAAATCAGGAGATCACTGTTGGATTTTGCGAAAAAAGGAAGGGATGAACTAAAGCAAAGAGAAGCAAAAGCTTACTCTGTCTTACCGTGTATTCCAAAGAATACACCAAGCTGGGAGGGGAAAACGCCAACAGGGAACAAAGGCAAGAAATTAAGAACTTAACGGTAAAGGAGCAATTAAAGACAATGGTCTTATAATATACCCATTAGTGGTCAAGATCTTGGCTACCCTAACTCTCCCATCCCTTCCAGGGTAACACTCGGTCACTCTACCAGAAATCCAGACCAAGGGAGGAGAAACATCCCTAACCAGGATCAAGTCCTTCACTCTAATGTCGGGATTGGAATGAAACCACTTCTGTCTCCGTAGCAAGGAAGTTAAGTATTCCAAATTCCACCTCTTCCAGAAAGAATTACGGTGGGCTTCAAGTTTACGCCAAACAATAGGTAAATTAGAATCTCTATAAGAGTTGGGAAGGGGAGGAGGGGCAGAAAGAGAAGTGCCTATAAGGAAGTGACCAGGTGTGAGTGGAAGCAGGTCATCAGGGTCATTGGAAAGAGGAGTTAAAGGGCGAGGAATAACAACACCTTCAATCAGAACAGACAGCGAATTAAATTCTTCATAAGTCAGAATGCGATTACCTAAAACCTCTATTAAGTGACGTTTAGTGAGCTTTACGCAGGATTCCCACCTACCACCGTGATGTGGGGCGTAGGGAGGTATAAAACGCCATTTGAAAACCTTTGAGTAGGAAAAATTAGAAATCTGTTCCATGGCAGGAGAAGATGTGAGAGCTTTCTTCCACAAGGAAGCTGCGCCTTGAAAAGTGGAAGCGTTATCAGAGAACATCTCCGAAGGAACACCACGCCTAGCAGCGAAGCGAGAGACAGCTGATAAAAAGTAGGAAGTAGAGGCATTCGTTACTAGTTCCAAATGGAAGTCGCCAGTAATCATGCAAACAAAGAGAGAAACATAGAGCTTACCACACAATTTGCGTTTAGCTTCAGGGGAATTGCTTTGATATTGGAACGGACCCATATAGTCCACACCAGTTAGAGCAAATGGACGTATAGGAGAAGAGCGAAAAGAGGGCAGATCGCTCATTAATTGAGTATTGACTTTAGGTTTCGCTTTGAAGCAAGGAATGCATTTGTGAATTACAGAGGAAACTTCATGAATTCCATTTATAATCCAGTACTTTTCCCTTAAGAGGCAAAGCAGTGTGCGTGTACCAACATGCAGATTACGATAATGAAAGTCACGTATAATTAAAGAAGTTACGTGATGTTTAGAAGGCAAAATAACAGGATGCTTTTTGTCCTCAGAAAGCAAAGATTGCGAGAACCTGCCACCTACCCTGAGTAACCTATTATCATCAAGAAACGGGGCTAAGGCACGAAGACGACTGGATTTGGGAAGATCCTTTTTAGTAGAAAGTAAAGACAATTCAGAAGAAAAGGCTTCTCTTCCGTGTTAGTTGCAAAACCTTAATGGTAGCGAGATTCAATTCATGATTGGTAAGGTGTGGATTGGGGAGAAGAGGTTGGTCAACCACAAGATATTTCCATCTGAGAAGATAGGCAGCAATTCGAATTAATTTGTGAATGGAAGAATAGCGGGACAACAAGGGATGAGAAACGTTGGAAACAAGACACGAAGCAGTAGATTTAGATACTTAAGCGTCAGGCAAGTTGGAGTTTGTAGCTGGAGGTTTAGAAGGCCAACAAGAAGAGTCTTCGATTAACCACGAGGGCCCATGCCAGTACAACTGAGAAGCTGCCAATTGAGAGGGTAAACATCCACGAGAAATGATGTCGGCGGGGTTGTCAGCGCTGGGCACATGCCTCCATTGACATCCCGAAGAAAGAGTTTGAATTTTGGAAACCCTGTTTGCAACAATAGTTTGCCAATGAACTGGGTTTTTGGCTTTCCAAGAAAGAGTGATCAGGGAATCGCTCCGGAGAAAGGTTTGCGAAAATTCGACCTTTAAGTCTTCCCGTAATTTCTTAACAAGTTCTGCGGCCATGAGTGCGGCACACAATTCAAGCCTAGGCAAAGTGGTAGTTTTAAGAGGAGCCACCTTCGATTTGGCACAAACAAGGTTGGAAACTAAAGATTCATTTAACGAACAGCGATAAACCAAATATGCACAGCAACCGTAAGCTTTTTCGGAACTGTCCGCAAACACATGAAGGAAAAAAGATGCATTAGGATGAGCGTTAATTAAATTCCTGGGAATTTCAATAAGGGAAAGATCAAGCAAATTGCTGCGAAAAGAGAGCAATCTGTTAAGAAAAGAAAGGGGAACAGTGTCGTCCAATTCACATTTGAGCGACCATAACTCTTGCATGAAAAGTTTGGCTATAACAATAACCAGGGCAAGGAATTGAAGCGGATCAAAAATGTTTGCAGTTTCAGAGAGAATTTGTCTTATTGTGTTAGGGAGCTCTTCTGCAAGCGAAACTTTATAGATGAGAGAGTCAGTGCTAGTGCACCAATGAACTCCAAGGGTTTTTATGGATTCGGAGTCTCCACAAATTTCGACGGAGGAGGGATCTACATCTTCAATAGGAAACTGGGCGAGGAACTCATGGGAGTTGGAATTCCACTCATTAAGTGGGAATCCTCTATTCTTTAACAATGCTTGAAGTTCTAGTGACACGAAAGAAGCTTCCTCCAGAGTTGGAAAGGACTGCAAGTAATCGTCAACATAGAATGATGTAGTTAGTGCTTCGGAAGCTTTAGAATCAAATAAATGACTATCTTGAGAGGCTAACAAGTGTAGGGATCGGATAGCAAGGAAAGCGGAAGGTTTTAAGCCATAAGTAATCGTCTTTAAGCGAAATACCTTAATGGGCTTGCTGATTTCGTCGCGCCACAAGATTCTCTGGAGATCTTGTTGTTCGGGCTGAATTAAAACTTGACGGTACATCTGTTTTATGTCCGCTATAACAGCTATGGGAAATAATCGAAAGTTTAAGAGTATAGCAGATAAATCTGACTGAATAGCAGGACCAGAGTAAAGAGTATCGTTAAGACTGTTGCCATTAACGTCAGGTGATGAACCATTGAAAACGACTCGGATTTTATCCTTCACAAGAGGGTTTTTCCACACGGGATGATGATTTAAGAAAACCGTTTCAAATGGGGGGGGGGGGGCAATTCGTCATCAGATTTGTTAACAACTTCCACATGATCTAAGCTTTCATACTCATCCATGAAATCAGTATACTGCTGTTTAACGAGAGGTTCTTCCTTGAATTTGCTCTCGATAGCAAAGAGAGCTTTTCGAGCTTTGGGTTGGGAATTAATAAGTTTAGGGGGATTATGTAATCATGGCATCTGAACAATGAACCGGCCATCAGGAGAACGAGTGGTGGTGTTCAGAAAAGTTGCTCACAGAATTCGTTTTCTGAAGAGGTCACGTTAGGAGAATCAACGCTTTCAAGCCTCCAGAACTGTTCCAAGTCAGTATTAGCGAAATAACATTGCGATGCGGGTTGGGGAGAATAATGAGGAAGTTGACCGGTGACGATCCATCCAAAATTAGTGTCTTTGGCAACCACGTTTGTGGATAACTTGCGAACCTGTTTACGAAGGCAATTCCAGAAAACATTGGCAGTTAAGAGTATGTCAATGGGGTTTTGTACATTGAACAGAGGATCGGCTAGCCTTAAATGCGAGGGAATGCTTAAACCTGAAATATCAACAGAGTGACTTGGAGTATCTTCTCCTATGCTATTGAGAATGAGACAATTCAGTTTGAGAAAGTTGTTTCTGTGAAAAAAGTCTCTTATGGTTAGCTTTGAAAACCGTAAAGCTTGCGATTTTGAGCTGTTAATGCCCGATACGTTAATAGAAGTGGGGTTTACAGGTAGGCCTAGTTTTTTGATTAATGAATTAGAAACGAAATCGTGGGTTGCCGCCGAATCAAGAAGACCGCGTGCACGGACCCAGTTGCCAAAGTTATCCTGAACTTCCATTTGGACAGTGGACAATAGTACTTGGGCACTACGTATGGACTTGGCATTTTGAATGTAAGATGAGGCATTAGAACTGTTAGCATTGTTACTTTTCTGAGAAGTAGATGCGGTCGATGACCTTGCTTGATCATGACGATGAAGTAAAGTGTGGTGAGCTTTTTCACAATGGAAGGAAAGTCTGGTGGACTTGTAATTTGAAGCAGAATGCGTGGGTGCTAGACAGTTGAAGCAATGTTTTTCTGGGAAACTAATTTTCTTCTCTCGTCGACTGACAGTTCTTTAAAAGATTTACATAGATATAAGGCGTGGGAATCTTTACAAAGTATGCACTTTAATGGTTCATTTTAACTCATACGGGGTTCGCTTTGTGTGTTTAAAACGAGAGAACTAGCAATACGGCGTTCACTAGACCTAGTTGGGTAACCAGTGGCGTTTGACTTGAGTTTAGATGACCTGAACCCAGGTTTTTGGGTACTAGACGCTGAGCGTTCGCTTTTAGGTTTAAGAGACATTGATTCAAATTTAGATCTAGGGGATGAGGGTTCACTTTGATTAGCTAAAGCAGTTAAGAGTTGGCATCTAGCATTTATGAAAGTGACTAAATGCTCGTAAGAGTAATCGTCTTCTCTGGAAAGAAGCTTTGAGGGTAGCGACATCGACTTTAGAAACCACTAGAGCTCGAGTCAGTCCGGAAGGCAGTGTGCAGAACACAACGCTACAGTACGTCATGCCTCTCTTCCATCCCACCAATCACATTCAGTCTGTCTTGAGAATCTGAGCTAGTGTGTTGTCAGGAAAGCTAAGTGTAAAGCAGCGTGAAAGAGACAGGCTCGATGAGCTGAGCGATGGTGTTGCCACACCGCAGGAACTCCTGGCAGCAGCCTGCGGTGTGGGAACTCTGTCATGGTGGACCTGTTGCAACAGTGGACATGTATCTATTTCTCTCTCTGCGCAGATCCCAGAGAGCCGGCCGCCTTCCGAGCTGACGCGAGCTCTAAGTGTATTAAGAAAGTGTCCCAGTGTTCAGTGTAATTGGGCTAGAGCTTTAACGTGAAGTTGGGTTGTATCAATGAGAGTACGCAAACTAGTGACGTCATTGTGCTGTGACGCAGGTTAATTAAATAGAGCCTTCATATGGCGTTCAATACGTAACCGTGAATTACCGTATCTTTTTTCAACAAGTTAAAGGCAATGGGGTAGTTTTCGGCACTTAATGGGAGTGCTTCAACTAACTGCAGAGCTTGACCTCGGAGGATAGATCGCAAATAATAAAAACTTGTAGATGACTTGAATGTCTTCATTGTCATGAACAAGAGAACACAATAGTTCATAGAAAGAATCCCAAATCGATTCGTCTCCAAAGAAATGGGGTAAATCAATCTTAGGTAGGATTGGTTTGGGCTTGTGAGTGCCCTCGCGAAAAGAGTTTTGTTGTTCGAGAAGGGAACCAAGAACAGAACCGTCTTTTTTCTGGTCTTCTTCGAGTTGGCGTATTATTTTAAAAGCAGAACCTATACCTTCGTAATATTGATTTTCTACATCGACTCTGGGTAGATTATTAGCTTGGGAATAACCTAACCCCCAAGGGAAGATGATGAAGAAAAAGAAATGGGTTTCGGACTGGGGAAAAAGGATGGAGAAATAGGACGAGAGTCCAAAAGAAGTTATAATTTTTACTTTAAGTATACTCAAAGGCAACTGCCACTGCAAATCCGCTCTCCGATACCTAAAGTGGGTAGGGACCTGGGCAAAGCTAACGGGAAACGCAGCTGGAACTTGGGCTGTTCTCGAGAAACCTGCTGTGGTGTATTCCCTCTCAAGCATACATATGCCTACTATGGGGAAGGGTGGTGGTCTGGCAGGACAAAGAGTAACAGATTTATTGTGTATATGTTCAAAGGAGTTTGTTTCTAAACAAGTAATTTGAAGAGTGCTAATAATTTGAATCAACTTCGATATTTTAGTTTTTGAAATTGTAGAATTTCTAAAGAGCGACCAAATGCTTGCAAGATGGATGGGGATAAAGCAATTATACCTTTGGGAATAATTTTGGTCAGTGTACCAATAGTTGCATTTAGAAATGGCTAAGCTTTTACCCAGCAAGGCGCCGACTAAAAGTTTAGACAATGAGAAACACTTATATTTTGAAAAACCAACCATAAGTGTTAGAGAGAATCTCCACAAGCAGGAAGCTGGCGTAGCGAGCTATGCTTGCCTTAATGGCCAGTTAGAATTAGCTATTAAAGCTAAGAGAGACTTTACTAAGTTACCAACTAAGAGTTCTTGCTCAAATGCAACAAGTGGTGAAAACCCTATCAATAGATTTATTTTTATTGAATAGGAAGAGTCAAGGAAGACAGGATCTTGCCTAACCGTTGTGTTAGAGAAATGATAAAGCGAAAAACAAATATTTAATTTATTTAACAATGCAAAAGGAAGAAGTTTTTGTAACAAATATATAATTTTGAATTTTATAAACAATTGGGGTCGCAGACCTCCGAAAACATCTAAATCTTGCGCCAGGCAATTGATAACTCTTTTGGTTTTAAACCTTTTATATGCTTTAAAATCTTCGTAAGATTTTGAAACGACGAAGATAACTAAATGATAAATTTAAAGATAACTGACGTAATTAAAGTTAAACATTAAATCAAGTACAAGGTGTGTACTTTAAGAATTTCTAGATAAGGATCTTAGAAAGAATAACAACTTCGAAAGTAACAACAACAAAGAACAGGATGAACAAAATAGAAGTTTCTATAGCTTCTTGTATTGATACAGAAATACTTGGTTGGAATATACAAATAGGGCCGGTCACTTATTGTGAAACCTGAAGAGAACAATTGAAAGGAAGTTTCTAGAACTCCTATGTTTAAGTAGGGACCACGAGAAAAATGGGGCAAGTTTCCATTTCGTGAAACCTAGAGATAACTCACTTTTGAGTTGAAAGTAATGTATTCCCTCATTAGAAGGGAGAAACAATATAATTTAAGGCGTGTACTAGACACGAAGTTTAACAGATATTAATTCGTTGTACGTGGAACAAGTAAGGGAGGGCACTTATTGAGAGTGACACCTCATTGAAAAAAGACCTAAAATAACAATTTTATTATTTTGGTTTGTTTGTAAAGGGTTTGGGAAAGATCAAATGAGATTGTGGAAGAGTGTTCATGGCCGTATTTATTGTACACGGACGAGCACGACGCGGATGAAAGGTTGAACAGACACTGTTTTCACTATAGTCAGTTGATATAGTTGAAAGATTCACTGTAGTAGCACAAAAAGTTGATGCCCAAGAAAGTTATTTCAATGGTGGAAAATAAATAGTTACACTAGATTTGCGAGAATCTACTGCTTGAGAAACTTTGAGGTTATAGTTGAATGCACCAGAAAAAATCCCAACGGAGGAAGAAAAATTAGATATTGGTTGGCAGTTCATAAGGAAGTTTCCTTAGTTTGAAAAAGTATTCCCATATGTGAGCAGAAAGTACATGACGGTATAACTGGGAGTTAGAGTGCAAGTTCTGGAAGGTTCCAGAGCAATGATGAGTTGTTTAAATTGGGTAGAGAATCCCTCGGCGGAAAGCTAGATTATATAGACAGTGTGTATTTTTGAAATATCCCTTGATGTGAGAAAGCATCTCAGAAAATCTTTCATATTGAAAGTTAGACTTGATAGTTTAAGTTTGATCAAGAAGATCTCTTGCTAGCAGTTATTTTCACATAGCAACTTTCACTGTCTATCAAATCCAAATAAAAGCATTGAGTCTTTAAAAAGCGACGAGAATGAGGTTAAAACCTGAAGTCGGTACTTATCTTTGCTTCATGAAGAAGGCGATGTTCCTGTTGACGGTTGATACTAAAATTATAACATGGCGTAGAATTAAAAAAAATTGCCTCTAGATTTGAGGAGGCGAGCATTAGTGGAGCTCAAACTGACTTGGTTGACTTCCGACGTACAAATGAGACTAGCTCACCGGAGCGCGGAGGGACCAGGGAAGGAGAAAAAAGTGGGGGTAGGAGACAAAAGGAATACATATAAGAATAGCCAACATTGAAATGTTAATTTCTCTTGATGAAATGGTCTTCAAAGAGTTGATAGCAGGCACCACTAGCGCAGCCTGGAGGGTGAAAAGGTAGACGAAGTTCTCTTGATCACGGAGATGATAGCTGGCGATGGCGACGAGTTCTGGTGGCTAGATTGATAATGAACTCCTCTTGTACAGGGAAGAATTGTGAAACCTCAGAGATTCGCTGGAAGATGACGCTATGTGGGTTTATATCTAGAACAGACTTAAAGGTAGTATGAGAGACATATACTAACAAAGAGAAAACAGAAGATCACTGTTGGTGTTTGAGAAAAAAAGGAAGGGATGAACTAAAGCAAAGAGAAGCAAAAGCTTACTCTATCTTACCGTGTATTCCAAAGAATACACCAAGCTGGGAGGGTAAACACCAACAGAGAACAAGACGAGCAATTAAAAGTTTAAAGGTAAAGAAGCAATTAAAGACAGTGGTCTTATGATATGCCTGTTAGTGGTCAAGATCTTGGCTACCCTAACTCTCCCATCCGTTCCAGGGTAACACTCGGTCACTCTACCAGCAGTACAGACCAAGGGAGGTGAAACATCCCTAACCAGGACCAAGTCCTCCACTCTGATGTCGGGATTGGAAAGAAATCACTTCTGTCTCCGTTGTAGGGAAGTTAAGTATTCCAAATTCCTCCTCTTCCAGAAAGATTTGCGGAGGGCTTCATGTTTACGCCAAACAATAGGTAAATTAGAATCCCTGTAAGAGTTGGGAAGGGGAGGAGGGGCAGAAAGAGAAGTGCCAATAAGTAAATGACCAGGTGTGAGTGGAAGCAGGTCATCAGGGTCATTGGAAAGCGGAGTTAAAGGGCGAGGAATAACAACACCTTCAATCAGAACAGACAGCGAATTAAATTCTTCATAAGTCACAATGCGATTACCTAAAACTTTTCTTAAGTGACGTTTAGTGAGCTTAACGCAGGATTCCCACCTACCACCGTGATGAGGAGCGTAGGGAGGTATAAAACGCCATTTGAAACCCTTTGAGTAGGAAAAATTAAAAATCTGTTCCATGGCAGGACAAGATGTGAGAGCTTTCTTCCACAAGGAAGCTGCGCCTTGAAAAGTGGAAGCGCTATCAGAGAACATCTCCGAAGGAACACCACGCCTAGCAGCGAAGCGGGAGACAGCTGATAAAAAGTAAGAAGTAGAGGCATTCGTTACTAGTTCCAAATGGATCGCGCCAGTAACCATGCAAACAAGGAGAGAAACATAGAGCTTACCAAACAATTTGCGTTTAGCTTCAGGGGAATTGCGTTGATATTGGAACGGACCCATATAGTCCACACCAGTTAGAGCAAATGGACGTATAGGAGAAGAGCGAAAGGAGGGCAGATCGCTCATTAATTGAGTATTGACTTTAAGTTTCGCTTTGAAGCAAGGAATTCACTTGTGAATTACAGAGGGAACTTCATGAATTCCATTTACAATCCAGTACTTTTCCCTTAAGGGGCTAAGCAGTGTGCGTGTACCAACATGCAGATTACGATAATGAAAGTCACGTATGATTAAGGAAGTTACGTGATGTTTAGAAGGCAAAATAACAGGATGCTTTTTGTCCTCAGAAAGCAAAGATTGAGAGAGCCTACCACCTACCCTGAGTAACCTATTGTCATCAAGGAACGGGGCTAAAGCACGAAGACGACGGGATTTGGGAAGATCCCTTTTAGAAGAAAGTAAAGACAATTCAGAAGAAAAGGCTTCTTGCTGTGTTAGTTGCAAAACCTTAATGGTAGCGAGATTCAATTCATGATTGGTAAGGTGTGGTTTGGGGAGAAGAGGTTGGTCGACCACAAGATATTTCCATCTGAGAAGATAGGCAACAATTCGAATTAATTTGTGAAAGGAAGAATAGCGTGACAATAAGGGATGAGAAACGTTGGATACAAGACACGAAGCAGTAGATTTAGATACTATAGCGTCAGGCAAGTTGGAGTTTGTAGCTGGAGGTTTCGAAGGCCAACAAGAAGAACCTTCGATTAACCACGAGGGCCCATGCCAGTACAACTGAGAAGCTGCCAATTGAGAGGGTAAACATCCACGAGAAATGATGTCGGCAGGGTTGTCAGCACTGGATACATATCTCCATTGACATCCCGAAGAAAGAGTTTGAATTTTGGAAACCCTGTTTGCAACAAAAGTTTGCCAATGAGCGGGGTTTTTAGCAATCCAAGAAAGGGTAAACATGGAATCGCTCCAGAGATAGATTTGCCAAAATTCGACCCTAAGACTTCCCGTAATTTCTTAACAAGTTCTGCGGCCATGAGTGCAGGACACAATTCAAGCCTAGGCAAAGTGATAGTTTTAAGAGAAGCCACCTTCGATTTGGCACAAACAAGGTTGGAAACGGAAGATCCATTTAATGACCTGCGATATACCAAATATGCACAGCAACCGTAAGCTTTTTCGGAACTGTCCGCAAACAAATGAAGGAAAAAAGATGCATTAAGATGAGCGTTAATTAAATTCCTGGGAATTTCAATAAGGGAAAGATCAAGCAAATTGCTGCGAAAAGAGAGCAATCTGTTAAGAAAAGAAAGGGGAACAGTGTCGTCCCATTCACATTTGAGCGACCATAGCTCTTGCATGAAAAGTTTGGCTATGACGATAACTGGGGCAAGGAATTGAAGCGGATCAAAAATTTTTGCAATTTCAGAGAGAATTTGTCTTTTTGTGTTTGGGAGCTCATCTGCGTGCGAAACTTTATAGATGAGAGTGTCAGTGCTAGTGCACCAATGAACTCCAAGGGTTTTTATGGATTCGGAGTTTCCACAAATTTCGACGGAGGAGGGATCTACGTCTTCAATAGGAAACCGGGCGAGAAACTCATGGGAGTTGGAATTCCACTTATGAAGTGGGAAACCTCCATACTTTAGCAATGCCTCCAGAGTGGCGAAGGACTGCAAGTAATCGTCAACATAGAATGATGTAGTTAGTGCTTCGGAAGCTTTAGAATCAAATAAATGACCATCTTGAGAGGCTAACAAGTGTAGGGATCGGATAGCAAGGAAAGCGGAAGGTTTTAAGCCATAAGTAATCGTCTTTAAGCGAAATACCTTAATGGGCTTGCTGATTTCGTCGCGCCACAAGATTCTCTGGAGATCTTGTTGTTCGGGCTGAATTAAAACTTGACGGTACATCTGTTTTATGTCCGCTATAACAGCTATGGGAAATAATCGAAAGTTTAAGAGTATAGCAGATAAATCTGACTGAATAGCAGGACCAGAGTAAAGAGTATCGTTAAGACTGTTGCCATTAACGTCAGGTGATGAACCATTGAAAACGACTCGGATTTTATCCTTTACAAGAGCGTTTTTCCTCACGGGATGATGATTTTAGAAAACCGTTTCAATTGGGGGGTGCAATTCGTCATCAGATTTGCTGACAACTTCCATATGATCTAAGCTTTCATACACATCCATGAAATCAGTGTACTGTTGTTTAACGAGAGGTTCTTTCTTGTATTTGCTCTCGATAGCAAAGAGAGCTTTTCGAGCTTTGGGTTGAGAGTTAATAAGTTTAGGGGGATTATGTAATCTTGGCATCTGAACAATGAACCGGCCATCAGAAGAACGAGTGGTGGTGTTCAGAAAAAGTTGCTCACAGAATTCGTTTTCTGAAGAGGTCACGTTGGGAGAATCAACGCTTTCGAGCCTCCAGGACTGTTGCAAATCAGTATTAGCGAAATAACATTGCGATGCGGGTTGGGGAGAATAATGAGGAAGTTGACCGGTGACGATCCATCCAAAATTAGTGTCTCTGGCATCCACGTTTGAGGATAACTTGCGAACCTGTTTACGAAGGCAATTCCAGAAAACATTGGCTCTAAAGAGTATGTCAATGGGGTTTTGTACATTGAACAGAGGATCGGCTAGCCTTCAATGCGAGGGAATGTTTAATCCTGAAATGTCCACAGAGTGACTTGGAGTATCTTTTCCTATGCTATTGAGAATGGGACAATTCAGTTTGAGAAAGTTGTTTCTGTGAAAAATGTCTCTTATGGTTAGCTTTGAAAACTGTAAAGCTTGCGATTTTGAGCTGTTGATGTCCGATACGTTAATAGAAGTGGGATTTACAGGTAGGCCTAGTTTTCTAATCAAAGAATTAGACACAAAATCATGAGTTGCTGCTGAATCAAGAAAACCGCGTGCACGGACCCAGTTGCCAAAGTTATCCTGAACTTCGATTTGGACAGTGGACAATAGTACTTGGGCACTACGTATGGACTTGGCATTTTGAATGTAAGATGAAGCATTAGAACTGTTATCATTGTCGCTTTTCTGAGAAGTAGATGCGGTCGATGACCTTGCTTGATTATAACGATGTAGTAAAGTGTGATGAGCTTTTTCACAATGGAAGGAAAGTCTGGTGGACTTGCAATTTGAAGCAGAATGCGTGGGAGCTAAGCAGTTGAAGCAATGTTTATTCTGGGAAACTAATTTTCTTCTCTCGTCGACTGATAGTTCTTTAAAAGATTTGCATAGATATAAGGCGTGGGAATCTTTACAAAGTATGCACTTTAATGGTTCATTTAAACTCTTACGGGGTTCGCTTTGAGTATTAAAAACGAGAGAACTAGCAATACGGCGCCCAGTGGTCCGGATTTGAAAAAAAGCGGACAAAAATATTTTCCGCTAAATTAAATGAAATACTTTTGAATAAAACTTTAAATTAGATGTTACTATTAGGTAAATTTGTCTTAGTACATAAAATTACTTACTTATTCATCCTCTGATCCGGATGAGTCGACTTCTTCTTCCCCTTTCTGCTCCGTCTCGTCCTCGGGTATTGACAATAAATTACACACCTCCTGAGGCAACTGTTTTCATTTCTTCTTCGGTAGACTTCCCGTGCTTGAGATTACTGGATCAGAGCTTAGCAATAGTCTATGGAACAAGTCAAAATTATTGGAAATTCTTGAGGATTTTCTGGTATGGTCTTCTCTATATTTTCTTACGTCTTGGTTTCTAGACTCTAAGACCTCTTCTGAAAGTTCTCCAATCGGCAAAATAGCTGCTTCTATAATGAAAGATCCATGGATAAGTACTTTATGGAGTGTTAGAGGCATGTAACACCACGGATATAGCCGTACATATAAGCTTGCTGTTTCGCAGCAGTAGGAATTGAACTCTGAACTATTAATTTCATGACCAGAGGAAATTGCTTTTAAAATTATTCCAAAACGAGTTATTAACTCACAGTCTACCCCTGTTATTTCGTATGCTACTTGAGGTTGATCAAAAACCTTCGGGCAGTGTTGCCATCACTGGTTGTTCCATATCCAGGCTTCGGAATATCAACTGGAAGACCTAATCTCGTTCTGAATGAGTCTTGCACATTTTTTTCTTTCTTTCGAATAAGTCTCGATTACCATCTTTCACGCTCACTTTCCACTTTTTAAAACCCAGGCGGTACGAAATATGCAGGAGACATTCAAAAAATCGAAAGTGGGCGTGTGGAACTGAAATTCCAAAATCAAGTTGTAAATTGTCGACGAGCTTTTGTGCCTCTTATGTAGATTTTTCATTTCTGAAAATTTCGCACCATTCGTTTGCCCCTTGTTGGTGTAGTCGTGGAAGCTTCTTCTTAGCTTGGCTGATGAATTGTCTCCCGCTGCCCTTAAATTCATAACGGTCGCATAGGCAAGCTCTGATGAAGTGGCACTCTCCCTTAGGTCTTTAATTTTCCTTATTTGGCTTCTCTCCGTTAGCTCTTGAAATTCTTTTGGAGGACGACCTCGATCTACTGATTTTGCGGAGCCAGGAATTCTCGGAATTGATATCACAAGTTCTGTTTTCAACCAGTCTGAATATTTCTTAAAAAAAAGCATGTTCTAAGAAGTTACACTTTCTCCACCGGTCAACATACGGCAAAAAGAAAAGGTCTTATATTATTATACACTGTTTTCTCTACACTGTCGTCAACATATAATTGGAATTTGTTAAAGAGATATTACCACAAACTTTCCTTGACGCGCGCAGGACTGATTTTTGTTCTCTCGAATCTTGTTAATAAGATCACTGCGACTAACAACGAAAATTCATTTTTCACTCTTCACAACACACACAACTACTATTAATCAATTACTTCTCGTGATTGAAGATTATTTTGGTTTCATGGCCTCGAGATACCCCTTGCGTAGCATAAACAAATGTCTCAACAGGCCCTTATCTCGCGCGAGTGTTTATCCTCAGAGCGCGCAGTAATATTCTCTCCCTTCTCAATCACGCATCTGGCGGGTTCTGGCGATGAAACCTTTAAGGATATATTCTCCAGTCTTCATTTTAAAACTTGCATAAGTTTCATGGTATACATATGTATACTTTTTTTGTAGGTCAAGCAAATTTTTTTTTCTTGAAGAAAATAAAGCACTATAAAAATAAGTATAACAGTCCTAATAAGTGATCTGAAATCGAAAATCATGCTATAATCAAATATATCAGATCACAAACTACATACAGATACAGTATTATAGACCCCGAGTTTCGTTTTGAAGTTAGAATGATATTTCAAAGTTTACTTAATGGAGCGCGGAATTCAGAAACGAAGAGTTGTATCACTTTTGTAGTATGATATCTGAGAAACACAGAGGCAATTTCCAAAGAAGAAGGGAAATTAAAGTACACTGATTAACATACTTAACTTGGGAGTTGGCTTGGCCTTTCTAATGTAAAGTTGAAAAATCTATTTTTGTCCGCTTTTTTACGGATCCGGACAACTGTGCGGCGTTCACTAGACCTAGTTGGGTAACCTGTGGCGTTTGACTTGAGTTTAGATTAGCTGGACCCAGGTTTTGGGGAAATAGACGCTAAGCGTTCGGTTTTAGGTTTAAGAGACATTGATTCAAATTTAGAACTAGGGGATGAGGGTTCACTTTGATAAGCTAAAGCAGTTAAGAGTTGGCATCTAGCATTTATGAAAGTGACTAATGCTAGTAAGAGTAATCGTCTTCTCTGGAAATTTCAATCTCCCAAGCTTTGAGGGTAGCAACATCGACTTTAGAAACCACTAAATGTATTAGGAAAGTGTCCCAGTGATCAGTCGGTTGATCTAATTGGGATAGAGCTTTAACGTGAAGTTGTGTTGTATCAATGAGAGTACGCAAACTAGTGACGTCATTATGCTGTGACGCAGGTAAGTTAAATAAAGCCTTCATATGGCGTTGAATACGTAACCGTGAATTACCGTATCTTTCTTTTAACAAGTTAAAGGCAATGGGGTAGTTTTCGGCACTTAATGCGAGTGCTTCAACTAACTGCAGAGCTTGACCTCGGAGGATAGATCTCAAATAATGAAACTGGTAGATGACTTGAATGTCTTCATTGTCATGAACAAGGGAACAAAATAGTTCATAAAAAGAATCCCAATTAGATTCGTCTCCAGAGAAGTGGGGTAAATCAATCTTAGGTAGAATTGGTTTGGGCTTGTGAGTGCCATCGCGAGAAGAGGTTTGTTGTTCGTGAAGGGAACCAAGAACAGAACGATCTTTTTTCTGTTCTTCTTCGAGTTGGCGTATTATTTTAAAAGCAAAACCTATACCTTCGTAATATTGATTTTCTACTTCGGCTCGATCTTCAGTTTGATTGAGCATACAAGTCTCAATTTCAGTTTGGATGTTACAATAATTTTCATACGAACGTTCAAAATCCTTTACACGATGTTTTAACAAATCTAATTGAGCTTCTGAGGGATCTAGCTCTTTGATGTATTTTCTGAATCGGGTAATTTGCCCTTTATAGGATGCTCGTTTAGAAGTAAGTTTTTCATCCTTATCCTTTTCTGTAGGAGCCATGACAAAATAGGTAAATTAAAGTATAACTTACGAAACTGTGGAAACTTGGAAATGCTGTCAGGCTGGCAGCAGCAAATAAGTTGAAAGAAAGGGACATACCAAAGGAGACAGGAGCGGCCTCTTTCCACTTCACAGGCTTTGCACGGTGTAGTTATAGCTGAAAAATTCAAAGAAGATATTAATGATTTGCAAAATGTTGTCAAATAACCCTTGACAAATAGAAAATGTCATAAATGGACCCTCCCGTGTATCGGCACCAAATTTTGGGTAGATTATTAGCTTGGGAATAACCTAACCTCCAAGGGAAGATGATAAAGAAGAAGAAATGGGTTTCGGACTGGAGAAAAAGGATGGAGAAATAGGGCGAGAGTCCAAAAGAAGTTATAATTTTTACTTTAAGTATACTCAAAGGCAACTGCCATTGCAAATCCGCTCTCCGATACCTAAAGTGGGTAGGGACCGGGGCAAAGCTAACAGGAAACGCAGCTGGAACTTGGGCTGTTCTCGAGAAACCTGCTGTAGTGTATTCCCTCTCAAGCATACATATGCCTACTATGGGGAAGGGTGGTGGTCCGGCAAGACAAAGAGTAACAGATTTATTGTGTATCTGTTCAAAGGGGTTTGTTTCTAAACAAGTAATTTTAAGAGTGCAAATAATTTGAATCAACTTCGATATTTTAGTTTTTGAAATTGTAGAATTTCTAAAGAGCGACCAAATGCTTCCAAGAAGGATAGGGATAAAGCAATTATACCTTTGGAAATACTTTTGGTAAGTGCACCAATAGTTGCATTTAGAAATGGCTAAGCTTTTACCCAACAAGGCGCCGACTAAAAGTTTAGACAATGAGAAACGCTTATATTTTGAAAAACCAACCATAAGTGTTAGAGAGAATCTCCACAAGCAGGAAGCTGGCGTAGAGAGCTATGCTTGCCTTAATGGCCAGATAGAATTAGCTATTAAAGCTAAGAGAGACTTTACTAAGTTACTAACGAAGAGTTCTTGCTCAAATACAACAAGTGGTGAAAAACCTATCAATAGATTTATTTTTATTGAATAGGAAGAGTCAAGGAAGACAGGATCTTGCCTAACCGTTATGTTAGAGAAATGATAAAGCGAAAAACAAATATTTAATTTATTTAACAATGTAAGAGGAAGAAGTTTTTGTAACAAATATATAATTTTGAATTTTATAAACAATTGGGATCGCAGACCTCCGAAAACATCTAAAGCTTGCTCCAGGCAATTGATAACTCTTTTGGTTTTAAACCTTTTATATGCTTTAAAATCTTCGTACGATTTTGAAATGACGAAGATAAATAAATGAAAAATTTAAAGATAACTGACGTAATTAAAGTTAAACAATAAATCAAGTACAAGGAGTGTACTTTAAGAATTTCTAGATAAGGATCTTAGAAAGAATAACAACTTCGAAAGTAACAACAACAAAGAACAGGAAGAACAAAATAGAAGTTTCTATAACTTCTTGTATTGATACAGAAATACTTGGTTGGATTATACAAATTGGGCAGGTCACTTATTCTGAAAACTGAAGAGAACAATTGAAAGGAAGTTTCTAGAACTCCTATGTGTAATTAGGGATCACGAGAAAAATGGGGCAAGTTTCCCTTTCGTGAAACCTAGAGATAACTCACTTTTGAGTTGAAAGTAATGTATTCCCTCATTAGAAGGGAGAAACTATATAATTTAAGGCGTGTACTAGACACGAAGTTTTACAGACATTAATTCGTTGTACGTGGAACAAGTAAGGGAGGGCGCTTATGGAGAGTGACACCTCATTGAAAAAAGACCTAAAGTAACACTTTTATTATTTTAGTTTGTTAGTAAAGGGTTTGGGAAAGATCAAATGGGATTGTGGAAAAGTGTTCATGGCAGTATTTATTGTACACGGACGAGCGCGACGCGGATGAAAGGTTGAACAGACACTGTTTTCACTATAGTCAGTTGATATAGCTGAAAAGTTCACTGTAGTAGCATAAAAAGTTGATGCCGAAGAAAGTTAATGCAATGGTGGAAAATAACTAGTTACACTAGATTTGCGAGAGTCTATTGCTTGAGAAACTTGTAGGTTATAGTTGAATGCACCAGAAAAAATCCCAACGGAGGAAGAAAAATTAGATATTGGTTGGCAGTTCGTAAGGAAGTTTCCTTAGTTTGAAAAAGTATTCCCATATGTGAGCAGAAAGTACGTGACGGTATAACTGGGAGTGAGAGTGCAAGCTCTGGAAGGTTCCAGAGCAATGATGAGTTTTTTAAATTGGGTAGAGAATACCTCGGCGGAAAGCTAGATTATATAGACAGTGTGTATTTTTGAAATATCCCTTGATGTGAGAAAGCATCTCAGAAAATCTTTCATATTGAAAGTTAGACTTGATAGTTTAAGTTTGATCAAGAAGATCTCTTGAAAGCAGTTATTTTCACATAGCAACTTTCACTGTCTATAAAATCCAAATAAAAGCATTGAGTCTTTAAAAAGCGATGAGAATGAGGTTAAAACCTGAAGTCGGTACTTATCTTTGCTTCATGAAGAAGGCGATGTTGCTGTTGACGGTTGATACTAAAATTCTAACATGGCGTAGAATTTTAAAAGTTTGCCTCTAGAGTTGAGGAGGCGAGCTTTAGTGGAGCTCTAACTGACAAGGTCGACTTCCGACGTACAAGTGAGACACGCACAACGGAGCGCGGAGGGACCAGGGAAGGAGAAAAAAGTGGGGGTAGGAGACAAAAGGAATACATATAAGAATAGCCAACATTGAAATGTTAATTTCTCTTGATGAAATGGTCTTCAAAGAGTTGATAGTAGGCACCACTAGCGCAGCCTGGAGGGTGAAAAAGTAGACGAAGTTCTCTTGATCACGGAGATGATAGCTGGCGATGGCGACGAGATCTGGTGGCTAGATTGATAATGAAGTCCTCTTGTACAGGGAAGAATTGAGGAACTTCAGAGTTTCGCTGCAAGATGACGCTAGGTGGGTCATGGAAGATATATATCTAGAACAGACTTACAGGTAATTTGAGAGACATATACTAACAAAGAGAAAACAGAAGATCACTGTTGGTGTTTGAGAAAAAAGGAAGGGATGAACTAAAGCAAAGAGAAGCAAACGCATACTCTATCTTACCGTTTATTCCAAAGAATACACCAGACTCGATCATCAGTTTGATTGAGCATACAAGTTTCGATTTGAGTTTGGATGTTACAATAATTTTCATATGAACGTTCAAAATCCTTTACGCGATGTTTTAACAAATCTAATTGAGCTTCTGAAGGATCTAGCTCTCTGATGTATTTTCTAAATCGGGTAATTTGCCCTTTATAGGATGCTCGCTTAGAAGTAAGTTTCTCATCCTTATCCTTTTCTGAAGGAGCCATGACAAAATAGGTAAATTAGGGTATAACTTACGAAACTGTGGAACCTTGGAAATGCTTTCAGACTGGCAGCAGCAAATAAGTTGAAAGAAAGGGACACACCAAAGGAGACAGGAGCGGCCTCTTTCTCCTTCACAGGCATTGCACGGTGAAGTTATAGCTGAAAAATTCAAAGAAGATATTAATGATTTGCAAAATATTGTCAAATAACCCTTGACAAATAAAGCCAGATAAGTAAAATGTCATAAATGGACTCTCCCGGGTTTCGGCACCAAATTTTGGGTAGATTATTAGCTTGGGAATAACCTAACCCCCAAGGGAAGATGATGAAGAAAAAGAAGTGGGTTTCGGACAGGAAAAAAGAATGGAGAAATAGGACGAGAGTCCAACAGAAGTTATAATTTTAACTCTAAGTATACTCAAAGGCAGCTGCCACTGCAAATCCGCTTTCCGATACCTAGGGACCTGGCCGAAGCTAACAGGGAACGCAGCTGGAACTTGGGCTATTCGCAAGAAAGCTGCTATAGCGTATTCCCTCTCAAGCATAAATATACCTACTATGGGGAAGGGTGGTGGTCTGGCAAGACAAAGAGTAACAGATTTATTGTGTATCTGTTCAAAGGAGTTTGTTTCTAAACAAGTATTTTGAAGAATACAAATAATTTGAATCAGCCGTGATATTTTAGTTCTTGAAATTGTAGAATTTCTAAAGAGCGACCGAATGCTTGCAAGAATACTAGGGATAAAGCAATTATACCCTTGGGAATAATTTTGGTAAGAGTACCAATAGTTGCATTTAGAAATGACTAAGCTTTTACCCAGCAAGGAGCCGACTAAAAGTTTAGACAATGAGAAACACTTACATTTTGAAAAACCAACCATAAGCAGGAAGCTGGCGTAGCGAGCTATGCTTGCCTTACTGGCCAGTTAGAATTAGCTATCAAAGATAAGAGAGACTTTAATAAGTTAATAACTAAGGGTTCTTGCTCAAATGCAACGAGTAGTGAAAACCTTATCAATGGATTTATTTTCATTAAAGAGGGCATAAACCTAGGAAGAGTTGGGGAAGACAGGATCTTGCCTAACCGTAATTTTGGAGAAATGATAAATCAAAAGAACAAATCTTAATTTATTTATCAATGTAAAAAGAAGTAGTTTACATAACAAATATATAATTTTGATTTTGTAAACAATTGGGGTCGCAGACCTCCAAAATCATTTAAAGCTTGCACCAGGCAATTGACAATTTTTGGGTTTTAAACCTTTTATACGTACTTAAATCTTCGTAAGATTTTGAAATATTGCTAAGATTAATAAATATAAATTTTTAAGATAATTAAAGTAATTAAGGTTAAACAATAAAACAAGTACAAGGTGTGTACTTTAAGGATTTCTAGATAGGTATCTTAGAAATATGAACAAATAACAACTTCGAAAGTAACATCAACAAAAAAACAAGAAGAAATGAAATAGAAGTTTATATAACTTCTTGTATTATACTGAACTACTTTTAAAGATTATACAAATAGGGCAGGTCACTTATTGTGAAACCTGAAGAGAAAAATTGGAAGGAATTTTCTAGAACTCTTATGTTTAAGTAGGGATCACGAGAAAAATAGGGCAAATTTCCCTTTCGTGAAACCTAGAGATAACTCACTTTTGAGTAGAAAGAATTGGATTCCCTCATTAGAAGGGAGGAACAACATACTTTAAGGCGTGTGCTAGACACGAAGTTTTACAGACATTAATTCGTTGTTCGTGGAACAAGTAAGGGAGGGCACTTATGGAGAGTGACACCTCATTGAAAAAAGACCTGAAGTTACAATTTTATTATTTTTGTTTGTTAGTAAAGGGTTTGGGAAAGATCAAATGGGACTGTGGAAGAGTGTTCATGGCCGTATTTATTGTACTCGGATGAGCGCGACGCGGATGCAAAAGTTGAACAGGCACTGTTATCACTATAGTCTGTTGATATAGTTGAAAGTTCACTGTAATAGCACAAAAAGTTTATGGAAAGAAAAGTTATTGCAGTTATGTAAAAGTTGAGTTTTGGCTTGAGAGAATTATGAGTTGTAGTTTGTATGGGTGGCAGTTAAATACGGCAGAAAATTTCCCACGTAGGAAGACAGTTTATGTGGATTAGAAGTCTATCCCACATAAGTTTCTCAGCGAAGAAAGTATTCCCATATCAAGTGGAAAATACATGACAGTATAACTGGTAGATAGGGTGAAGGTTCTGGAAGGTTCCAGAGCAATGATGACTTGTTTAAATTGGGTAGAGAATCCCTCGGCGGAAAACTAGATTATATAGACAGTGGGTATTTTAGAAATATCCCTCGATGTGAGATAGCATCTCAGAAAATCTTTCATTTTGAAAGTTAGACTTGATAGTTCGAGTTTGATCAAGAAAATCTCTTGAAAGCAGTTATTTTAACACATATAGCAATTTTCACTGTCTATAAAATCCAAATAAAAGCATTGAGCCTTTTAAAAGCGTTGAGAATGTGGTTAAAACATCAAGTCGGTACTTATCTTTGGTTCATGAAGAAGGCGATGTTGCTGTTGACGGTTGATTCTAAAACTCGAACATGGCGTCGAATTTAAAAGTTTGCCTCTAGAGTAGAGGAGGCGAGCTTTAGTTAAGCTCCAACTGACTGGTTTGACTTCAGACGCACAAGTGAGGCCAGCTCAACGGAGCGCGGAGAGACCAGGGAAGGGAAAATGTGGGGGTAGGAGACAAAAGGAATACATATAAGAATAGCCAACTTTGAAATAATAATTTTTCTTGATGAAACGGTGTTCAAAGAGTTGATAGCAGGCGTCACTAGCGCAGCCTGGTGGGTGAAAAAGTAGACGAAGTTTTCTTGATCACGGAGATGATAGCTGGCGATAGCGACGAGATCTGGTGGCTAGATTGGTAAGGAAGTCCTCTTGTGCGGGGAAAATTTGAGGAACTTCAGAGATTCGCTGCTAGATGACGCTAGGTGGGTCATGGAAGATATATATCTAGAACAGACTTACAGGTAGTGTAAGAAACATATACCAACAAAGAGAAACACTGTTGGTGTTTGCGAAAAAAGGAAGGGATGAACTAAAGCAAAGAGAAGCAAAAGCTTACTCTATCTTACCGTGTATTCCAAAGAATACACCACCAACAACTAATGCTTTCTGAAACCCACACTATGACTCCTCACCTTTAGGGCACAAGGTATGTTGTGGGTGTGAATCAGAAGATGCCTTATGTAAAAATATCGCCCACACTGCTGACCTCATATGCTTCAAACTGTGGTATTTCTCC
This sequence comes from Meconema thalassinum, assembly GCA_946902985.2. Taxonomy (NCBI): domain Eukaryota; kingdom Metazoa; phylum Arthropoda; class Insecta; order Orthoptera; family Tettigoniidae; genus Meconema; species Meconema thalassinum. The sequence goes on from OX336388.2 coordinate 1,169,849,320, forward strand.
TAATAGCTAACCCATAGTAAGTCTGAATCAGATCTATTTCTAAATCAGTTAACCTACCAGCACCACCAATTTGTTTCTTATCTTCCAACACCTTACCTTCCAAGTCATTTTTTAGTTTCCCAAGTCTGGCACCCATTCTTTTTTGCACATGCCCTACACATTCAAGTTTCTCTATATTTACATTAGGACCATAAGGCTGTGCTTCACTGACTAACTTATAACCTTTAGAATCCCCACCAAAATTTACAAGAATAATTTACCTCCACAGGGGAGAGAGATATTTAGATCAGAGTGCAAATGGGCATGGTATGGCTCAACTTACTGAAGCGCACAGTCCCTTAAAATATTTTTTACTAACTAAATATGCACAAAACAATATAAAAATCGATATAATTTTGTTCAGAAAACTCTGGAGAATTTAATGCAATAAAAAAATCCTCTTTTTGAACCTTTCGCACTTCCCGGTACCCCAAATTAACATGCGAATATTTTTTTTTCAACCACTCCGTGCACCACAATGTGCGCCCCTTTTTGCGTTTGAAGCCTCTTGTTACTAATAATAAGCCCAATATAGCTAGACAATCGTCATCAGTAGATAACATGGCCAACTGCAACCAACAGAGGTACACCTGAGCGTGTGGGCGCGCGGGGGTATTCAGGCAGACCTGCGCAGGTGCGCCTGTGCAGGCGAACCTGACAGATAGACCGTAACGTGTGTAGCGGCAATTAAAGGATAGTTGCGAGGCAAAGAATACCTTGGGTGATATGAATAAAACGGAGTATATGCTCATGCTCAACAATTTTGTAGTATATACTCAGAATGGTATGAATAAAAAGTTGAAGTTTAGACTCACTGAGAAGTACATACTCAAGGGTGGGAGTAAATACTCCGTTAGTGAGTTTATACTCCAATGTGGTATGAATAAAATAAGTATATGCTACAAATCTGAAGTATATACTCACAATTTCTGAAGTCTGGCCATTACCATGCTCAGCTGTCTAATCTCAAGATGGTTGAGGTTATGTTTGTAGATGTAAACAACTTGCTGGCCTGGAAAGTGTATAAATTACGAAGAACGGTTTCTGAGAGGGACTGTAGATCATTATACCGGTTTAAGATAGATAATATTCTATGGCTTTCTGATTAACTTTTGGGCAAATATACGGAAACAAGAGGAAAAGCTGTAAGAAACAATTTATTTTCTTCAGTATTTGACTTTCTGTAATACATTTGCCAAAGTTTCCAGCGTAGCGAATCTTTCTAGCTTTTAAACATTCGCTTGTTTCCTTCCGCGAGTTAGGTGTTTGAGACTTGTCAAATACTGAAGGATAGTTACAGACAATCCTTACAAAGGCCAAATCGGAAACATTTGATATATGATCATATGAGTCGTCCAGTTGCAAAACTCGTTTAATCCACTTGTGAATAAGAATGATTTTCATGAGAAACGTTTCTCTGGACTTTGCCTCCCGTATCTTTTGTGTTTGTTGTATCCTTCTTTTTCCTTTTTGCTTTTTGGTTTAGTGTTTGCTTTGTGCTTATGCTTTTGAATGATACTTTTTGCTTTTCTTTCTTGGTTTTGTTTTTGTGTTGGTTTTCTGCTTTTGCTTTTGTTTTTAAATTTTGCTTTTTGCTTTGTGTGTCTTGTTTTTTGTTTTCTACTTTTGCTTTTGTTTCAGAATTTTGCTTTTTGTTTTGTCTTGTTTTTTGTTTTCTGCTTTTGCTTTTGTTTTTGAATTTTGGTTTTTGTTTTGTCTTATTTTTTGTTTTCTGCTTTTGCTTTAGTTTCTGAATTTTGCTTTTTGTTTCATGTTTTTGTTTTTGTGTATGTTTCCTGGAAAATCAAAATAAAACAAAACAAATTGAATTAAACAAAATAAACAAAACAAAATCAAAATAAACAAAATAAAATAAAAACAAAAATAAAACAAAACAAACCAAAACAAAAAATAACAATTTAAAACATAGTAAAACAAAATAAAATAAAACAAAACAAAATTAAAAATTAAAAAGAATAATAAAATAAAGTAAAATAAAATAATTAAATAATTTTACGACATGATCCTTATTCACAAGTGGAGTTTTGCAACTGGACGACTCATATTCATCCCCACTAACAGACATTTCAATTAACCAGGAACTTTCAATTAATCAACAAGACAAGTCTACAGCAGACGACTGGTTTGCATTAACAAATGGCATGTAAAACAGTTGACTGAGTAAACGTGCGTCGACGAAACGAGAGTATCATCGTGGCACAAGTGAAGTATATACTCCAAAAGGACCGGAAATTGTAGTAGATACTCCAGATCTTTTATTCATAACAAACCGAGTATATAGGTCTACTCAAAACTGATGCTCATGCTCAAAGTATATACTTCGAAGTTTATACTCAGTTTTATTCATATCACCCCTTGTATTCGACCACGGCCTCCTTGAATACCTCACTATGACACTAGTCACGCAGTGACATTTAAAATAGGAGGCCATGGAAGTTGGCAACAGTCGCTCTAGCATTGGCGTAGCACATAAGTCACTCTGTCTTCCTGTAGTACGTATTGAAGCTGCCAGCCCAGTCCAAAGCGCTCTCATTAGTCCGTCGCGTTAAAAGCGACATAATATGGTCTGACCCAACCCGTGCGGCGAGGTTACGGGTCGCTAGGCTCGAGACTACTTGTGAATCCCAGTGCGGTCTAGGGTCGAAGCAGCCCATGGGCCGGACCGCTGTGCAGGTCCCTGGGTAGGCCCTCGAATAAATACATCAGAACGAAACTATATTTTCTCAAAACGGCGTCTGTGCAAAATGTGCTTGTTTTATACAGAAAATAAAGAACGTCTCATATTATTATTATTATTATTATTATTATTATTATTATTATTATTATTATTATTATTATTATTATTCTGTGATGAAAGCTGAATTATTGAAATTCTAACTGTTATCACAAATATCATCCATTCATGGTTTTGAACATAATGTAGGGAAAATAGAAATTTGAATGACAGAAGAAAACAATTTTCCCCATCGTCCTCGTAGATTATGTGAAATATAACTAAGTTGAAATCTTGCTGTACGAGGTAAAGAGGATATAATAAAATAATTAAAAAGAAGTACAATTTTCCGCCGTTGGAAAGCCTTTAACCCGGGATCTTCAAAAGAGTATGCGAGCGCGATACCACTCGCACACACTTCCGATCGATTATGTAGGTTTTTGCTGCGTTCTTATTAATGATGATGATTAAATATCCAATTATTACATTTAGACCTTAAATACTGATTGGAATGCATTCATTCAGTACCTGGCATGTTTTCAAATTTACTTACAGCAAGTTTCAAGTTAATGAGGTGTATGTAACTATTGCTTGTTAATTCTATTAACATATTATCAGGATTTAGACATGTTAACGTATGAGCTTGGCTTAATTGCTTGGCCATATTATCTCGGAAATTATCGTTTGACGAAAGTAACATTTGTATAACTCGGTTAAATTCGGTACAGTACTTAATTTTCGGGATGGTTCCTGACTTAAGGCCACGGCCGCTTCCTTCCAACCTCATCTGGATTACTGTACAAAGGCGCACACTAATAGAGCCAGCAAAAATTACGACACCATGTCATACGATGTTGGCATGTCAAAGAACCCATTTGAATTCAGTAGGCCGTGTCAATAATGGCAAAATTAATCTCGGGAGTTTCCGCCAACACAAAGTTCCTCATTTCTCTACTAGAAAGCGCTATAGATATCTAACCTCCTTGACTTTCATAGTGATTGAAGGAACAACGAAATTCGACATGCAAGCTACCCTCTGGGTGTCAAATTACAAAGCTTGCACTCGGCACCCGAGGCCATACGATATTATTAATATTATAGAGCCATCACAATAACACAGGTTATCAGACAAATTACACACACACAAATACACGGGGCTACAATGACCATGAGGTCGCAAAACCATTAATTCAATCAACAACAACTATCGATGTATTTCAGATAGAGATTAGCCAGTTTGAACTATACCATTAGCTTAGTGACACTGGTATTGCTAAAAATTCTGAATAGAAGTGTAAAGCGTGCATTTTGTTGTGCACGCGTGTTAAAGGTTAGTACTTGACGTTACAGACAGCTAGGCACAGGGCTCCAAGTGAAAGCCGAAGTTACTCGATTGACTTCGCGTCACCACATGGTAGCTTTACGATTGGTTACGAAGTGAGAAGCTTATTATCCTCTCTGTTTCAAAATAAATCATGTGATTGTGCCAGAGCTTATCTATATTTACGACACTTTACTAAATGTAAAATACTGTAGTGTAGGCTAATATTCAACATATCATAGTCTCAGAATACATTACATTGAAGAACCTCCATTTTCTGCTCATTGCAGGTCGGCCTGTTGGTCTAGGGGTATGGTGTAAGGTTCGTCTCAGACTCGTAAGAGGAAGGACACCTTGTCAGTAGTAGCAGCAGACCAGCAAAGTTGTTCTAACAGCTCACCAGGATGGAGACTTCGAGCAGCGGGACCATCGAGTGGAGGAAGCAGCTGAGGACCGGCGAGCCAGCCAGGGGCCAGGGCAGGCGCAACCGCACCCGGAGAGGTAGAGGGCCACGATCCGCAGGCTCCTTGGGTGGGGAGTTAACCTCCACAGGGCCCTCTCCTCCGGTCACGCGGGCACGCCAGCAGGCCCTTGGTGAGAAGGCGCCAGCGGCGCAGAAGCCGCCAGCCGTTGAAGAGGTAGGGGTGCCTCACAGCCCGGCTGGCGCACTCAACGCTGGAGTAGCTCCCGGCCCGGGGAGCACAGGTAGCCCGGACATAACGCAGGTGTCCCTGCGGTCCGAGTCAACCGACGCCTCCCCTGGGCCCTCTCAGCTAGCCGAGTCCGAGAAGAGTCGGACGCCAGGACCGGCTAGCTCCCCGCGACCGGACAGCAGCAGTAGCCCTGACGCCAGGTTCAGCTGGGCGAGCGATGTGAGCTCGGACACCGTGTATGGGCACCCTGGGGCCACTTCCCCAGGCACCGAGCGAGCAGGTGGCTACGACCCCAGTGCCCTGGCTTTGTCTATTACAGGCCAGGCGTCAACCAGGAAGAAGAAAGGAACATCATCAGGGGCTACATGGACCAGGCCCATGAAGTCACGACGGGAGGAGCTGAACGTGCCCGTGAGGACATCGAAGCCTACCTCCCCACCGGAGTGTTGATCAGGCCACACAAGGACGTGGTCATCACCTACCTTTCAGCAATCTCCGAGTTCTGGCAGGTCGCGGTGGTACCTGGCTGTGTGCCAGATGCCTCTCCGCACATCCTCCGTCACGTGGGGGGAGCGCCGCCCTGACTTCGGAGCACCGAAGGCCATCAACACGCAGGCAGAGGTTCGGACCCAGGTGGGCCCCCTGACCTTCTCCAAGACGACGCAGGCGCCTCAGGCGGGGCCATTAGCGGGGCAACTCACGCCGGCCATCCCGGAGGAGCAGCGTCCAGAGTCCCAGGTGGGGCCTTTAGCGGGGCAACCCGCGCCCGCCACCACTGCCAGGAAGGGAACACCAGAGACGGCCGAGGCCACCAGGACGGCCCCAAAGCAGCGGAAGAAGGCGAACCGCAGCAGCCCAGAGGACCGTCGCCCACAGCGCCCCCAAGAGGGGGAGTCAGGACGCCGCGAGGCCACCAGCCGCAGCCAGGGACAGCCGCTACAGTCAGGTAATATGAGGCCCCGCTCAACTCAGCTTTTACAGTGTTTCCGCTGTCTGAGATGGGGCCACTCCCAGGGATCCTGGGACTCTCCAGTCCGCTGTAACCGGTGTTCAGGTGGCCACCACCACACCGGCTGCACGGTGCCGCGGGACGCGCCGGTGTGCGCCAACTGCATGGGTGACCATCCGACATCCCATCGCAGTTGCCCTGTCTACAGGTCCATGGCAAGAGCAGAGAGGAAGGTGGCTCGTTCCCATGGACCGCCCGCTAGGCCCCTACTTCGGCAGGCGAGCCCCCCCCCCCCTCCACTCTCCGGTGACGGAGGCTCGGTACCAGGGACCCCATGGAGATCGGGTAGTGGCGCAGGTTCTCCGGATACTTGTACCATTGCTCGGTAGCCGGCAAGGCCCGCGCTGATCCCAGCAGTGCCGAGTTCTAACGGATTCCCCGGAGACGAACTGGCGAGAAGACGGACATGGATCTGGTGCATGATACCTTCTCCCAACTAACATACCTACTCATTTCCATACCACATTATCCTTGCATGTGGCAATAACCAAGCCGCCAGGTTTTACGTGTAGGCAATCTTTCCTTTCTGCCTATCCGGTTTTCCCTGGCCCTACAAACGTACCCTTATATATGTGTACATATATAATATATACCCATGTTAATATTTATGAATTATGCCTGGTAGACCGCGACCGCGATGGGACAGGCACTAAGTCCTAAAATACATTCCTTTTATCCAATCCCCTATGCTTTCTCTTCTACTATCGTAGATTAACTGCATGTCGGAGGCACCAGTAGTAAGGCCGGGTGTCACGCGGGGGGTGCGGGTACTCTTTCGCCCCCCCCCCCTCCCCCGAAAAAAAAAGGGTATGGTGTGTTCTTCTTCCATGGTCAAGTAAGGTTAGTCTGCCCGAGTCTGCCTGCTCGGCCCAACCAGTTCGGTGGGCTACGGTGGGCTTTGTGAGCCCAGTGCAATGGGCCAGAACGCGGCCGCATTAGATGAGAACGGCATTGAACGGGCTGGGCTTCTAAAGTCCATGAGCTCGGAGTGCGGTGCGGTGGGCCACGCAGCAGTACTCTGCCAACCCACATAACAAATATAGCCTATTTGTTTATGTTGTAGCTAAGATCTGTACTAGAACGAGAAAGGCAATCCGATTGGTTGTTGTACTCAAATTTCCATGCAAACTGCCGGGAAAAATAGCACCTGTTCAATTTCGTGAGTTGTATGGAAGCTATCAAGGAAGGTATCAAGTGACGAACTAAAGAGCCTACTTTTCTTAAAATTGAACATTCATACCAATCTATAGACCTAGGCCTATCTAGAATAATGACGAAAACAAGTTGGAAATACCAACATTTCTAAGTACTGCAGTTTGAAATATAACTGAAATAGTGTAGCCTAATACAGTAACCTACTACAGTTGGCAGTCTGGTGACTCTGAATATATTTTTAGTTCCATCTCTTAATGCACATACAAAATTTGGTTGAAGTCTAGTGGATAGTATGAACGTTGCATGCTGTTTTTATTGGATTTATCAGTGCGTAAAATCATGTTGGGAACAATGTCATGTATGTGATGCTCAGAATTAATCGGAAATATTACGATCTATTATAGTGCCAATTTTGGATAAAATCCATTTATTAGTATAGAAGTTACATGTAACTTAAAATTGAAACTATCAGAAAGCTTAGAATTACGTTGGCACCACTGCGATAAATTAGTTACTCCAAATTGATCCAGGATGTCAGGTACTATACGTGCGCAAAGTTTAGAGCTGATGGCTTGCACCCTTTCTGATATATTGATATTAGGATTAAACAAATAGAGAGAGCATTTATTAATAGTTGGCGGCCCTGCTCGTTCTTACGAATACGCATTGTAATGACTGTTATGGTACAAAAAGCACATACGAAATTTGGTTGAAATATATGTGTTAGTGTAGAAGTTTAATGCACTCAAAAACTGGACCAATCGGCAGGCTTAGAATCATGTTGGCAACACTGGCATATATGGACTTCTGAAAATTAATCTGGATGTTACTATCTACTGTATATGTGCGCCAATTATGAAATAGTTCGCATGCATAACTTCTGAGATATCCAATATAGAGCTCAAATTTCAATTGCGATTTTTCAGCAGTTGGTAGCACTGACGTCAATTTCAAATATGACCGTGAGATAGTCAGGTATAGAACTTCACTCTTACCAAATTTGGTTTCGATAGCTGCAGACGTTTAGGATTGATAGGGGGAGACACACAAACGGACAGACAGACAGGCAGACAGAAGAACGGACAGACACACATTTTGCCTGGTCGATCCTATAAGTCTACTTTTTCCTCATTTTGGCAAAATGAGAAAAGTAGGCTAAAAATCACACTGTAATATACGCGTCTATATCAGCGTGTATACTCGTAGGCCTAATGATAGAAGCTTCCATGCTAACGAGTGTCGTGTGATACAGGCTTTAGGTTACACTATTTCAGGTATATTTCAAACTAATTACAAATGTTAGTATTACCAACTAAATGTCGTCATTATTCTAGATAGGTCTATATAGATTAATGAATCTTAAATATAAATAAAAGTAGGCTCTTTAGATTGTCACGAAACTACTTCTGTTTTTGTTAATATTATTATTAATCATAGACTATTATTGTGGTATGAAAATATTATAGTCGCCTCCGTAGCGTAGCGGTCAGCATGGTTAGCTGCCGCCCCGGAGGTCCTGGGTTCGATTCCCGGCTCTGCCACGAAATTTAAAAAGTGGTACGAGGACTGGAACGGGGTCTACTCAGCCTCGGGTGACCCAAATGAGTAGAGGGGGTTCGATTCCCCCTCAGCCATCCTCGAAGTGGTTTTCCGTGGTTTCCCACTTCGTCTTCAGGCAAATGCCGGGATGGTACCTTCTTCAAGGCCACGGCCGCCTCCTTCCCTCTTCCTTGTCTATCCATCCTAACCATCCCTTACCTTCCCTCATGAGGCCCCTGTTCGCTTTGCAGGTGAGGCCGCCTGGGCGAGGTGCCAATCCCACCTCACCAGTTGTATCCCTTCCGATTCGATGTACCCAGCTCTAGGACACTGCCCGTAGAGGCGATAGTGGTGAGTTCCCTCGCTGAGTCCGTGGGTTCCACCAACCTGGAGGGTAAACGACTAAAAATATTATACTTTCACGAATAGTACAAATATTCATGGTTTTGAATGGGGAAGTACTCGAATGATAGAATAGAACAATTTTTCCTACCAATATCCATTATTAACATCATCCCCGTAGATCCTGCGAATAAATCGAACTTGAAAATTTACAGCACAAAGTAGCGTAAATACAACAAAATAATTCAAAAAGAATAAAATGTTTGGCCCTAGAGCGTCTCGATCCCGAGACTCATCACTTAACAAGCTACAGGTTTAGCACTCGTACACTCTCCACCCAGTATCTAAACTCATAGCTACGTAATTTCATCCGTATAGCTAAATGTCGAATGATTTCAGTTAAATCTTAAATACTGACAGGAATGCGTTCAATCAGTCAGTGCCGTTTCATGTATTAAACGTAACGCATCTTAATGACTGATTTGCATTAATAATGCCAATTAACTGCAAATCTTATTCTCAATCCACAACTTTCCTCCATCTTTGATTTCTTGCAGCTGAGCCAACACGTAATGCTGGTGCGAATTACGTTATTCATGCCTGTACCGGAATTGCGCCTGTATACAAACTTTAACGTTACAATCTGTACCATCTGTACTCTGAAGGCCAATGGTTAGGGTACAACACAAGCGGTATGTCCATAAGCAGAGGACAGCACAGTATCGAGGCACGAAAGGTTGGAGTCATTATCAATTCATCCACGGGTGTCAATTAGACGAACTCGGCCTTCCAGAAGGCCACACGAAATTTACTATGTCAAGAAGCAGCAATAGGGGACACCGAATATAGAAATGTTGATGGACTAATGGTATGGTGCTACATGGTAGACATGATGTTGTTGTTGTTTCATTGTAGTGCCTTGGGCGTTGTGGTCACTTACCTCCGTGCACTAGGATGTGTGAAGAAATAAATAAATAATTAATATTTCTGTTAGCCTGTGTTATTGTGGTGTCTGTTATTAAAATTAGGATTGGGAAGGAGGCGGCCGTGGCCTAAAGTTTGTAAAGTATAAGTGGGAGACTGAACCTCAGGTGTAATAGCCAAGAATGCCTGTTACTGCGCCACCAGATGGACAGTGTGGTAGACAGATTATGAAATAGTTCGCAAGCCTAACTTCTGAGATATCCAACATAGAGCTCAAATTTCAATTGCGATTTTTCAGCAGTTGGTAGCACTGACGTCAATTTCAAATATGGCCGTGAGATAGTCAGGTATAGAACTTCACTCTTACCAAATTTGGTTTCGATAGCTGCAGACGTTTAGGATTTGATAGGGGGAGACACACACACGGGCAGACAGAAGGACGGACAAACAGACACACATTTTGCCTGGTCGATCCTATAAGTCTACTTTTTCCTCATTTTGGCAAAATTAGAAAAGTAGGCTAAAAATCACACTGTAATATACGCGTCTATATCAGCGAGTATACTCATAGGCCTACTGGTAGAAGCTTCCATGCTAACGAGTGTCGTGTAATACAGACTTTAGGCTACACTATTTCAGGTATATTTCAAACTAAAAATGTTAGTATTACCAACTAAATATCGTCATTATTCTAGATAGGCCTATATAGATTAATCAAAGGAAGATCGTAGATTAACGTGACCGTGAATCTTGTGATTATAAGCCATGGGACATCCTTTTTACGTGGAATCCGAACCACAGGACATGGCATTTCACTTCGAAAATCTCACATGCATTGACCGGGAATCGAACCCAGTCCACCTTGGTGAGAGGCCGACAGCTTGACCGCTGTGCCACCACGCCCCTCTATAGAATAATCATTGGCATGAATCTTAAATATAAATAAAAGTAGGCTCTTTAGATTGTCACGAAACTACTTCTTTTTTTGTTAATATTATTTATTGTGGAGTAAATATAGACTATTATTGTGGTATGAAAATATTATTATACTTTCACGAATGGTACAAAGATTCATGGTTTTGAATGGGGAAGTACAAACTCTAATTATAAAATAGAACAATTTTCCCCTCCAATATCCATTATTAACATCATCCCCGTAGATCCTGCGAATAAATCGAACTTGAAAAATTTACAGCACAAAGTAGTGTCAATACAACAAAATAATTCAAAAAGAATAAGAATTTTGGCCCTAGAGCGTCTCGAACACGAGACCCATTAGTTGCCAAGCTACAGGTTTAGCACTAGTACACTCTCCACTTAGTATACAAGCTCAAAGCTACGTAACTTCATCCATATAGCTAAATGATGTCGAATTATTTCAGTTAAATCTTAAATACTGACTGGAATGCGTAAAATCAGTCAGTGCCGTTTCATGTATTCAACGTAACACATCTTAATGACTGATTTGCATTAATAATGCCAATTAACTGCAAATATTATTCTCAATCCACAACTTCCCTTCATCTTTGATTTCTTGCAGATGAGCTGGGTAGATTATTAGCTTGGGAATAACCTAACCCCCAAGGGAAGATGATGAAGAAAAAGAAGTGGGGTTCGGACTGGAGAAAAAGGATGAAAAAATAGGACGAGAGTCCAACAGAAGTTATAAGTTTAACTTTAAGTATACTCAAAGGCAGTTGCCACTGCAAATCCGCTCTCCGATATCTAAAGTGGGTAGGGACCTGGGCAAAGCTAACAGGAAACGCAGCTGGAACTTGGGCTGTTTGCAAGAAAGCTGCTGTAGTGTATTCCCTCTCAAGCATAAATATGCCTACTATGGGGAAGGGTGGTGGTCTGGCAAGACAAAGAGTAACAGATTTATTGTGTATATGTTCAAAGGAGTTTGTTTCTAAACAGGTAATTTGAAGAGTGCAAATAATTTGAATCAGCTTCGATATTTAGGTTTTTGAAATTGTAGAATTTCTAAAGAGCGACCAAATGCTTCCAAGAAGGATAGGGATAAAGCAATTATACCTTTGGGAATAATTTTGGTAAGTGTACCAATTGTTGCTTTTAGGAATGACTAAGCTTTTACCCAGCGAGGCGCCGACTAAAAGTTTAGACAATGAGAAACGCTTATATTTTGAAAAACCAACCATAAGTGTTAGAGAGAATCTCCACAAGCAGGAAGCTGGCGTAGCGAGCTATGTTTGCCTTACTGGCCAGTTAGAATTAGCTATTAAAGCTAAGAGAGACTTTACTAAGTTAATAACTAAGAGTTCTTGCTCAAATGCAACAAGTGGTCAAAACCCTATCAATAGGATTATTTTTATTAAATGGGAAGAGTCAAGGAAGACAGGATCTTGCCTAACCGTTATGTTAGAGAAATGATAAAGCAAAGAACAAATCTTTAATTTATTTAACAATGTAAAAGGAAGTAGTTTTTGTAACAAATATATAATTTTTATTTTTATAAACAATTGGGGTCGCAGACCTGCAAAAAACATCTAAAGCTTGCGCCAGGCAATTGATAATTCTTTTGGTTTTATAACTTTTATATGCTTTAAAATCTTCGTAAGATTTTGAAATGGCTAAGATGAATAAATGAAAAATTTAAAGATAACTGACGTAATTAAAGTTAAACAATAAGTCAAGTACAAGGTGCGTACTTTAAAGATTTCTAGATAGGTATCTTAGAAATATGAACAAATAACAACTTTGAAAGTAACAACAACAAAAACAGGAAGAATGAAATAGAAGTTTTTATAACTTCTTGTATTGATACTGAACTACGTGGTGAGATTATACAAAGGAGATTATACAAATAGGGCAGGTCACTTATTGTGAAACCTGAAGAGAACAATCGAAAGGAAGTTTCTAGAACTCCTATGTTTAAGTAGGGATCACGAGAAAAATGGGGCAAGTTTCGTGAAACCTAGAGATAACTCACTTTTGTGTAGAAAGAATTGGATTCCCTCATTAGAAGGGAGAAACAATATAATTTAAGGCGTGTACTAGATACGAAGTTTTACCGACATTTATTCGTTATACATGGAGCAAATAAGGGAGGGCACTTATGTAGAGTGACACCTCATTGAAAAAAGACCTAAAGTAACACTTTTATTATTTTAGTTTGTTAGTAAAGGGTTTGGGAAAGATCAAATGGGATTGTGGAAAAGTGTTCATGGCGTATTTAATGTACTCGGACGAGCGCGACGCGGATGAAAAGTTGAACAGGCACTGTTTTCACTATAGTCAGTTGATATAGTTGAAGAGTTCACTGTAGTAGCACAAAAAGTTGATGGCAAAGAAAGTTATTGCAATGGTGGAAAATAACTAGTTACACTAGATTTGTGAGAGTCTATTGCTTGAAAAACTTGTAGGTTATAGTTGAATACACCAGAAAAATCCCAACGGAGGAAGAAAAATTAGATATTGATTAGCAGTTCATAAGGAAGATTCCTTAGTTTGAAAAAGTATTCCCATATGTGAGTGGAAAGTACCGGTACATGACAGTATAACAGGTAGATAGAGTGTAGGTTCTGGAAGGTTCCAGAGCAATGATGACTTGTTTAAATTGGGTAGAGAATCCCTCGGCGGAAAACTAGATTATATAGAAAGTGGGTATTTTGGAAATATCCCTCGATGTGAGATAGCATCTCAGATAATCTTTCATTTTGAAAGTTAGACTTGATAGTTTGAGTTTGATCAAGAAGATCTCTTGAAAGCAGTTATTATCACATTGCAACTTTCACTGTCTATAAAATCCAAATAAAAGCATTGAGCCTTTTAAAAGCGATGAGAATGAGGTTAAAGCATGACGTCGGTACTTATCTTTGCTTCATGAAGAAGGCGATGTTGCTGTTGACGGTTGGTTCTAAAATTCGAACATGGCGTCGTATTTAAAAGTTTGCCTCTTGAGTGGAGGAGGCGAGTTTAGTTAAGCTTTAACTGACTGGTTTGACTTCCGACGTACAAGTGAGACACACTCAACGGAGCGCGGAGGGACCAGGGAAGGGAAAAAGAGTGGGGGTAGGAGACAAAAGGAATACGTATAAGAATAGCCAACTTTACAGTTATAAAAATCTTCTTGATGAAATGGTCTTCAAAGAGTTGATAGTAGGAGTCACTAGCGCAGCCTGGAGGGTGCAAAAGTAGACGAAGTTCTCTTGATCACGGAGATGATAGCTGGCGATGGCGACGAGATCTGGTGGCTAGTTTGATAAGGAAGTCCTCTTGTACAGGGAAGAATTGAGGAACTTCAGAGGTACGCTGCTAGATGACGCTAGGTGGGTCATGGATGATATATATCTAGAACAGACTTACAGGTAGTATGAGAGACATATACCAACAAAGAGAAATCAGGAGATCACTGTTGGTTTTTGAGAAAAAAGGAAGGGATGAACTAAAGCAAAGAGAAGCAAAAGCTTACTCTATCTTAACGTGTATTCCAAAGAATACACCAAGCTGGGAGAGAAACACCAACAGAGAACAAAGACAAGAAATTAAAAGTTTAAAGGTAAAGGAGGAATTAAAGACAGTGGTCTTATGATATGCCCATTAGTGGTCAAGATCTTGGCTACCCTAACTCTCCCATCCCTTCCAGGATAACACTCGGTCACCCTACCAGAAATCCAGGCCAAGGGAGGAGAAACATCCCTAACCAAGACCAAGTCCCCCACTCTAATGTCGGGATTGGAACGAAACCACTTCTGTCTCCGTTGCAGGGAAGTTAAGTATTCCAAATTCCACCTCTTCCAGAAAGAATTGCGAAGGGCTTCAAGTTTACGCCAAACAATAGGTAAATTAGAATCCCTGTAAGAGTTGGGAAGGGGAGGAGGGACCGAAAGAGAAGTGCCTATAAGGAAGTGACCAGGTGTGAGTGGAAGCAGGTCATCAGGGTCATTGGAAAGCGGAGTTAAAGGGCAAGATTTAACAACACCTTCAATCAGAACAGACAGCGAATGAAATTCTTCATAAGTCAGAATGCGATTACCTAAAACTTTTCTTAAGTGACGTTTAGTGAGCTTTACGCAGGATTCCCACCTACCACCGTGATGAGGAGCGTAGGGAGGTATAAAACGCCATTTGAAACCCTTTGAGCAGGAAAAATTAGAAATCTGTTCCATGGCAGGAGAAGATGTGAGAGCTTTCTTCCACAAGGAAGCTGCGCCTTGAAAAGTGGAAGCGTTATCAGAGAACATCTCCGAAGGAACACCACGCCTACCAGCGAAGCGAGAGACAGTTGATAAAAAGTAAGAAGTAGAGGCATTCGTTACTAGTTCCAAATTGATCGCGCCAGTAACCATGCAAACAAAGAGAGAAACATAGAGCTTACCAAACAATTTGCGTTTAGCTTCAGGGGAGTTGCGTTGATATTGGAACGGACCCATATAGTCCACACCAGTTAGAGCAAATGGACGTATAGGAGAAGAGCGAAAGGAGGGCAGATCGCTCATTAATTGAGTATTGACTTTAGGTTTCACTTTGAAGCCAGGAATGCACTTGTGAATTACAGAGGAAACTTCATGAATTCCATTTATAATCCAGTACTTTTCCCTTAAGAGGCAAAGCAGTGTGCGTGTACCAACATGCAGATTGCGATAAAGAAAGTCACGTATAATTAAGGAAGTTACGTGATGTTTAGAAGGCAAAATAACAGGATGCTTTTTGTCCTCAGAAAGCAAAGATTGCGAGAGCCTACCACCTACCCTGAGTAACCTATTGTCATCAAGGAACGGGGCTAAAGCACGAAGACGACTGTATTTGGGAAGATCCCTTTTAGAAGAAAGTAAAGACAATTCAGAAGAAAAGGCTTCTTTCTGTGTTAGTTGCAAAACCTTAATGGTAGCGAGATTCAATTCATGATTGGTAAGGTGTGGTTTGGGGAGAAGGGGTTGGTCAACCACAAGATATATCCATCTGAGAAGATAGGCAACAATTCGAATTAATTTGTGAAAGGAAGAATAGCGGGACAACAAGGGATGAGAAACTTTGGAAACAAGACACGAAGCAGTAGATATAGATACTTTAGCGTCAGGCAAGTTGAAGTTAGTAGCTGGAGGTTTAGAAGGCCAACAAGAAGAGTCTCCGATTAACCATGAGGTCCCATGCCAGTACAACTGACAAGCTGCCAATTGAGAGGGTAAACTTCCACGAGAAATTATGTCGGCAGGGTTGTCAGCGCTGGGCACATGTCTCCATTGACATCCCGAAGAAAGAGTTTGAATTTTGGAAACCCTGTTTGCAACAAAAGTTTGCCAATGAGCGGGGCTTTTGGCGATCCAAGAAAGTGGTGATCATGGAATCGCTCCAGAGATAGAGTTTCGAGAATTTGACTTTTAAGACTTCCCGTAATTTCTTAACAAGTTCTGCGTCCATGAGTGCACCACGCAATTCAAGCCTAGTCAAAGTGATAGTTTTAAGAGGAGCCACCTTCGATTTGGCACAAACAAGGTTGGAAACTGAAGATCCATTTAATGAACCGCGATAAACCAAATATGCACAGCAACCGTAAGCTTTTTCGGAACTGTCCGCGAACACATGAAGGAAAAAAGATGCATTAGGATGAGCGTTAATTAAATTCCTGGGAATTTCAATAAGGGAAATATCTAGCAAATTGCTGCGAAAAGAGAGCCATCTGTTTAGAAAGGAAAGGGGAACAGTGTCGTCCCATTCACATTTGAGCGACCATAGCTCTTGCATGAAAAGTTTGGCTATAACAATAACTGGGGCAAGGAATTGAAGCGGATCGAAAATTTTTGCAATTTCAGAGAGAATTTGTCTTTTTGTGTTAGGGAGCTCTTCTGCAAACGAAATTTTATAGATGAGAGTGTCAGTGCTAGTGCCCCAATGAACTCCAAGAGTTTTTATGGATTCGGAGTTTCCACAAATTTCGACGGAGGAGGGATCTACATCTTCAATAGGATACCGGGCGAGAAACTCATGGGAGTTGGAATTCCACTTATTAAGTGGGAATCCTCTATTCTTTAACAATGCTTGAAGTTCTAGAGACACGAAGGAAGCTTCCTCCAGAGTGGGGAAGGACTGCGAGTAATCGTCAACATAGAATGATGTAGTTAGTACTTCGGAAGCTTTAGAATCAAATAAATGACCATCTTGAGAGGCTAACAAGTATAGGGATCGGATAGCAAGGAATGCGGAAGGGTTTAAGCCATAAGTAACCGTCTTTAAGCGAAATACCTTAATGGACTTGCTGATTTCGTCGCGCCACAAGATTCTTTGGAGATCTCGTTGTTCAGGCTGCATTAAAACCGGACGGCACATCTGTATTATATCCGCTATAACAGCTATGGGAAATAAAAGAAAGTTTAAGAGTATAGCAGATAAATCTGACTGAATAGCAGGACCAGAGTAAAGAGTATCGTTAAGACTGTTGCCATTAACGTCAGGTGATGAACCATTGAAAATGACTCGGATTTTATCCTTCACAAGAGGGTTTTTCCACACGGGATGATGATTTAAGAAAACCGTTTCAAATGGGGGGGGGGGGGGGCAATTCGTCATCAGATTTGTTAACAACTTCCACATGATCTAAGCTTTCATACTCATCCATGAAATCAGTATGCTGCTGTTTAACGAGAGGTTCTTCCTTGAATTTGCTCTCGATAGCAAAGAGAGCTTTTCGAGCTTTGGGTTGAGAGTTAATAAGTTTGGGGGGATTATGTAATCTTGGCATCTGAACAATGAACCGGCCATCAGAAGAACGAATGGTGGTGTTCAGAAAAAGTTGCTCACAGAATTCGTTTTCTGAAGAGGTCACGTTAGGAGAATCAACGCTTTCGAGCCTCCAGAACTGCTCCAAATCAGTATTAGCGAAATAACATTGCGATACGGGTTGGGGAGAATAATGAGGAAGTTGATGGGAGACGATCCATCCAAAATTAGTGTCTCTGGCAACCACGTTTGAGGATTACTTGCGAACCTGTTTACGAAGGCAATTCCAGAAAACATTGGCACTAAAGGGTATGTCAATGGGGTTTTGTACATTGAACAGAGGATCGGCTAGCCTTAAATGCGAGGGAATGTTTAAACCTGAAATATCGACAGAGTGACTTGGAGTATTTTCTCCTATGCTATTGAGAATGAGACAATTCAGTTTGAGAAAGTTGTTTCTGTGACATATGTCTCTTATGGTTAGCTTTGAAAACTGTAAAGCTTGCGATTTTGAGCTGTTAATGCCCGTTCCGTTAATAGAAGTGGGTTTTACAGGTAGGCCTAGTTTTCTAATCAAAGAATTAGACACAAAATCATGAGTTGCCGCTGAATCAAGAAGGCCGCGTGCACGGACCCAGTTGCCGAAGTTATCCTGAACTTCGATTTGGACAGTGGACAATAGTACTTTGGCACTACGTATGGACTTGGCATTTTGAATGTAAGATGAAGCATTGGAACTGTTAGCATTGTCACTTTTCTGAGAAGTATATGCGGTCGATGACCTTGCTTGATCATGACGAAGTAGTCAAGCGTGATGAGCTTCTTCACAATGGAAGGAAAGTCCGGTGGACTTGCAATTTGAAGCTGAATGCGTGGGTGCTAAGCAGTTGAAGCAATGTTTATTCTGGGAAACTAATTTTCTTCTCTGTCATCGACTGACAGTTCTTTAAAAGATTTACATAGATATAAGGCGTGGGAATCTTTACAAAGTATGCACTTTAATGGTTCATTTAAAGTCTTGCGGGGTTCGTTTTGAGTGTTTAAAACGAGAGAACTAGCAATACGGCGTTCACTAGACCTAGTTGGGTAACCAGTGGCGTTTGACTTGAGATTAGATGAGCTGGACCCAGGTTTTTGGGTACTAGACGCTAAGCGTTCGCTTTTAGGTTTAAGAGACATTGATTCAAATTTAGATCTAGGGGATGAGGGTTCACTTTGATTAGCTAAAGCAGTTAAGAGTTGGCATCTAGCATTTATGAAAGTGACTAAATGCTCGTAAGAGTAATCGTCTTCTCTGGAAAGTTCAATCTCCCAAGCATTGAGGGTAGCAACATCGACTTTTGAAACCACTAAGTGTATTAAGAAAGTGTCCCAGTGTTCAGTGGGTTGATCCAATTGGGACAGAGCTTTAACGTGAAGTTGTGTTGTATCAATGAGAGTACGCAAACTAGTGACGTCATTGTGCTGTGACGCTAGTAAGTTAAATATAGCCTTCATATGGCGTTGAATGCGTAACCATGAATTACCGTATCTTTCTTTCAACAAGTTAAAGGCAATGGGGTAGTTTTTGGCGCTTAATGGGAGTGCTTCAACTAACTGCAAAGCTTGACCTCGGAGATAGATCTCAAATAATGAAACTTGTAGATGACTTGAATGTCTTCATTGTCATGAACAAGAGAACAAATAGTTCATAGAAAGAATCCCAAGTAGATTCGTCTCCAGAGAAGAGGGGTAAATCAATCTTAGGTAGGATTGGTTTGGGTTTGTGAGTGCCATCGCGAGAAGAGGTTTGTTGTTCGTGAAGGGAACCAAGAACAGAACCGTCCTTTTTCTGTTCTTCTTCGAGTTGGCGTATTATTTTAAAAGCAGAACCTATGCCTTCGTAATATTGATTTTCTACTTCGACTCGATCTTCAGTTTGATTGAGCATACAAGTTTCGATTTCAGTTTGGATGTTACAATAATTTTCATATGAACGTTCAAAATCCTTTACACGATGTTTTAACAAATCTAATTGAGCTTCTGAGGGATCTAGCTCTTTGATGTATTTTCTAAATCGGGTAATTTGCCCTTTATAGGATGCTCGTTTAGAAGTAAGTTTTTCATCCTTATCCTTTTCTGTAGGAGCCATGAAAAAATAGGTAGATTAAAGTATAACTTACGAAACTGTGGAACCTTGGAAATGCTGTCAGACTGGCAGCAGCAAATAAGTTGAAAGAAAGGGTCACGCCAAAGGAGACAGGAGCGGCCTCTTTCTTCTTCACAGGCTTTGCACGGTGAAGCTATAGCTGAAAGATTCAAAGAAGATATTAATGATTTGCAAAATATTGTCAGATAACCCTTGACAAAATAAAAAATGTCATAAATGGACTCTCCCGGGTTTCGGCAACAATTTTTGGGTAGATTATTAGGTTGGGAATAACCTAACCCCGCAGGGAAGATGATGAAGAAAAACAAGTGGGTTTCGGACTGGAGAAAAAGGATGGAAAAATAGGGCGAGAGTCCAACAGAAGTTATAAGTTTAACTTTAAGTATACTCAAAGGCAGCTGCCACTGCAAATCCGCTCTCCGATACCTAAAGTGGGTAGGGACCTGGGCAAAGCTAACAGGAAACGCAGCTGGAACTTCGGCTGTTCGCAAGAAAGCTGCTGTAGTGTATTCCCTCTCAAGCATAAATATGCCTACTATGGGGAAGGGTGGTGGTCTGGCAAGACAAAGAGTAACAGATTTATTGTGTATATGTTCAAAGGAGTTTGTTTCTAAACAGGTAATTTGAAGAGTGCAAATAATTTGAATCAGCTTCGATACTTTAGTTTTTGAAATTGTAGAATTTCTAAAGAGCGACCAAATGCTTCCAAGAAGGATAGGGATAAAGCAATTATACCTTTGGGAATAATTTTGGTAAGTGTACCAATAGTTCCATTTAGGAATGACTAAGCTTTTACCCAGCGAGGCGCCGACTAAAAGTTTAGACAATGAGAAACACTTATATTTTGAAAAACCAACCTTAAGTGTTAGAGAGTATCTCCACAAGCAGGAAGCTGGCATTGCGAGCTATGCTTGGCTTACTGGCCAGTTAGAATTAGCTATTAAAGCTAAGAGAGACTTTACTACGTTAATAACTAAGAGTTCTTGCTCAAATGCAACAAGTGGTGAAAACCCTATCAATAGATTTATTTTTATTAAATGGGAAGAGTCAAGGAAGACAGGATCTTGCCTAACCGTTATGTTAGAGAAATGATAAAGCAAAGAACAAATCTTTAATTTATTTAACAATGTAAAAGGAAGTAGTTTTTGTAACAAATATATAATTTTGATTTTTATAAACAATTGGGGTCGTAGACCTCCAAAAAACATATAAAGCTTGTGCCAGGCAATTGATAATTCTTTTGGTTTTAAAACTTTTATATGCTTTAAAATCTTCGTAAGATTTTGAAATGGCTAAGATGAATAAATGAAAAATTTAAAGATAACTGACGTAATTAAAGTTAAACAATAAGTCAAGCACAAGGTGCGTACTTTAAAGATTTCTAGATAGGTATCTTAGAAATACGAACAAATAACAACTTCTAAAGTAACAACAAAGAAAACAGGAAGAATGAAAAAGAAGTTTCTATAACTTCTTGTATTGATACTGAACTACGTGGTTAGATTATACAAAGGAGATTATACAAATAGGGCAGGTCACTTATTGTGAAACCTGACGAGAACAATCAAAAGGAAGTTTCTAGAACTCCTATGTTTAAGTAGGGATCACGAGAAAAATGGGGCAAGTTTCCCTTTCGTGAAACCTAGAGATAACTCACTTTTGAGTAGAAAGAATTGGATTCCCTCATTAGAAGGGAGAAACAATATAATTTAAGGCGTGTACTAGACACGAAGTTTTACAGACATTAATTCGTTATACATGGAGCAAATAAGGGAGGGCACTTATGTAGAGTGACACCTCATTGAAAAACGACCTAAAGTAACACTTTTATTATTTTAGTTTGTTAGTAAAGGGTTTGGGAAAGATCAAATGGGATTGTGGAAAAGTGTTCATGGCCGTATTTAATGTACTCGGACGAGCGCGACGCGGATGAAAAGTTGAACAGGCACTGTTTTCACTATAGTCAGTTGATATAGTGAAGAGTTCACTGTAGTAGCACAAAAAGTTGATAGCAAAGAAAGTTATTGCAATTGTGGAAAATAACTAGTTACACTAGATTTGCGAGAGTCTATTGCTTGAAAAACTTGTAGGTTATAGTTGAATGCACCAGAAAAATCCCAACGGAGGAAGAAAAATTAGATATTGATTAGCAGTTCATAAGGAAGATTCCTTAGTTTGAAAAAGTATTCCCATATGTGAGTGGAAAGCACCGGTACATGACAGTATAACTGGTAGATAGAGTGTAGGTTCTGGAAGGTTCCAGAGCAATGATGACTTGTTTAAATTGGGTAGAGAATCCCTCGGTGGGAAACTAGATTATATAGACAGTGGGTATTTTGGAAATATCCCTCGATGTGAGATAGCATCTCAGAAAATCTTTCATTTTGAAAGTTAGACTTGATAGTTTGAGTTTGATCAAAAAGATCTCTTGAAAGCAGTTATTATCACATTGCAACTTTCACTGTCTATAAAATCCAAATAAAAGCATTGCGCCTTTTAAAAGCGATTAGAATGAGGTTAAAACATGAAGTCGGTACTTATCTTTGCTTCATGAAGAAGGCGATGTTGCTGTTGACGGTTGGTTCTAAAATTCGAACATGGCGTCGAATTTAAAAGTTTGCCTCTTGAGAGGAGGAGGCGAGCTTTAGTTAAGCTCTAACTGACTGGTTTGACTTCCGACGTACAAGTGAGACACGCTCAACGAAGCGGGGAGGGACCAGGGAAGGGAAAAAAGTGGGGGTAGGAGACAAAAGGAATACATATAAGAATAGCCAACATTGAAATGTTAATTTCTCTTGATGAAATGGTCTTCAAAGAGTTGATAGCAGGCAACACTAGCGCAGCCTGGAGGGTGAAAAAGTAGACGAAGTTCTCTTGATCACGGAGATGATAGCTGGCGATGGCGACGAGATCTGGTGGCTAGATTGATAATGAAGTCCTCTTGTACAGGGAAGAATTGAGGAACTTCAGAGATTCGCTGCTAGATGACGCTAGGTGGGTCATGGAAGATATATATCTAGAACAGACTTACAGATAGTATGAGAGACATATACCAACAAAGAGAAATCAGGAGATCACTGTTGGTGTTTGAGAAAAAAGGAAGGGATTAACTAAAGCAAAGAGTAGCAAAAACTTACTCTATCTTACGGTGTATTCCAAAGAATACACCATGAGCCAATCGAAACCTGTAATGCTGGTGCGAATAACGGTATTCATGCCTTTACCGGAATTGTCCCTTTTCGAAGAAGATACAACTTCAAGACGGCTAACTGGACTCAGTTCACCTCATTACTTGATGAGAAGATCACCACAGTCAGTCCCATTCCAGAATCGTATGAGCAATTCATTGATGTGATTAAAGTATGTTCCAATGCAGCCATCCCGAGAGGATGTAGAACAAATTACATACAAGGTCTTAATCCTCAGACAATGACTCTTTTGTCAAATTACTGCAAATCATTTGACGAAGATCCTATCAGTGAGGAAACTATTGCTAGCGGACGACGTGTTTTGCCTTCTATTTCAGACTCAAAACGACAACAGTGGTTAAAGCTTACGGAGGATTTGGATATGGGAAGGAGCAGCTAGAAAGCTTGGAGGTTTCTTAGACGCCTTAACAATGATCACAATTGAACTTCTTCACATTTTAATGTTTCTGCCAACGAAATTGTTAATCAACTTATTCGAAATGGTAATTCTGGAAAAACAATCCAGAAACCTAAATTGAAGTTGGTAAGGGAACTTAAACAGGAAGGCAACATGTTCCTTAAACCCTTTGTACTTTCAGAACTGAATATAGCTATTAATTACTGTAAGAATGGAAAGGCGGCTGGTGGACGGAATTTGTGTGGATCAAATCAAACATTTTGGACCTGGGGCTAAAGAATGGCTGCTAGAATTGTTTAATAACTGCATTACTACCTGTAAAATGCCCAAAATATGGAGGAAGAGCAGAGTAATAACGATTCTCAAACCCGGCAGAGATGCACATGATCCTAAGAATTATAGGCCTATTTCATTGCTCTCCCACCTTTTCAAGATACTGGAGCGAATGATTCTAAGTAGGCTCACAAAGGTAATTGAACCTTTCCTAATCCCTGAGCAAGCTGGCTTCAGAACAGGTAAAAGCTGCACTTCACAAATCCCACATCTTACTCAGCATATAGAAGATGGATCCCAGAACCGGAAGATCACAGGGGCAGTCTTCATTGACTTAACAGCTTCTTATGACACAGTCAATCATCACTTACTGCTGAATAAACTCTACTTGATGACAAAGGACTATAAATTAACTGAAATAGTCAGGTGTCTTATTCAAATTCGTAGACTCTTTGTATACTTTCAACGGCAGCACAGCCGTTGGAGGAATCAACGAAATGGATTGCCTAAAGGTAGTGTTCTGGCTCCTATCCTCTTTAACATATATACAAATGACCAGCCAATACCAGTAGGCACTCGAAGCTTTATTTATGCGGATGATCGTGCCATTACCGTCCAGGCGGATCAGTTTGAAATTGTGGAAAGACGTCTATCTGAAGCTCTAGAGGAACTAAGTGATTATTATAGAGGAAACCAATTGAAACCAAACCCATTGAAAACACAAGTCTGCGCTTTCCATCTCAAGAACAGACAGGCAAAGAGGAAACTGCATGTTACATGGGAAGGCATGCTGTTGGATCACTGTGTGAATCCCAAATATTTAGGGATTACATTGGATCGTGCACTCACGTATGAAAGACATTGTCTATACACCAAAAATAAGGTGTCCGCAAGAAACTGCCTCCTTCGCAAATTATCTGGTACCAGCTGGGGGACTCAAGCTCAAACAATAAGAACCACGGCTTTAGCACTCTGTTACTCTGCAGCAGAATATGCATGTCCTGTGTGGTATATGTCGTGTCATACCAAGCAGGTTGATACTGCATTAAATGAAACGTGTAGACTCATCACTGGCTGCCTGAGACCCACGCCATGTGATAAACTATATTGTTTAGCAGGCATTGCACCCCCAGATATCAGGAGAGAGGTTGCAGCTAAATATGAGAGATCTAGGGTTGATGTGTCTCAAGCACATCCATTGTATAGCCTTCAACCAGCCCACTCTCGACTGAAGTCCAGAAGAAGCTTTCTTCACACAACTGAGTGCCTAACTGACAAACCTCAGGTTTTGAGGATTACATCTTGGTTGACCAGAAGCCCCACATTACTCAGTGGATGGCTCCATCTGAAAGACTCCCAGCAGGACATACAGAGGCTTGGGCAACTTGGAAGTCTCTCAACAGATTGCGATCTGGGGTTGGCAGATCCAAGTCCAACATTCATAAATGGGGTTTATGCTGCGACTCGGTCTTTTGTGAATGCGGTGAAGAACAGACGATGAGTCATCTGCTTCAGTGCAGTCTGTGTCCTATACTGTGCACCATGGAGGATCTGGTGAAGGCTACACCAAATGGACGTAACATGGCAAAATATTGGTCATGCATTATTTAGAACTTTAAATGTTAAAGTTTTGTCATTTTTGTTGCCTATTTTGTACATAAATCTTATATAATATTTTTGTTCCTGACACGAGTATACAAACCGGAATTGTGCCTGTATACAAGCTTTAACGTTACAATCTGTACCATCTGTACTCTGAAGACCAATGATTGCGGTACAACACAAGCGGTATGTCCATACGAAGAGGCTACTGAACAGCACAGTATCGACGCACGTGAGGTTGGAGTAATTATCAATTCATCCACGGGTGTCAATTAGGCGAACTCGGCCTTCCAGAAGGCCACAGAAAATTTACTATGTCAAGAAGCAGCAATAGGGGACACCGAATATAGAAATGTTGATGGACAAATGGTATGGTGCTACATGGTAGACATGTTGTTGTTGTTGTTTCATTGTAGCGCCTTGGGCGTTGTGGTCACTTACCACCGTGCACTAGGGTGTGTGAAGAAATAAATAAATAAATAAATAAATATTGAATATTTCTTTTAGCATGTGTTATTGCGGTATCTATTATTAAAATTAGGATTGGGAAGGAGGCGGCCGTGGCCTTAAGTTAGTAGAGTTTAAGTGGAAGACTGGACATCAGGTGTAATAGCCAAGAATGCTTGTTACTGCGCCACCAGGTGGACAGCGTGGTAGACAGACCATCTTTAGGTAGAACTTCCCGATTTTAATTCGTGATAAATCAATAGAAACGTTTCTGGTGGACTTAGGACTTTTCTATTTGTTACAAATTTCATTCCTATGATTTCTAGAGTTTATACCGATACGTTTATGATGAAATTTCTATAGAAGCTATTGAGACTCCGTGGTTCGTTTTCTTCTCAACAAGGGTAATTTTGGTTCACAAAAATATAATTAGTACCACATGGGAAATGGCACCTACTTTAATATTGCAATGTGTTACAATATTTCACAAAACCCTTCTTTGTATAATGTGACTAATGCCACACAACGTCGCTCTTTCTACATCACATTTACTAACAATAACGTTATGACCCTCTGTTCGAGCTGTTTCCTTAATAACGTTCTTGACGGAATATGTACAATTTATTTCCATAAAGATTGGATATGATTAATAATAAACAATAAATGGGAATAACATTAATTTGTGAAACTCAATTTTAGCCGAGTTTTTAACAACGTTATCGTCGGTAGCTCTCACAATTTCGTTCCTTAAAGATTGGGTATGAGAAATAACGAAAATAGGCGAATAACGTTTTTATGAGGAACTTCCTTTACCCACCTTTCGAATAACGTTATTGTCAGTAGTTCGTTCAATTTCGTTCTTCGACATCAGGTTGAACTAATAACGAAATGCTACCAATAACGTTAGGGTATTCAGTTATTCACTATGTGAGCCACCCATCCAATAACGTTATGGTTGGGACCGGAATAATAGCGTTCTTCAATTCGGTTACTGAATTTAACGTTATTGTGATAGTATATGATAAAGACGGTATTCTTGTCGAAACGAAGTAATTCGTTCTGTAACGCATTTCTGTCTGTCTGTTAGGTAGTCAGCCCGAAGGCTGGTTGGATCCTCAAAAAGTACCGCCGTTAGGTTATGTGAGTAGATACCCACAAAAACCCAAGGCAGCGCTAAATTGAGGCGTACTAGGCAAGTAGAGGAGTGAGGTAGTTTGCCATTGCTTTCCTCACTGAGTCAGAACGGTAGTACTAACCCTATGAGTAGAACTTTTCACAGCAATCACAGGCACTGACTGTGCCCCGAATGTCATTACTAAGCACCACCCATACCTCAGTAGCTTCCATATAATCACAGCCATGAGTGAGACTGAGACATCGGTGAAAAGCCACCTTTTACTCTAGCCTGTGCCAACAGACAAATGCAAATGTACTGCATTCATCAAGAGATGGCAAGCAGGCCTGTAACGCATTTACCTAAATGCAATCATAGAGTTTTCAGGTACGGTACATTCCCTAATTACGTTACGTTATGGTATGGTTAAGTTATCTAGCCCTACTATATACGCCACTGCGTTCATATACTTTCTAGGTATATATTATTAGTTATATGGTTGATAATACCATCTATGTTTACATAATCAATAAATAACGTGATACAGAGAGTTAAAGCCATTGAAAACGGAAGTAAAATAATGAGCAGTTCACTAGCAAAATCTCGAAACCGACCCGGTTAAGTCAAAACGCTCTGACGTTTTACTGATCAAAGATAAATCAGTATAAGTATATATATTCTGGAAGGAAATGTAATGCTCTACAACTTCCTTCCCTACGAGTTTCCTGTGAAATGGAAGGCAAACAGATTGGACGGGCAAGTTCGACGAGAAACGTGAGGCGCTTCACATTTTCTGCAAATATTTTATGATAACCGGCTCATATCTCGGAGACGGACACACGCAGAGATAAATATGAATATACCATTTTGTAGGGCATTTAATTACATTTAAGTTTAAAGAGTATAAATATTTCTTTGTGACACACTGTTTTAAAGTTATGCACCAAAAACTAAAAAAGGGGGGATTTGAGCCCCACTCTGCCCCCCCCCCCCCGCGGCACCTGAAATTGACGGGACTTTAATAGTTGTTGTTCAGGGGACCTCCCCCTACACATTCCTGAAACATTTGGAACTACATGATTTAATGCAGCAAAAATTCCTAATTTGACTGGACTATGTTGTTGCTTTTCCTTTCAAGAGTGTCTGACTAGATTTGGAAATTAGCAGAAGAATATAACTCGGGAGTGATTTCTACCAACAGGTACGGGGACTAGTATGGAACACGGATATACCAATTAAGGCTAAAGAAGTTATGTACAAAGCATATTATGTTCCTATAATGACATATGCAGCAGAAACTTGGACAATGGCTAAGAGGGATGAGGGCAGAGTACAAGCAGCTGAGATGAGATTCCTGAGAAGTATGGTCCAGAAAACGAGGAGAGATAGAGTGAGAAATGAAGATATATGGAAAGAACTGGGAGTACAGAAACTAAATGACAAACTGGAGCAAAACAGATTGAGATGGTTTTGACATGTCAAATGGATGAATGAAGAAAGGCTACCAAGACGAGCACTGGAACGAAGGATGACAGGGAAGAGAGGACGAGGAAGACCAAGAATGCGTTGGATGGACTCGGTGAAGTATAGCATTAGAAAAAGGAACCTGGATAGGAACACCGTGTCAGAAGAAGATTGGTGGAACGGCAGAACAAAGTGGAGAGGAACCATATTTGCCCCCACCCAGTGTCAGCTGGAAAGGGCGAAATGAAGATGATGATGATGATGATGAGTGTCAGACTAAAACTTACTTCCCCTTCAAAACACTGGCTTACTCGGATTAATTACTCCATGCAAAAAAAAAAAAGAAGAAAAGAAAGTGTTTCCTTCGCGATTTTCAAAGTACACATGAAACTTCTAATAAATTTAACATGTATAGGCCTATCAAGACCTATTGGCAACTCCAGCTATCTGATATGCTATCTAGCAGTGAAAATAAGAATCTCACTAATCTACCACGTGGTGACAGTTGATATTGTTTCTTGTATGGGTGAACTGAGCATGTTAATTTGTTTGTGTTTTTATATACAACTAGCTGAGGTACCCGTGCTTCGCTACGCGTCATAAATAAATTAAAATGTGAAAGTGACAGTAAAAACAGGGGATAGGCGAGGTGCTGCACAGAGGGAGATTAAGGATGGAACATTTTGTCCAACTACACCGTTCGGCGTTGACCGTGTTTTATAGCACAAATTTAGGTTTTACTCGCTAACCGTTGGAGATACCTTTCGGATAGAAAATGTAATTTTAAACCACGTATATGCCATCAAAAGTTTGGTATTTCTTAGCGTTCACTTTTTATTTGAAATGGAAATATGAAAAATTGAAACCAAAGGGTATAGTGACGTCACTAAAATGGTCGCCATCTTAAAATAGTGCAAAGTATTGAAATCAAAAGTAGTCTATATGTTAACCAGGTAAATCAACTACTTCCATGTAAAATTCATGTAAGTCGGACCAGTGGTTCTTGCGGGATTGAGTAATACACAGACACACACCATCTCATTTTTAGCCTCGCTTCGCTCGCGTCATAGTCGTGTCATATTGTTATTCAATGACATGCAGGTTTAACCCCCTTAACACCCCTTTAGAACCAGAATATCCAAAAATCCCTCCTTAGTAGACTTTTTCGACACACAACAAACATATCCCCTTCTTCTAACTTTAATAGTTTTGATTGGTCGAAGAATTTCCAGAATTTCACCCCTCCCCATTGGATTTATAAAAAAAACGGTCGAACACCTACTTATTTTAATTATTTAGTCATTTATTTATTTTTAAGCTGATTGAAACTCGGAGAAAATCAAACTCCTCGCCTATGTCGTTTAAGAGATACACGCTCCGTTAGGACTCTTTCAACCCCCACTTTTCATCCCATTCAACTCATAATATACACCACATCGAAAAACCATTAGACATATGTCAGCTTATTTTTAATGATTAGTATATATGCCAAGTATCACATCCCCAAATAAAACCACTCGTGAGATATTGTTATTCAATGAAATGCACGTTTACCCCCTTAACACCTCTTTAGAACCTGAATATCCAAAACTCTTTCCTTAGTGGACGTTTTCCTCATACAAAGAACTTATCCCCAAAATTTCATGTTTCTAACTTCAATAATTTTGGCTGGGCGATGATGAGTGAGTGATTCAGTCAGGATATTTTCTTTCATTTATTTTTGAGAATTTCACCCCTCTCCATGAACCCCTTAAATTGGATTTATGAAAAAAACGGTCGAACACCTATTTACTTATTTAAAGTTGTTTCCCCCCTGAGTTTGATGAGTGAGTAAGTGATTCAATCAGTTAGGACACTTTCTTTCCTGTTTCCCCCCCCCGAATTTCACTCCTCCCCATGGGCCCCTTAAATTGGATTTATGAAGAAATGGTCGAACACCTATATACTTATTTTTAAGCTGCGTTTTCCGCTGAATTTCAAACTTATCGCCTATGTTGAATAAGAGATACAGTACACGCTCCGTTAAGAATCCTTCAACCCCCAATTTTCTCCCCTTTCACCTTATAATATACACCATATCGATAAACCCTTTGACATATGTCTGCTTATTTTGAATGCTTAGTTTATATGCCGAATATCACATCCCCAAATGAAACAACTCGTGAGATATTGTTATTCAATGAAATGCAAGTTTAACCCCCTTAACACCCCTTCAGAACATGAATATCCAAAAATCCATCCTTAGAGGACTTTTTCGACATACAACGAACATATCCCCAAAATTTCAAGTTTCTAACTGCAATAGGTTTGCTGGGGGATGATGAGTGAATATCCAAAAATCCTTCCTTAGTGGACTTCTTTCCCCAGAATTTCATCTCTCCCCATGAGGCCCTTAAATTGGATTTATGAAAAAACGATCGAACACCTATTTACTACTTTTTCAATCTGATTTTTCTCCCTGAGATTCTTACTTTTTGCCTCTGTCTTTTAAGAAATACTTGCTCCGTTAAGAATCCTTCAACACTCACTTTTCACACATACACCTCATAATATACACCACACCGAAAAACCCTCAGACATGTGTGTTCTTATTCTTAATGATGAGTTTATATGCCTTGTATCCCATCCCAAAGGAAACCAATCGGTAGATATTGTTATTCAATTAAATGCAAGTCTACCCCCTTAACACCCCTTAAGAACCTGAATATCCAAAATTCCTTCCTTAGTGGACGTTTTCGACATACAACGAACATATCCCCAAAATGTCATGTTTCTAACTTCAATAATTTTGGCTGGGCGATGATGAGTGAGTAAGTCAGGACATTTTCTTTCAATTATTTTTCAGAATTTCACCCCTCTCATGAACACCTTAAATTGGATTTATGAAAAAAAAACGGTCGAACACCTATTTACTTATTTTTGAGCTGTTCTTCCCCCCTGAGTTTGATGAGTGAGTGAGTTAGGACACTTTCTTTCCTGTTTATTCCCCCAGAATTTCACCCCTCTCCAAGGGCCCCTTAAATTGGATTTATGAAAAAAACGGTCGAACACCTATTTACTTATATTCTAAGCTGTCTTTTCCCGACGAATTTCAAACTTCTCGCCTATGTTGTTTAAGAGATACACGCTCTGTTAAGAATCCCTCAACCCCCAATTTTCACCCCTTTCACCTCATAATATACACCACATCGATAAACCTTTAGACATTTGTCTGATTATTTTAATGATTAGTTATATACCGAATATCACATCCCCAAAGAAACAACTCATGAGATATCGTTATTCAATGAAATGCACGTTTACCCCCTTAACACCTCTTTAAAATCCGAATAACAAAAATCATTTATTAGTTGACGTTTTCGACATACAGCGAACATATTCCCAAAATTTCATGTTTCTAACTTTAATAGTTTTCGCTGGGCATGATGCGTGAGTGAGTCAGACAGGACATTTTCTTTCAATTATTTTTACCAGAGTCTCACCCATCCCCATGGGCCCCTTAAATTGGATTGATGAAAAAACGCTTGAACACCTATTAACTTATTTTTAAGCTGTCTTTTTCCCCTGAGTTTGGTGAGTGGGTGAGTTAGTCAGTCAGTTAGGACACTTTCTCTCCTTTCCCTCCCCCAGAATTTCACCCCGCCCCATTGGCTCCTTAAATTAATTTATGAAAAAACGGTGGAACACCGATTTACTTATTTTTTAAGCTGATTTTTTTTCGCTGAGTTTCAAATTTCTCGCCTATGTCGTTTAGGAGATAGGCCTACACGCTTCGTTAGGAATCCTTCAACCCCCAATTTTCACCCCTTTCACCTCATAGTAATACACCACATCGAAAAACCCTTAGACACATATCTGCTTATTTCTAATGATTAGTTTATATGCCGAGTATCACATCCACACATGAAACCACTCGTGAGTTATTGTTATTCAATGAAATGCAGGTTTAACCCCCTTAAGACCCCTTTAGAACCTGAATATTCAAAAATCCTCCCTTAGTGTATGGTTTTGACATACAACGAACATATCCCGAAAATGACATGTTTCCAACTTCATTTTTTTTGGCTGGGCGATGATGGGTGAGTGAGTCAGGACATTTTCTTTCATTTTTTTCTTCAGAATTTCACCCCTCCCGATGAACCCCTTAAATTTGATTTATCAAAAAACTGTCGAACTCACGTATACTTATTTTTAAGCAGTTTTTCCCCCTGAGTTTGAAGAGCGAGTGAGTCAATCGGTTAGGACACTTTCTTTCCTGTTTTTATTTTTTACCCAGAATTTCACCCCTCCCCACGGGCCCCTTAAATTGGATTTATGAAAAAAAAAACGGTCAAACACCTATTTACTTATTTTTTGCTGATTTTTTCCCGCTGAGTTTCAAACTCCTCGCCTATGTCGTTTAAGAGATACAGGTTCCGTTAGGAATCTTTCAACCCCCACGTTTCTCCCCTTACACCTCATAATATACACTACATCGAAAAACACTCAGACCCGTGTCTTCTTATTTTTAATGATGAGTTTATATGCCGAGTATCACATCCCCCAATGAAACCAATCGGGAGATATTGCTATTCAATGAAATGCAGGTCTACCCCGTTAACACCCCTTTAGAACCTGAATACCCAAAAATCCTTTCTTAGTGAGCGTTTGCGGTCCTTGAGGAAGCTGCATACCAAATTTCATTCAAATCCGTTGGGTTGTTTCTGAGATTTCGTGATAAATGTGTGAGTGAGTGTGTGAGTGGTATTTGACAAATATCTAGTAGATTGGCAACTCAAACTAACACTTGGGGCGCTGCGGTCGCCTGGATAAGTAGGGTAAAATACTCAATAACACGCGTTTGATATGGAACACTTTTTATTTTTCGGTTATAATCAGTAAATGTGGTCCCTAAAATAATGACAGTGTTATTTTCAATTGTATATATGTATAACTGTGCGATGCACGTGTTCTAATTTGTATGTTCCACTGGATTTTATCTGTCAATTGCATATTATCAAGCATCGGTTGACTGCTGGTATTTGGTTTTATGCAGTTCGAGTCATGGCGCTGTTACCTTTAAAAGCTATATTTGAGTTTGCTCATTGTACCATAGACTCTAGAAATTATTTGCTGCTTGGTTGGGCGAAGGGATGAGTTTAACTTGTATTAAAACTCGGGGTAGACAGGAATTGCTTGATTTGGATGGTAAGTATTTACCCTGCGAAGTCAAATTAGGCCTATATGACTCGTAGTGGAATGGCTCGGATATCGCAGAGCAAGGTGATGCCGGTTGGTAGGGTTATTGGAAATGATCTTGGGAGCGGGAAAGGACCTGACTGATGAAACTTGGCTGTCCTCGGCTGGTATAGGCCTAGGTTTGGCTGTCTTGGTACGGCTTGGCTCGGCGAGACTGTGCTTGGCTGTCTAGGTGCGGCTTGGCACGGCGTAAGTGAACAACCCGTCCTGTCGTCAGTGAGTGTAGTGGTGGGTGGTCCAACCCGCTCTTGTTGCCCGTATTTATTTGGTATCGTCACCTTTCTGCTATTGCTATTTGCATCTTTTGGAAAGTGATGAAAACGTATATCCGCAGCCCTCTTATAAATCGACTTACAGCCGTAAACTGAGCAATATACTTTGATTTTACTCATTTTGCACTCTTATCAACGAGTAAAACTTATTACTTATGTATAAACACGAAGAATTTACCACGATCTGCTTACCAATACAAGAAACCATAATACAGTCACCACGTGACAAATGTACCCTACTTGGTAAGTTTCTCATTTTTACCGCTAGATGTCATATCAGATAGCTGGAGTTGCCAATAGTGTCAAGTCTTTGTCATGCTATACTCGGTTGACAGTGCTTTGTGAGCAGTTGAGTAACTAACGGGATTTCAAGTAAAGATCCTCATTTTCTATATCGGTAGTGCAGAGCGCAAATGGCATCCAGTCGGCCGTGTCTCGACTTGAGCTATGTTGCCATGGAAACTATCTGCCTTGCCATTCCTTCATGAGTATATTGTATGATTTGATTAGCCTGTGCTTGAGTGCAAAAGTGCCGAAATCAGAATAACGAGAAAGTCTATCGAAAATTCATGTAGCCAGCGGTTCCTTCTGGGTCCTAAACTATGTGTATGCAAAATTTGGTTGAGATTGGTGAAACGGTGTAGATTTGTATACAGAACCAACCTACCCACCCACCCACCCACCCTCCCACATACATACATACATACATACAGACTTTCACTTTTATATATAAGATTAATGAGTTTTACTCATTGTTAGGATACAAAATGAGTTAAAGCAAAGTATATTGCTCTGTGTATGGCAACGTGGAGGCACAAGATGCAAATTATTCTTCACTGATGGCATTCACCACTCATCAAACAACGGGGTGCCTGCCTCGATGCAACAAATGTTAACAGTAATGTGTAAAATAAATAACCAAACCCCCTCGTTTGCAGTATCAACAGTAAATTTTATCAAACAGGTAGTCTAATTCAGTAGAGACCAATGATTTTATCCTGACGGTGTCTTAAGGAAAAGGTTAGGGCGTACCCTGCAGGTGACGCGCAGTTCCTTTGGTACTGGGGGAACTGTGAGAAATGGGCGATCAGTAACCGAAATGAAAGTGGGAATCATGAATGTCATGACCCTGACAGGCAAGGTGGAGGAGGTGGTAGACTTCATGGAGAGGGAGAAGGTTGGAATGATGGGGCTGAGTGAAGTGAAATGGAAAGGTAAAGGAAGGAAGAAATTGAGGAAAGGCTATACATTATACTGGAGTGGTGGCCAAGAGGCAAAAAATGGCGTGGGACTGATAACCTCGAAACAACTGGAGGATTATGTTGAAGTGGTAGAGTGTGTGAGTGACAGAATAATGCAAATTAGAATGAAGATGAAGAATGACATGATGGACTTCATACAAGTGGAAACAGAGAAGAAGATATTGAAGTATTCCTGGAGGATGTAGAAAGTGTAATTTCAGATGTAGAAGTGGTGATCATGGGAGATATGAATGCACAAGTCGGAAACGAGAGACAAGGAAAGGAAGAAGTCATTGGACCATATGGATATGGGAAAAAGAACCGGGAAGGGGAGGGACTTGTAAACTTTTGTGAAAGGAATGGACTGATCGTGGGCAATTTATGGTTTCGGATGAAAAACAGCACGAAAATTACGAGATATGGGCGGGGTGATAGAAGAACAAAATCAGTAATTGACTACTTTCTGGTGGAAAGGACAAATCGCAGAAAGCTGATAGATATGACAGCTTTACCAGGAGAAGCATTTGATGGGGACCATAGAGCTGTGGTGGCAAAATTTAGATGGAAAAAAATTGTAAATCCTAAAGGAGATCAGAGAAAGTAAAATAAAAGTATGGAAATTGAAAGACAAAACTGTACAGGAAGATTTTCAGGAGAGATTGAAGCAACAAATCCCAGTTACTGAAATGGAAAACGTAAAAGAGGAATGGTCTCTCTTTAAAAAGGCATTTGCTGGTGCAGCAGAGAGTGCTTGTGGTAGGACGTCAACAAGAGTGAAAGAGAAGGAGACACCGTGGTGGAATGAGGAAGTGAGGAAAGCAGTGAAAGAAAAGAAGTCTGCATGGAAAGAATGGAACTGAGATCAAACAGAAGAAAGCAAAAGGAAGTATCACGACAGCAAACGGAGGTGTAAGAAAGTGGTAGGAGAAGAAAAGAAGAAAAGTTGGAAAGAATTTACGCAAAGAATGGAAACAGATGTAAGTGGCAGTAAAAGGATGCTGTATGGACTTATAAGTAGTAAGAGGAAAGAAAGAGTTAGGGCCTACTACAAAGCTAGTGAAAAAGGAAGATGGAGAGTTGTCAACACACCCAGAAGAGATAAAGGGACGATGGTAGGAGTATTTCGATCTATTGAATGTGAACAATTGTACAGGTGAGATGGAAGTGACACAGCCTGACGACTCTATAACAGAAGATGATATAACAATGCTGGAGATGGAATTAGCAGTACAGAAAATGAAGATGGGAAAAGCAACAGGGGTTGATGAAATCAGTGTAGAAATGTTATAAAGGCTGCTGGACCTGTTGGTATGCAATGGTTGTATCGACTACTAAAGTGTGTGTGGAAACGGAAATGTGTACCAGAAGACTGGGAGAAATGGCTAATAATACCAGTGTTTAAGAAAGGGGACAAGATAGTGTGTGATAACTATAGAGGGATCACCCTCATATCACAGATAGTAAAAATACTGGATAGGATAGTAGGAAGAAGAATGAGAAGAAAGGTGGAAGGAGAGTTGCAAGAGGAACAGTATGGCTTCAGGAGTGGAAGATCCACAGTGGACCCAATCTTTAGCTTGAGGCAGGTGATGGAAAAGAACTGGGAATATGGAGAGGATTTGGTCATGACTTTCATAGATCAAGAAAAGGCATATGATAGTGCCCCCAGAGAGAAGGTATGGGAAACCATGGTTAAGAAGGGACTGGGAAAAGAAATGTTGGAAATGGTGCAAACAATGTACAACAACTGTGTTAGCAGGGTACTGACCCCAGTTGGAAAGACAGATTGGTTTAGGAACAAGACTGGACTAAGACAGGGGAGTGTGCTGTCACCTCTTTTGTTCATAATGGTAATGGATGAAATTGTAAAGGAAACAAAGGAAGCATATGGACATAAAGAAATGAAGTTACTATTATTTGCAGACAATATTGTGGTCTGGGGAAGGAACACCGAAGAAGTGCAAAAACAACTAGATGCACTGAACGAAAATATTCAGAAGTACGGCCTGAAAATCAGTATAGAGAAAAGCAAGACCATGGTGATGACAAGAGAGGAAAGACAAGGAAAGGGCACTGTGAAAATTGGAAGTCAGAGTTTGGAAATTGTGGACACGTTCAAATACCTAGGAAGTGAAGTGATGCAAACTGGTAGGTTGGACATTGAGATTGGCAGGAGGGTACAGCAGAGCAATGCATTCTATCAAAGTGTAAGAAAGCTTGTTTGGGATAAGGAAGTACCAAGGAAAAGCAAGGAGGTAATTTATAAAGTGTACTATGTACCCATATTCCAGTCTCCGACCGGGTCATTCATTCCATTCCTGACCCGGTCGGAGACTGGAAGCAGGCTGTGGATTTTCATTTCACTTTGTACCCATATTAACTTATGCAGCTGAGACTTGGACCCTGACAAGCAGGCAAGAGAGTAGAATCCAAGCCAGTGAAATGAAATTCCTAAGAAGTATGATGGGAAAGACAGAGTGAGGAATGAAGATGTTAGGAAGGAAGTTGGGATGGGAAAACTAAATGTGAGAATTGAGAAGAATAAACTAAGGTGGTTTGGACATGTAAAGAGGATGGAGGAAAATAGAATACCAAGACAGATGCTGGAGGCCAAGTGCAAGGGTAAAGAGAGCAAGGGGAAGACCTAGAACAAGGTGGATCGATTCAGTGAAGAACAGCGTGAGAAAGAGAAATCTGGACTGGGACAAGATCGTGGAAGAAGAATTGTGGAAGGAAAGAGGAAAGTGGAGAAGTGCCATAAATACCCCAACCCGGCAGGAGCTGGATAAGGGGAAATGATGATGATGATGATGATGATGATGATGGTGTCTTAAGGAAGTGCGGTAAAGTGATATTGGCAGCATTGCCTGATCCAAGCCTTATCCAACATCGCGACTCGGGTGCTTGTGTTGGTGTATTATTATCTGCTTCATGATTTACTAGCATGGAGTAAAGAAACTATCGAGTAGGTGTCATACTGGATACGCAACAGACTTTATATAAATGACCTGCAAGATGGCTGCTGTTACTGAGGGATCTGAGATAATGGTGACATGCGGAACTAAAGATGCTATTACCACGGCCGACTGAATGCGAGCTGCGCTCATACCGGCCTAGACAATGAGACCTTTTTCATGAAATCGTGTTAGTTACTCAACTGCTCACACAGCGCTGTTCACCAAGCATTCCACGACTAAGACTTATCTCTACTTAGTGTAAAACAAAGTCCCTGATTCTTGGATATCACGGGTAATCTCGAGAACCACTGGATGGATTTTGATGCGGCTTTCACCATTCTGTACAGGTAATATCGAGGAAGATTTCTGTAGAAAATAATTTATTTATGATCAAAGGGAGCCAAGCAGTAACGATTTTAGATTTCAGTGAATAGGTCGAAGAAAGAACTTGACGACCGTGTGCTTTTTAAGCTTACGCTGGACAAACCGTTAAAAATATCAATATACTATGAGTGTAAGAATTGTTCAGCATGAAAAATTGTACAAAAAAGTCCGCATGAGCATATCTCTATCTTCGATACATCGCCCACTATAAGTGTTTTTAGTTTGGACGGGAGGGGGATTTGGCTTGCACCTCGCCATTCTTAAATTACGTCTCTCAGGAATTCCTTGCACATTCATAACTGTTCCCGGGCGAAGCCGGGGCGGGTTGCTAGTGACACTATTATATTATCATTATAATTCCCACAATATCAAAATGCAAATTATATCACAAAATAAAATAGCGTGCTAATAAATCTACGAGAAATTAGACATACCTTGCACCTCGTTACAGTTGAATTCGATCAGAATCACTCGGTTTTCATTAAAGTTTATGCATTTTTCTGCTGAACGGTTTGGTAGTTCGGCAACAGGAAACTAGGACTGTTATTTACTTAAAATATTCATTTTTGTATTGTTGTACTATTTGTGTTCATGATTTCATTACATTGTCAGAATTACCGTCAGTAGTGGCTACGCTGGCTAAAGCGCAGCGTTAGGCCATGGGGCCAAGCTCTCTGCTGACTCGGTAGACGCGTGGGTTCGAGCCCCACCGTCGGCCGTCCTTGAAATGATTTTCCGTGGTTTCCAATTTTTCAACACGAGGCAAATGCTGGGACGGTACCTTCTAACAGGCCACGGCCGCTCCCTTCCACATCCTTGCCCAGTTTCATTCATCTTTATCCATTCCATCTCTCATCCTGACGCGCAGGTCGCCCACGGGCGTCGACTAGAAAGACCTGCACTCGGCCTCTCAGGAGGCCACACGAAAAAAAATGTCAGAATTAATGCTTTAATTAGTAGGGTATACTATTCAGTGTACCTATTATAAATAAAAACCGTGAGGTTTCTCACCTCCCCATATTACGAAACCCGGTTACCTAATACGGGGAAAGTGCACTTTTAAAGTTAACAATAATATCAGAGGGTATTACAACATCAAACGTGCCCATATTTGTAATATACATAGTATATCGCCTGAGGTTTACATTGGTGAGAAAACCAAAATTGTTCCGTTCCTTCTTATGTCTAATGTGAGCCCTATAAAAAAAAACTCCCCATATTTGGCGACTTTCCTCTACCCATTTTTAGAAGACACCTGATGCACTGGACAGTTGAATCCGTGATTAATTGTATAGGTAGCTTCGTAAGTCTCAGAACTTCTAATGTTCTGCGTTCTAATGTGTTTTCTAGCAGCGTTACTAGCAGCTTTCAAAGTTTCAAGGTAAGAAAGAAAATATTCCTTTAGCCAGTTTAGGCGACTGACATTTAATGAGAAAAAATGCCCTTTATCTGGATTTCTAGACTGAATATGATGATATGTGATGCTTACGTCATGCATAGCGAACCATTTATTAACGTTTTTCAAAAAAAATATGGTTGCTTCTGCGTCCATGAATGTGTACGCTTCCGGCTGCATGCCTATATTTTCTTTCAGTGTACTAATGGCACCAATAACTTCTGACGAGAACACTTCCTTGGCACGCCGAACATTCATTTTTTCAAATTTAGTGGGTTCGATGTGTTTTTTAGTGAGGTGTTTGTCCGGTTTGACGATCTCATCCTTTTGCATTGTGTATAGTAATGACAAGTATTTTCCTGAAATTATTCCAGTACCATCAGTCATCTCTCGTTACAGAAACTGCGTTCTAATGTGTTTTTTTTAGAATGTGACAATGATCAAAACTAGGGAATACATTCCTAGACTCGTCGTATGGGTGATTGGCCATTGGTTGCAAATTCCCTCCCGCTAAATGCCTCATCATTGTAGTGTTAGTTTTGTGATTATCAGAGACAGTTATTATAATTATGATACCGCATTGTTCAACCTCGAGAATAACGTCCAGCAGGAGTTTATGTAAGTCCCGTCCTGACAGCTGCTTCGTGAAAAAGAAGGCACACGGTATCTGATAATTTGTCGAAAGATCTCTTAGCACAAAACACAACACACGATTGGCTGCTACTTGTTCCCGGCTGTAATTTTCATCCTCTCTTTCCTTTTGATGAGACGGTGCTGGAGTTGTGCCCTTGTAGCCGAAGAAGGTGCAAGGTATGTCTAATTCCTCTTACATTTATTAGCACGCTATTTTATTTTGTGATATAATTTTAATTTTGATAATGCGGAGATTATAATGATAATAATTATATGGTGTCACTAGCAACCCGCCCCGGCTTCGCCCGGGAACAGTTATGAATGTGCAAGGAATTCCTGTCAGACGTAATTTAAGAATGGCGAGGAGCATGATACACAAATCCCCCTTCCGTCCAAACTAAAAACACTTATAGTGGGCGATGTATCGAAGATAGAGATATGCTCTCGCGGACTTTTTTTTTGTAGAATTTCTCACGCTGAACAATTCTTACACTCATAATATAATGATATTTTTAACGGTTTGCCCTGCGTAAGCTTAAAAAGCGCACGGACTCCAGGCTATTTTTTCGACCTTTTGACTGAAATCGTTACTGCTTGGCCCCCTTTGGTCATAAATAAATTATTTTCTACACAAATCTTCCTCGAGATCACCTTTACGGAATGTTGAAAGCAGCATCAAAATCCATCCAGTGGTTCTTGAGATTACACATTTAATATACGTACTGTACAGCTGATTCCTTATCGCGCCTATAATGGGAGGGGAGTGCGCTCTACCGGCAATGAGTAAAAACTTTCCAATTACATGTTATACATGGGTTCTGACTGGGAATGTCAAGGCCGGTATAGAGCGCAGCTCGCATTCAGTCGGCCGTGGCTATTACTATGACATGCAAGAGTGTTGATACGGCTTTGGAATTTGTAGTAGTGATGCTTGGATGAACTAAGGAACTAGATGGTCAAGAAAGCAAAGTTTTACTCGAGAAGAGTTAGTCTAAACAGGATGAAAGTTCCGCCTGATCAATACTTCGAAATCTTAGATAATGGAAGAGTTTACCGGCGATGGTGAATACGGCCCTTAATAGAGATCACTGGGTGGTCATTAATGGGACATGTTTCGAGGCCTAAATATTATTATTGGCCCCTTCATCAGCCGCTATGACAGAACGGTACAAGAATATTTTTTGTGTAGCACTTAAAAATAATAATAATAATAATAATAATAATAATAATATTTAGGCCTCGAATCATGTCCCATTAATGACCACCCAGTGATCTCTATTAATAAAGTATTGATCAGGCGGAACTTTCATCCTGTTTAGACTAATTAGTTTATCAATACGGAACCACAATGAACCTTTTAAGTTCTAAAATCGAGAAGAGTTGAAATGAAATATGAAATGTTAAAAACATATGTCGTCATATGTATCTGTATGAAGAGATTGGAATCTAGTTGTCAGAAATCATATAAGAAGAGAATAGAAACAAGAAAATAATGTGCATTATGATTTATCAATCATAAAGGGTCAAACTATACCTTATTGTTGGAATAGCCCCACCCAACATCCGGAGGGCCACTGCTGCGGACACCGAGAGTACAAAGCAGGAGATTGACCATCGACATCCACTATATGGTCACCAGGCAGCAAGGTCTCGCCTCAGATCCCGCAAGAGTTTCCTTGCTAGCAAAGAATACCAGAGACAACTCGTCTTAACAGATGGAGTAGCTCACTGCCCACAGACATGTCACCAAAGAAAGAACTGGCTCCTGGCGCCGACCTACCTTATCCTGTGTGGAGGTCCCTCAACCGCTTTAGAGTGGGTGTCCCTCGATGCAAGACCAACCTGCAAAAATGGGGGACCCTTCCAGCAGACACAGACACCTCTTGTGACTGTGGAGCTGAGCAAGACCCAAGCCAACTAATTATCTGCCCTCTCCTGGATAAACCATGCACTATAGATGATGTTTTTAGAGGAAGCAACAAGGCCATCGCAGCTGCAGTTTTTTGGAAATGTTGACCAGACATGGAAATGAATCAATCATAAAGGGTGTTTGCCCAATCTAGAGCCATTGTCCCAGGGAGTGATTGTTTGCTGCTATCTTGAAAGTGTTGTCTTATTTATGTCAGAGCTACAGTCAGTTCTTTCATTAGG
This sequence comes from Meconema thalassinum, assembly GCA_946902985.2. Classification (NCBI taxonomy): domain Eukaryota; kingdom Metazoa; phylum Arthropoda; class Insecta; order Orthoptera; family Tettigoniidae; genus Meconema; species Meconema thalassinum. Next base: position 1,169,891,640 of record OX336388.2, read on the forward strand.
GAACCCTACAGTCTCCACAAGTGTAAGCTTTTATTTAATAAATTATGTATATATTTATATTGCAGTATATTATATCTTGCCTCTCTTCAAATGTGTCCTGGTTGGTGATATCATCCTACGATCTGAAAAAGGAGAGTTCTGCTGTGCTTTACCAAATTTTATTTCTTTAATCGTTCACAAGCTATCTGCTTATGAACTGGCGCCCTCCCAGATATATTTATTTTATTATTACAAAGATGTTAAGAGCACACCCCAACCTGGAAATACTATTACATTTGACACCTCAACTTGCAGATTGTGAATCAGGATTCATTAGTGTAGGGTTAAGAATAAGTGTATTTTTTGCAAGTGATTGTTGCTAGTGACAGTGATTTTGGGGGCAGTTTTGACTTTGTTTCGGTATGGATGATGAAGCTCAGAAGTGATGTTGAGGTGAATGCAGAGAAAATGGAGGTGAGGAAGGAAGGTAAGAGTGGTAAGAATGTGGAGGATGGTGAAGTTGGAGCAACTGGGAATATAGCAGAGGTAAATCCTGGTGCTAATGCTGAAGGTGAGAAACCTGAGACTCCAGCACAGGATATTCTTGGCATGCTCATGCAATGAAACGGTCAATTTCAGGAAATAAAACAGGAATTCAATCAAAATAATAATTGGTTAGAAAAGATTAGTGGTAAATTTGAGAAAATCAAGCAGGATTTAAATTAGAAACTTGAAGAAGTGTGGTTAAAGTTAGTGAAAAGCTAGATAAAGAGTATGAAAGGCTTAAGGAGAATATAGAGATGACTAGGAGTGAGATGAGACGAGAGCTAAAGAATCAGTTGCAGGAGAGACCTAAGGAAATTACCGTATAGTAGAAGTAGAGCAGAAGCTAGGGCAAGATAGAAGAGAAACTCACTACGCAGAGAGAGAATTTCAAGATTCTTGTGCAGGTGGAAAGAAGCAGGTTAAAGATCAGCTGGCATTAGAGATAGAGAAGGTGCAGGCAGAGTTAGGTAGGAAAGTAGAGGAGGATAGCATACGAACTCTGAGAGTATGCAGGAAATTCAGAAGAAACAGGATGTATTGAGGTGTCGGTTAGCTGAGAAGGAGAATAGTTTAAAAGGAAATAATAGAAAACTAAATGAAGAATTGGAAAAGATAAAGGAGAGGTCGTAGAGGCATATATCGGACAGACCGTAGCAGGCAACGGAGAAGGAGCAGATGTGGAGGTAGAGGCCGAAATCACCAAGGTCGTAGAGGCAGACTTGGGAGAGCTGTTGCGGAGGTAGACGTAGCAGAGGAGGACGCTTTAATGAGAATGGAGGGGGTGGATATCTTAGGCGTGATAATGATGAAATTGGTACTGGGGATACTTCCCGCTTTAGAAAAGAATTATAGAGCTAGGTCCAGAAGACCAATAGGAGCTCGCTATGTTAGAGAAAGTACGAGACATACAGCCCAATACTATAATGAATCTGATGATGATGATGATGATGATGAGCCTAAAGAAAGCTAAAGCTGAAAAGAAGGTCCATAAAAGTCACTGAATTACGAGAATGAGAAGGAAAAGAAACAGGAAATAACATGTGATGGGGGTGCGTATCAATTCATTGATAAACAATGGGTTTGATAGGATATGTATTTATTTTGAATTATAATAGGATGTTGTAGATGGTCTTATGGTAGTTAGAGTGAGAGTATTGTACTTATGTTAAATTATGGGTTTGGGTCATTTAGGTGTTCATTTATGCATAGGGATGAACTTGCACAATTTATATTTGTTATACTGTAATGTATATTATTTTCATTGTTTGAGTTGTTTGTTGAATTTTCTTTATTTAAAACTTGTGGTGGGTCATATAATGAGGCCATACTAGGATTTCTTCGTTTTGCAAATCTGTGATTTTGGGTCTTTGCCTATTAACTACTGACTCAAGTATACTCTTAATTTAATATGTGTAATTGTTCTGGACAACTGAGATAAAAAATTTCAAGAGCTCCTATTCAGCGAATCAACGACTTAACATAGTCAGGAATACTTCCTTGTTTTACCTAGACTTTAGACTGAAGTGGAGAGATTCAACAAGCTTCTGATGGAGGAGCAAGATTTACAGTCAGCTGCAAGCAGTTGGGGATCTAAGGTCTCTGCGAGGAGAATGAGAAGCTTAGGCTGGGGATGTAGGAACAAGGAAGTGTAGAAGGGGAAATATCATTCTACAGCTGAAAAGTTCAAGAAGTAACAGTGCGCGAGATGGAGACTAAATTATATTTAATTGGAGAACTAACTTAAATCTTCTAAAATAAAGAGACAAAGCAAAGCCAACTCCGTACAGGCCATGGGAGTAGTGGAGTAGCTTTCACTTTTTGTGACATCGGCGCTAGATGGGATGGAGTTGTCTGCTCCATGCCCGACCGTCTCTGCTCCCAGGAATTACCCTGGTACTCATTTCTGGTGTAGGCTGAGTGAACCCCAGGGCTATTTGCGTTTCCTAAAGTGGTAGTTTTGTTTCTAAAATCTACTACGTGGGTGGGGATCGAACCCACTCCCATTCAGTTACAAGCTCAGCGCCTCTACCGACTGTGCCATCCAGCCCCCAAAATAAAGAGGCCAAATCTACAAATCAAGATGGAAAGAGAAAAGTCTGATGTACTGTTGGAGCAAATGGGTGATAGCACTGATCAATAGATCTTAGCAAAACGTCTGATCTATGACTTAGAAGAATGCTATGTAAGATCAGAGTATATCATTATATATTGAAGAAGGATAGAGACAAATACTCTTTGCACATTGGTGACGTATGAAGAGAGATGATGAGTAAAGCCCTGCGCGGATGCGGATATAGTTTGCATGGTTGTGCGGATAGCGGATAAGCTGCGGATAATGTTTAGAGTAAATTTGCGGGTAGTATTTAGAATACAATGTTGAACTGTTTTATTAATTTTTTTATATATTTTTTTTTATAATAATTTAATTTTTGGTAAGATCTGAGTTTTTCACGGATCTTGCTATTTCCCTATTTGCTTTCACTTGGATTGTTTGAGAATAATAGAGAAGTGAGAGAAGCCAGACATGGAAATATCTTCAATTAGTGTTGACTTATGCCAAAAGAAATTCCTTCATTCCTGCACTTGCCTGCGTGGGTATATCCGACGACTAAGCAAGTGCTATAATTAGCCACCCACTGTTTCACTTGCCGTTACTCGGAGGGACACAACTCAGTCAACATTGCCTTGCGATTCACACAAAGCCCAGGGAAACAAATTTCTCCTCAAATGTCTAAATGTGTTGCTTTAATATTTTATGCTTTATCTAATAAATTAAAAATATTATTTTAAGAATTAGAGTAAAGGTAGAAAGCCAAATAGAGGAAGAGCAGTTTGGATTTAGAGGGGGCAGGCCAACAATGGAACCTATTTTCATTCTGAGACAGAACATTGAAAAGAGTTGGGAATATGGGAAGGATATGGTAATGACTTTTATTGATCTAGAAAAGGCCTATGATAGCATCCCTAGAACAAAAGTTTGGGAAAGCTTAACAAAGGAAGGCAAGGAACTGAGTGACATGATAAAAGGAATGTGCATGGCGTGCTACAGTAGTGTGAAGACTAGAGTCGGGACATCGGAATGGTTTAAAATTGACACTGGACTAAAGCAAGGAAGTGTGTTGCCACCATTATTGTTCGTAATGGTGATGGATGATATCATGAAGGCAGCAATTAAAGAATATAGTAGGGCAAAGATGAAGGTAATGTTGTTTGCAGACGACGTTGTGATCTGGGGCGAGGATGAGATGGAGGTACAAGAACAGTTAGATGTAATAAATGAAAAGATTGAGCAATGGGGATTGAAGATTAATGTGGAGAAGAGTAAAACAGTGGTGATGAGTAGAGATAAGAAAGAAGGAAAAGGCGTAATCAAAGTAGGAGATAAGGAATTGGAAGTAGTGAAACACTTCAAATACTTGGGAAGTGAACTGATTGAAGATGGAGACTAGATTTGGAAATTAGCAGAAGAATACAATTCGGGAGTGCTTTCTACCAACAGGTACGGGGACTAGTATGGAACAAGGATATATCAATTAAGGTTAAAGAAGTTATGTACAAAGCACATTATGTTCCTATAATGACATATGCAGCGAAAACTTGGACAATGACTAAGAGGGATGAGAGCAGAGTACAAGCAGCTGAGATGAGATTCCTGAGAAGTATGGTCCAGAAAACGAGGCGGGTCAGAGTGAGAAATGAAGATATACGGAAAGAACTGGGAGTACAGAAACTAAATGACAAACTGGAACAAAACAGATTAAGATGGTTTGGACATGCCCAACGGATGAATGAAGTAAGGCTACCAAGACGAGCACTGGAACGACGGATGACTGGGAAGAGAGGACGAGGAAGACCAAGAATGCGTTGGATGGACTCGGTGGAGAATAGTATTAGAAAACGGAACCTGGATTGGAACACTGTGTCGGAGGAGGAATGGTGGAACGACAGAACAAAGTGGAGATGAACCATATTTGCCCCCACCCAGTGTCAACTGGAAAAGGGGAAATGAAGATGATGATGATTGTAATGTCAGTGAATTTGGATAACAGACGTGCGTATGTGGGGCGGATGCGGATAAAGGTCGTGCGGATGCGGATAATGTTATGTTTATCCGCGTAGGGCTCTAATGATTAGGCACTACTCCAGAAACTCTTGCAATGAGTGGTGAGGGAGAGTCATATGTGGTGTGTAGTTGCACGACTCAACCTACAAGTGGAGGTCCTGCAATATGAATGTGCTAACATGGGTCTACTCTTGGCCGAGGACTATTGTATGCTCAGATTTTGGAGAATGGATACTCCAAAGGGAGTGTATGTCATCGTAGAAACATTTGTGGAATATATGCTCCAGTCATATTTAGTGGTGTTACGGGGATTGTTCTGGCATCATAAACTTATGTCAGATTGAATTAATAATTTGTGGACGAAGGGTGTGATTGTACCTCTTTTCAAGAAAGGCAGCAGACTGAAATGCATCGACTATCGTGGCAACATTCTACTATCCCATGCCCTAAAAATCCCGGAAAAAATCATCGAGGGTAGAATAAGAGAATCTGTAGAACAATTATTGGAAGAGGAACAATATGGTTTTGGGCCTGGAAGATCGTCAGACCTTATCTTTGCTGTCAGGATTTTAATGGAAAAACGTTGGGAAAAGGAGAAGCCTGTATATTTACTGTTCCTCGATATTCAAAAAGCCTATGATAGCATTCCAAGGGAACATATCTGGGAGTGTCTGAAAAAGCTTCGAGTTCGTGACAGATTAATTGCAAACGTTAAGATGCTTTATGAGAAGACAAGAAGCTATGTACAAGTTGGCTGTGGGATGTCAGACTGGTTTGAGATAAGAAAAGGAGTACAGCAAGGTAGTGCGCTGTCACCTCTTTTATTTATCACTGTGATGGATGCCATAATAAAAACGCTAAAAGGGAAGAGACAAGAAGAGTTACATGCTTTTGCTTTTACAGATGATGATGTGATGTAGGGTGACTCGGAAACGGACTGTGAAGGTGGAGCCAGGAGTTTGAAAGATATGGCTTGAACATCAATAAAACTAAAACAGTGGCGTTGAAAGTACAGAAGGGTGACAACGAGCCAGAAATCATGCTAAATGGCACAAAGCTGGACAGTGTCGCAGAGTTTCAATACTTGGGTAGTATAGAATTCAAAGATAACCTAGCCACATGTGAAGTGAACAATCGAATCAGCAAAGCAATGCACTTTTACCACCAAGTAAGACAACTACTCTGGGATAAACAAGTGCCACTCAAAACCAAGGTGACATTGTACAAATCATACTACACACCATTCCTCGCATACAGCCTGGAAACCACCACCCTAACCAGGAAGAACAATTCGAAACTCCAAGCAGCAGTTCCTGCGTCTATGGTCCAGAAGACCAGGAATGATAATATCAGAGAAGAGGTGAGAATAGAAGACTCTATACTACAAAATATCTAGAAGGCTAGAATAAAGTGGTTTGGCCACGTGAAGCGAATGAGTGCCAATAAAACTGCAAGAAGGGAGTATGAAGTAGACCTAGGAGGGAGGAGACCAGCTGGCAGACTTAGAAAACAATGGTCAGATCTGGTGAAGTATGTACAGGAGAGAGGCCAGGATTGTGAACAAAGAATGGTTCATGGATCGACAGAGCTTGAAGGGGCTCGTATACCACACCCAGGTAACTGGAGTTGGTCAACGATGATGATGATGTAGGTTTCGTTGAAGAAGTAACAAAACATGTTATTGACTCGTGAACTTCATATATATAAACTGGGCATCTTTATTTCTTTTAGATGTATATATGTGTTACAATGCATAGTTTGAGCATCCTAATTACATGTGTATCCAAAATCCCTCCACTATGGCATAGTTGTCAGGATTTCTGGGGGGTGAATGAAACATATTTAGAAATCGAGTATGGAACTGTTTAAATATGAACTTGTGCTGTTGGAAAAAGTCGTAATGTTAGCATTCCTAAGAAGATTCATGGATGTGCTTGTGTTGGTGTATTATTATTTGCATCATGATTTACTAGCATGGAGTAAATAAACTATAGAGTAGGTATCATAATGGATATGCAACAGATTTTATATAAATGACGTGCAAGATGGCTGCTGTTACTAATAATTTAATAATGCAGCCAAATGACCAGTTATATACGGTACATAATCAATAAAGGAACTGCGTACAAATGAGCATTACATTTTGGAGTAATCCATTAATTCACTAAAATGGTATCGACCACACCTTTAGCACATAATACGCCCACACACTATACAGAAATTTCATGAAAGCCACGTCGCACGCACAGCTTATGATGGAAGCCGTGTACAGCAAGTCTATTTAAAACATTCCTCATTTCATTGTTAGGGCCGATCCAATTTCTCTTAGACATAGCATCAGTCCCATAGAATTCCAGGTTGATTTCCGCTCGTTTTCTTCGTCTCAACCTTATTTCAGCTGATAACCTCAATGCACTGCATCAACATCAATGAACTTATACAGAGGTATAATATTTTCAAGATGATAACTGTTTTAAGTGGCCTAAGAAATGTTTTTGCACCAATTATTTCCCGTGACTGCAATTTATAAGCAGCGCAAGATTTAACTATTTTCACAATTCTGCACCAGAACATTGGTAAGGGCGATGTGATGCAGCCAGAATTGCCAGTCAACAATAGACTTATTAAAATACTCTTACAGTTACACTACTATGGAAATGAATGGTTCTAGGGCCTTAATACGTGGTTTTCAAGTTCATTTTGTCTGTTATTCTAAATGTATGGAATGGAGAGCATAGTATAAATATCAAGTAGACAGTGTTACCAGCAGGTTTCAAAGTGTATGTAAAATTTGGTGGAATTGGAAGGAAAGGTGTAGATTTGTGAAAAAGGGCCTAATTGCAGGGAATCGAGTGGTCTGTCTGAAATTGAAAGTGAACAGTGTCACCCGCAGGGTTCCAAAGGGTAAGTATATAACATGTGGTTCAGATCGGTGAAAGGGTGTAGATTTGTGACAAAGGGCCTAAATGCAGGGTATGGAGTGGTCTGTCTGAAATTTAATGTAAACAGTGTTACTCGCAGGGTTACAAAGGGTAACTATACAAATTTTGGTGTAGATTTGTGCCAAAGGGTCTAAATGTAGGGAATGGAGTGGTCTGTCCGAAATTTATAGTGGACAGTGTTACCCGCAGGGTTCCAAATTTTGGTTCAGATCATTGAAACGGTGTAGATTTGTGCCAAAGGGTCTAAATGCAAGGAGTGGACTGGTCTGTCATAAATTTTATGTAGACAGTGTTACTCGCAGGGTTCCAAAGGGTAAGTATACAAATTTTGGTGTAGATTTGTGCCAAAGGGTCTAAATGTAGGGAATGGAGTGGTCTTTCCGAAATTTAAAGTGGACAGTGTTACCCGCAGGGTTCCAAATTTTGGTTCAGATCGGTGAGACAGTATAGATTTGGGCCAAAGGGCCTAAATGCAGGGAATGGAGTGGTGTGTCCGAAACTTAAAGTGGACAGTGTTACCCGCAGGTTTCCAAAAGGTACCGGTAAGTACATAAATTTTGGTTCACATCGGTGAAACGGTGTAGATTTGTGCCAAAGGGCCTAAATACAGGGAATGGAGTTGTCTGTCCGAAATTTAAAGTGGACAGTTTTACCCACACGTTTCCAAAGGGTACGGTATGTATACAAATTTTGGTTCAGATCGTTGAAACGGTGTAGATTTGTGACAAAGGGCCTAAATGCAGGGAACGGAGTGATCTGTCCAAAATTTCAAGTAGACAGGGTTATCAGCAGGGTTCCAAAGGGTAAGTATACAAATGTTGGTTCAGATCGGTGATCCGGTGTAGATTTGTATACATAACAGACAGACAAACATTGAGCTTTATATATACACAGTAGAAGAGAATGGAAACAAGAAAATAATGTGCTTTATGATGTATCAATCAACAAGGGAGTTTGCCCAATCTAGAGCCATTGTCCCAGGGAGTGATTGTTTGCCGCTATCTTTAAAGTGTTGTCTTATTTATGTCAGAGCTACAGTCAGTTCTTACATTAGGGAACCCTACAGTCTCCACAAGTGTAAGTTTTTATTTAATAAATTATTATATATATATATATATATATATATATATATATATATATATATATATATATATATTGCAGTATATTATATGTTGCCTCTCTTCTAATGTGTCCTGGTTGGTGATATCATCCTACGATCTGAAAAAGGAGAGTTCAGCTGTGCTTTACCAAATTTTATTTCTTTCATCGTTCACAAGCTATTTGCTTATGAACTGGCGGCCTCCCAGATATATATATATATATATTATTATTACAAAGAGGTTAAGAGCACACCCCAACCCAGAAATTCTATTACAAGGTGTGATATAGGGCACTTAAGCCTCATCTATCAAGATATGGTTCAACACTTCTTCTCCTAAATTGTATATGATTGAAATATTAAAGTATATGCAGCACATTGCTAGTTGCGGACAAATTAGCAGGTGGTTCAGATACAGCAAGTGGCACCGCATTCACAGGGGTGGTCACAATAGTTGGTCTTGCACCTTGATACTCCCACCGTAATGCAGTTGAGTGTCCTCCATACTGGGAAGGGAAAGTGACCAGACAGCAAGCATGAATTGTTCAACTTGATTATAGTTTGAAGGAGTAGTAAACCACACTTATGTGGGGGTTGGGAGGTAAGTAAATAATGATGATGATGATAATTGTTGTTTTAAGGGGCCTAACATCTAGGTTATCGGCCCGGTAAGTAAATAAGTACTGTACTGGATCTTCCAATAGGATTCTTCATTGGTATATACAGGGTGTCTATAAAAGAACTCCGGGGTTTTGAGGCAAAATATTGTAATGAAGTAAAAAGGTTATATTAATGTTTAATACATGACTGGAAAGGTTGCATTATCAAGTGTTTTTTAACAATTTAATAAAGTTCGTCAGCCCCGTTAGTGGCACGGCACACATCGTAACGGTATTCCACCTCTTCCCATGTCCTGGCCAGCATGTCTGGGGGGACGGTTACCACACAATTATTCGTTCCCTGAGATGGCCAACATTATGAATTTTCTCCGCATACACAAGCTTAATGATATGCCCCCAGAAGAAAAAGTCCAACGGAGTCATATCAGGGCTCCTTGGAGGCCATGGAATAGGTCTTTCCCTTCCAATCCATCTGTTGCCGAGTCGAGTGTCAAGTGCCTCACGCACTCGCAAACTGAAGTGTGGCGGTGCCCCATCTTGTTGGAAGTGGACTAGATTTCTAGGGCTTCGAAGCCATGAAACTCGGATTCTGTCCACATTATCTTGTGACACACGCGGACTACCCGGCGACTTTTGTTTTAAAACACTTCCTGTTTGTTTGAAAGCACTTAACCATTGGCGAATGGTTTTATTCGTAGGCGGATCAACACCATAATTACGTCAAAAGTTTTTTTGTACCGTAACCACAGAATTAGTTTCTATTAGGCAAATAACGCATTGAGTCTTTTGTTGCGGCGTCGCCATAACGTGGCAATCCAGACAGCACTGACTGCCACTACGTTGTATCAAGGTCAATGCTCCGCAGCGCTGCCAACTGTTGATGAAAACATTCCCAATTGGTATGAGTAAAACTTGATGAGCTACTCGTTTCAGAGAAATTAGCTACATTTTGCTATCTTTTACAGTTATTAAGATATGAAGTTTTAAAACCCCGGAGTTCTTTTATAGACACCCTGTATATAATTACATATATAAGGCTTAAGTCATCACAACGTGTCATCATCATCTTCATTTCCAGCTTCCTGGGTTGGGTTGAGAAATTAAAGACCTCCATCGTTGCCTGTCTCTCCACCACTCCTTTCCTTTTTTAAGTACATCTTCAGGTTTTCTTCCCCTCTTCTCTATGCATTCGCAGACTGTATCCGTCCATCTTTTTCATGGTCTTTTCGGATAAAGCTTTCTTTGGTACTCTGCTCTTCCATCCTCATCATGTGACCATACCACTTTAACTTTGCTGTTTCTATCCTGTCCCGCAGCTTCAATATTCCTATCATTTCTCTTATCTCTTCATTTCTAACTCTATCCCTTCTGGTCTCGCCCTCCATGCCTCTTAGAAATTTCATCTCCGCTGCTTGTATTCTACTCTCCTCTCTTTTTGTAGTAGTCCATGTTCCAGCTGCAAATGTTAGTATAGGCTCGAAATAGGTTGAATATAGTACCCTTTACATTTCCTAGGGACGTCTCTGATCCAAAGAATACCCCTTACACTCTGATAAAAATTGCTTGCATTTTGTATTCTCCTTCCAATTTTCCCCTTTATCTTTCCATCCTCTGCAATCACACTTCCCAGATACTTGAAACTCTTAACCACTTCTAGACTTTCCCCATTTAGTTTTATCATTCCTCTTCCTTCCTTTGTTCCTCTTGACATTACCATTGTCTTGCTCTTCTCAGTGCTTACTTTCATCCCAAAGTTTTCTATCTCTTGAGTCCAAACCTCGACTTGCTTTTGCACTTCCTTTTCGACCTCGGCCCATATCACTATATCATCGGCAAACAACATGGCCTTTGTTGCCTCTCGTCCCAATCTCTGTTTCACATTTTTGGGAACTACATCCATGACTATGATAAACAGTAGGGGGGACAATACACTTCCCTGTCGAAGACCTGTTTCCACTTTAAACCATTTTGTTTCTCCTATACTGGTATTTACCAGTGGCAAAGCTACATTCATGCAACTGGGTATTCAAAAGTTATAGTCTTTTGTAGATAAACTCCAATCGTCGTGTTTTTCGCTCTGGTAGAGCATTCTCTGTTCTGTGTTGCCCCAGAAGATGATATCGTTCCCAATTAAGAATATATTTCTTAGAAATTTGATGCTTTCGTGCTCTACGATGAAAATGTTTAATACAAGCAATCCCAGTTTCACTCTATTCTTTACTATCGCCACCAAACAGAATGCAAACATAGCAATGCATCGTGCCCGTCGTTACACTTGCTGTTATCCATTCATACCGCTCATACCATAGAGACTGAAATTTACGTGACTGATGTTTATCACTCTGTACAATATTTGCAAGAGGTTTTGGTGTTCTCTTTTCTGCTGCACATTTCTCTTCATAGGACAACGAAGAAAATGGCCTTGATTTTAAATACACTATTAAATCACTACACTGATCCATGTTTTACAACTCACAATCGAACATGCACACCCCTCTCACGAATGCACTGTTTGGAGCCTAGGCTCTCTGCTGACGCATTCAGATATTGACCTTCCGCTTGGCGCGTGCGCATTTGCCTTCTCTACCCACAGTGACTTGAGCCTGTTTCAAAGGAGACTCACTGGCTGCTCAGTCCCGTGCTGAGAAGCTGGTGTCAGTTCCACCGTGGCTACAGAGTATAATATCGAAAACTGGAGATTTAATTTGCCTATGCCAATGAAAAATAAGAAAATGTAAATATGCATATTCCTTGAGTATTAAATGGGTAGTCTAAGGCTCAAAGATTCCCCACCAGCTTCGACACTGGCCGGTATTACACTATCAAAGAAATTTGTCAAAGATCTTTTATAAAAGATATGACAGTGTAATGGGGAAATCTTTTATAAAAGGTGGTTTTATAACATTTATTTTATAAAATGTATGCGCATCATGCTATCTTTGATAAAAGATTCAAACCAAAATGGTGGAACGTAACTGTTAGAATATTACCACAACAAAGATGCTCATATCAGAATGTGAAATGCATTAATGGTTACATAATACGAGGGTTGGGGCAAAAGTCATGGCAACTATTTTTTTCTTGTACATATGTGAACGGATCACAAACGTGTATGTGTCGTGTGGAAGGTCTACAGGCATAGTGTGTATGCAGAACAAGAGATGGCTCTGTGATAGCTGGTAGTAGCGAAGCGAGGGCTGTGAAATCAGTCAGTTGGTGAGTGTCGTGCGGGATGGACGTAACCCGTGTTGAGCAGCGCGCTTGCATCAAAATAGCCGTTCTGCGAGGGAGAAATGCGGTGGAATGTCACAGTGAATTAGTGGAAGCCCTTGGGAATAATGCCCTACCATACCGTACAGTAGCACGGTGGGTAGGAAAGTTTCAACAAGGACGTGTGTCAACCAATGATGAGCAACGTTCGGGACGACCTGCCAGTGTGCGGTCCGACGTGGCACGTGCCGTCATCGAGCAGCTCCTGGAATAAGACAGCCAATGGACGCTACTGGAGTTAGAGAGGGCAAGTGGCATCGAGAAACACACGTCCCCAGGATATTGCGTAATGAGCTGCAACTGCGCAAAATGGCATCGCGGTGGGTACTGCATGCACTGACGGAAGTTCAAAGGTGGGTGCGCTATTGCAATATGCTCCGACCACATTGCACGCTGGCAGCAGGACGGCGATCAATTCTTGTCCCGAATAGTCGCCATCGATGAATTTTGGGCCAGGGCATACGAACCAGAACTGAAACGTCAGTCCGCAGAGTGGCGACATGCTGGATGACCAAGGAGGCAGAAGTTCCATCAGTCAAATTGATGGTGATCGTCGCGTATGACGTCCGCGGTGTCATTGTTTGCCACATTGTTCCACATGGCAGAACAGTGACCGCACAGTACTACAGGGACTTCCTGGGTCGACAGGTACGACGTGGCGTTCGGGAGAAACGTCCGGATCTTGTGGACAGTGCAATAATCCTGCACAACAATGCAGAACCACATAAAGCAGAGTGTGTAGGGCAGCTACTGTGACGTTGGGAATTGGAAGAATTGGAGCACCCACCGTACACTCCCGACATTTGGCCCTGTGACTTTCATCTCATTCGGAAGATAAAGGAACCACTATGTGGTAGGCGGTTTGCAACACGAGAGGACATTTCTAATGATGTGCGCCAACAGGTGACCCGATTCACACATGGTGCGGCAAATGCCGAGGCAGATGGTATTCAGCGCCTCCCACATCGTGGGCAGCGTGTGGTGACAGTAGCATGGGACTACTTTTAGGGTCTTTAGGCCCAGGTTTGTCATGTCAACTGTATGTGTACTGTGTTGTCATACTTTTGCACCGTGAAGGATATATTGCCCTGTATAATACCAGAATAAATGAGTGTGTTACGATCTTTCGATGCTATTCATTGTCCACACATGTAGTTAACACCTTGTCCTTTCGTCTGTATATGTCACATTTTCCAACCAGACTGATATCTTCAAGAAAAAAATAGTTGCCATGACTTTTGCCCCAACACTCGTAATAATATGTTACATAATGAATGGTATACAATGTAAAACATAAATAACAGATAGAAAGTGTAGATAAAAATAGCCGAGACTATAAGCGCTAAACATAAGGGCGCACATTTCAGGACATAAAAAGGAATTAAATAGTTAAATAGGCTGAAACAAGCCGTGAATAGTGGTGTGATTTATGTTACAATATAATTAGTTAATACCGACAGTAGTGGGTACGCTGGCTAAAGCGCAGCGTTAGGTCAAGGGGCCAAGCTCTCTGCTGACTCGGTAGACAAGTGGGTTCGAGCCCCACCGTCGGCCGTCCTTGAAATGGTTTTCCGTGGTTTCCCATTTTCAACACCAGGCAAATTAGTAATGAAGTTAGCGTAACCTGTCATAATTAGTAACGAAGTTACAGTTACCTGTCATAATTAGTAATGAAGATACCGTTATTTGTCATAATTAGTAATGAAGTTCCCGTTACTTGTCATAATTAGTAATGAAGTTACCGTTACTTGTAATAATTAGTAATGAAGTTACCGTTACTTGCCATAATTACTAACGAATTTACCGTTACTTGTCATAATTAGTAACGAAGTTACAGTAACCTGTCATAATTAGTAACGAAGTTACCGTAACTTGTCATAATTAGTTACAAAGTTACCGTTACTTGTCATAATTAGTAACATAGTTACCGTTACTTGTCATAATTAGTAACGAAGTTACAGTTACTTGTCATAATTAGTAACGAAGTTACCGTTACTTGTCATAATTAGTAATGAAACTACCGTTACCTGTCATAATTAGTAAAGGAGTTACCGTTACTTATCATAATTAGTAACGAAGTTACAGTTACTTATCATAATTAGAAACGAAGTTACAGTTACTTGTCTAATTAGAAGAAAGTTACAGTTACCTGTCATAATTACTAACGAATTTACCGTTACTTGTCATAATTAGTAACGAAGTTACAGTTACCTGTCATAATTAGTAACGAAGTTACCGTAACTTGTCATAATTAGTTACAAAGTTACCGTTACTTGTCATAATTAGTAACGAAGTTACCGTTACTTGTCATAATTAGTAACGAAGTAACAGTTACTTGTCATAATTAGTAACGAAGTTACCGTTACTTGTCATAATTAGTAATGAAGTTACCGTTACCTGTCATAATTAGTAACGGAGTTACCGTTACTTGTCATAATTAGTAATGAAGTTACCGTTACTTGTCATAATTAGTAATGAAGTTACAGTTACTTGTCATAATTAGTTATGAAGTTACCGTTACTTGTCATAATTAGTAACGAAGTAAGTTACCTGTCATTATTAGTAACGAAGTTACCGTAACTTGTCATAATTAGTAACAAAGTTACCGTTACTTGTCATAATCAGTAACGAAGTTACCGTCACTTGTCATAATTAGTAACGAAGTTACAGTTACTTGTCATAATTAGTAACGAAGTTACAGTTACTTGTAATAATTAGTAACGAATTAAAGTTACCTGTCATAATTAGTAGTGACGTTACCGTTACTTGTCATAATTAGTAACGAAGTTACAGTAACATGTCATAATTAGTAACGAAGTTACCGTTAATTGTCATAATTAGTAACGAAGTTACAGTTACCTGTCATAATTAGTAACGAAGTTACCGTAACTTGTCATAATTAGTAATGAAGTTACCGTTACCTGTCATAATTAGTAACGAAGTTACCGTTACTTGTCATAATTAGTAACGAAGTTACTGTTACTTGTCATAATTAGTAATGAAGTTACCGTTACTTGCCATAATTAGTAACGAAATTACCGTTACTTGTCATAATTAGTTATGAAGTTACCGTTACTTGTCATAATTAGTAACGAAGTTACCGTTACTTGTCATAATAAGTAACGAAGTTACAGTGACCTGTCATAATTAGTAACGAAATTACCGTTACTTGTAATAATTAGTTATGAAGTTACCGTTACTTGACATAATTAGTAACGAAGTTACCGTTACTTGTCATAATAAGTAACGAAGTTACAGTTACCTGTCATAATTAGTAACGAAGTTACCGTAACTTGTCATAATTAGTAACGAAGTTACCGTTACTTGTCATAATTAGTAACGAAGTAAGTTACCTGTCATAATTAGTAACGAAGTTACCGTAACTTGTCATAATTAGTAACAAAGTTACCGTTACCTGTCACAATTAGTAACGAAGTTACCGTTATTTGTCATATTTGGTAAAGAAGTTACAGTTACTTGTCATAATAAGTAACGAAGTTACAGTTACCTGTAATAATTAGTAAAGAATTACAGTTACCTGTCATAATTAGTAGTGACGTTACCGTTACTTGTCATAATTAGTAACGAAGTTACAGTAAGATGTCATAATTAGTAACGAAGTTACCGTTAATTGTCATAATTAGTAACGAAGTTACAGTTACCTGTCATAATTAGCAACCAAGTTACCGTAACTTGTCATAATTAGTAATGAAGTTACCGTTACCTGTCATAATTAGTAACGAAGTTACCGTTACTTGTCATAATTAGTAACGAAGTTACTGTTACTTGTCATAATTAGTAATGAAGTTTCCGTTACTTGTCATAATTAGTAACGAAATTACCGTTACTTGTCATAATTAGTTATGAAGTTACCGTTACTTGTCATAATTAGTAACGAAGTTACCGTTACTTGTCATAATAAGTAACGAAGTTACAGGTACCTGTCATAATTAGTAACGAAGTTACCGTAACTTGTCATAATTAGTAATGAAGTTACCGTTACCTGTCATAATTAGTAACGAAGTTACCGTTACTTGTCATAATTAGTAACGAAGTTACAGTAACTTGTCATAATTAGTAATGAAGTTACCGTTACTTGTCATAATTAGTAACGAAATTACCGTTACTTGTCTTAATTAGTTATGAAGTTACCGTTACTTGTCTTGATTAGTTACGAAGTTACAGTTACTTGTCATAATTAGTAACGAAGTTACCGTAACTCGTCATAATTAGTAATGAAGTTACCGTTACCTGTAATAATTAGTAACGGTGTTACCGTTACTTGTCATAATTAGTAAAGAAGTTACAGTTACCTGTCATAATTAGTAACAAAGTTACCGTTACTTGTCATAATTAGTAAAGAAGTTACAGTTACCTGTCATAATTAGTAACGAAGTTACCGTTACTTGTCATAATTAGTAACGAAGTTACCGTTACTTGTCATAATTAGTAACGAAGTTACCGTAACTTGTCATAATTAGTAATGAAGTTAGCGTAACCTGTCATAATTAGTAACGAAGTTACAGTTACCCGTCATAATTAGAATTGAAGATACCGTTATTTGTAATAATTAATAACGAAGTTACCGTTTCTTGTCACAATTAGTACCGAAGTTACAGTTACGTGTCATAATTAGTAATGAAGTTACCGTTACCTGTCATAATTAGTACCGGAGTTACCGTTACTTGTCATAATTAGTAACGAAGTTACAGTTACTTGTCATAATTAATAACGAAGTTACAGTTACTTGTCAAAATTAGAAAAAAGTTACAGTTACCAGTCATAATTAGTAATGAAGTTACCGTTTCTTGTCTTATTAGTAATGAAGTTACCGTTACTTGTCATAATTAGTAACGAAGTTACCGTTACTTGTCATAATTAGTTATGAAGTTACAGTGACTTGTCATAATTAGTTATGAAGTTACCGTTACTTGTCATAATTAGTAACGAAGTTACCGTTACCTGTCATAATTTGTAACGAACTTGTCATAATTAGTAATGAAGTTAGCGTTACCTGTCATAATTAGTAAGGAAATTACTGTTAACTGTCATAATTAGTAATGAAGATAACGTTACTTGTCATAATTAGTAATGGAATTACCGTTACTTGTTATAATTAGTAATGAAGTTACCGATACTTGTCATAATGAGTAATGAAGTTACCGTTACTTGTCATAATTACTAACGAATTTTCCGTTACTTGTCATAAATAGTAACGAAGTTACAGTTACCTGTCATAATTAGTAACGAAGTTACCGTTACTTGTCATAATCAGTAAAAAGTTACCGTTACTTCTCATAATTAGTAACGAAGTTACAGTTACTTGTCATAATTAGTAACGAAGTTACAGTTACCAGTCATAATTAGTAATGAAGTTACCGTTACTTGTCATAATTAGTAACGAATTTACCGTTACTTGTCATAATTAGTAACGAAGTTACCGTTACTTGTCATAATTAGTAACGAACTTACCGTTACTTGTATAATTAGTAACGAAGTTACCGTTACTTTTCATAATTAGTAATTAAGTTACAGTAATTTGTCTTAATTAGTAACGAAGTTACCAATTCTTGTCATATTTAGCATTGAAGTTAGCGTAACCTGTCATAATTAGTAATGAAGTTACAGTTACCTGTCATAATTGGTAATGAAGATACCGTTACTTGTCATAATTAGTAATGAAGTTACCGTTACTTGTCATAATTAGTAATGAAGTTACAGTTACTTGTCATAATTAATAACGAAGTTACAGTTACTTGCCAAATTAGAAAAAAAGTTAGTTACCTGTCTTAATTAGTAAAGAAGTTACCGTTTCTTGTCTTATTAGTAATGAAGTTACCGTTACTTGTCATAGTTAGTAACGAAGTTACCGTTACTTGTCACAATTAGTAAAGAAGTTACAGTTACTTGTCATAATTAGTTATGAAGTTACCATGACTTGCCATAATAAGTAACGAATTTTCCGTTACCTGTCATAATTAGTATCGAAGATACCGTTACTTGTCATAATTAGTAATGAAGTTAGCGTTACCTGTCATAATTAGTAAGGAAATTACTGTTAACTGTCATAATTAGTAATAAAGATAACGTTACTTGTCATAATTAGTAATGGAATTACCGTTATTTGTTATAATTTCTAATGAAGTTACCGATACTTGTCATAATGAGTAATGAAGTTACCGTTACTTGTCACAATTAGTAATGAATTTACCGTTACTTGTAATAATTAGTAATGAAGTTACCGTTACTTGTCATAATTACTAACGAATTTTCCGTTACATGTCATAATTAGTAACGAAGTTACAGTTACCTGTCTTAATTAGTAACGAAGTTACCGTTACTTGTCATAATTAGTAACGAAGTTACCGTTACTTGTCATAATTAGTAACGAAGTTACTGTTACGTGTCGTAATTAATAACGATGTTATCGTTACTTGTCATAATTAGTAACGAGCTTACCGTTACTTGTATAATTAGTAACGAAGTTACCGTTACTTTTCATAATTAGTAATGAAGTTACAGTAACTTGTAATAAATAGTTATGAAGTTACCGTTACTTGTCATAATTACTAACGAATTTTCCGTTACTTGTCATAATTAGTAACGAAGTTACAGTTACCTGTCATAATTAGTAACGAAGTTACCATTACTTGTCATAATTAGTACAAAGTTTCCGTTACTTGTCATAATTAGTAACGAAGTTACCGTTACTTGTCATAATTAAAAACGAAGTTACAGTTACTTGTCATAATTAGTAACGAAGTTACCGTTAGTTGTCTTCATTAGCAATGAAGTTTCCGTTACCTGTCACAATTAGTTATGAAGTTACCGTTACTTGTTATATTTAGTAATGAAGTTACAGTTACTTGTCATAATTGATAACGAAGTTACAGAAACTTGTCATAATTAGTAACAAAGTTACAGTTACCAGTCATAATTAGTAATGAAGTTACCGTTACTTGTCATAATTGGTAACGAAGTTACCGTTACTTTTCATAATTAGTAATGAAGTTACAGTAACTTGCCTTAGTTAGTAATGACGTTACCGTTACTTGTCATATTTAGTATTGAAGTTAGCGTAACCTGTCATAATTAGTAACGAAGTTACTGTTATCTGTCATAATTAGTAATGAAGATACCGTTACTTGTCATAATTAGTAATGATGTTACCGTTACTTGTCATAATTAGTAATGAAGTTACCGTTACTTGTAATAATTAGTAATGAAGTTACCGTTACTTGTCATAATTACTAACGAATTTACCGTTACTTGTCATAATTAATAACGAAGTTACAGTTATCTGTCATAATTAGTAACAACGTTACCGTTACTTGTCATAATTAATAACGAAGTTACCGTTACTTGTCACAATTAGTAACGAAGTTGCAGTTACTTGTCATAATTAGTAACGAAGTTACCGTTACATGTCATAATTAGTAATGAAGTTACCGCTACCTGTCATATTTAGTACCGGAGTTACCGTTACTTGTCATAATTAGTAATGAAGTTACAGTTACTTGTCATAATTAATAACGAAGTTACAGTTACTTGTCAAAATTAGAAAAAAGTTACAGTTACCTGTCATAATTAGTAATGAAGTTACCGTTCCTTGTCTTATTAGTAATGAAGTTACCGTTTACTGTCCTAATTAGTAACGAAGTTAGCGTTACTTGTCATAATTAGTAATGAAGTTACAGTTACATATCACAATTAGTTATGAAGGTACCGTTACTTGTAATAATTAGTAATGAAGTTACCGTTACTTGTCATAATAACTAACGAATTTTCCCTTACTTGTCATAATTAGTAACGAAGTTACAGTTACCTGTCATAATTAGTAACGAAGTTACCGTTACTTGTCATAATTAGTACAAAGTTACCGTTACTTGCCATAATTAGTAACGAAGTTACCGTTACTTGTCGTAATAATAATGAAGTTACAGGTACTTGTCATAATTGATAAGGAAGTTACAGTAACTTGTCATAATTAGTAACGAAGTTACAGTTACCAGTCATAATTAGTAATGAAGTTACTGTTATTTGCCATAATTAGTAACGAAGTTACAGTTACCTGTCATAATGAGTAATGAAGTTACCGTTACTTGTCATAATTAGTAATGAAGTTACCGTTACTTGTAATAATTAGTAATGAAGTTACCGTTACTTGTCATAATTACTAACGAATTTTCCGTTACTTGTCATAATTAGTAACGAAGTTACAGTTACCTGTCATAATTAGTAACGAAGTTATCGTTACTTGTCATATTTAGTACAAAGTTACTGTTACTTGTCATAATTAGTAACGAAGTTACCGCTACTTGTCATAATAATAACGAAGTTACAGTTACTTGTCATAATTAGTAACGAAGTTACCGTTACATGTCATAATTAGCAATGAATTTTCCGTTACCTGTCACAATTAGTAACGAAGTTACCGTACTTGTTATAATTAGTAATGAAGTTACAGTTACTTGTCATAATTGGTAACGAAGTTACAGTTACGTGTCATAATTAATAACGAAGTTATCGTTACTTGTCATAATTAGTAACGAGCTTACCGTTACTTGTGTAATTAGTAACGAAGTTACCGTTACTTTTCATAATTAGTAATGAAGTTACAGTAACTTGTCTTAATTAGTAATGAAGTTACCGTTACTTGCCATATTTAGTATTGAAGTTAGCGTAACCTGTCATAATTAGTAATGAAGTTACCGTTACTTGTAATAATTAGTAATGAAGTTACCGTTACGTGTCATAATTACTAACGAATTTACCGTTACTTGTCATAATTAGTAACGAAGTTACAGTTACCAGTCATAATTAGTAATGAAGTTACCGTTACTTGTCATAATTAATAACGAAGTTACCGTAACTTACCACAATTAGTAACGAAGTTGCAGTTACTTGTCATAATTAGTAACGAAATTACCGTTACTTGTCATAATTAGTAATGAAGTTACCGTTACCTGTCATAATTAGTACCGGAGTTACCGTTACTTGTCACAATTAGTAACGAAGTTACAGTTACTTGTCATAATTAGTTATCAAGTTACCGTTACTTGTCATAATTAGTAACGAAGATACCGTTACTTGTCATAATTAGTAATGAAGTTAGCGTTACCTGTCATTATTAGTAAGGAAATTACTGTTAACTGTCATAATTAGTAATGAAGATAACGTTACTTGTCATAATTAGTAATGGAATTACCGTTACTTGTTATAATTTGTATTGAAAATACCGATACTTGTCATAATGAGTAAGGAATTTACCGTTACATGTCATTATTAGTAATGAAGTTACCGTTACTTGTAATAATTAGTAATGAATTTACCGTTACTTGTCATAATTACTAACGAATTTTCCGTTACTTGTCATAATTAGTAACGAAGTTACAGTTACCTGTCGTAATTAGAAACGAAGTTACCGTTACTTGTCATATTTTGTACAACGTTATCGTTACTTGTCATAATTAGTAACGAAGTTACCGTTACTTGTCATAATTAGTAACGAAGTTAGAGTTACTTGTCATAATTATTAACGAAGTTACCGTAACTTGTCATAATTAGTAACGAAGTTACCGTTACTTCTTATAATTAGCAATGAAGTTACAGTTACTTGTCATAATTGGTAACGAAGTTACAGTAACATGTCATAATTAGTAACGAAGTTACAGTTACTAGTCATAATTAGTAATGAAGTTACCGTAACTTGTCATAATTAGTAAAGAATTTACCGTTACTTGTCATAATTAGTAATGAAGTTAGCGTTACCTGTCATAATTAATAAGGAAATTACTGTTAACTGTCATAATTAGAAATGAAGATAACGTCACTTGTCATAATTAGTAATGGAATTACCGTTACTTGTTATAATTTGTAATGAAGTTACCGTTACTTGTAATAATTAGTAATGAAGTTACCGTTACTTGTCAAAATTACTAACGAATTTTCCGTTACTTGTCATAATTAGTAACAAAGTTACAGTTACCTTTCATAATTAGTAACGAAGTTATCGTTACTTGTCATAATTAGTACAAAGTTACCGTTACTTGTCATAATTAGTAACGAAGTTACCGCTACTTGTCATAATAATAACGAAGTTACAGTTACTTGTCATAATAATTAGTAACGAAGTTACCGTTACTTAACATAATTATCAATGAATTTTCCGTTACCTGTCACAATTAGTAACGAAGTTACCGTACTTGTTATAATTAGTAATGAAGTTACAGTTACTTGTCATAATTGGTAACGAAGTTACAGTTACTTGTCATAATTAGTAACGAAGTTACAGTTACCAGTCATAATTAGTAATGAAGTCACCGTTACTTGTCATAATTAGTAACGAATTTACCGTTACTTTTCATAATTAGTAACGAAGTTACCGTTACTTGTCATAATTAGTAACGAAGTTACCGTTACTTGTCATAATTAGTAACGAAGTTACAGTTACGTGTCATAATTAATAACGAAGTTATCGTTACTTGTCATAATTAGTAACGAGCTTAATTTACTTGTATAATTAGTAACGAAGTTACCGTTACTTTTCATAATGAGTAATGAAGTTACAGTAACTTGTCTTAATTAGTAATGAAGTTACCGTTACTTGCCATATTTAGTATTGAAGTTAGCGTAACCTGTCATACTTAGTAACGAAGTTACAGTTACCTGTCATAATTAGTAATGAAGATACCGTTACTTGTCATAATTAGTAATGAAGTTACCGTTACTTGTCATAATTAGTAATGAAGTTACCGTTACTTGTAATAATTAGTAATGAAGTTACCGTTACTTGTCATAATTACTAACGAATTTACCGTTACTTGTCATAATTAGTAACGAAGTTACAGTTACCAGTCATAATTAGTAATGAAGTTACCGTTACTTGTCATAATTAATAACGAAGTTACCGTTACTTGTCACAATTAGTAACGAAGTTGCAGTTACTTGTCATAATTAGTAACGAAGTTACCGTTACTTGTCATAATTAGTAATGAAGTTTCAGTTACTTGTCATAATTAGTAACGAAGTTACCGTTACCTGTCATAATTAGTAACGAAGATACCGTTACTTGTCATAATTAGTATTGAAGTTAGCGTTACTTGTCATAATTAGTAAGGAAATTACTGTTAACTGTCATAATAAGTAATGAAGACAACGTTACTTGTCATAATTAATAACAAAGTAACCGTTACTTGTCATAATTAGTAACGAAGTTACATTTACGTGTCATAATTAATAACGAAGTTATCGTTACTTGTCATAATTAGTAACGAGCTTACCGTTACTTGTATAATTAGTAACGAAGTTACCGTTACTTTTCATAATTAGTAATGAAGTTACAGTAACTTGTCTTACTTAGTAATGAAGTTACCGTTACTTGTCATATTTAGTAACGAAGTTACCGTTACTTGTCATAATTAGTTATGAAGTTAGCGTAACTTGTTATAATTAGTTATGAAATTACCGTAACTTGTCATAATTAGTAATGAAGTTACAGTTACTTGTCATAATTTGTAATGAAGTTACAGTTATTTGTTATAATTAGTAATGAAGTTACAGTTACTAGTCATGATGAGTAATGAAGTTACAGTTACTTGTCATAATTAGTAATGAAGTTACAGTAACTTGTCATAATTAGTAACGTAGTTACCGTTACTTGTCATAATTAGTAACAAAGTTACCGTTACTTGTCATAATTAGTAACGAAGTGACCGTTACTTGTCATAATTAGTAACGAAGTTACAGTTACTTGTCATAATTAGTAATGATGTTACCGTTACTTGTCATAGTTAGTAATGCATTTTCCGTTACCTGTCACAATTAGTAACGAAGTTACCGTAACTTGTCGTAATTATTAATGAAGTTACAGTTACTTGTCATAATTAATAACGAAGTTACAGTTACTTGTCAAAATTTGAAAAAAAGTTACAGTTACCTGTCATAATTAGAAATGAAGTTACCGTTACATGTCTTATTAGTAATGAAGTTACCGTTAATTGTCATAATTAGTAACGAAGTTACCGTTACTTGTCATAATTAGTAATGAAGTTACAGTTACTTGTCATAATTAGTTATGATGATACCGTTACTTGTCATAATTAGTAACGAAATTACCGTTACCTGTCATAATTAGTAACGATGTTACCGTTACTTGTCATAATTTGTAATGAAGTTAGCGTTTCCTGTCATAATTAGTAAGGAAAATACTGTTAAGTGTCATAATTAGTAATGAAGATAACGTTACTTGTCATAATTAGTAATGGAATTACCGTTACTTTGTTGAATTAGTATTGAAGTTACCGATACTTGTCATAATGAGTATTGAAGTTACCGTTACTTGTCATAATTGCTAACGAATTTTCCGTTGCTTGCCATAATTAGTAACGAAGTTACCTGTCATAATTAGTAACGAAGTTACCGTTACTTGTCATAATTAGTACAAAGTTACCGTTACTTGTCTTAATTAGTAACGAAGTTACTGTTACATGTCATAATTAGTAACGATGTTACAGTTACTTGTCATAATTAGTAACAAAGTTACCGTTACTAGTCATAATTAGTAATGAATTTTCCGTTACCTGTCACAATTAGTAACGAAGTTACCGTCACTTGTTATAATTAGTAAAGAAGTTACAGTTACTTGTCATAATTGGTAACGAAGTTACAGTTACCAGTCATAATTAGTAATGAAGTTACCGTTACTTGTCGTAATTAGTAACGAATTTACCGTAACTTGTCATAATTAGTAATGAAGTTACAGTTACTTGTCATAATTTGTAATGAAGTTACAGTTACTTGTTATAATTAGTAATGAAGTTACCGTTAATTGTCATAATTAGTAACAAAGTTACCGTTACTTGTCATAATTAGTAACGAAGTGACCGTTACTTGCCATAATTAGTAACGAAGTTACAGTTACTTGTCATAATTAGTAATGATGTTACCGTTACTTGTCATAGTTAGTAATGCATTTTCCGTTACCTGTCACAATTAGTAACGAAGTTACCGTTACTTGTCATAATTAGTAACGAAGTTACAGTTACGTGTCATAATTAATAACGAAGTTACCGTTACTTGCCATAATTAGTAACGACGTTACCGTTAATTGTCATAATTTGTTATCAAGTTATAGTTACCAGTCATAATTAGTAACGAAGTTACCATTACATGTCATAATTAGTGATGAAATTACCGTTACTTGTCATAATTAGTAACGAAGTTAACGTTACTTGTCATAATTAGTAATGAAGTTACCGTTACTTGTCATAATTAATAATGAAATTACAGTTACCTGTCATAATTTGCAATGAAGTTACCGTTACTTGTCACAATTAGTAACGAAATTCCCGTTACTTTTCACAATTAGTAACGAAGTTACCGTTATTTGTCATAATTTGTAATGAGGTTACAGTTACTTTTCATAACTAGTAATGAAGTTACATTTACCTGTCATAATTAGTAATTAAGTTATCGTAACTTGGGATAATTAGTAACGATGTTACCGTTACTTGTCATAATAAGTAACGAAGTAACAGTTACCTGCCGTAATTAGTAACGAAGTTACCGTTACTTTTCATAATTAGTAATGAAGTTACCGTTACCTGTCATAATAGGTAACGAAGTTACCGTTACTTGTCATAATTAGTAACGAAGTTTCCGTTACTTGTCATAATTAGTAATGAAGTTACAGTTACTTTTCATAATCAGTAATGAAGTTACATTTACCTGTTATAATTAGTAATGAAGTTACCGTTACTTGTCTTAATTAGTAACGAAGCTACCGTTACTTGTCATAATTAGTAATGAAGCTACTGTTACTTGTTATAATGAGTAAAGAAGTTAGCGTAATTGTCATAATTAGTAACGAAGTTACAGTTACCTGTCATTATTAGTAATGAAGATACCGTTACTTGTCATAATTAGTAATGAATAACCGTTACTTTTCATAATTAGAAATGAGGTTACCGTTACTTGTCATAATTAGTAATGAAGTTACCGTTACTTGTCATAATTACTAACGAATTTATCGTTACTTGACTTGATTAGTAACGAAGTTACAGTTACCCGTCATAATAAGTAACGAAGTTACAGTTACTTGTCATAAATAGTAATGAAGTTACAGTTACCTGTCATAATTAGTAATGAAGTTACCTTTAATTGTCATAATATAGTAACGAAGTTACCGTTACTTGTCATAATTAGTAATGAAGTTACCGTTACTTGTCATAATTAGTAATGAAGTTACCGTAACTTGTCGTATTTAGTAATGAAGTCACCGTTACTTGTCATAATTAGTAATGAAGTTACAGTTACCTGTAATAATTAGTAATGAAGATGCCGTTACTTGTCATAATTAGTAATAAAGTTTCCGTTACTTGTCGTAATTAGTAATGAAGTTACCGTTACTTGTCATAATTAGTAACGAAGTTACCGTTACTTGTAATAATTAGCAATGAAGTTACCGTTACTTGTCATAATTAGTAACGATGTTACTGTTACTTTGTCGTAATTAGTAATGAAGTTACCGTTAACTGTCATAATTAGTAACGAAGTAACCGTTACTTGTCATAATTAGTAACGAAGTTACAGTTACTTGTCATAATTAGTAATGAAGTTACCGTTACTTGCCATAAATAATAACGAAGTTACCGTTACTTGTCATAATTAGTAATGAAGTTACAGTTACTTGTCATAATCAGTTATGAAGTTACCTTTACTTTTCATAATTAGTAACGAAGTTACCGTTCCTTGTCATAATTAGTTACAAAGTTACATTTCTTGTCATAATTAGTAATGAAGTTAGCGTTACCTGTCATAATTAGTAACGAAGTTACAGTTACCTGACATTATTATTAATGAAGATACCGTTACTTGCCATAATTAGTAATGAAGTAACCGTTACTTTTCATAATTAGTAATGAAGTTACCGTTACTTGTCATAATTAGTAATGATGTTATCATTACATGTCATAATTACAAACGAATTTACCGTTACTTGTCATAATTAGTAACGAAGTTACAGTTACCCGTCATAATAAGTAACGAAGTTACCGTTACTTGTCATATTTAGTAACGAAGTTACAGTTACCTGTCATAATTAATAACGAAGTTATTGTTACTTGTCATAATTAGTAACGAGCTTACCGTTACTTGTATAATAATTAACGAAGTTACCGTTACTTTTCATAATTAGTAATGAAGTTACAGTAACTTGTCTTAATTAGTAATGAAGTTACCGTTACTTGTCATATTTAGTAATGAAGTTACCGTTACTTGTCATAATTAGTTAAGAAGTTACCGAAACCTGTCATAATTAGTTATGAAGTTACCGTAACTTGTCATAATTAGTAATGAAGTTACAGTTACTTGTCATAATTAGTAATGAAGTTACAGTTATTTCTTATAATTAGTAATGAAGTTACAGTTACTAGTCATAATGAGTAATGAAGTTACAGTTACTTGTCATAATTAGTAATGAAGTTACAGTTACTTGTCATAATTAGTAACGAAGTTACCGTAACTTGTCATAATTAGTAACAAAGTTACCGTTACTTGTCATAATTAGTAACGAAGTTACCGTTACTTGCCATAATTAGTAACGAAGTTACAGTTACTTGTCTTAATTAAAAATGAAGTTACCGTTACTTGTCATAGTTAGTAACGAATTTTCCGTTACCTGTCACAATTAGTAACGGATTTACCGTTACTTGTCGCAATTATTAATGAAGTTACAGTTACTTGTCATAATTAGTAATGAAGTTACAGTTACTTGTCATAATTAGTAATGAAGTTACCGTAACTTGTCTTATTAGTAATGAATTTACCGTTACTTGTCATAATTAGTAACGAAGTTACCGTTACTTGTCATAATTAGTAATGAAGTTACAGTTACTTGTCATAATTAGTTATGATGATACCGTTACTTGCCATAATTAGTTACGAAGTTACCGTTTCCTGTCATAATTAGTAACGAAGTTTCCGTTACTTGTCATAATTAGTAATGAATTTAGCGTTTCCTGTCATAATTAGTAAGGAAAATACTGTTAAGTGTCATAATTAGTAATGAAGATAACGTTACTTGTCATAATTAGTAATGGAATTACCGTTACTTGTCATAATTAGTATTGAAGTTACCGATACTTGTCATAATGAATAATGAAGTTACCGTTACTTGTCATAATTACTAACGAATTTTCCGTTGCTTGTCATAATTAGTAACGAAGTTACAGTTACCTGTCATAATTAGCGACGAAGTTACCGTTACTTGCCATAATTAATACAAAGTTACCGTTACTTGTCATAATTAGTAACGAAGTTACCGTTACATGTCATAATAAGTAACGATGTTACAGTTACTTGTCATAATTAGTAACGAAGTTACCGTTGCTAGTCATAATTATTAATGAATTTTCCGTTACCTGTCACAATTAAAAACGAAATTACCGTTACTTGTTATAATTAGTAAAGAAGTTACAGTTACTTGTCATAATTGGTAACGAAGTTACAGTTACCAGTCATAATTAGTAATGAAGCTACCGTTACTTGTCGTAATTAGTAACGAATTTACCGTTACTTGTCATAATTAGTAACGAAGTTACCGTTACTTGTCACAATTACTAACGAATTTACCGTTACTTGTCATAATTAGTAACGAAGTTACAGTTACCAGTCATAATTAGTAATGAAGTTACTGTTATTTGCCATAATTAGTAACGAAGTTACAGTTACCTGTCATAATGAGTAATGAAGTTACCGTTACTTGTCATAATTAGGAATGAAGTTACCGTTACTTGTAATAATTAGTAATGAAGTTACCGTTACTTGTCATAATTACTAAAGAATTTTCCGTTACTTGTCATAATTAGTAACGAAGTTACAGTTACCTGTCATAATTAGTAACGAAGTTATCGTTACTTGTCATATTTAGTACAAAGTTACTGATACTTGTCATAATTAGTAACGAAGTTACCGCTACTTGTCATAATAATAACGAAGTTACAGTTACTTGTCATAATTAGTAACGAAGTTACCGTTACATGTCATAATTAGCAATGAAATTACAGTTACCTGTCATAATTAGCAATGAAGTTACCGTTACTTGTCACAATTAGTAACGAAGTTCCCGTTACTTTTCACAATTAGTAACGAAGTTACCGTTACTTGTCATAATTTGTAATGAGGTTACAGTTACTTTTCATAACTAGTAATGAAGTTACATTTACCTGTCATAATTAGTAATTAAGTTATGGTAACTTGGGATAATTAGTAACGAAGTTACCGTTACTTGTCATAATAAGTAACGAAGTACCAGTTTCCTGCCATAATTAGTAACGAAGTTACCGTTACTTTTCATAATTAGTAATGAAGTTACCGTTACCTGTCATAATTGGTAACGAAGTTACCGTTACTTGTCATAATTAGTAACGAAGTTACCGTTACTTGTAATAATTAGTAATGAAGTTACAGTTACTTTTCATAATCAGTAATGAAGTTACATTTACCTGTTATAATTAGTAATGAAGTTACCGTTACTTGTCTTAATTAGTAACGAAGCTACCGTTACTTGTCATAATTAGTAATGAAGCTACCGTTACTTGTCATAATGAGTAAAGAAGTTAGCGTAATTGTCATAATTAGTAACGAAGTTACAGTTACCTGTCATTATTAGTAATGAAGATACCGTTACTTGTCATAATTAGTAATGAATAACCGTTACTTTTCATAATTAGAAATGAGGTTACCGTTACTTGTCATAATTAGTAATGAAGTTACCGTTACTTGTCATAATTACTAACGAATTTATCGTTACTTGACTTGATTAGTAGCGAAGTTACAGTTACCCGTCATAATAAGTAACGAAGTTACAGTTACTTGTCATAAATAGTAATGAAGTTACAGTTACCTGTCATAATTAGTAATGAAGTTACCTTTACTTGTCATAATATAGTAACGAAGTTACCGTTACTTGTCATAATTAGTAATGAAGTTACCGTTACTTGTCATAATTAGTAATGAAGTTACCGTAACTTGTCGTATTTAGTAATGAAGTCACCGTTACTTGTCATAATTAGTAATGAAGTTACAGTTACCTGTAATAATTAGTAATGAAGATGCCGTTACTTGTCATAATTAGTAATAAAGTTTTCGTTACTTGTCGTAATTAGTAATGAAGTTACCGTTACTTGTCATAATTAGTAACGAAGTTACCCTTACTTGTAATAATTAGCAATGAAGTTACCGTTACTTGTCATAATTAGTAACGATGTTACTGTTACTTTGTCGTAATTAGTAATGAAGTTACCGTTAACTGTCATAATTATTAACGAAGGAACCGTTACTTGTCATAATTAGTAACGAAGTTACAGTTACTTGTCATAATTAGTAATGAAGTTACCGTTACTTGCCATAATTAATAACGAAGTTACCGTTACTTGTCATAATTAGTAATGAAGTTACAGTTTCTTGTCATAATCAGTTATGAAGTTACCTTTACTTTTCATAATTAGTAACGAAGTTACCGTTCGTTGTCATAATTAGTTACAAAGTTACATTTCTTGTCATAATTAGTAAAGAAGTTAGCGTTACCTGTCATAATTAGTAACGAAGTTACAGTTACCTGACATTATTATTAATGAAGATACCGTTACTTGCCATAATTAGTAATGAAGTAACCGTTACTTTTCATAATTAGTAATGAAGTTACCGTTACTTGTCATAATTAGTAATGATGTTATCATTACATGTCATAATTACAAACGAATTTACCGTTACTTGTCATAATTAGTAACGAAGTTACAGTTACCCGTCATAATAAGTAACGAAGTTACCGTTACTTGTCATATTTAGTAACGAAGTTACAGTTACCTGTCATAATTAATAACGAAGTTATCGTTACTTGTCATAATTAGTAACGAGCTTACCGTTACTTGTATAATAATTAACGAAGTTACCGTTACTTTTCATAATTAGTAATGAAGTTACAGTAACTTGTCTTAATTAGTAATGAAGTTACCGTTACTTGTCATATTTAGTAATGAAGTTACCGTTACTTGTCATAATTAGTTAAGAAGTTACCGAAACCTGTCATAATTAGTTATGAAGTTACCGTAACTTGTCATAATTAGTAATGAAGTTACAGTTACTTGTCATAATTAGTAATGAAGTTACAGTTATTTCTTATAATTAGTAATGAAGTTACAGTTACTAGTCATAATGAGTAATGAAGTTACAGTTACTTGTCATAATTAGTAATGAAGTTACAGTTACTTGTCATAATTAGTAACGAAGTTACCGTTACTTGTCATAATTAGTAACAAAGTTACCGTTACTTGTCATAATTAGTAACGAAGTTACCGTTACTTGCCATAATTAGTAACGAAGTTACAGTTACTTGTCATAATTAAAAATGAAGTTACCGTTACTTGTCATAGTTAGTAACGAATTTTCCGTTACCTGTCACAATTAGTAACGGATTTACCGTTACTTGTCGCAATTATTAATGAAGTTACAGTTACTTGTCATAATTAGTAATGAAGTTACAGTTACTTGTCATAATTAGTAATGAAGTTACCGTTACTTGTCTTATTAGTAATGAATTTACCGTTACCTGTCACAATTAAAAACGAAATTACCGTTACTTGTTATAATTAGTAAAGAAGTTACAGTTACTTGTCATAATTGGTAACGAAGTTACTGTTACCAGTCATAATTAGTAATGAAGTTACCGTTACTTGTCATAATTAGTAACGAATTTACCGTTACTTGTCATAATTAGTAACGAAGTTACCGTTACTTGTCATAATTAGTATTGAGGTTACCGTTACTTGTCATAATTAGTAACGAAGTTACAGTTACGTGTCATAATTAATAACGAAGTTACCGTTACTTGTCATAATTAGTAAC
The DNA here is from genome assembly GCA_946902985.2 of Meconema thalassinum. Lineage (NCBI taxonomy): Eukaryota > Metazoa > Arthropoda > Insecta > Orthoptera > Tettigoniidae > Meconema > Meconema thalassinum. The sequence goes on from OX336388.2 coordinate 1,169,924,064, forward strand.
GACGTTACCGTTAATTGTCATAATTAGTTATCAAGTTATAGTTACCAGTCATAATTAGTAACGAGGTTACCATTACCTGTCATAATTAGTGATGAAATTACCGTTACTTGTCATAATTTGTAACGAAGTTACCGTTACTTGTCATAATTAGTAAAGAAGTTACCGTTACTTGTCATAATTAGTAATGAAGTTACAGTTACCTGTCATAATTAGCAATGAAGTTACCGTTACTTGTCACAATTAGTTAAGAAGTTCCCGTTACTTTTCATAATTAGTAACGAAGTTACCGTTACTTGTCATAATTTGTAATGTAGTTACAGTTACTTTTCATAATTAGTAATGAAGTTACATTTACCTGTCATAATTAGTAATTAAGTTATCGTTACTTGTGGTAATTAGTAACGAAGTTACCCTTACTTGTCATAATAAGTAACGAAGTAACAGTTATCTGTCATAATTAGCAACGAAGTTACCGTTACTTGTCGTAATAAGTAACGAAGTAACAGTTATCTGTCATAATTAGTAACGAAGTTACCGTTACATGTCATAATTAGTAATGAAGTTACAGTTAATTTTCATAATTAGTAATGAAGTTACATTTACCTGTTATAATTAGTAATGAAGTTACCGTTACTTGTCATAATTATTAACGAAGTTACCGTTACTTGAAATAATTAGTAATGAAGCTACCGTTACATGTCATAATGAGTAAAGAAGTTAGCGTAATTGTCATAATTAGTAACGAAGTTACAGTTACTTTTCATAATTAGTAACGAAGTTACCGTTACTTGTCATAATTTGTAATGTAGTTACAGTTAATTTTCATAATTAGTAATGAAGTTACATTAACCTGTCATAATTAGTAATTAAGTTATCGTTACTTGTGATAATTAGTAACGAAGTTACCGTTACTTGTCATAATAAGTAACGAAGTTACAGTTACCTGTCATAATTAGTAATGAAGTTACAGTTACCTGTCATAATTAGTAATGTGAGTTACCTTTACTTGTCATAATTTAGTAACGAAGTTACCGTTACTTGTCATAATTAGTAATGAAGTTACCGTTACTTGTCATAATTAGTAATGAAGTTACCGTTACTTGTCGTAATTAGTAATGAAGTTACCGTTACTTGTCATAATTAGTAATGAAGTTACAGTTACCTGTAATAATTAGTAATGAAGATGCCGTTACTTGGCATAATTAGTAATAAAGTTTCCGTAACTTGCCATAATTAGTAATGAAGTTACCGTTACTTGTCCAATTAGTAACGAAGGTACCGTTACTTGTAATAATTAGCAATGAAGTTACCGTTACTTGTCATAATTAGTAACGAAGCTACCGTTACTTGTAGTAATTAGTAATGAAGTTACCGTTATCTGTCATAATTATTAACGAAGTAACCGTTAATTGTCATAATTAATAACGAAGTTACAGTTACTTGTCATAATTAGTAATGAAGTTACCGTTACTTGCCATAATTAATAACGAAGTTACCGTTACTTGTCATAATTAGTAATGAAGTTACAGTTACTTGTCATAATCAGTAATGAAGTTACCTTTACTTTTCATAATTAGTAACGAAGTTACCGTTACTTGTCATAATTAGTAATGAAGTTACAGTTACTTGTCATAATTAGTAATGAAGTTACAGTTACCTGTCATAATTAGTAATGGAGTTACCTTTATTTGTCATAATTAGTAACGAAGTTACCGTTAGTTGTCATAATAAGTAACGAATTTACAGTTACCTGTAATAATTAGTAACGAAGTTTTCGTTACTTGTCATAATTAGTAATGAAGTTACCGTTAACTGTCATAATTAGTAACGAAGTAACCGTTACGTGTCATAATTAGTACTGAAGTTACAGTTACTTGTCAAAATTAGTAATGAAGTTACCGTTACTTGCCATAATTAATAACGAAGTTACCGTTACATGTCATAATTAGTAATGAAGTTACAGTTACTTGTCATAATCAGTAATGATGTTACCTTTACTTTTCATATTTAGTAACGAAGTTACCGTTCCTTGTCATAATTAGTTAAAAAGTTACCTTTTCTTGTCATAATTAGTAATGAATTTAGCGTTTCCTGTCATAATTAGTAACGAAGTTACAGTTACCTGACATTATTATTAATGAAGATACCGTTACTTGTCATAATTAGTAATGAAGTAACCGTTACTTTTCATAATTAGTAATGAAGTTACCGTTACTTGTCATAATTAGTAATTATGTTATCGTTACTAGTCATAATTACAAACGAATTTACCGTTACTTGTCATAATTAGTAACGAAGTTACAGTTACCCGTCATAATAAGTAACGAAGTTACCGTTACTTGTCATAATTAGTAACGAAGTTACCTTAACTTGTCATAATTAGTAACGAGGTTACCGTTACTTGTCATAATTAGTAACGAAGTTACAGTTACTTGTCATAATTAGTAACGAAGTTACCGTTACTTGTCATAACTAGTAATGAAGTAACCGTTACTTTTCATAATTAGTAATGAAGTTACCGTTACTTGTCATAATTAGTAATGATGTTATCATTACATGTCATAATTACAAATGAATTTACCGTTACTTGTCATAATTAGTAACGAAGTTACAGTTACCCGTTATAATAAGTAACGAAGTTACCGTTACTTGTCATATTTAGTAACGAAGTTCCAGTTACCTGTCATAATTAATAACGAAGTTATCGTTACTTGTCATAATTAGTAACGAGCTTACCGTTACTTGTATAATAATTAACGAAGTTACCGTTACTTTTCATAATTAGCAATGAAGTTACAGTAACTTGTCTTAATTAGTAATGAAGTTTCCGTTACTTGTCATATTTAGTAATGAAGTTACCGTTACTTGTCATAATTAGTTATGAAGTTACCGAAACTTGTCATAATTAGTTATGAAGTTACCGTAACTTGTCATAATTAGTAATGAAGTTACAGTTACTTGTCATAATTAGTAATGAAGTTACAGTTATTTCTTATAATTAGTAATGAAGTTACAGTTACTAGTCATAATGAGTAATGAAGTTACAGTTACTTGTCATAATTAGTAATGAAGTTACAGTTAGTTGTCATAATTAGTAACGAAGTTACCGTTACTTGTCATAATTAGTAACAAAGTTACCGTTACTTGTCATATTTAGTAACGAAGTTACCGTTACTTGTCATAATTAGTAACGAAGTTACAGTTACTTGTCATAATTAAAAATGAAGTTACCGTTACTTGTCATAGTTAGTAACGAATTTTCCGTTACCTGTCACAATTAGTAACGGATTTACCGTTACTTGTCGTAATTATTAATGAAGTTACAGTTACTTGTCATAATTAGTAATGAAGTTACAGTTACTTGTCATAATTAGTAATGAAGTTACCGTTACTTGTCTTATTAGTAATGAATTTACCGTTAATTGTCATAATTAGTAACGAAGTTACCGTTACTTGTCATAATTAGTAATGAAGTTACAGTTACTTGTCATAATTAGTTATAATGATACCGTTACTTGTCATAATTAGTAACGAAGTTACCGTTTCCTGTCATAATTAGTAACGAAGTTACCGTTACTTGTCATAATTAGTAATGAAGTTAGCGTTTCCTGTCATAATTAGTAAGGAAAATACTGTTAAGTGTCATAATTAGTAATGAAGATAACGTTACTTGTCATAATTAGTAATGGAATTACCGTTACTTGTCATAATTAGTATTGAAGTTACCGATACTTGTCATAATGAATAATGAAGTTACCGTTACTTGTCATAATTACTAACGAATTTTCCGTTGCTTGTCATAATTAGTAACGAAGTTACAGTTACCTGTCATAATTAGCGACGAAGTTACCGTTACTTGTCATAATTAATACAAAGTTTCCGTTACTTGTCATAATTAGTAACGAAGTTACCGTTACATGTCATAATTAGTAACGATGATACAGTTACTTGTCATAATTAGTAACGAAGTTACCGTTACTAGTCATAATTAGTAATGAATTTTCCGTTACCTGTCACAATTAGTAACGAAATTACCGTTACTTGTTATAATTAGTAAAGACGTTACAGTTACTTGTCATAATTGGTAACGAAGTTACAGTTACCAGTCATAATTAGTAATGAAGTTACCTTTACTTGTCGTAATTAGTAACGATTTTACCGTTACTTGTCATAATTAGTAACGAAGTTACCGTTACTTGTCATAATTAGTATTGAGGTTACTGTTACTTGTCATAATTAGTAACGACGTTACCGTTAATTGTCATAATTAGTGATGAAATTACCGTTACTTGTCATAATTTGTAATGTAGTTACAGTTACCTGTCATAATTTGCAATGAAGTTACCGTTACTTGTCACAATTAGTTAAGAAGTTCCCGTTACTTTTCATAATTAGTAACGAAGTTTCCGTTACTTGTCATAATTTGTAATGTAGTTACAGTTACTTTTCATAATTAGTAATGAAGTTACATTTACCTGTCATAATTAGTAATTAAGTTATCGTTACTTGTGGTAATTAGTAACGAAGTTACCCTTACTTGTCATAATAAGTAACGAAGTAACAGTTATCTGTCATAATTAGCAACGAAGTTACCGTTACTAGTCGTAATAAGAAACGAAGTAACAGTTATCTGTCATAATTAGTAACGAAGTTACCGTTACATGTCATAATTAGTAATGAAGTTACAGTTAATTTTCATAATTAGTAATGAAGTTACATTTACCTGTTATAATTAGTAATGAAGTTACCGTTACTTGTCATAATTAGTAACGAAGTTACCGTTACTTGAAATAATTAGTAATGAAGCTACCGTTACATGTCATAATGAGTAAAGAAGTTAGCGTAATTGTCATAATTAGTAACGAAGTTACAGTTACTTTTCATAATTAGTAACGAAGTTACCGTTACTTGTCATAATTTGTAATGTAGTTACAGTTACTTTTCATAATTAGTAATGAAGTTACATTTACCTGTCATAATTAGTAATTAAGTTATCGTTACTTGTGATAATTAGTAACGAAGTTACCGTTACTTGTCATAATAAGTAACGAAGTTACAGTTACTTGTCATAATTAGTAATGAAGTTACAGTTACCTGTCATAATTAGTAATGTGAGTTACCTTTACTTGTCATAATTTAGTAACGAAGTTACCGTTACTTGTCATAATTAGTAATGAAGTTACCGTTACTTGTCATAATTAGTAATGAAGTTACCGTTACTTGTCGTAATTAGTAATGAAGTTACCGTTACTTGTCATAATTAGTAATGAAGTTACAGTTACCTGTAATAATTAGTAATGAAGATGCCGTTACTTGGCATAATTAGTAATAAAGTTTCCGTAACTTGCCATAATTAGTAATGAAGTTACCGTTACTTGTCCAATTAGTAACGAAGGTACAGTTACTTATAATAATTAGCAATGAAGTTACCGTTACTTGTCATAATTAGTAACGATGTTACCGTTACTTGTAGTAATTAGTAATGAAGTTACCGTTATCTGTCATAATTATAAACGAAGTAACCGTTAATTGTCATAATTAATAACGAAGTTACAGTTACTTGTCATAATTAGTAATGAAGTTACCGTTAATTGCCATAAGTAATAACGAAGTTACCGTTACTTGTCATAATTAGTTATGAAGTTACAGTTACTTGTCATAATCAGTAATGAAGTTACCTTTACTTTTCATAATTAGTAACGAAGTAACCGTTACTTCTCATAATTAGTAATGAAGTTACAGTTACTTGTCATAATTAGTAATGAAGTTACAGTTACCTGTTATAATTAGTAATGAAGTTACCGTTATTTGTCATAATTAGTAACGAAGTTACCGTTAGTTGTCATAATAAGTAACGAATATACAGTTACCTGTAATAATTAGTAACGAAGTTTTCGTTACTTGTCATAATTAGTAATGAAGTTACCGTTAACTGTCATAATTAGTAACGAAGTAACCGTTACGTGTCATAATTAGTACTGAAGTTACAGTTACTTGTCATAATTAGTAATGAAGTTACCGTTACTTGCCATAATTAATAACGAAGTTACCGTTACTTGTCATAATTGGTAATGAAGTTACAGTTACTTGTCGTAATCAGTAATGAAGTTACCTTTACTTTTCATAATTAGTAACGAAGTTACCGTTCCTTGTCATAATTAGTTACAAAGTTACCTTTTCTTGTCATAAATAGTAATGAAGTTAGTGTTTCCTGTCATAATTAGTAACGAAGTTACAGTTACCTGACATTATTATTAATGAAGATACCGTTACTTGTCATAATTAGTAATGAAGTAACCGTTACTTTTCATAATTAGTAATGAAGTTACCGTTACTTGTCATAATTAGTAAAGATGTTATCGTTACTAGTCATAATTACAAACGAATTTACCGTTACTTGTCATAATTAGTAACGAAGTTACAGTTACCCGTCATAATAAGTAACGAAGTTACCGTTACTTGTCATAATTAGTAACGAAGTTACCTTAACTTGTCATAATTAGTAACGAGGTTACCGTTACTTGTCATAATTAGTAACGAAGTTACAGTTACTTGTCATAATTAGTAACGAAGTTACCGTTACTTGTCATAACTCGTAATGAAGTTACCGTTACTTGTCATAATTAGTTATGAAGTTACCGTTACCTGTCATAATTATTAAAGAAGTTACAGTTACTTGTCATAATTAGTAACGAAGTTACAAATACTTGTCATAATTAGTAATGAAGTTACCGTTACTTGTCATAATTTCTAACGAAGTTACAGTTACTTGTCATAATTAGTTATGATGATACCGTTACTTGCCATAATTAGTTACGAAGTTACCGTTTCCTGTCATAATTAGTAACGAAGTTACCGTTACTTGTCATAATTAATAATGAAGTTAGCGTTTCCTGTCATAATTAGTAAGGAAAATACTGTTAATTGTCATAATTAGTAATGAAGATAACGTTACTTGTCATAATTAGTAATGGAATTACCGTTACTTGTCATAATTATTATTGAAGTTACCGATACTTGTCATAATGAATAATGAAGTTACCGTTACTTGTCATAATTACTAACGAATTTTCCGTTGCTTGTCATAATTAGTAACGAAGTTACAGTTACCTGTCATAATTAGCGACGAAGTTACCGTTACTTGTCATAATTAATACAAAGTTACCGTTACTTGTCATAATTAGTAACGAAGTTACCGTTACATGTCATAATTAGTAACGATGTTACAGTTACTTGTCATAATTAGTAACGAAGTTACCGTTACTAGTCATAATTAGTAATGAATTTTCCGTTACCTGTCACAATTAAAAACGAAATTACCGTTACTTGTTATAATTAGTAAAGAAGTTACAGTTACTTGTCATAATTGGTAACGAAGTTACAGTTACCAGTCATAGTTAGTAATGAAGTTACCGTTACTTGTCGTAATTAGTAACGAATTTACCGTTACTTGTCATAATTAGTAACGAAGTTACCGTTACTTGTCACAATTACTAACGAATTTACCGTTACTTGTCATAATTAGTAACGAAGTTACAGTTACCAGTCATAATTAGTAATGAAGTTACTGTTATTTGCCATAATTAGTACGAAGTTACAGTTACCTGTCATAATGAGTAATGAAGTTACCGTTACATGTCATAATTAGTAATGAAGTTACCGTTACTTGTAATAATTAGTAATGAAGTTACCGTTACTTGTCATAATTACTAACGAATTTTCCGTTACTTGTCATAATTAGTAACGAAGTTACAGTTACCTGTCATAATTAGTAACGAAGTTATCGTTACTTGTCATATTTAGTACAAAGTTACTGTTACTTGTCATAATTAGTAACGAAGTTACCGCTACTTGTCATAATAATAACGAAGTTACAGTTACTTGTCATAATTAGTAACGAAGTTACCGTTACATGTCATAATTAGCAATGAAATTACAGTTACCTGTCATAATTAGCAATGAAGTTACCGTTACTTGTCACAATTAGTAACGAAGTTCCCGTTACTTTTCACAATTAGTAACGAAGTTACCGTTACTTGTCATAATTTGTAATGAGGTTACAGTTACTTTTCATAACTAGTAATGAAGTTACATTTACCTGTCATAATTAGTAATTAAGTAATCGTAACTTGGGAAAATTAGTAACGAAGTTACCGTTACTTGTCATAATAAGTAACGAAGTAACAGTTACCTGCCATAATGAGTAACGAAGTTACCGTTACTTTTCATAATTAGTAATGAAGTTACCGTTACCTGTCATAATTGGTAACGAAGTTACCGTTACTTGTCATAATTAGTAACGAAGTTACCGTTACTTGTCATAATTAGTAATGAAGTTACAGTTACTTTTCATAATCAGTAATGAAGTTACATTTACCTGTTATAATTAGTAATGAAGTTACCGTTACTTGTCTTAATTAGTAACGAAGCTACCGTTACTTGTCATAATTAGTAATGAAGTTACCGTTACTTGTCATAATTACTAACGAATTTATCGTTACTTGACTTGATTAGTAACGAAGTTACAGTTACCCGTCATAATAAGTAACGAAGTTACAGTTACTTGTCATAAATAGTAATGAAGTTACAGTTACCTGTCATAATTAGTAATGAAGTTACCTTTACTTGTCATAATATAGTAACGAAGTTACCGTTACTTGTCATAATTAGTAATGAAGTTACCGTTACTTGTCATAATTAGTAATGAAGTTACCGTAACTTGTCGTATTTAGTAATGAAGTCACCGTTACTTGTCATAATTAGTAATGAAGTTACAGTTACCTGTAATAATTAGTAATGAAGATGCCGTTACTTGTCATAATTAGTAATGAAGTTACCTTTACTTGTCATAATATAGTAACGAAGTTACCGTTACTTGTCATAATTAGTAATGAAGTTACCGTTACTTGTCATAATTAGTAATGAAGTTACCGTAACTTGTCGTATTTAGTAATGAAGTCACCGTTACTTGTCGTAATTAGTAATGAAGTTACCGTTACTTGTCATAATTAGTAACGAAGTTACCGTTACTTGTAATAATTAGCTATGAAGTTACCGTTACTTGTCATAATTAGTAACGATGTTACTGTTACTTTGTCGTAATTAGTAATGAAGTTACCGTTAACTGTCATAATTAGTAACGAAGGAACCGTTACTTGTCATAATTAGTAACGAAGTTACAGTTACTTGTCATAATTAGTAATGAAGTTACCGTTACTTGCCATAATTAATAACGAAGTTACCGTTACTTGTCATAATTAGTAATGAAGTTACAGATTCTTGTCATAATCAGTTATGAAGTTACCTTTACTTTTCATAATTAGTAACGAAGTTACCGTTCGTTGTCATAATTAGTTACAAAGTTACATTTCTTGTCATAATTAGTAATGAAGTTAGCGTTACCTGTCATAATTAGTAACGAAGTTACAGTTACCTGACATTATTATTAATGAAGATACCGTTACTTGCCATAATTAGTAATGAAGTAACCGTTACTTTTCATAATTAGTAATGAAGTTACCGTTACTTGTCATAATTAGTAATGATGTTATCATTACATGTCATAATTACAAACGAATTTACCGTTACTTGTCATAATTAGTAACGAAGTTACAGTTACCCGTCATAATAAGTAACGAAGTTACCGTTACTTGTCATATTTAGTAACGAAGTTACAGTTACCTGTCATAATTAATAACGAAGTTATCGTTACTTGTCATAATTAGTAACGAGCTTACCGTTACTTGTATAATAATTAACGAAGTTACCGTTACTTTTCATAATTAGTAATGAAGTTACAGTAACTTGTCTTAATTAGTAATGAAGTTACCGTTACTTGTCATATTTAGTAATGAAGTTACCGTTACTTGTCATAATTAGTTAAGAAGTTACCGAAACCTGTCATAATTAGTTATGAAGTTACCGTAACTTGTCATAATTAGTAATGAAGTTACAGTTACTTGTCATAATTAGTAATGAAGTTACAGTTATTTCTTATAATTAGTAATGAAGTTACAGTTACTAGTCATAATGAGTAATGAAGTTACAGTTACTTGTCATAATTAGTAATGAAGTTACAGTTACTTGTCATAATTAGTAACGAAGTTACCGTTACTTGTCATAATTAATAACAAAGTTACCGTTACTTGTCATAATTAGTAACGAAGTTACCGTTACTTGCCATAATTAGTAACGAAGTTACAGTTACTTGTCATAATTAAAAATGAAGTTACCGTTACTTGTCATAGTTAGTAACGAATTTTCCGTTACCTGTCACAATTAGTAATGAAGTTACAGTTACCTGTAATAATTAGTAATGAAGATGCCGTTACTTGTCATAATTAGTAATGAAGTTACAGTTACTTGTAATAATTAGTAATGAAGTTACCGTTACTTGTCTTATTAGTAATGAATTTACCGTTACTTGTCATAATTAGTAACGAAGTTACCGTTACTAGTCATAATTAGTAATGAAGTTACAGTTACTTGTCATAATTAGTTATTATGATACCGTTACTCGTCATAATTAGTTACGAAGTTACCGTTTCCTGTTATAATTAGTAACGAAGTTACCGTTACTTGTCTTAATTAGTAATGAAGTTACAGTTACCTGTAATAATTAGTAATGAAGATGCCGTTACTTGGCATAATTAGTAATAAAGTTTCCGTAACTTGCCATAATTAGTAATGAAGTTACCGTTACTTGTCCAATTAGTAACGAAGGTACCGTTACTTGTAATAATTAGCAATGAAGTTACCGTTACTTGTCATAATTAGTAACGATGTTACCGTTACTTGTAGTAATTAGTAATGAAGTTACCGTTATCTGTCATAATTATAAACGAAGTAACCGTTAATTGTCATAATTAATAACGAAGTTACAGTTACTTGTCATAATTAGTAATGAAGTTACCGTTACTTGTCATAATTAGTAATGATGTTATCATTACATGTCATAATTACAAACGAATTTACCGTTACTTGTCATAATTAGTAACGAAGTTACAGTTACCCGTCATAATAAGTAACGAATTTACCGTTACTTGTCATATTTAGTAACGAAGTTACAGTTACCTGTCATAATTAATAACGAAGTTATCGTTACTTGTCATAATTAGTAACGAGCTTACCGTTACTTGTATAATAATTAACGAAGTTACCGTTACTTTTCATAATTAGTAATGAAGTTACAGTAACTTGTCTTAATTAGTAATGAAGTTACCGTTACTTGTCATATTTAGTAATGAAGTTACCGTTACTTGTCATAATTAGTTAAGAAGTTACCGAAACCTGTCATAATTAGTTATGAAGTTACCGTAACTTGTCATAATTAGTAATGAAGTTACAGTTACTTGTCATAATTAGTAATGAAGTTACAGTTATTTCTTATAATTAGTAATGAAGTTACAGTTACTAGTCATAATGAGTAATGAAGTTACAGTTACTTGTCATAATTAGTAATGAAGTTACAGTTACTTGTCATAATTAGTAACGAAGTTACCGTTACTTGTCATAATTAATAACAAAGTTACCGTTACTTGTCATAATTAGTAACGAAGTTACCGTTACTTGCCATAATTAGTAACGAAGTTACAGTTACTTGTCATAATTAAAAATGAAGTTACCGTTACTTGTCATAGTTAGTAACGAATTTTCCGTTACCTGTCACAATTAGTAATGAAGTTACCGTTACTTGCCATAATTAATAACGAAGTTACCGTTACTTGTCATAATTAGTAATGAAGTTACAGATTCTTGTCATAATCAGTTATGAAGTTACCTTTACTTTTCATAATTAGTAACGAAGTTACCGTTCGTTGTCATAATTAGTTACAAAGTTACATTTCTTGTCATAATTAGTAATGAAGTTAGCGTTACCTGTCATAATTAGTAACGAAGTTACAGTTACCTGACATTATTATTAATGAAGATACCGTTACTTGCCATAATTAGTAATGAAGTAACCGTTACTTTTCATAATTAGTAATGAAGTTACCGTTACTTGTCATAATTAGTAATGATGTTATCATTACATGTCATAATTACAAACGAATTTACCGTTACTTGTCATAATTAGTAACGAAGTTACAGTTACCCGTCATAATAAGTAACGAAGTTACCGTTACTTGTCATATTTAGTAACGAAGTTACAGTTACCTGTCATAATTAATAACGAAGTTATCGTTACTTGTCATAATTAGTAACGAGCTTACCGTTACTTGTATAATAATTAACGAAGTTACCGTTACTTTTCATAATTAGTAATGAAGTTACAGTAACTTGTCTTAATTAGTAATGAAGTTACCGTTACTTGTCATATTTAGTAATGAAGTTACCGTTACTTGTCATAATTAGTTAAGAAGTTACCGAAACCTGTCATAATTAGTTATGAAGTTACCGTAACTTGTCATAATTAGTAATGAAGTTACAGTTACTTGTCATAATTAGTAATGAAGTTACAGTTATTTCTTATAATTAGTAATGAAGTTACAGTTACTAGTCATAATGAGTAATGAAGTTACAGTTACTTGTCATAATTAGTAATGAAGTTACAGTTACTTGTCATAATTAGTAACGAAGTTACCGTTACTTGTCATAATTAATAACAAAGATACCGTTACTTGTCATAATTAGTAACGAAGTTACCGTTACTTGCCATAATTAGTAACGAAGTTACAGTTACTTGTCATAATTAAAAATGAAGTTACCGTTACTTGTCATAGTTAGTAACGAATTTTCCGTTACCTGTCACAATTAGTAATGAAGTTACAGTTACCTGTAATAATTAGTAATGAAGATGCCGTTACTTGTCATAATTAGTAATGAAGTTACAGTTACTTGTAATAATTAGTAATGAAGTTACCGTTACTTGTCTTATTAGTAATGAATTTACCGTTACTTGTCATAATTAGTAACGAAGTTACCGTTACTAGTCATAATTAGTAATGAAGTTACAGTTACTTGTCATAATTAGTTATGATGATACCGTTACTCGTCATAATTAGTTACGAAGTTACCGTTTCCTGTTATAATTAGTAACGAAGTTACCGTTACTTGTCTTAATTAGTAATGAAGTTACAGTTACCTGTAATAATTAGTAATGAAGATGCCGTTACTTGGCATAATTAGTAATAAAGTTTCCGTAACTTGCCATAATTAGTAATGAAGTTACCGTTACTTGTCCAATTAGTAACGAAGGTACCGTTACTTGTAATAATTAGCAATGAAGTTACCGTTACTTGTCATAATTAGTAACGATGTTACCGTTACTTGTAGTAATTAGTAATGAAGTTACCGTTATCTGTCATAATTATAAACGAAGTAACCGTTAATTGTCATAATTAATAACGAAGTTACAGTTACTTGTCATAATTAGTAATGAAGTTACCGTTACTTGTCATAATTAGTAATGATGTTATCATTACATGTCATAATTACAAACGAATTTACCGTTACTTGTCATAATTAGTAACGAAGTTAGAGTTACCCGTCATAATAAGTAACGAAGTTACCGTTACTTGTCATATTTAGTAACGAAGTTACAGTTACCTGTCATAATTAATAACGAAGTTATCGTTACTTGTCATAATTAGTAACGAGCTTACCGTTACTTGTATAATAATTAACGAAGTTACCGTTACTTTTCATAATTAGTAATGAAGATACAGTAACTTGTCTTAATTAGTAATGAAGTTACCGTTACTTGTCATATTTAGTAATGAAGTTACCGTTACTTGTCATAATTAGTTAAGAAGTTACCGAAACCTGTCATAATTAGTTATGAAGTTACCGTAACTTGTCATAATTAGTAATGAAGTTACAGTTACTTGTCATAATTAGTAATGAAGTTACAGTTATTTCTTATAATTAGTAATGAAGTTACAGTTACTAGTCATAATGAGTAATGAAGTTACAGTTACTTGTCATAATTAGTAATGAAGTTACAGTTACTTGTCATAATTAGTAACGAAGTTACCGTTACTTGTCATAATTAATAACAAAGTTACCGTTACTTGTCATAATTAGTAACGAAGTTACCGTTACTTGCCATAATTAGTAACGAAGTTACAGTTACTTGTCATAATTAAAAATGAAGTTACCGTTACTTGTCATAGTTAGTAACGAATTTTCCGTTACCTGTCACAATTAGTAATGAAGTTACCGTTACTTGCCATAATTAATAACGAAGTTACCGTTACTTGTCATAATTAGTAATGAAGTTACAGATTCTTGTCATAATCAGTTATGAAGTTACCTTTACTTTTCATAATTAGTAACGAAGTTACCGTTCGTTGTCATAATTAGTTACAAAGTTACATTTCTTGTCATAATTAGTAATGAAGTTAGCGTTACCTGTCATAATTAGTAACGAAGTTACAGTTACCTGACATTATTATTAATGAAGATACCGTTACTTGCCATAATTAGTAATGAAGTAACCGTTACTTTTCATAATTAGTAATGAAGTTACCGTTACTTGTCATAATTAGTAATGATGTTATCATTACATGTCATAATTACAAACGAATTTACCGTTACTTGTCATAATTAGTAACGAAGTTACAGTTACCCGTCATAATAAGTAACGAAGTTACCGTTACTTGTCATATTTAGTAACGAAGTTACAGTTACCTGTCATAATTAATAACGAAGTTATCGTTACTTGTCATAATTAGTAACGAGCTTACCGTTACTTGTATAATAATTAACGAAGTTACCGTTACTTTTCATAATTAGTAATGAAGTTACAGTAACTTGTCTTAATTAGTAATGAAGTTACCGTTACTTGTCATATTTAGTAATGAAGTTACCGTTACTTGTCATAATTAGTTAAGAAGTTACCGAAACCTGTCATAATTAGTTATGAAGTTACCGTAACTTGTCATAATTAGTAATGAAGTTACAGTTACTTGTCATAATTAGTAATGAAGTTACAGTTATTTCTTATAATTAGTAATGAAGTTACAGTTACTAGTCATAATGAGTAATGAAGTTACAGTTACTTGTCATAATTAGTAATGAAGTTACAGTTACTTGTCATAATTAGTAACGAAGTTACCGTTACTTGTCATAATTAATAACAAAGTTACCGTTACTTGTCATAATTAGTAACGAAGTTACCGTTACTTGCCATAATTAGTAACGAAGTTACAGTTACTTGTCATAATTAAAAATGAAGTTACCGTTACTTGTCATAGTTAGTAACGAATTTTCCGTTACCTGTCACAATTAGTAATGAAGTTACAGTTACCTGTAATAATTAGTAATGAAGATGCCGTTACTTGTCATAATTAGTAATGAAGTTACAGTTACTTGTAATAATTAGTAATGAAGTTACCGTTACTTGTCTTATTAGTAATGAATTTACCGTTACTTGTCATAATTAGTAACGAAGTTACCGTTACTAGTCATAATTAGTAATGAAGTTACAGTTACTTGTCATAATTAGTTATGATGATACCGTTACTCGTCATAATTAGTTACGAAGTTACCGTTTCCTGTTATAATTAGTAACGAAGTTACCGTTACTTGTCTTAATTAGTAATGAAGTTACAGTTACCTGTAATAATTAGTAATGAAGATGCCGTTACTTGGCATAATTAGTAATAAAGTTTCCGTAACTTGCCATAATTAGTAATGAAGTTACCGTTACTTGTCCAATTAGTAACGAAGGTACCGTTACTTGTAATAATTAGCAATGAAGTTACCGTTACTTGTCATAATTAGTAACGATGTTACCGTTACTTGTAGTAATTAGTAATGAAGTTACCGTTATCTGTCATAATTATAAACGAAGTAACCGTTAATTGTCATAATTAATAACGAAGTTACAGTTACTTGTCATAATTAGTAATGAAGTTACCGTTACTTGTCATAATTAGTAATGATGTTATCATTACATGTCATAATTACAAACGAATTTACCGTTACTTGTCATAATTAGTAACGAAGTTACAGTTACCCGTCATAATAAGTAACGAAGTTACCGTTACTTGTCATATTTAGTAACGAAGTTACAGTTACCTGTCATAATTAATAACGAAGTTATCGTTACTTGTCATAATTAGTAACGAGCTTACCGTTACTTGTATAATAATTAACGAAGTTACCGTTACTTTTCATAATTAGTAATGAAGTTACAGTAACTTGTCTTAATTAGTAATGAAGTTACCGTTACTTGTCATATTTAGTAATGAAGTTACCGTTACTTGTCATAATTAGTTAAGAAGTTACCGAAACCTGTCATAATTAGTTATGAAGTTACCGTAACTTGTCATAATTAGTAATGAAGTTACAGTTACTTGTCATAATTAGTAATGAAGTTACAGTTATTTCTTATAATTAGTAATGAAGTTACAGTTACTAGTCATAATGAGTAATGAAGTTACAGTTACTTGTCATAATTAGTAATGAAGTTACAGTTACTTGTCATAATTAGTAACGAAGTTACCGTTACTTGTCATAATTAATAACAAAGTTACCGTTACTTGTCATAATTAGTAACGAAGTTACCGTTACTTGCCATAATTAGTAACGAAGTTACAGTTACTTGTCATAATTAAAAATGAAGTTACCGTTACTTGTCATAGTTAGTAACGAATTTTCCGTTACCTGTCACAATTAGTAATGAAGTTACAGTTACCTGTAATAATTAGTAATGAAGATGCCGTTACTTGTCATAATTAGTAATGAAGTTACAGTTACTTGTCATAATTAGTAATGAAGTTACCGTTACTTGTCTTATAAGTAATGAATTTACCGTTACTTGTCATAATTAGTAACGAAGTTACCGTTACTTGTCATAATTAGTAATGAAGTTACAGTTACTTGTCATAATTAGTTATGATGATACCGTTACTTGTCATAATTAGTTACGAAGTTACCGTTTCCTGTTATAATTAGTAACGAAGTTACCGTTACTTGTCTTAATTAGTAATGAAGTTACAGTTACCTGTAATAATTAGTAATGAAGATGCCGTTACTTGGCATAATTAGTAATAAAGTTTCCGTAACTTGCCATAATTAGTAATGAAGTTACCGTTACTTGTCCAATTAGTAACGAAGGTACCGTTACTTGTAATAATTAGCAATGAAGTTACCGTTACTTGTCATAATTAGTAACGATGTTACCGTTACTTGTAGTAATTAGTAATGAAGTTACCGTTATCTGTCATAATTATAAACGAAGTAACCGTTAATTGTCATAATTAATAACGAAGTTACAGTTACTTGTCATAATTAGTAATGAAGTTACCGTTAATTGCCATAATTAATAACGAAGTTACCATTACTTGTCAGAATTAGTAATGAAGTTACAGTTACTTGTCATAATCAGTAATGAAGTTACCTTTACTTTTCATAATTAGTAACGAAGTAACCGTTACTTCTCATAATTAGTAATGAAGTTACAGTTACTTGTCATAATTAGTAATGAAGTTACAGTTACCTGTCATAATTAGTAATGAAGTTACCGTTATTTGTCATAATTAGTAACGAAGTTACCGTTAGTTGTCATAATAAGTAACGAATATACAGTTACCTGTAATAATTAGTAACGAAGTTTTCGTTACTTGTCATAATTAGTAATGAAGTTACCGTTAACTGTCATAATTAGTAACGAAGTAAC
Organism: Meconema thalassinum; assembly: GCA_946902985.2. Taxonomy (NCBI): domain Eukaryota; kingdom Metazoa; phylum Arthropoda; class Insecta; order Orthoptera; family Tettigoniidae; genus Meconema; species Meconema thalassinum. The sequence continues at coordinate 1,169,941,690 of OX336388.2, forward strand.
CGTTACGTGTCATAATTAGTACTGAAGTTACAGTTACTTGTCATAATTAGTAATGAAGTTACCGTTACTTGCCATAATTAATAACGAAGTTACCGTTACTTGTCATAATTGGTAATGAAGTTACAGTTACTTGTCGTAATCAGTAATGAAGTTACCTTTACTTTTCATAATTAGTAACGAAGTTACCGTTCCTTGTCATAATTAGTTACAAAGTTACCTTTTCTTGTCATAATTAGTAATGAAGTTAGTGTTTCCTGTCATAATTAGTAACGAAGTTACAGTTACCTGACATTATTATTAATGAAGATACCGTTACTTGTCATAATTAGTAATGAAGTAACCGTTACTTTTCATAATTAGTAATGAAGTTACCGTTACTTGTCATAATTAGTAATGATGTTATCGTTTCTAGTCATAATTACAAACGAATTTACCGTTACTTGTCATAATTAGTAACGAAGTTACAGTTACCCGTCATAATAAGTAACGAAGTTACCGTTACTTGTCATAATTAGTAACGAAGTTACCTTAACTTGTCATAATTAGTAACGAGGTTACCGTTACTTGTCATAATTAGTAACGAAGTTACAGTTACTTGTCATAATTAGTAACGAAGTTACCGTTACTTGTCATAACTCGTAATGAAGTTACTGTTACTTGTCATAATTAGTTATGAAGTTACCGTTACCTGTCATAATTATTAAAGAAGTTACAGTTACTTGTCATAATTAGTAACGAAGTTACAAATACTTGTCATAATTAGTAACGAAGTTACGGTTACCTGTCATAAATTGTAATGAAGTTACCGTTACTTGTCATAATTTCTAACGAAGTTACAGTTACTTGTCATAAATAGTTATGATGATACCGTTACTTGCCATAATTAGTTACGAAGTTACCGTTTCCTGTCATAATTAGTAAGGAAAATACTGTTAAGTGTCATAATTAGTAATGAAGATAACGTTACTTGTCATAATTAGTAATGGAATTACCGTTACTTGTCATAATTAGTATTGAAGTTACCGATACTTGTCATAATGAATAATGAAGTTACCGTTACTTGTCATAATTACTAACGAATTTTCCGTTGCTTGTCATAATTAGTAACGAAGTTACAGTTACCTGTCATAATTAGCGACGAAGTTACCGTTACTTGTCATAATTAATACAAAGTTACCGTTACTTGTCATAATTAGTAACGAAGTTACCGTTACATGTCATAATTAGTAACGATGTTACAGTTACTTGTCATAATTAGTAACGAAGTTACCGTTACTAGTCATAATTAGTAATGAATTTTCCGTTACCTGTCACAATTAAAAACGAAATTACCGTTACTTGTTATAATTAGTAAAGAAGTTACAGTTACTTGTCATAATTGGTAACGAAGTTACAGTTACCAGTCATAGTTAGTAATGAAGTTACCGTTACTTGTCGTAATTAGTAACGAATTTACCGTTACTTGTCATAATTAGTAACTAAGTTACCGTTACTTGTCACAATTACTAACGAATTTACCGTTACTTGTCATAATTAGTAACGAAGTTACAGTTACCAGTCATAATTAGTAATGAAGTTACTGTTATTTGCCATAATTAGTAACGAAGTTACAGTTACCTGTCATAATGAGTAATGAAGTTACCGTTACTTGTCATAATTAGTAATGAAGTTACCGTTACTTGTAATAATTAGTAATGAAGTTACCGTTACTTGTCATAATTACTAACGAATTTTCCGTTACTTGTCATAATTAGTAACGAAGTTACAGTTACCTGTCATAATTAGTAACGAAGTTATCGTTACTTGTCATATTTAGTACAAAGTTACTGTTACTTGTCATAATTAGTAACGAAGTTACCGCTACTTGTCATAATAATAACGAAGTTACAGTTACTTGTCATAATTAGTAACGAAGTTACCGTTACATGTCATAATTAGCAATGAAATTACAGTTACCTGTCATAATTAGCAATGAAGTTACCGTTACTTGTCACAATTAGTAACGAAGTTCCCGTTACTTTTCACAATTAGTAACGAAGTTACCGTTACTTGTCATAATTTGTAATGAGGTTACAGTTACTTTTCATAACTAGTAATGAAGTTACATTTACCTGTCATAATTAGTAATTAAGTTATCGTAACATGGGATAATTAGTAACGAAGTTACCGTTACTTGTCATAATAAGTAACGAAGTAACAGTTACCTGCCATAATTAGTAACGAAGTTACCGTTACTTTTCATAATTAGTAATGAAGTTACCGTTACCTGTCATAATTGGTAACGAAGTTACCGTTACTTGTCATAATTAGTAACGAAGTTACCGTTACTTGTCATAATTAGTAATGAAGTTACAGTTACTTTTCATAATCAGTAATGAAGTTACATTTACCTGTTATAATTAGTAATGAAGTTACCGTTACTTGTCTTAATTAGTAACGAAGTACCGTTACTTGTCATAATTAGTAATGAAGCTACCGTTACTTGTCATAATGAGTAAAGAAGTTAGCGTAATTGTCATAATTAGTAACAAAGTTACAGTTACCTGTCATTATTAGTAATGAAGATACCGTTACTTGTCATAATTAGTAATGAATAACCCTTACTTTTCATAATTAGAAATGAGGTTACCGTTACTTGTCATAATTAGTAATGAAGTTACCGTTACTTGTCATAATTACTAACGAATTTATCGTTACTTGACTTGATTAGTAACGAAGTTACAGTTACCCGTCATAATAAGTAACGAAGTTACAGTTACTTGTCATAAATAGTAATGAAGTTACAGTTACCTGTCATAATTAGTAATGAAGTTACCTTTACTTGTCATAATATAGTAACGAAGTTACCGTTACTTGTCATAATTAGTAATGAAGTTACCGTTACTTGTCATAATTAGTAATGAAGTTACCGTAACTTGTCGTATTTAGTAATGAAGTCACCGTTACTTGTCATAATTAGTAATGAAGTTACAGTTACCTGTAATAATTAGTAATGAAGATGCCGTTACTTGTCATAATTAGTAATAAAGTTTCCGTTACTTGTCGTAATTAGTAATGAAGTTACCGTTACTTGTCATAATTAGTAACGAAGTTACCGTTACTTGTAATAATTAGCAATGAAGTTACCGTTACTTGTCATAATTAGTAACGATGTTACTGTTACTTTGTCGTAATTAGTAATGAAGTTACCGTTAACTGTCATAAATAGTAACGAAGGAACCGTTACTTGTCATAATTAGTAACGAAGTTACAGTTACTTGTCATAATTAGTAATGAAGTTACCGTTACTTGCCATAATTAATAACGAAGTTACAGTTACTTGTCATAATTAGTAATGAAGTTACAGATTCTTGTCATAATCAGTTATGAAGTTACCTTTACTTTTCATAATTAGTAACGAAGTTACCGTTCGTTGTCATAATTAGTTACAAAGTTACATTTCTTGTCATAATTAGTAATGAAGTTAGCGTTACCTGTCATAATTAGTAACGAAGTTACAGTTACCTGACATTATTATTAATGAAGATACCGTTACTTGCCATAATTAGTAATGAAGTAACCGTTACTTTTCATAATTAGTAATAAAGTTACCGTTACTTGTCATAATTAGTAATGATGTTATCATTACATGTCATAATTACAAACGAATTTACCGTTACTTGTCATAATTAGTAACGAAGTTACAGTTACCCGTCATAATAAGTAACGAAGTTACCGTTACTTGTCATATTTAGTAACGAAGTTACAGTTACCTGTCATAATTAATAACGAAGTTATCGTTACTTGTCATAATTAGTAACGAGCTTACCGTTACTTGTATAATAATTAACGACGTTACCGTTACTTTTCATAATTAGTAATGAAGTTACAGTAACTTGTCTTAATTAGTAATGAAGTTACCGTTACTTGTCATATTTAGTAATGAAGTTACCGTTACTTGTCATAATTAGTTAAAAAGTTACCGAAACCTGTCATAATTAGTTATGAAGTTACCGTAACTTGTCATAATTAGTAATGAAGTTACAGTTACTTGTCATAATTAGTAATGAAGTTACAGTTATTTCTTATAATTAGTAATGAAGTTACAGTTACTAGTCATAATGAGTAATGAAGTTACAGTTACTTGTCATAATTAGTAATGAAGTTACAGTTACTTGTCATAATTAGTAACGAAGTTACCGTTACTTGTCATAATTAATAACAAAGTTACCGTTACTTGTCATAATTAGTAACGAAGTTACCGTTACTTGCCATAATTAGTAACGAAGTTACAGTTACTTGTCATAATTAAAAATGAAGTTACCGTTACTTGTCATAGTTAGTAACGAATTTTCCGTTACCTGTCACAATTAGTAACGGATTTACCGTTACTTGTCGCAATTATTAATGAAGTTACAGTTACTTGTCATAATAAGTAATGAAGTTACAATTACTTGTCATAATTAGTAATGAAGTTACCGTTACTTGTCTTATTAGTAATGAATTTACCGTTAGTTGTCATAATTAGTAACGAAGTTACCGTTACTTGTCATAATTAGTAATGAAGTTACAGTTACTTGTCATAATTAGTTATGATGATACCGTTACTTGTCATAATTAGTTACGAAGTTACCGTTTCCTGTTATAATTAGTAACGAAGTTACCGTTACTTGTCTTAATTAGTAATGAAGTTAGCGTTTCCTGTCATAATTAGTAAGGAAAATACTGTTAAGTGTCATAATTAGTAATGAAGATAACGTTACTTGTCATAATTAGTAATGGAATTACCGTTACTTGTCATAATTAGTATTGAAGTTACCGATACTTGTCATAATGAATAATGAAGTTACCGTTACTTGTCATAATTACTAACGAATTTTCCGTTGCTTGTCATAATTAGTAACGAAGTTACAGTTACCTGTCATAATTAGCGACGAAGTTACCGTTACTTGTCATAATTAATATAAAGTTACCGTTACTTGTCATAATTAGTAACGAAGTTACCGTTACATGTCATAATTAGTAACGATGTTACAGTTACTTTTCATAATTAGTAACGAAGTTACCGTTACTAGTCATAATTAATAATGAATTTTCCGTTACCTGTCACAATTAAAAACGAAATTACCGTTACTTGTTATAATAAGTAAAGAAGTTACAGTTACTTGTCATAATTGGTAACGAAGTTACAGTTACCAGTCATAATTAGTAATGAAGTTACCGTTACTTGTCATAATTAGTAACGAATTTACCGTTACTTGTCATAATTAGTAACGAAGTTACCGTTACTTGTCATACTTAGTATTGAGGTTACCGTTACTTGTCATAATTAGTAACGAAGTTACAGTTACGTGTCATAATTAATAACGAAGTTACCGTTACTTGTCATAATTAGTAACGACGTTACCGTTAATTGTCATAATTAGTTATCAAGTTATAGTTACCAGTCATAATTAGTAACGAGGTTACCATTACCTGTCATAATTAGTGATGAAATTACCGTTACTTGTCGTAATTTGTAACGAAGTTACCGTTACTTGTCATAATTAGTAAAGAAGTTACCGTTACTTGTCATAATTAGTAATGAAGTTACAGTTACCTGTCATAATTAGCAATGAAGTTACCGTTACTTGTCACAATTAGTTAAGAAGTTCCCGTTACTTTTCATAATTAGTAACGAAGTTACCGTTACTTGTCATAATTTGTAATGTAGTTACAGTTACTTTTCATAATTAGTAATGAAGTTACATTTACCTGTCATAATTAGTAATTAAGTTATCGTTACTTGTGGTAATTAGTAACGAAGTTACCCTTACTTGTCATAATAAGTAACGAAGTAACAGTTATCTGTCATAATTAGCAACGAAGTTACCGTTACTTGTCGTAATAAGTAACGAAGTAACAGTTATCTGTCATAATTAGTAACGAAGTTACCGTTACATGTCATAATTAGTAATGAAGTTACAGTTAATTTTCATAATTAGTAATGAAGTTACATTTACCTGTTATAATTAGTAATGAAGTTACCGTTACTTGTCATAATTATTAACGAAGTTACAGTTACTTGAAATAATTAGTAATGAAACTACCGTTACATGTCATAATGAGTAAAGAAGTTAGCGTAATTGTCATAATTAGTAACGAAGTTACAGTTACTTTTCATAATTAGTAACGAAGTTACCGTTACTTGTCATAATTTGTAATGTAGTTACACTTAATTTTCATAATTAGTAATGAAGTTACATTTACCTGTCATAATTAGTAATTAAGTTATCGTTAGTTGTGATAATTAGTAACGAAGTTACCGTTACTTGTCATAATAAGTAACGAAGTTACAGTTACTTGTCATAATTAGTAATGAAGTTACAGTTACCTGTCATAATTAGTAATGTGAGTTACCTTTACTTGTCATAATTTAGTAACGAAGTTACCGTTACTTGTCATAATTAGTAATGAAGTTACCGTTACTTGTCATAATTAGTAATGAAGTTACCGTTACTTGTCGTAATTAGTAATGAAGTTACCGTTATTTGTCATAATTAGTAATGAAGTTACAGTTACCTGTAATAATTAGTAATGAAGATGCCGTTACTTGGCATAATTAGTAATAAAGTTTCCGTAACTTGCCATAATTAGTAATGAAGTTACCGGTACTTGTCCAATTAGTAACGAAGGTACCGTTACTTGTAATAATTAGCAATGAAGTTACCGTTACTTGTCGTAATTAGTAACGAAGTTACCGTTACTTGTAGTAATTAGTAATGAAGTTACCGTTATCTGTCATAATTATTAACGAAGTTACCGTTAATTGTCATAATTAATAACGAAGTTACAGTTACTTGTCATAATTAGTAATGAAGTTACCTTTACTTGCCATAATTAATAACGAAGTTACCGTTACTTGTCATAATTAGTAATGAAGTTACAGTTACTTGTCATAATCAGTAATGAAGTTACCTTTACTATTCATAATTAGTAACGAAGTTACCGTTACTTGTCATAATTAGTAATGAAGTTACAGTTACTTGTCATAATTAGTAATGAAGTTACAGTTACCTGTCATAATTAGTAATGGAGTTACCGTTATTTGTCATAATTAGTAACGAAGTTACCGTTAGTTGTCATAATAAGTAACGAATTTACAGTTACCTGTAATAATTAGTAACGAAGTTTTCGTTACTTGTCATAATTAGTAATGAAGTTACCGTTAACTGTCATAATTAGTAACGAAGTAACCGTTACGTGTCATAATTAGTACTGAAGTTACAGTTACTTTTCAAAATTAGTAATGAAGTTACCGTTACTTGCCATAATTAATAACGAAGTTACCGTTACTTGTCATAATTAGTAATGAAGTTACAGTTACTTGTCATAATCAGTAATGAAGTTACCTTTACTTTTCATAATTAGTAACGAAGTTACCGTTCCTTGTCATAATTAGTTACAAAGTTACCTTTTCTTGTCATAATTAGTAATGAAGTTAGCGTTTCCTGTCATAATTAGTAACGAAGTTACAGTTACCTGACATTATTATTAATGAAGATACCGTTACTTGTCATAATTAGTAATGAAGTAACCGTTAATTTTCATAATTAGTAATGAAGTTACCGTTACTTGTCATAATTAGTAATGATGTTATCGTTACTAGTCATAATTACAAACGAATTTACCGTTACTTGTCATAATTAGTAACGAAGTTACAGTTAGCCGTCATAATAAGTAACGAAGTTACCGTTACTTGTCATAATTAGTAACGAAGTTACCTTAACTTGTCATAACTAGTAACGAGGTTACCGTTACTTGTCATAATTAGTAACGAAGTTACAGTTACTTGTCATAATTAGTAACGAAGTTACCGTTACTTGTCATAACTAGTAATGAAGTAACCGTTACTTTTCATAATTAGTAATGAAGTTACCGTTACTTGTCATAATTAGTAATGATGTTATCATTACATGTCATAATTACAAACGAATTTACCGTTACTTGTCATAATTAGTAACGAAGTTACAGTTACCCGTCATAATAAGTAACGAAGTTACCGTTACTTGTGTTATTTAGTAACGAAGTTAGAGTTACCTGTCATAATTAATAACGAAGTTATCGTTACTTGTCATAATTAGTAACGAGCTTACCGTTACTTGTATAATAATTAACGAAGTTACCGTTACTTTTCATAATTAGTAATGAAGTTACAGTAACTTGTCTTAATTAGTAATGAAGTTACCGTTACTTGTCATATTTAGTAATGAAGTTACCGTTACTTGTCATAATTAGTTATGAAGTTACCGAAACTTGTCATAATTAGTTATGAAGTTACCTTAACTTGTCATAATTAGTAATGAAGTTACAGTTACTTGTCATAATTAGTAATGAAGTTACAGTTATTTCTTATAATTAGTAATGAAGTTACAGTTACTAGTAATAATGAGTATTGAAGTTACAGTTACTTGTCATAATTAGTAATGAAGTTACAGTTACTTGTCATAATTAGTAACGAAGTTACCGTTACTTGTCATAATTAGTAACAAAGTTACCGTTACTTGTCATAATTAGTAACGAAGTTACCGTTACTTGCCATAATTAGTAACGAAGTTACAGTTACTTGTCATAATTAAAAATGAAGTTACCGTTACTTGTCATAGTTAGTAACGAATTTTCCGTTACCTGTCACAATTAGTAACGGATTTACCGTTACTTGTCGTAATTATTAATGAAGTTACAGTTACTTGTCATAATTAGTAATGAAGTTACAGTTACTTGTCATAATTAGTAATGACGTTACCGTTACTTGTCTTATTAGTAATGAATTTACCGTTACTTGTCATAATTAGTAACGAAGTTACCGTTACTTGTCATAATTAGTAATGAAGTTACAGTTACTTGTCATAATTAGTTATGATGATACCGTTACTTGTCATAATTAGTAACGAAGTTATCGTTTCCTGTCATAATTAGTAACGAAGTTACCGTTACTTGTCATAATTAGTAATGAAGTTAGCGTTTCCTGTCATAATTAGTAAGGAAAATACTGTTAAGTGTCATAATTAGTAATGAAGATAACGTTACTTGTCATAATTAGTAATGGAATTACCGTTACTTGTCATAATTAGTATTGAAGTTACCGATACTTGTCATAATGAATAATGAAGTTACCGTTACTTGTCATAATTACTAACGAATTTTCCGTTGCTTGTCATAATTAGTAACGAAGTTACAGTTACCTGTCATAATTTGCGACGAAGTTACCGTTACTTGTCATAATTAATACAAAGTTACCGTTACTTGTCATAATTAGTAACGAAGTTACCGTTACATGTCATAATTAGTAACGATGATACAGTTACTTGTCATAATTGGTAACGAAGTTACAGTTACCAGTCATAATTAGTAATGAAGTTACCTTTACTTGTCGTAATTAGTAACGAATTTACCGTTACTTGTCATAATTAGTAACGAAGTTACCGTGACTTGTCATAATTATTATTGAGGTTACCGTTACTTGTCATAATTAGTAACGACGTTACCGTTAATTGTCATAATTAGTTATCAAGTTATAGTTACCAGTCATAATTAGTAACGAAGTTACCATTGCCTGTCATAATTAGTGATGAAATTACCGTTACTTGTCATAATTTGTAACGAAGTTACCGTTACTTGTCATAATTAGTAAAGAAGTTACCGTTACTTGTCATAATTAGTAATGAAGTTACAGTTACCTGTCAAAATTTGCAATGAAGTTACCGTTACTTGTCACAATTAGTTAAGAAGTTCCCGTTACTTTTCATAATTAGTAACGAAGTTTCCGTTACTTGTCATAATTCGTAATGTAATTAAAGTTACTTTTCATAATTAGTAATGAAGTTACATTAACCTGTCATAATTAGTAATTAAGTTATCGTTACTTGTGGTAATTAGTAACGAAGTTACCCTTACTTGTCATAATAAGTAACGAAGTAACAGTTATCTGTCATAATTAGCAACGAAGTTACCGTTACTTGTCGTAATAAGAAACGAAGTAACAGTTATCTGTCATAATTAGTAACGAAGTTACCGTTACATGTCATAATTAGTAATGAAGTTACAGTTAATTTTCATAATTAGTAATGAAGTTACATTTACCTGTTATAATTAGTAATGAAGTTACCGTTACTTGTCATAATTATTAACGAAGTTACAGTTACTTGAAATAATTAGTAATGAAACTACCGTTAGATGTCATAATGAGTAAAGAAGTTAGCGTAATTGTCATAATTAGTAACGAAGTTACAGTTACTTTTCATAATTAGTAACGAAGTTACCGTTACTTGTCATAATTTGTAATGTAGTTACAGTTACTTTTCATAATTAGTAATGAAGTTACATTTACCTGTCATAATTAGTAATTAAGTTATCGTTACTTGTGATAATTAGTAACGAAGTTACCGTTACTTGTCATAATAAGTAACGAAGTTACAGTTACTTGTCATAATTAGTAATGAAGTTACAGTTAACTGTCATAATTAGTAATGTGAGTTACCTTTACTTGTCATAATTTAGTAACGAAGTTACCGTTACTTGTCATAATTAGTAATGAAGTTACCGTTACTTGTCATAATTAGTAATGAAGTTACCGTTACTTGTCGTAATTAGTAATGAAGTTACCGTTACTTGTCATAATTAGTAATGAAGTTACATTTACCTGTAATATTTAGTAATGAAGATGCCGTTACTTGGCATAATTAGTAATAAAGTTTCCGTAACTTGCCATAATTAGTAATGAAGTTACCGTTACTTGTCCAATTAGTAACGAAGGTACCGTTACTTGTAATAATTAGCAATGAAGTTACCGTTACTTGTCATAATTAGTAACGAAGTTACCGTTACTTGTAGTAATTAGTAATGAAGTTACCGTTATCTGTCATAATTATTAACGAAGTAACCGTTAATTGTCATAATTAATAACGACGTTACAGTTACTTGTCATAATTAGTAATGAAGTTACCGTTACTTGCCATAATTAATAACGAAGTTACCGTTACTTGTCATAATTAGTAATGAAGTTACAGTTACTTGTCATAATTAGTAATGAAGTTACAGTTACCTGTCATAATTAGTAATGAAGTTACCGTTATTTGTCATAATTAGTAACGAAGTTACCGTTAGTTGTCATAATAAGTAACGAATATACAGTTACCTGTAATAATTAGTAACGAAGTTTTCGTTACTTGTCATAATTAGTAATGAAGTTACCGTTAACTGTCATAATTAGTAACGAAGTAACCGTTACGTGTCATAATTAGTACTGAAGTTACAGTTACTTGTCATAATTAGTAATGAAGTTACCGTTACTTGCCATAATTAATAACGAAGTTACCGTTACTTGTCATAATTGGTAATGAAGTTACAGTTACTTGTCATAATCAGTAATGAAGTTACCTTTACTTTTCATAATTAGTAACGAAGTTACCGTTCCTTGTCATAATTAGTTACAAAGTTACCTTTTCTTGTCATAATTAGTAATGAAGTTAGTGTTTCCTGTCATAATTAGTAACGAAGTTACAATTACCTGACATTATTATTAAAGAAGATACCGTTACTTGTCATAATTAGTAATGAAGTAACCGTTACTTTTCATAATTAGTAATGAAGTTACCGTTACTTGTCATAATTAGTAATGATGTTATCGTTACTAGTCATAATTACAAACGAATTTACCGTTACTTGTCATAATTAGTAACGAAGTTACAGTTACCCGTCATAATAAGTAATGAAGTTACCGTTACTTGTCATAATTAGTAACGAAGTTACCTTAACTTGTCATAATTAGTAACGAGGTTACCGTTACTTGTCATAATTAGTAACGAAGTAACAGTTACTTGTCATAATTAGTAACGAAGTTACCGTTACTTGTCATAACTAGTAATGAAGTTACCGTTACTTGTCATAATTAGTTATGAAGTTACCGTTACCTGTCATAATTATTAAAGTAGTTACAGTTACTTGTCATAATTAGTAACGAAGTTACAAATACTTGTCATAATTAGTAACGAAGTTACGGTTACCTGTCATAAATTGTAATGAAGTTACCGTTACTTGTCATAATTTCTAACGAAGTTACAGTTACTTGTCATAATTAGTAACGAAGTCACCGTTACTTGCAATAATTAGTAACGATGTTACAGTTACTTGTCATAATTAGTAACGAAGTTACCTTTACTTGTCATAATTAGTAATGAAGTTACCGTTACTTGTCGTAATTAGTAATGAAGTTACCGTTACTTGTCATAATCAGTAACGAAGTTACAGTTACTTGTCATAATTACTAATGAAGTAACAGTTACCTCTCATAATTACTAATGAAGTTACCCTTACTTGTCATAATGAGTAATGAAGTTACCGTTACTTGTAATAATTAGTAATGAAGTTACCGTTACTTGTCATAATTACTAGCGAATGTACCGTTACTTGTCTTAATTAGTAATGAAGTTAGAGTTATCTGTCATAATTAGTAACGAAGTTCCCGTAACCTGACATAAATAGTAACAAAGTTACCGTTAGTTGTCATAATCAGTAACGAAGTTACCGTTACTTGTCACAATTAGTAACGAAGTTACAGTTACTTGTCATAATTAGTAACGAAGTTACCGTTACTTGTCGTAATTTGTAATGATGTTACCGTAAACTGTCATAATTAGTACCGGAGTTACCGTTACTTGTCATAATTAGTAACGATGTTACAGTTACTTGTCATAATTAGAAAAAATGTTACAGTTACCTGTCATAATTAGTAATGAAGTTACCGTTACTTGTCCTATTAGTAATGAACTTACCGTTACTTGTCATAATCAGTAACCAAGATATCGTTTCTTGACATAATTAGTAATGAAGTTACCGTTAGCTGTCATAATTAGTAACGAAGTTACCGTTACATGACATAATTAGTAACGAAGTTACTGTTACTTGTCATAATTAGTAATGAATAACCGTTACTTTTCATAATTAGTAATGAGGTTACCGTTACTTGTCATAATTAGTAATGAAGTTACCGTTACTTGTCATAATTACTAACGAATTTATCGTTACTTGTCTTAATTAGTAACGAAGTTACAGTTACCCGTCATAATAAGTAACGAAGTTACAGTTACTTGTCATAATTAGTAATGAAGTTACAGTTACCTGTCATAATTAGTAATGAAGTTACCTTTACTTGTCATAATATAGTAACGAAGTTACCGTTACTTGTCATAATTAGTAATGAAGTTACCGTTACTTGTCATAATTAGTAATGAAGTTACCGCTACTTTTCGTATTTAGTAATGAAGTTACCGTTACTTGTCTTAATTAGTAATGAAGTTACAGTTACCTGTAATAATTAGTAATGAAGATGCCGTTACTTGTCATAATTAGTAATAAAGTTTCCGTTACTTGTCGTAATTAGTAATGAAGTTACCGTTACTTGTCATAATTAGTAACGAAGGTACCGTTACTTGTAATAATTAGCAATGAAGTTACCGTTACTTGTCATAATTAGTAACGATGTTACTGTTACTTGTCGTAATTAGTAATGAAGTTACCGTTAACTGTCATAATTAGTAACGAAGTAACCGTTACTAGTCATAATTAGTAACGAAGTTACAGTTACTTGTCATAATTAGTAATGAAGTTACCGTTACTTGCCATAATTAATAACGAAGTTACCGTTACTTGTCATAATTAGTAATGAAGTTAAAGTTACTTGTCATAATCAGTAATGAAGTTACCTTTACTTTTCATAATTAGTAACGAAGTTACCGTTCCTTGTCATAATTAGTTACAAAGTTACCTTTTCTTGTCATAATTAGTAATGAAGTTAGCGTTACCTGTCATAATTAGTAACGAAGTTACAGTTACCTGACATTATTATTAATGAAGATACCGTTACTTGCCATAATTAGTAATGAAGTAACCTTTTCTTTTCATAATTAGTAATGAAGTTACCGTTACTTGTCATAATAAGTAATGATGTTATCATTACATGTCATAATTACTAACGAATTTACCATTACTTGTCACAATTAGTAACGAAGTTACAGTTACCCGTCATAATAAGTAACGAAGTTACCGTTACTTGTCATAATTAGTAACGAAGTTACAGTTACGTGTCATAATTAATAACGAAGTTATCGTTACTTGTCATAATTAGTAACGCGCTTACCGTTACTTGTATAATAATTAACGAAGTTACCGTTACTTTTCATAATTAGTAATGAAGTTACAGTAACTTGTCTTAATTAGTAATGAAGTTACCGTTACTTGTCGTATTTAGTAATGAAGTTACCGTTACTTGTCATAATTAGTAATGAAGTTACAGTTACTTGTCATAATTAGTAATGAAGTTACAGTTACTTCTTATAATTAGTAATGAAGTTACAGTTACTAGTCATAATGAGTAATGAAGTTACAGTTACTTGTCATAATTAGTAATGAAGTTACAGTTACTTGTCATAATAAGTAACGAAGTTACCGTTACTTGTTATAATTAGTAACAAAGTTACCGTTACTTGTCATAATTAGTAACGAAGTTACCCTTACATGCCATAATTAGTAAAGAAGTTACCGTTACTTGTCATAATTAGTAATGAAGTTACAGTTACCTGTCATAATTAGCAATGAAGTTACCGTTAATTGTCACAATTAGTTAAGACGTTCCCGTTACTTTTCATAATTAGTAACAAAGTTACCGTTACTTGTCATAATTTGTAATGTAGTTACAGTTACTTTTCATAATTAGTAATGAAGTTACATTTACCTGTCATAATTAGTAATTAAGTTATCGTTACTTGTGATAATTAGTAACGAAGTTACCGTTACGTGTCATAATAAGTAACGAAGTAACAGTTATCTGTCATAATTAGTAACGAAGTTACAGTTACTTTTCATAATTAGTAACGAAGTGACCGTTACTTGTCTTAATTTGTAATGTAGTTACAGTTACTTTTCATAATTAGTAATGAAGATACATTTACCTGTCATAATTAGTAATTAAGTTATCGTTACTTGTGATAATTAGTAACGAAGTTACCGTTACTTGTCAAAATAAGTAACGAAGTTACAGTTACTTGTCATAATTAATAATGAAGTTACAGTTACCTGTCATAATTAGTAATGTGAGTTACCTTTACTTGTCATAATTTAGTAACGAAGTTACCGTTACTTGTCATAATTAGTAATGAAGTTACCGTTACTTGTCGTAATTAGTAATGAAGTTACCGTTACTTGTCGTAATTAGTAATGAAGTTACCGTTACTTGTCATAATTAGTAATGAAATTACAGTTACCTGTAATAATTAGTAATGAAGATGCCGTTACTTGGCATAATTAGTAATAAAGTTTCCGTAACTTGTCATAATTAGTAATGAAGTTACCGTTATTTATCTAATTAGTTACGAAGTTACCGTTACTTGTAATAATTAGCAATGAAGTTACCGTTACTTGTCATAATTAGTAACGAAGTTACCGTTACTTGTAGTAATTAGTAATGAAGTTACCGTTAACTGTCATAATTATTAACGAAGTAACCGTTACTTGTCATAAGTAGTAATGAAGTTACAGTTACTTGTCATAATTAGTAATGAAGTTACAGTTACCTGTCATAATTAGTAATGAAGTTACTGTTATTTGTCATAATTAGTAACGAAGTTACCGTTAGTTGTCATAATAAGTAACGAATTTACAGTTACCTGTAATAATTAGAAACGAAGTTTTCGTTACTTGTCATAATTAGTAATGAAGTTACCGTTAACTGTCATAATTAGTAACGAAGTAAGCGTTACGTGTCATAATTAGTAATGAAGTTACAGTTACTTTTCATAATTAGTAATGAAGTTACATTTACCTGTCATAATTAGTAATTAAGTTATCGTTACTTGTGATAATTAGTAACGAAGTTACCGTTACTTGTCATAATAAGTAACGAAGTTACAGTTACTTGTCATAATTAGTAATGAAGTTACAATTAACTGTCATAATTAGTAATGTGAGTTACCTTTACTTGTCATAATTTAGTAACGAAGTTACCGTTACTTGTCATAATTAGTAATGAAGTTACCGTTACTTGTCATAATTAGTAATGAAGTTACCGTTACTTGTCGTAATTAGTAATGAAGTTACCGTTACTTGTCATGATTAGTAATGAAGTTACAGTTACCTGTAATAATTAGTAATGAAGATGCCGTTACTTGGCATAATTAGTAATAAAGTTTCCGTAACTTGCCATAATTAGTAATGAAGTTACCGTTACTTGTCCAATTAGTAACGAAGGTACCGTTACTTGTAATAATTAGCAATGAAGTTACCGTTACTTGTCATAATTAGTAACGAAGTTACCGTTACTTGTAGTAATTAGTAATGAAGTTACCGTTATCTGTCATAATTATTAACAAAGTAACCGTTAATTGTCATAATTAATAACGAAGTTACAGTTACTTGTCATAATTTGTAATGAAGTTACCGTTACTTGCCATAATTAATAACGAAGTTACCGTTACTTGTCATAATTAGTAATGAAGTTACAGTTACTTGTCATAATCAGTAATGAAGTTACCTTTACTTTTCATAATTAGTAACGAAGTAACCGTTACTTGTCATAATTAGTAATGAAGTTACAGTTACTTGTCATAATTAGTAATGAAGTTACAGTTACCTGTCATAATTAGTAATGAAGTTACCGTTATTTGTCATAATTAGTAACGAAGTTACCGTTAGTTGTCATAATAAGTAACGAATATACAGTTACCTGTAATAATTAGTAACGAAGTTTTCGTTACTTGTCATAATTAGTAATGAAGTTACCGTTAACTGTCATAATTAGTAATGTAGTAACCGTTACGTGTCATAATTAGTACTGAAGTTACAGTTACTTGTCATAATTAGTAATGAAGTTACCGTTACTTGACATAATTAATAACGAAGTTACCGTTACTTGTCATAATTGGTAATGAAGTTACAGTTACTTGTCATAATCAGTAATTAAGTTACCTTTACTTTTCATAATTAGTAACGAAGTTACCGTTCCTTGTCATAATTAGTTACAAAGTTACCTTTTCTTGTCATAATTAGTAATGAAGTTAGTGTTTCCTGTCATAATTAGTAACGAAGTTACAGTTACCTGACATTATTATTAATGAAGATACCTTTGCTTGTCATAATTAGTAATGAAGTAACCGTTACTTTTCATAATTAGTAATGAAGTTACCGTTACTTGTCATAATTAGTAATGATGTTATCGTTACTAGTCATAATTACAAACGAATTTACCGTTACTTGTCATAATTAGTAACGAAGTTACAGTTACCCGTCATAATAAGTAATGAAGTTACCGTTACTTGTCATAATTAGTAACGAAGTTACCTTAACTTGTCATAATTAGTAACGAGGTTACCGTTACTTGTCATAATTAGTAACGAAGTTACAGTTACTTGTCATAATTAGTAACGAAGTTACCGTTACTTGTCATAACTAGTAATGAAGTTACCGTTACTTATCATAATTAGTTATGAAGTTACCGTTACCTGTCATAATTATTAAAGAAGTTACAGTTACTTGTCATAATTAGTAACGAAGTTACAAATACTTGTCATAATTAGTAACGAAGTTACGGTTACCTGTCATAAATTGTAATGAAGTTACCGTTACTTGTCATAATTTCTAACGAAGTTACAGTTTTTTTTGTCATAATTAGTAACGAAGTTACCGTTACTTGCCATAATTAGTAACGATGTTACAGTTACTTG
Organism: Meconema thalassinum; assembly: GCA_946902985.2. Classification (NCBI taxonomy): domain Eukaryota; kingdom Metazoa; phylum Arthropoda; class Insecta; order Orthoptera; family Tettigoniidae; genus Meconema; species Meconema thalassinum. The sequence continues at coordinate 1,169,959,422 of OX336388.2, forward strand.
TCATAATTAGTAACGAAGTTACCTTTACTTGTCATAATTAGTAATGAAGTTACCGTTACTTGTCGTAATTAGTAATGAAGTTACCGTTACTTGTCATAATCAGTAACGAAGTTACAGTTACTTGTCATAATTACTAATGAAGTAACAGTTACCTCTCATAAATACTAATGAAGTTACCCTTACTTGTCATAATGAGTAATGAAGTTACCGTTACTTGTAATAATTAGTAATGAAGTTACCGTTACTTGTCATAATTACTAGCGAATGTACCGTTACTTGTCTTAATTAGTAAAGAAGTAAGAGTTATCTGTCATAATTAGTAACGAAGTTCCCGTAACCTGACATAAATAGTAACAAAGTTACCGTTAGTTGTCATAATCAGTAACGAAGTTACCGTTACTTGTCACAATTAGTAACGAAGTTACAGTTACTTGTCATAATTAGTAACGAAGTTACCGTTACTTGTCGTAATTTGTAATGATGTTACCGTAAACTGTCATAATTAGTACCGGAGTTACCGTTACTTGTCATAATTAGTAACGATGTTACAGTTACTTGTCATAATTAGAAAAAATGTTACAGTTACATGTCATAATTAGTAATGAAGTTACCGTTACTTGTCCTATTAGTAATGAACTTACCGTTACTTGTCATAATCAGTAACCAAGATATCGTTTCTTGACATAATTAGTAATGAAGTTACCGTTAGCTGTCATAATTAGTAACGAAGTTACCGTTACATGACATAATTAGTAACGAAGTTACTGTTACTTGTCATAATTAGTAATGAATAACCGTTACTTTTCATAATTTGTAATGAGGTTACCGTTACTTGTCATAATTAGTAATGAAGTTACCGTTACTTGTCATAATTACTAACGAATTTATCGTTACTTGTCTTAATTAGTAACGAAGTTACAGTTACCCGTCATAATAAGTAACGAAGTTACAGTTACTTGTCATAATTAGTAATGAAGTTACAGCTACCTGTCATAATTAGTAATGAAGTTACCTTTACTTGTCATAATATAGTAACGAAGTTACCGTTACTTGTCATAATTAGTAATGAAGTTACCGTTACTTGTCATAATTAGTAATGAAGTTACCGCTACTTGTCGTATTTAGTAATGAAGTTACCGTTACTTGTCTTAATTAGTAATGAAGTTACAGTTACCTGTAATAATTAGTAATGAAGATGCCGTTACTTGTCATAATTAGTAATAAAGTTTCCGTTACTTGTCGTAATTAGTAATGAAGTTACCGTTACTTGTCATAATTAGTAACGAAGGTACCGTTACTTGTAATAATTAATACTTTTATTGCAGCCAAATGGCCAAACAAAAACAAAAGGAAAATTCAATTACATTACAAATTATTTAAGCAATTTCTATTTTGTATTCTGGTGCCTTGGTTTGCATATTCTGTAATTGATTGAGTTCTCTTTTTGCACAATTCTATGTGGTAGCGTCCACATGTTTGTTCACATAAGTTGCACTCACACGTCTCAGCTGGCTCATGGTATGATGTGTTCACACAGATGAGATGATGAAATCCGTGTACCGCCATTCTTGTAAACACGTGCCTCATCTCAAAGCTTGATGTGGCCCATGTCCGATCTACCATGGCCCCCGTTTACTTGTAATAATTAGCAATGAAGTTACCGTTACTTGTCATAATTAGTAACGATGTTACTGTTACTTGTCGTAATTAGTAATGAAGTTACCGTTAACTGTCATAATTAGTAACGAAGTAACCGTTACTAGTCATAATTAGTAACGAAGTTACAGTTACTTGTCATAATTAGTAATGAAGTTACCGTTACTTGCCTTAATTAATAACGAAGTTACCGTTACTTGTCATAATTAGTAATGAAGTTAAAGTTACTTGTCATAATCAGTAATGAAGTTACCTTTACTTTTCATAATTAGTAACGAAGTTACCGTTCCTTGTCATAATTAGTTACAAAGTTACCTTTTCTTGTCATAATTAGTAATGAAGTTAGCGTTACCTGTCATAATTAGTAACGAAGTTACAGTTACCTGACATTATTATTAATGAAGATACCGTTACTTGCCATAATTAGTAATGAAGTAACCTTTTCTTTTCATAATTAGTAATGAAGTTACCGTTACTTGTCATAATAAGTAATGATGTTATCATTACATGTCATAATTACTAACGAATTTACCGTTACTTGTCACAATTAGTAACGAAGTTACAGTTACCCGTCATAATAAGTAACGAAGTTACCGTTAGTTGTCATAATTAGTAACGAAGTTACAGTTACGTGTCATAATTAATAACGAAGTTATCGTTACTTGTCATAATTAGTAACGAGCTTACCGTTACTTGTATAATAATTAACGAAGTTACCGTTACTTTTCATAATTAGTAATGAAGTTACAGTAACTTGTCTTAATTAGTAATGAAGTTACCGTTACTTGTCGTATTTAGTAATGAAGTTACCGTTACTTGTCGTAATTAGTAATGAAGTTACAGTTACTTGTCATAATTAGTAATGAAGTTACAGTTACTTCTTATAATTAGTAATGAAGTTACAGTTACTAGTCATAATGAGTAATGAAGTTACAGTTACTTGTCATAATTAGTAATGAAGTTACAGTTACTTGTCATAATAAGTAACGAAGTTACCGTTACTTGTTATAATTAGTAACAAAGTTACCGTTACTTGTCATAATTAGTAACGAAGTTACCGTTACATGCCATAATTAGTAACGAAGTTACAGTTACTTGTCATAATTAAAAATGAAGTTACCGTTACTTGTCATAGTTAGTAATGAATTTTCCGTTACCTGTCACAATTAGTAACGGATTTACCGTTACTTGTCGTAATTATTAATGAAGTTACAGTTACTTGTCATAATTAGTAATGAAGTTACAGTTACTTGTCATAATTAGTAATGAAGTTACCGTTACTTGTCTTATTAGTAATGAATTTACCCTTACTTGTCATAATAAGTAACGAAGTTTCCGTTACTTGTCATAATTAGTAATGAAGTTACAGTTACTTGTCATAATTAGTTATGATGATACCGTTACTTGTCATAATTAGTAACGAAGTTACCATTTCCTGTCATAATTAGTAACGAAGTTACCGTTACTTGTCATAATTAGTAATGAAGTTAGCGTTTCCTGTCATAATTAGTAAGGAAAATACTGTTAAGTGTCATAATTAGTAATGAAGATAACGTTACTTGTCATAATTAGTAATGGAATTACCGTTACTTGTCATAATTAGTATTGAAGTTACCGATACTTGTCATAATGAGTAATGAAGTTACCGTTACTTGTCATAATTACTAACGAATTTTCCGTTGCTTGTCATAATTAGTAACGAAGTTACAGTTACCTGTCATAATTAGTGACGAAGTTACCGTTACTTGTCATAATTAGTACAAAGTTACCGTTACTTGTCATAATTAGTAACGAAGTTACCGTCACATGTCACAATTAGTAACGATGTTACAGTTACTTGTCATAATTAGTAACGAAGTTACCGTTACTAGTCATAATTAGAAATGAATTTTCCGTACCTGTCACAATTAGTAACGAAGTTACCGTTACTTGTTATAATTAGTAAAGAAGTTACAGTTACTTGTCATAATTTTTAACGAAGTTACAGTTACCAGTCATAATTAGTAATGAAGTTACCGTTACTTGTCGTAATTAATAACGAATTTACCGTTACTTGTCATAATTAGTAACGAAGTTACCGTTACTTGTCATAATTAGTATTGAGGTTACCGTTACTTGTCATAATTAGTAACGAAGTTACAGTTACGTGTCATAATTAATAACGAAGTTACCGTTACTTGTCATAATTAGTAACGACGTTACCGTTAATTGTCATAATTAGTTGTCAAGTTATATTTACCAGTCATAATTAGTAACGAAGTTACCATTACCTGTCATAATTAGTGATTAAATTACCGTTACTTGTCTAATTTGTAACGAAGTTACCGTTACTTGTCATAATTAGTAAAGAAGTTACCGTTACTTGTCATAATTAGTAATGAAGTTACAGTTACCTGTCATAATTAGCAATGAAGTTACCGTTAATTGTCACAATTAGTTAAGAAGTTCCCGTTACTTTTCATAATTAGTAACGAAGTTACCGTTACTTGTCATAATTTGTAATGTAGTTACAGTTACTTTTCATAATTAGTAATGAAGTTACATTTACCTGTCATAATTAGTAATTAAGTTATCGTTACTTGTGATAATTAGTAACGAAGTTACCGTTACGTGTCATAATAAGTAACGAAGTAACAGTTATCTGTCATAATTAGTAACGAAGTTACCGTTACTTGTCGTAATAAGTAACGAAGTAACAGTTATCTGTCATAATTAGTAACGAAGTTACCGTTACATGTCATAATTAGTAATGAAGTTACAGTTACTTTTCATAATTACTGTAGTAATGAAGTTACATTTACCTGTTATAATTAGTAATTAAGTTACCTTTACTTGTCATAATTAGTAACGAAGTTACCGTTACTTGTCATAATTAGTAATGAATCTACCGTTACATGACATAATGAGTAAAGAAGTTAGCGTAATTGTCATAATTAATAACGAAGTTACAGTTACTTTTCATAATTAGTAACGAAGTGACCGTTACTTGTCTTAATTTGTAATGTAGTTACAGTTACTTTTCATAATTAGTAATGAAGATACATTGACCTGTCATAATTAGTAATTAAGTTATCGTTACTTGTGATAATTAGTAACGAAGTTACCGTTACTTGTCAAAATAAGTAACGAAGTTACAGTTACTTGTCATAATTAATAATGAAGTTACAGTTACCTGTCATAATTAGTAATGTGAGTTACCTTTACTTGTCATAATTTAGTAACGAAGTTACCGTTACTTGTCATAATTAGTAATGAAGTTACCGTTACATGTCGTAATTAGTAATGAAGTTACCGTTACTTGTCGTAATTAGTAATGAAGTTACCGTTACTTGTCATAATTAGTAATGAAATTACAGTTACCTGTAATAATTAGTAATGAAGATGCCGTTACTTGGCATAATTAGTAATAAAGTTTCCGTAACTTGTCATAATTAGTAATGAAGTTACCGTTATTTATCTAATTAGTTACGAAGTTACCGTTACTTGTAATAATTAGCAATGAAGTTACCGTTACTTGTCATAATTAGTAAAGAAGTTACCGTTACTTGTAGTAATTAGTAATGAAGTTACCGTTAACTGTCATAATTATTAACGAAGTAACCGTTACTTGTCATAATTAGTAATGAAGTTACAGTTACTTGTCATAATTAGTAATGAAGTTACAGTTACCTGTCATAATTAGTAATGAAGTTACTGTTATTTGTCATAATTAGTAACGAAGTTACCGTTAGTTGTCATAATAAGTAACGAATTTACAGTTACCTGTAATAATTAGAAACGAAGTTTTCGTTACTTGTCATAATTAGTAATGAAGTTACCGTTAACTGTCATAATTAGTAACGAAGTAAGCGTTACGTGTCATAATTAGTAATGAAGTTACAGTTACTTGTCATAATTAGTAATGAAGTTACCGTTCCTTGCCATAATTAATAACGAAGTTACCGTTACTTGTCATAATTAGTAATGAAGTTACAGTTACTTGTCATAATCAGTAATGAAGTTACCTTTACTTTTCATAATTAGTAACGAAGTTACCGTTCCTTGTCATAATTAGTTACAAAGTTACCTTTTCTTGTCATAATTAGTAATGAAGTTAGCGTTTCCTGTCATAATTAGTGACGAAGTTACAGTTACCTGACATTATTATTAATGAAGATACCGTTACTTGTCATAATTAGTAATGAAGTAACCGTTACTTTTCATAATTAGTTATGAAGTTACCGTTACTTGTCATAATTAGTAATGATGTTATCGTTACTTGTCATAATTACAAACGAATTTACCGTTACTTGTCATAATTAGTGACGAAGTTACAGTTACCTGACATTATTATTAATGAAGATACCGTTACTTGTCATAATTAGTAATGAAGTAACCGTTACTTTTCATAATTAGTTATGAAGTTACCGTTACTTGTCATAATTAGTAATGAAGTTACCGTTACTTGTCCTATTAGTAATGAACTTACCGTTACTTGTCATAATCAGTAACCAAGATATCGTTTCTTGACATAATTAGTAATGAAGTTACCGTTAGCTGTCATAATTAGTAACGAAGTTACCGTTACATGACATAATTAGTAACGAAGTTACTGTTACTTGTCATAATTAGTAATGAATAACCGTTACTTTTCATAATTTGTAATGAGGTTACCGTTACTTGTCATAATTAGTAATGAAGTTACCGTTACTTGTCATAATTACTAACGAATTTATCGTTACTTGTCTTAATTAGTAACGAAGTTACAGTTACCCGTCATAATAAGTAACGAAGTTACAGTTACTTGTCATAATTAGTAATGAAGTTACAGCTACCTGTCATAATTAGTAATGAAGTTACCTTTACTTGTCATAATATAGTAACGAAGTTACCGTTACTTGTCATAATTAGTAATGAAGTTACCGTTACTTGTCATAATTAGTAATGAAGTTACCGCTACTTGTCGTATTTAGTAATGAAGTTACCGTTACTTGTCTTAATTAGTAATGAAGTTACAGTTACCTGTAATAATTAGTAATGAAGATGCCGTTACTTGTCATAATTAGTAATAAAGTTTCCGTTACTTGTCGTAATTAGTAATGAAGTTACCGTTACTTGTCATAATTAGTAACGAAGGTACCGTTACTTGTAATAATTAATACTTTTATTGCAGCCAAATGGCCAAACAAAAACAAAAGGAAAATTCAATTACATTACAAATTATTTAAGCAATTTCTATTTTGTATTCTGGTGCCTTGGTTTGCATATTCTGTAATTGATTGAGTTCTCTTTTTGCACAATTCTATGTGGTAGCGTCCACATGTTTGTTCACATAAGTTGCACTCACACGTCTCAGCTGGCTCATGGTATGATGTGTTCACACAGATGAGATGATGAAATCCGTGTACCGCCATTCTTGTAAACACGTGCCTCATCTCAAAGCTTGATGTGGCCCATGTCCGATCTACCATGGCCCCCGTTTACTTGTAATAATTAGCAATGAAGTTACCGTTACTTGTCATAATTAGTAACGATGTTACTGTTACTTGTCGTAATTAGTAATGAAGTTACCGTTAACTGTCATAATTAGTAACGAAGTAACCGTTACTAGTCATAATTAGTAACGAAGTTACAGTTACTTGTCATAATTAGTAATGAAGTTACCGTTACTTGCCTTAATTAATAACGAAGTTACCGTTACTTGTCATAATTAGTAATGAAGTTAAAGTTACTTGTCATAATCAGTAATGAAGTTACCTTTACTTTTCATAATTAGTAACGAAGTTACCGTTCCTTGTCATAATTAGTTACAAAGTTACCTTTTCTTGTCATAATTAGTAATGAAGTTAGCGTTACCTGTCATAATTAGTAACGAAGTTACAGTTACCTGACATTATTATTAATGAAGATACCGTTACTTGCCATAATTAGTAATGAAGTAACCTTTTCTTTTCATAATTAGTAATGAAGTTACCGTTACTTGTCATAATAAGTAATGATGTTATCATTACATGTCATAATTACTAACGAATTTACCGTTACTTGTCACAATTAGTAACGAAGTTACAGTTACCCGTCATAATAAGTAACGAAGTTACCGTTACTTGTCATAATTAGTAACGAAGTTACAGTTACGTGTCATAATTAATAACGAAGTTATCGTTACTTGTCATAATTAGTAACGAGCTTACCGTTACTTGTATAATAATTAACGAAGTTACCGTTACTTTTCATAATTAGTAATGAAGTTACAGTAACTTGTCTTAATTAGTAATGAAGTTACCGTTACTTGTCGTATTTAGTAATGAAGTTACCGTTACTTGTCGTAATTAGTAATGAAGTTACAGTTACTTGTCATAATTAGTAATGAAGTTACAGTTACTTCTTATAATTAGTAATGAAGTTACAGTTACTAGTCATAATGAGTAATGAAGTTACAGTTACTTGTCATAATTAGTAATGAAGTTACAGTTACTTGTCATAATAAGTAACGAAGTTACCGTTACTTGTTATAATTAGTAACAAAGTTACCGTTACTTGTCATAATTAGTAACGAAGTTACCGTTACATGCCATAATTAGTAACGAAGTTACAGTTACTTGTCATAATTAAAAATGAAGTTACCGTTACTTGTCATAGTTAGTAATGAATTTTCCGTTACCTGTCACAATTAGTAACGGATTTACCGTTACTTGTCGTAATTATTAATGAAGTTACAGTTACTTGTCATAATTAGTAATGAAGTTACAGTTACTTGTCATAATTAGTAATGAAGTTACCGTTACTTGTCTTATTAGTAATGAATTTACCCTTACTTGTCATAATAAGTAACGAAGTTTCCGTTACTTGTCATAATTAGTAATGAAGTTACAGTTACTTGTCATAATTAGTTATGATGATACCGTTACTTGTCATAATTAGTAACGAAGTTACCATTTCCTGTCATAATTAGTAACGAAGTTACCGTTACTTGTCATAATTAGTAATGAAGTTAGCGTTTCCTGTCATAATTAGTAAGGAAAATACTGTTAAGTGTCATAATTAGTAATGAAGATAACGTTACTTGTCATAATTAGTAATGGAATTACCGTTACTTGTCATAATTAGTATTGAAGTTACCGATACTTGTCATAATGAGTAATGAAGTTACCGTTACTTGTCATAATTACTAACGAATTTTCCGTTGCTTGTCATAATTAGTAACGAAGTTACAGTTACCTGTCATAATTAGTGACGAAGTTACCGTTACTTGTCATAATTAGTACAAAGTTACCGTTACTTGTCATAATTAGTAACGAAGTTACCGTCACATGTCACAATTAGTAACGATGTTACAGTTACTTGTCATAATTAGTAACGAAGTTACCGTTACTAGTCATAATTAGAAATGAATTTTCCGTACCTGTCACAATTAGTAACGAAGTTACCGTTACTTGTTATAATTAGTAAAGAAGTTACAGTTACTTGTCATAATTTTTAACGAAGTTACAGTTACCAGTCATAATTAGTAATGAAGTTACCGTTACTTGTCGTAATTAATAACGAATTTACCGTTACTTGTCATAATTAGTAACGAAGTTACCGTTACTTGTCATAATTAGTATTGAGGTTACCGTTACTTGTCATAATTAGTAACGAAGTTACAGTTACGTGTCATAATTAATAACGAAGTTACCGTTACTTGTCATAATTAGTAACGACGTTACCGTTAATTGTCATAATTAGTTATCAAGTTATATTTACCAGTCATAATTAGTAACGAAGTTACCATTACCTGTCATAATTAGTGATTAAATTACCGTTACTTGTCTAATTTGTAACGAGGTTACCGTTACTTGTCATAATTAGTAAAGAAGTTACCGTTACTTGTCATAATTAGTAATGAAGTTACAGTTACCTGTCATAATTAGCAATGAAGTTACCGTTAATTGTCACAATTAGTTAAGAAGTTCCCGTTACTTTTCATAATTAGTAACGAAGTTACCGTTACTTGTCATAATTTGTAATGTAGTTACAGTTACTTTTCATAATTAGTAATGAAGTTACATTTACCTGTCATAATTAGTAATTAAGTTATCGTTACTTGTGATAATTAGTAACGAAGTTACCGTTACGTGTCATAATAAGTAACGAAGTAACAGTTATCTGTCATAATTAGTAACGAAGTTACCGTTACTTGTCGTAATAAGTAACGAAGTAACAGTTATCTGTCATAATTAGTAACGAAGTTACCGTTACATGTCATAATTAGTAATGAAGTTACAGTTACTTTTCATAATTACTGTAGTAATGAAGTTACATTTACCTGTTATAATTAGTAATTAAGTTACCTTTACTTGTCATAATTAGTAACGAAGTTACCGTTACTTGTCATAATTAGTAATGAATCTACCGTTACATGACATAATGAGTAAAGAAGTTAGCGTAATTGTCATAATTAATAACGAAGTTACAGTTACTTTTCATAATTAGTAACGAAGTGACCGTTACTTGTCTTAATTTGTAATGTAGTTACAGTTACTTTTCATAATTAGTAATGAAGATACATTGACCTGTCATAATTAGTAATTAAGTTATCGTTACTTGTGATAATTAGTAACGAAGTTACCGTTACTTGTCAAAATAAGTAACGAAGTTACAGTTACTTGTCATAATTAATAATGAAGTTACAGTTACCTGTCATAATTAGTAATGTGAGTTACCTTTACTTGTCATAATTTAGTAACGAAGTTACCGTTACTTGTCATAATTAGTAATGAAGTTACCGTTACATGTCGTAATTAGTAATGAAGTTACCGTTACTTGTCGTAATTAGTAATGAAGTTACCGTTACTTGTCATAATTAGTAATGAAATTACAGTTACCTGTAATAATTAGTAATGAAGATGCCGTTACTTGGCATAATTAGTAATAAAGTTTCCGTAACTTGTCATAATTAGTAATGAAGTTACCGTTATTTATCTAATTAGTTACGAAGTTACCGTTACTTGTAATAATTAGCAATGAAGTTACCGTTACTTGTCATAATTAGTAAAGAAGTTACCGTTACTTGTAGTAATTAGTAATGAAGTTACCGTTAACTGTCATAATTATTAACGAAGTAACCGTTACTTGTCATAATTAGTAATGAAGTTACAGTTACTTGTCATAATTAGTAATGAAGTTACAGTTACCTGTCATAATTAGTAATGAAGTTACTGTTATTTGTCATAATTAGTAACGAAGTTACCGTTAGTTGTCATAATAAGTAACGAATTTACAGTTACCTGTAATAATTAGAAACGAAGTTTTCGTTACTTGTCATAATTAGTAATGAAGTTACCGTTAACTGTCATAATTAGTAACGAAGTAAGCGTTACGTGTCATAATTAGTAATGAAGTTACAGTTACTTGTCATAATTAGTAATGAAGTTACCGTTCCTTGCCATAATTAATAACGAAGTTACCGTTACTTGTCATAATTAGTAATGAAGTTACAGTTACTTGTCATAATCAGTAATGAAGTTACCTTTACTTTTCATAACTAGTAACGAAGTTACCGTTCCTTGTCATAATTAGTTACAAAGTTACCTTTTCTTGTCATAATTAGTAATGAAGTTAGCGTTTCCTGTCATAATTAGTGACGAAGTTACAGTTACCTGACATTATTATTAATGAAGATACCGTTACTTGTCATAATTAGTAATGAAGTAACCGTTACTTTTCATAATTAGTTATGAAGTTACCGTTACTTGTCATAATTAGTAATGATGTTATCGTTACTTGTCATAATTACAAACGAATTTACCGTTACTTGTCATAATTAGTAACGAAGTTACGGTTACCCGTCATAATAAGTAACGAAGTTACCGTTACTTGTCATAATTACTAACGAAGTTACCTTAACTTGTCATAATTAGTAACGAGGTTACCGTTACTTGTCATAATTAGTAACGAAGTTACAGTTACTTGTCATAATTAGTAACGAAGTTACCGTTACTTGTCATAACTAGTAATGAAGTTACCGTTACTTGTCTTAATTAGTTATGAAGTTACCGTTACCTGTCATAATTAGTAAAGGAGTTACAGTTACTTGTCATAATTAGTGACGAAGTTACAAATACTTGTCATAATTAGTAACGAAGTTACAGTTACCTGTCATAAATTGTAATGAAGTTACCGTTACTTGTCATAATTTGTAACGAAGTTACAGTTACTTGTCATTATTAGTAACGAAGTTACCGTTACTTGCCATAATTAGTAACGATGTTACAGTTACTTGTCATAATTAGTAACGAAGTTACCGTTACTTGTCATAATTAGTACTGAAGTTACCGTTACTTGTCATAATTAGTAATGAAGTTACCGTTACTTGTCATAATCAGTAACGAAGTTACAGTTACTTGTCATAATTACTAATGAAGTAACAGTTACCTGTCATAATTACTAATGAAGTTACCCTTACTTGTCATAATGAGTAATGAAGTTACCGTTACTTGTAATAATTAGTAATGAAGTTACCGTTACTTGTCATAATTACTAACGAATGTACCGTTACTTGTCTTAATTAGTAACGAAGTTAGAGTTATCTGTCATAATTAGTAACGAAGTTCCCGTAAACTGACATAAATAGTAACAAAGTTACCGTTAGTTGTCATAATCAATAACGAAGTTACCGTTACTTGTCACAATTAGTAACGAAGTTACAGTTACTTGTCATAATTAGTAACGAAGTTACCGTTACCTGTCGTAATTAGTAACGATGTTACAGTTACTTGTCATAATTAGAAAAAATGTTACAGTTACCTGTCATAATTAGTATTGAAGTTACCGTTACTTGTCCTATTAGTAATGAACTTACCGTTACTTGTCATAATCAGTAACGAAGTTATCGTTTCTTGACATAATTAGTAATGAAGTTACCGTTAGCTGTCTTAATTAGTAACGAAGTTACCGTTACTTGACATAATTAGTAACGAAGTAACTGTTACTTGTCATAATTAGTAATGAATAACCGTTACTTTTCATAATTAGTAATGAGGTTACCGTTACTTGTCATAATTAGTAATGAAGTTACCGTTACTTGTCATAATTACTAACGAATTTATCGTTACTTGTCTTAATTAGTAACGAAGTTACAGTTACCCGTCATAATAAGTAACGAAGTTACAGTTACTTGTCATAATTAGTAATGAAGTTACAGTTACCTGTCATAATTAGTATTGAAGTTACCTTTACTTGTCATAATATAGTAACGAAGTTACCGTTACTTGTCATAATTAGTAATGAAGTTACCGTTACTTGTCATAATTAGTAATGAAGTTACCGTTACTTGACGTATTTAGTTATGAAGTTACCGTTACTTGTCATAATTAGTAATGAAGTTACAGTTACCCGTCATAATAAGTAACGAAGTTACAGTTACTTGTCATAATTAGTAATGAAGTTACAGTTACCTGTCATAATTAGTATTGAAGTTACCTTTACTTGTCATAATATAGTAACGAAGTTACCGTTACTTGTCATAATTAGTAATGAAGTTACAGTTACCTGTAATAATTAGTAATGAAGATGCCGTTACTTGTCATAATTAGAAATAAAGTTTCCGTTACTTGTCGTAATTAGTAATGAAGTTACCGTTACTTGTCATAATTAGTAACGAAGTTACCGTTACTTGTAATAATTAGCAATGAAGTTACCGTTACTTGTCATAATTAGTAACGATGTTACTGTTACTTGTCGTAATTAGTAATGAAGTTACCGTTAACTGTCTTAATTAGTAACGAAGTAACCGTTACTTGTCATAATTAGTAACGAAGTTACAGTTACTTGTCATAATTAGTAATGAAGTTACCGTTACTTGCCATAATTAATAACGAAGTTACCGTTACTTGTCATAATTAGTAATGAAGTTACAGTTACTTGTCATAATCAGTAATGAAGTTACCTTTACTTTTCATAATTAGTAACGAAGTTACCGTTCCTTGTCATAATTAGTTACAAAGTTACCTTTTCTTGTCATAATTAGTAATGAAGTTAGCGTTACCTGTCATAATTAGTAACGAAGTTACAATTACCTAACATTATTATTTATGAAGATACCGTTACTTGCCATAATTAGTAATGAAGTAACCGTTACTTTTCATAATTAGTTATGAAGTTACCGTTACTTGTCATAATTAGTAACGAAGTTACAGTTACGTGTCATAATTAATAACGAAGTTATCGTTACTTGTCATAATTAGTAACGAGCTTACCGTTACTTGTATAATAATTAACGAAGTTACCGTTACTTTTCATAATTAGTAATGTGTTACAGTAACTTGTCTTAATTAGTAATGAAGTTACCGTTACTTGTCATATTTAGTAATGAAGTTACCGTTACTTGTCATAATTAGTTATGAAGTTACCGAAACTTGTCATAATTAGTTATGAAGTTACCGTAACATGTCATAATTAGTAATGAAGTTACAGTTACTTGTCATAATTAGTAATGAAGTTACAGTTATTTCTTATAATTAGTAATGAAGTTACAGTTACAAGTCATAATGAGTAATGAAGTTACAGTTACTTGTCATAATTAGTAATGAAGTTACAGTGACTTGTCATAATAAGTAACGAAGTCACCGTTACTTGTCATAATTAGTAACAAAGTTACCGTTACTTGTCATAATTAGTAACGAAGTTACCGTTACATGCCATAATTAGTAACGAAGTTACAGTTACTTGTCATAATTAAAATGAAGTTACCGTTACTTGTCATAGTAAGTAATGAATTTTCCGTTACCTGTCACAATTAGTAACGGATTTACCGTTACCTGTCGTAATTATTAATGAAGTTACAGTTACTTGTCATAATTAGTAATGAAGTTACAGTTACTTGTCATAATTAGTATTGAAGTTTCCGTTACTTGGTTTATTAGTAATGAATTTACCGTTACTTGTCATAATTAGTAACGAAGTTTCCGTTACTTGTCATAATTAGTAATGAAGTTACAGTTACTTGTCATAATTAGTTATGATGATACCGTTACTTGTCATAATTAGTAACGAAGTAACCGTTTCCTGTCATAATTAGTAACGACGTTACCGTAACTTGCAATAATTAGTAATGAAGTTAGCGTTTCCTGTCATAATTAGTAAGGAAAATTCTGTTAAGTGTCATAATTAGTAATGAAGATAACGTTACTTGTCATAATTAGTAATGGAATTACCGTTACTTGTCATAATTAGTATTGAAGTTACCGATACTTGTCATAATGAGTATTGAAGTTACCGTTACTTGTCATAATTACTAACGAATTTTCCGTTGCTTGTCATAATTAGTAACGAAGTTACAGTTACCTGTCATAATTAGTGACGAAGTTACCGTCACATTTCATAATTAATAACGATGTTACAGTTACTTGTCATAATTAGTAACGAAGTTACCGTTACTTGTTATAAATAGTAAAGAAGTTACAGTTACTTGTCATAATTGGTAACGAAGTTACAGTTACCAGTCATAATTAGTAATGAAGTTACTGTTACTTGTCGTAATTAGTAACGAATTTACCGTTACTTGTCATAATTAGTAACGAAGTTACCGTTACTTGTCATAATTAGTATTGAGGTTACCGTTACTTGTCATAATTAGTAACGAAGTTACAGTTACGTGTCGTAATTAATAACGAAGTTACCGTTACTTGTCATAATTAGTAACGACGTTACCGTTAATTGTCATAATTAGTGATGAAATTACCGTTACTTGTCATAATTTGTATCGAAGTTACCGTTACTTTTCATAATTAGTAAAGAAGTTACCGTTACTTGTCATAATTAGTAATGAAGTTACAGTTACCTGTCATAATTAACAATGAAGTTACCGTTACTTGTCACAATTAGTTAAGAAGTTCCCGTTACTTTTCATAATAAGTAACGAAGTTACCGTTACTTGTCATAATTTGTAATGTAGTTACAGTTACTTTTCATAATTAGTAATGATGTTACATTTACCTGTCATAATTAGTAATTAAGTTATCGTTATTTGTGATAATTAGTAACGAAGTTACCGTTACTTGTCATAATAAGTAACGAAGTAACAGTTATCTGCCATAATTAGTAACGAAGTTACCGTTACTTGTCGTAATAAGTAACGAAGTAACAGTTATCTGTCATAATTAGTAACGAAGTTACCGTTACTTGTCATAATTAGTAATGAAGTTACAGTTACTTTTCATAATTAGTAATGAAGTTACATTTACCTGTTATAATTAGTAATGAAGTTACCGTTACTTGTCATAATTAGTAACGAAGTTACCGTTACTTGTCATAATTAGTAATGAAGCTACCGTTACATGTCATAATGGGTAAAGAAGTTAGCGTATTTGTCATAATTAGTAACGAAGTTACAGTTACTTTTCATAATTAGTAACGAAGTTACCGTTACTTGTCATAATTTGTAATGTAGTTACAGTTACTTTTCATAATTAGTAATGAAATTACATTTACCTGTCATAATTAGTAATTAAGTTATCGTTACTTGTGATAATTAGTAACGAAGATACCGTTACTTGTCATAATAAGTAACGAAGTTACAGTTACTTGTCATAATTAGTAATGAAGTTACAGTTACCTGTCATAATTAGTAATGTGAGTTACCTTTACTTGTCATAATTTAGTAACGAAGTTACCGTTACTTGTCATAATTAGTAATGAAGTTACCGTTACTTGTCAAAATTAGTAATGAAGTTACCGTTACTTGTCGTAATTAGTAATGAAGTTACCGTTACTTGTCATAATTAGTAATGATGTTATCGTTACTTGTCATAATTACAAACGAATTTACCGTTACTTGTCATAATTAGTAACGAAGTTACAGTTACTCGTCATAATAAGTAAAGAAGTTACCGTTACTTGTCATAATTAGTAACGAAGTTACCTTAACTTGTCATAATTAGTAACGAGGTTACCGTTACTTGTCATAATTAGTAACGAAGTTACAGTTACTTGTCATAATTAGTAACGAAGTTACCGTTACTTGTCATAACTAGTAATGAAGTTACCGTTACTTGTCATAATTAGTTATGAAGTTACCGTTACCTGTCATAATTAGTAAAGGAGTTACAGTTACATTTCATAATTAGTAACGAATTTACAAATACTTGTCATAATTAGTAACGAAGTTACAGTTACCTGTCATAAATTGTAATGAAGTTACCGTTACTTGTCTAATTTGTAACGAAGTTATAGTTACTTGTCATTATTAGTAACGAAGTTACCGTTACTTGCCAAAATTAGTAACGATGTTACATTTACTTGTCATAATTAGTAACGAAGTTACCGTTACTTGTCATAATTAGTACTGAAGTTACCGTTACTTCTCATAATTAGTAATGAAGTTACCGTTACTTGTCATAATCAGTAACGAAGTTACAGTTACTTGTCATAATTACTAATGAAGTAACAGTTACCTGTCATAATTACTAATGAGGTTACCCTTACTTGTCATAATGAGTAATGAAGTTACCGTTACTTGTAATAATTAGTAATGAAGTTACCGTTACTTGTCATAATTACTAACGAATGTACCGTTACTTGTCTTAATTAGTAACGAAGTTGCAGTTATCTGTCATAATGAGTAACGAAGTTCCCGTAACCTGACATAAATAGTAACAAAGTTACCGTTAGTTGTCATAATGAGTAACGAATTTACCGTTACTTGTCACAATTAGTAACGAAGTTACAGTTACTTGTCATAATTAGTAACGAAGTAACCGTTACTTGTCGTAATTGGTAATGATGTTACCGTAAACTGTCATAATTAGTACCGGAGTTACCGTTACTTGTCATAATTAGTAACGATGTTACAGTTACTTGTCATAATTAGAAATCTGTTACAGTTACCTGTCATAATTAGTAATGAAGTTACAGTTACTTGTCATAATTAGTAACGATGTTACAGTTACTTGTCATAATTAGAAAAAATGTTACAGTTACCTGTCATAATTAGTAATGAAGTTACCGTTACTTGTCCTATTAGTAATGAACTTACCGTTACTTGTCATAATCAGTAACGAAGTTATCGTTTCTTGTCATAATTAGTAAAGAAGTTACCGTTAGCTGTCATAATTAGTAACGAAGTTACCGTTACTTGACATAATTAGTAACGAAGTTACTGTTACTTGTCATAACTAGTAATGAAGTTACCGTTACTTGTCATAATTAGTAACGAAATTACCGTTACTTGTCTTAATAAGTAATGAAGCTACCGTTACTTGTCATGATTAGTAACGAAGTTACAGTTTCTTGTCATAATTAGTAACGAAGTTACCGTTACTCGTCATAATTAGTAATGAAAATACCGTTACCTGTCATAATTAGTAACGAGGTTACCGTTACTTGTCATAATTAGTAACGAAGTTACAGTTACGTGTCATAATTAATAACGAAATTACCGTTACTTGTCATAATTACTAAAGAATTTTCCGTTGCTTGTCATAATTAGTAACGAAGTTAAAGTTACCTGTCATAATTAGTAACGAAGTTACCGTTACTTGTCATAATTAGTACAAAGTTACCGTTACTTGTCATAATAAGTAACGAAGTTACCGTTACTTGTCATAATTAGTAACGAAGTTACAGTTACTTGTCATAATTAGTAACGAAGTTACTGTTACTTGTCAAAATTAGTAATGAATTTTCCGTTACCTGTGACAATTAGTAACGAAGTTACCGTTACTTGTTATAATTAGTAAAGAAGTTACAGTTACTTTTCATAATTGGTATCGAAGTTACAGTTACTTGTCATAATTAGTAACGAAGTTACAGTGACCAGTCATAATTAGTAATGAAGTTACCGTTACTTGTCGTAATTAGTAACGAATTTACCGTTACATGTCATAATTAGTAACGAAGGAACCGTTACTTGTAATAATTAGTAACGAGGTTACCGTTACTTGTCAAATGAGTAACGAAGTTACAGTTACGTGTCATAATTAATAACAAAGTTACCGTAACTTGTCATAATTGGTAACGAAGTTACCGTTAATTGTCATAATTAGTTATGAAGTTATAGTAACTTGGTATAATTTGTAATGAAGTTACAGTTACTTTTCATAATTAGTAATGAAGTTACATTTACCTGTCATAATTAGTAAAGAAGTTACCGTTACATGTCATAATTAGTAACGAAGTTACCGTTAATTGTCATAATTAGTAACGAAGTAACATTTACCTGTCAGAATTAGTAACGAAGTTACCGTTACTTGTTATAATTAGTAAAGAAGTTACAGTTACTTGTCATAATTGGTAACGAAATTACAGTCACCAGTCATAATTAGTAATGAAGTTACCGTTACTTGTCGTAATTAGTAACGAATTTACCGATACTTGTCATAATTAGTAACGAAGTTACCGTTACTTGTCATAATTAGTATTGAGGTTACCGATACTTGTCATAATTAGTAACGAAGTTACAGTTACGTGTCATAATTAATAACGAAGTTACCGTTACTTGTCATAATTAGTAACGACGTTACCGTTAATTGTCATAATTAGTTATCAAGTTATAGTTACCAGTCATAATTAGTAACGAAGTTACCATTACCTGTCATAATTAGTGATGAAATTACCGTTACTTGTCATAATTTGTATCGAAGTTACCGTTACTTTTCATAATTAGTAAAGAAGTTACCGTTACTTGTCATAGTTAGTAATGAAGTTACAGTTACCTGTCATAATTAGCAATGAAGTTACCGTTACTTGTCACAATTAGTTAAGAAGTTCCCGTTACTTTTCATAATAAGTAACGAAGTTACCGTTACTTGTCATAATTTGTAATGTAGTTACAGTTACTTTTCATAATTAGTAATGATGTTACATTTACCTGTCATAATTAGTAATTAAGTTATCGTTACTTGTGATAATTAGTAACGAAGTTACCGTTACTTGTCATAGTAAGTAACGAAGTAACAGTTATCTGCCATAATTAGTAACGAAGTTACCGTTACTTGTCGTAATAAGTAACGAAGTAACAGTTATCTGTCATAATTAGTAACGAAATTACCGTTACTTGTCATAATTAGTAATGAAGTTACAGTTACTTTTCATAATTAGTAATGAAGTTACATTTACCTGTTATAATTAGTAATGAAGTTACCGTTACTTGTCATAATTAGTAACGAAGTTACCGTTACTTGTCATAATTAGTAATGAAGCTACCGTTACATGTCATAATGGGTAAAGAAGTTAGCGTATTTGTCATAATTAGTAACGAAATTACAGTTACTTTTCATAATTAGTAACGAAGTTACCGTTACTTGTCATAATTTGTAATGTAGTTACAGTTACTTTTCATAATTAGTAATGAAATTACATTTACCTGTCATAATTAGTAATTAAGTTATCGTTACTTGTGATAATTAGTAACGAAGATACCGTTACTTGTCATAATAAGTAACGAAGTTACAGTTACTTGTCATAATTAGTAATGAAGTTACAGTTACCTGTCATAATTAGTAATGTGAGTTACCTTTACTTGTCATAATTTAGTAACGACGTTACCGTTACTTGTCATAATTAGTAATGAAGTTACCGTTACTTGTCAAAATTAGTAATGAAGTTACCGTTACTTGTCGTAATTAGTAATGAAGTTTCCGTTACTTGTCATAATTAGTAATGAAGTTACAGTTACCTGTAATAATTAGTAATGAAGATGCCGTTACTTGGCATAATTAGTAATAAAGTTTCCGTAACTTGTCATAATTAGTAATGAAGTTACCGTTACTTGTCTAATTAGTAACGAAGTTACCGTTACTTGTAATAATTAGCAATGAAGATACCGTTGCATGTCATAATATGTAACGAAGTTACCGTTACTTGTAGTAATTAGTAATGAAGTTACCGTTAACTGTCATAATTATTATCGAACTAACCATTACTTGTCATAATTAGTAACGAAGTTACAGTTACTTGTCATAAGCAGTAATGAAGTTACCTTTACTTTTCATAATTAGTAACGAAGTTACCGTTACTTGTCATAATTAGTAATGAAGTTACAGTTACTTGTCATAATTAGTAATGAAGTTACAGTTAACTGTCATAATTAGTAATGAAGTTATCGTTATTTGTCATAATTAGTAACGAAGTTACCGTTAGTTGTCATAATAAGTAACGAATTTACAGTTACCTGTAATAATTAGTAACGAAGTTTTCGTTATTTGTCATAATTAGTAATGAAGTTATCGTTAACTGTCATAATTAATAACGAAGTAACCGTTACGTGTCATAATTAGTAATGAAGTTACAGTTACTTGTCATAATTAGTAATGAAGTAACCGTTACTTGCCATAATTAATAACGAAGTTACCGTTACTTGTCATATTTAGTAACGATGTTACATTTACTTGTCATTATTAGAAAAAATGTTACAGTTACCTGTCATAATTAGTAATGAAGTTACAGTTACTTGTCATAATTAGTAACGATGTTACAGTTACTTGTCATAATTAGAAAAAATGTTACAGTTACCTGTTATAATTAGTAATGAACTTACCGTTACTTGTCATAATCAGTAACGAAGTTATCGTTTCTTGACATAATTAGTAATGAAGTTAGCGTTAGCTGTCATAATTAGTAACGAAGTTACCGTTACTTGACATAATTAGTAACGAAGTTACTGTTACTTGTCATGACTAGTAATTAAGTTACCGTTACTTGTCATAATTAGTAACGAAATTACCGTTACTTGTCATAATAAGTAATGAAGCTACCGTTACCTGTCATAATTAGTAACGAAGTTACCGTTACCTGTCATAAGTAGTAACGAGGTTACCGTTATTTGTCATAACTAGTAACGAGGTTACCGTTACTTGTCATAATTAGTAACGAAGTAACAGTTACTTGTCATTATTAGTAACGAAGTTACCGTTACTTGCCATAATTAGTAACGATGTTACAGTTATTTGTCATTATTAGTAACGAAGTTACCGTTACTTGCCATAATTAGTAACGATGTTACAGTTACTTGTCATAAGTAGTAACGAAGTTACCGTTACTTGTCATAATTAGTAATGAAATTACATTTACCTGTCATAATTAGTAATTAAGTTATCGTTACTTGTGATAATTAGTAACGAATATACCGTTACTTGTCATAATAAGTAACGAAGTTACAGTTACTTCTCATAATTAGTAATGAAGTTACAGTTACCTGTCATAATTAGTAATGTGAGTTACCTTTACTTGTCATAATTTAGTAACGACGTTACCGTTACTTGTCATAATTAGTAATGAAGATACCGTTACTTGTCAAAATTAGTAATGAAGTTACCGTTACTTGTCGTAATTAGTAATGAAGTTTCCGTTACTTGTCATAATTAGTAATGAAGTTACAGTTACCTGTAATAATTAGTAATGAAGATGCCGTTACTTGGCATAATTAGTAATAAAGTATCCGTAACTTGTCATAATTAGTAATGAAGTTACCGTTACTTGTCTAATTAGTAACGAAGTTACCGTTACTTGTAATAATTAGCAATGAAGTTACCGTTGCTTGTCATAATTATTATCGAACTAACCATTACTTGTCATAATTAGTAACGAAGTTACAGTTACTTGTCATAATTAGTAATGAAGTTACCGTTACTTGCCATAATTAACAACGAAGTTACCGTTACTTGTCATAATGAGTAATGAAGTTACCGTTACTTGTAATAATTAGTAATGAAGTTACCGTTACTTGTCATAATTACTAACGAATGTACCGTTACTTGTCTTAATTAGTAACGAAGTTACAGTTATCTGTCATAATTAGTAACGAAGTTCCCGTAACCTGACATAAATAGTAACAAAGTTACCGTTAGTTGTCATAATCAGTAACGAAGTTACCGTTACTTGTCACAATTAGTAACGAAGTTACAGTTACTTGTCATAATTATAACGAAGTTACCGTTACTTGTCGTAATTGGTAATTATGTTTCCGTAAACTGTCATAATTAGTACCGGAGTTACCGCTACTTGTCATAATTAATAACGATGTTACAGTTACTTGTCATAATTAGAAATCTGTTACAGTTACCTGTCATAATTAGTAATGAAGTTACAGTTACTTGTCATAATTAGTAACGATGTTACAGTTACTTGTCATAATTAGAAAAAATGTTACAGTTACCTCTCATAATTAGTAATTAAGTTACCGTTACTTGTCCTATTAGTAATGAACCTACCGTTACTTGTCATAATCAGTAACGAAGTTATCGTTTCTTGACATAATTAGTAATGAAGTTACCGTTTGCTGTCATAATTGGTAACGAAGTAACCGTTACTTGACATAATTAGTAACGAAGTTACTGTTACTTGTCATAACTAGTAATGAAGTTACCGTTACTTGTCATAATTGGTAACGAAATTACCGTTACTTGTCTTAATAAGTAATGAAGCTACCGTTACTTGTCATGATTAGTAACGATGTTACAGTTACTTGTCATAATTAGTAACGAATTTACCGTTACTCGTCATAATTAGTAATGAAGTTACCGTTACCTGTCATAATTAGTAACGAAGTTACCGTTACCTGTCATAAGTAGTAACGAAATTACCGTTACTTGTCTTAATAAGTAATGAAGCTACCGTTACTTGTCATGATTAGTAACGAAGTTACAGTTACTTGTCATAATTAGTAACGAAGTTACCGTTACTCGTCATAATTAGTAATGAAGTTACCGTTACCTGTCATAATTAATAACGAAATTACCGTTACTTGTCATAATTACTAACGAATTTTCCGTTGCTTGTCATAATTAGTAACGAAGTTAAAGTTACCTGTCATAATTAGTAACGAAGTTACCGTAACTTGTCATAATTAGTACAAAGTTACCGTTACTTGCGATATTTAGTAACGAAGTTACCGTTACTTGTCATAATTGGTAACGATCTTACAGTTACTTGTCATAATTAGTAACGAAGTTACCGTTACTTGTCAAAATTAGTAATGAATTTTCCGTTACCTGTCACAATTAGTAACGAAGTTACCGTTACTTGTTATAATTAGTAAAGAAGTTACAGTTCCTTGTCATAATTGGTAACGAAGTTACAGTTACTTGTCATAATTTGTAACGAAGTTACAGTTACCAGTCATAATCAGTAATGAAGTTACCGTTACTTGTCGTAATTAGCAACGAATTTACCGTTACATGTCATAATTAGTAACGAAGTTACCGTTACTTGTCATAATTAGTAACGAGGTTACCGTTACTTGTCAAATTAGTAACGAAGTTACAGTTACGTGTCATAATTAATAACAAAGTTACCGTTACTTGTCATAATTGGTAACGAAGTTACCGTTAATTGTCATAATTAGTTATGAAGTTATTGTTACCAGTCATAATTAGTAACGAAGTTACCGTTACATGTCATAATTAGTAATGAAATTACCGTTACTTGTCATAATTAGTAATGAAGTTACCGTTACTTGTCATAATTAGTAACGAAGTTACCGTTACTTTTCATAATTAGTAACGAAGTTACCGTTAATTGTCATAATTAGTAACGAAGTAACAGTTACCTGTCGAAATTAGTAACGAAGTTACCGTTACTTGTTATAATTAGTAAAGAAGTTACAGTTACTTGTCATAATTGGTAACGAAGTTACAGTTACCAGTCATAATTAGTAATGAAATTACCGTTACTTGTCGTAATTACTGACGAATTTACCGTTACTTGTCATAATTAGTAACGAAGTTACCGTTACTTGTCATAATTAGTATTGAGGTTACCGTTACTTGTTATAATTAGTAAAGAAGTTACAGTTACTTGTCATAATTGGTAACGAAGTTACAGTTACCAGTCATAATTAGTAATGAAATTACCGTTACTTGTCGTAATTACTGACGAATTTACCGTTACTTGTCATAATTAATAACGAAGTTAGCGTTACTTGTCATAATTAGTAACGACGTTACCGTTAATTGTCATAATTAGTTATCAAGTTATAGTTACCAGTCATAATTAGTAACGAAGTTACCATTACCTGTCATAATTAGTGATGAAATTACCGTTACTTGTCATAATTTTTAACGAAGTTACCGTTACTTTTCATAATTAGTAAAGAAGTTACCGTTACTTGTCATAATTAGTAATAAAGTTACAGTTACCTGTCATAATTAGCAATGAAGTTACCGTTACTTGTCACAATTAGTTAAGAAGTTCCCGTTACTTTTCATAATTAGTAACGAAGTTACCGTTACTTGTCATAATTTGTAATGTAGTTACAGTTACTTTTCATAATTAGTAATGAAGTTACATTTACCTGTCATAATTAGTAATTAAGTTATCGTTACTTGTGATAATTAGTAACGAAGTTACCGTTACTTGTCATAATATGTAACGAAGTAACAGTTATCTGTCATAATTAGTAACGAAGTTACCGTTACTTGTCGTAATAAGTAACGAAGTAACAGTTATCTGTCATAATTAGTAACGAAGTTACCGTTACTTGTCATAATTAGTAATGAAGTTACAGTTACTTTTCATAATTAGTAATGAAGTTACATTTACCTGTTATAATTAGTAATGAAGTTACCGTCACTTGTCATAATTAGTAACGAAGTTACCGTTACTTGTCATAATTTGTAATGTAGTTACAGTTAATTTTCATAATTAGTAATGAAGTTACATTTACCTGTCAAAATTAGTAATGTGAGTTACCTTTACTTGTCATAATTTAGTAACGAATTTACCGTTACTTGTCATAATTAGTAATGAAGTTACCGTTACTTGTCATAATTAGTAATGAAGTTACCGTTACTTGTCGTAATTAGTAATGAAGTTTCCGTTACTTGTCATAATTAGTAACGAACTAACCATTACTTGTCATAATTAGTAACGAAGTTACAGTTACTTGTCATAATTAGTAATGAAGTTACCGTTACTTGCCATAATTAACAACGAAGGTACCGTTACTTGTCATAATTAGTAATGAAGTTACAGTTACTTGTCATAATCAGTAATGAAGTTACAGTTACTTTTCATAATTAGTAATGAAGTTACAGTTACCTGTCATAATTAGTAATGTGAGTTACCTTTACTTGTCATAATTTAGTAACGAATTTACCGTTACTTGTCATAATTAGTAATGAAGTTACCGTTACTTGTCATAATTAGTAATGAAGTTACCGTTACTTGTCGTAATTAGTAATGAAGTTTCCGTTACTTGTCATAATTAGTAATGAAGTTACAGTTACCTGTAACAATTAGTAATGAGGATGCCGTTACTTGGCATAATTAGTAATACAGTTTCCGTAACTTGTCATAATTAGTAATGAAGTTACCGTTACTTGTCTAATTAGTAACGAAGTTACCGTTACTTGTAATAATTAGCAATGAAGTTACCGTTACTTGTCATAATTAGTAACGAAGTTACCGTTACTTGTAGTAATTAGTAATGAAGTTACCGTTAACTGTCATAATTATTAACGAACTAACCATTACTTGTCATAATTAGTAACGAAGTTACAGTTACTTGTCATAATTAGTAACGAAGTTACAGTTACTTGTCATAATTAGTAATGAAGTTACCGTTACTTGCCATAATTAACAACGAAGGTACCGTTACTTGTCATAATTATTAATGAAGTTACAGTTACTTGTCATAATCAGTAATGAAGTTACCTTTACTTTTAATAATTAGTAACGAAGTTACCGTTACTTGTCATAATAAGTAATGAAGTTACAGTTACTTGTCACAATTAGTAATGAAGTTACAGTTACCTGTCATAATTAGTAATGAAGTTACCGTTATTTGTCATAATTAGTAACGAAGTTACCGTAAGTTGTCATAATAAGTAACGAATTTACAGTTACCTGTAATAATTAGTAACGAACTTTTCGTTACTTGTCATAATTAGTAATGAAGTTACCGTTAACTGTCATAATTAGTCCCGAAGTAACCGTTACGTGTCATAATTAGTAATGAAGTTACAGTTACTTGTCATAATTAGTAATGAAGTTACCGTTACTTTCCATAATTAATAACGAAGTTACCGTTACTTGTCATAAGTAGTAACGATGTTACAGTTACTTGTCATAATTAGAAAAAATGTTACAGTTACCTGTCATAATTTAGTAATGAAGTTACAGTTACTTGTCATAATTAGTAACGATGTTACAGTTACTTGTCATAATTAGAAAAAATGTTACAGTTACCAGTCATAATTAGTAACGAAGTTACCATTACCTGTCATAATTAGTGATGAAATTACCGTTACTTGTCATAATTTTTAACGAAGTTACCGTTACTTTTCATAATTAGTAAAGAAGTTACCGTTACTTGTCATAATTAGTAATAAAGTTACAGTTACCTGTCATAATTAGCAATGAAGTTACCGTTACTTGTCACAATTAGTTAAGAAGTTACCGTTACTTGTCATAATCAGTAACGAAGTTACGGTTACTTGTCATAATTACTAATGAAGTAACAGTTACCTGTCATAATTACTAATGAAGTTACGCTTACTTGTCATAATTAGAAATCTGTTACAGTTACCTGTCATAATTAGTAATGAAGTTACAGTTACTTGTCATA
Organism: Meconema thalassinum; assembly: GCA_946902985.2. Classification (NCBI taxonomy): domain Eukaryota; kingdom Metazoa; phylum Arthropoda; class Insecta; order Orthoptera; family Tettigoniidae; genus Meconema; species Meconema thalassinum. The sequence continues at coordinate 1,169,986,597 of OX336388.2, forward strand.
ATTAGTAACGATATTACAGTTACTTGTCATAATTAGAAAAATGTTACAGTTACCTGTCATAATTAGTAATGAAGTTACCGTTACTTGTCCTATTAGTAATGAACTTACCGTTACTTGTCATAATTAGTAAAGAAATTACCGTTACTTGTCTTAATAAGTAATGAAGCTACCGTTACTTGTCATGATTAGTAACGAAGTTACAGTTACTTGTCATAATTAGTAACGAAGTTACCGTTACTCGTCATAATTAGTAATGAAGTTACCGTTACCTGTCATAATTAGTAACGAAGTTACCGTTACCTGTCATAAGTAGTAACGATGTTACCGTTATTTGTCATAATTAGTAACGAGGTTAACGTTACTTGTCATAATTAGTAACGAAGTTACAGTTACGTGTCATAATTAATAACGAAATTACCGTTACTTGTCATAATTACTAACGAATTTTCCGTCGCTTGTCATAATTAGTAACGAAGTTAACGTTACCTGTCATAATTAGTAACGAAGTTACCGTTACATGTCATAATTAGTAATGAAATTACCGTTACTTGTCATAATTAGTAATGAAGTTACCGTTACTTGTCATAATTAGTAACGAAGTTACCGTTACTTTTCATCATTAGTAACGAAGTTACCGTTACTTGTCCTAATTAGTAACGAAGTTACAGTTACTTGTCATAATTAGTAACGAAGTTACCGTTACTTGTCAAAATTAGTAATGAATTTTCCGTTACCTGTCACAATTAGTAACGAAGTTACCGGTACTTGTTAAATTAGTAAAGTAGTTACAGTTACTTGTCATAATTGGTAACGAAGTAACAGTTACTTGTCATAAGTAGTAACGAAGTTACAGTTACCAGTCATAATTAGTAATGAAGTTACCGTTACTTGTCGAAATTAGTAACTAATTTACCGTTATATGTCATAATTAGTAACGAAGTTACCGTTACTTGTCATAATTAGTAACGAGGTTACCGTTACTTGTCAAATTAGTAACGAAGTTACAGTTACGTGTCATAATTAATAACAAAGTTACCGTTACTTGTCATAATTGGTAACGAAATTACCGTTAATTGTCATAATTAGTTATGAAGTTATAGTTACCAGTCATAATTAGTAACGAAGTTACCGTTACATGTCATAATTAGTAATGAAATTACCGTTACTTGTCATAATTAGTAATGAAGTTACCGTTACTTGTCATAATTAGTAACGAAGTTACCGTTACTTTTCATAATTAGTAACGAAGTTACCGTTACTTGTTATAATTTGCAATGAAGTTACAGTTACTATTCATAATTAGTAATGAAGTTACATTTACCTGTCATAATTAGTAATGAAGTTACCGTTACATGTCATAATTAGTAACGATGTTACCGTTAATTGTCATAATTAGTAACGAAGTAACAGTTACCTGTCATAATTAGTAACGAAGTTACCGTTACTTGTTATAATTAGTAAAGAAGATACAGTTACTTTTCATTATTGGTAACGAAGTTACAGTTACCAGTCATAATTAGTATTGAAGTTGCCGTTACTTGTCGTAATTAGTAACGAAGTTACCGCTACTTGTCATAATTAATAACGAAGTTACCGTTACTTGTCATAATTAGTATTGAGGTTACCGTTACTTGTCATAATTAGTAACGAAGTTACAGTTACGTGTCATAATTAATAACGAAGTTACCGTTACTTGTCATAATTAGTAACGACGTTACCGTTAATTGTCATAATTAGTTATCAAGTTATAGTTACCAGTCATAATTAGTAACGAAGTTACCATTACCTGTCATAATTAGTGATGAAATTACCGTTACTTGTCATAATTTGTAACGAAGTTACCGTTACTTTTCATAATTAGTAAAGAAGTTACCGTTACTTGTCATAATTAGTAATGAAGTTACAGTTACCTGTCATAATTAGCAATGAAGTTACCGTTACTTGTCACAATTAGTTAGGAAGTTCCCGTTACTTATCATAATTAGTAACGAAGTAACCGTTACTTGTCATAATTAGTAACGAAGTTACAGTTACTTGTCATAATTAGTAACGAAGTTACCGTTACTTGTCAAAATTAGTAATGAATTTTCCGTTCCCTGTCACAATTAGTAAAGACGTTACCGTTACTTGTTATAATTAGTAATTAAGTTACCGTTACTTGTCATAATTAGTAACGAAGTTACCGTTACTTGTCGTAATTAGTAACGAATTTACCGTTACATGTCATAATTAGTAACGAAGTTACCGTTACTTGTCATAATTAGTAACGAGGTTACCGTTACTTGTCAAATTAGTAACGAAGTTACAGTTACGTGTCATAATTAATGACAAAGTAACCGTTACTTGTCATAATTGGTAACGAAGTTACCGTTAATTGTCATAATTAGTTATGAAGTTATAGTTACCAGTCATAATTAGTAACGAAGTTACCGTTACATGTCATAATTAGTAATGAAATTACCGTTACTTGTCATAATTAGTAATTAAGTTACCGTTACTTGTCATAATTAGTAACGAAGTTACCGTTAGTTTCATAATTAGAAACGAAGTTACCGTTACTTGTTATAATTTGTAATGAAGTTACAGTTACTTTTCATAATTAGTAATGAAGTTACATTTACCTGTCATAATTAGTAATGAAGTTACCGTTACATGTCATAATTAGTAACGAAGTTACCGTTAATAGTCATAATTAGTAACGAAGTAAGAGTTACCTGTCATAATTAGTAACGAAGTTACCGTTACTTGTTATAATTAGTAAAGAAGTTACAGTTACTTGTCATAATTGGTAACGAAGTTACAGTTACCACTCATAATTAGTAATGAAGTTACCGTTACTTGTCGTAATTAGTAACGAATTTACCGTTACTAGTCATAATTAGTAACGAAGTTACCGTTACTTGTCTTAATTAGTATTGAGGTTACCGTAACTTGTCATAATTAGTAACGAAGTTACAGTTACGTGTCATAATTAATAACGAAGTTACCGTTACTTGTCATAATGAGTAACGACGTTACCGTTAATTGTCATAATTAGTTATCAAGTTATAGTTACCAGTCATAATTAGTAACGAAGTTACCATTACCTGTCATAATTAGTGATAAAATTACCGTTACTTGACATAAAATGTAACGAAGTTACCGTTACTTTTCATAATTAGTAAAAAAGTTACCGTTACTTGTCATAATTAGTAATGAAGTTACAGTTACCTGTCATAATTAGCAATGAAGTTACCGTTATTTGTCACAATTAGTTAAGAAGTTCCCGTTAATTTTCATAAGTAGTAACGAAGTTACCGTTACTTGTCATAATTTGTAATGTAGTTACAGTTACTTTTCATAATTAGTAATGAAGTTACATTTACCTGTCATAATTAGTAATTAAGTTATCGTTACTTGTGATAATTAGTAACGAAGTTACCGTTACTTGTCATAATAAGTAGCGAAGTAACAGTTATCTGTCATAATTAGTAACGAAATTACCGTTACTTGTCGTAATAAGTAACGAAGTAAAAGTTATCTTTCATAATTTGTAACCAAGTTACCGTTACTTGTCATAATTAGTAATGAAGTTACAGTTACTTTTCATAATTAGTAATGAAGTTACATTTACCTGTTATAATTAGTAATGAAGTTACCGTTACTTGTCATAATTAGTAACGAAGTTACCGTTACTTGTCATAATTAGTAATGAAGCTACCGTTACATGTCATAATGGGTAAAGAAGTTAGCGTAATTGTCATAATTAGTAACGAAGTTACAGTTACTTTTCATAATTAGTAACGAAGTTACCGTTACTTGTCATAATATGTAATGTAGTTACAGTTACTTTTCATAATTAGTAATGAAGTTACATTTACCTGTCATAATTAGTAATTAAGTTATCGTTACTTGTGATAATTAGTAACGAAGATACCGTTACTTGTCATAATAAGTAACGAAGTTACAGTTACTTGTCATAATTAGTAATGAAGTTACAGTTACCTGTCATAATTAGTAATGTGAGTTACCTTTACTTGTTATAATTTAGTAACGAAGTTACCGTTACTTGTCATAATTAGTAATGAAGTTACCGTTACTTGTCATAATTAGTAATGGAGTTACCGTTTATTGTCGTAATTAGTAATGAAGTTTCCGTTACTTGTCATAATTAGTAATGAAGTTACAGTTACCTGTAATAATTAGTAATGAAGATGCCGTTACTTGGCATAATTAGTAATAAAGTTTCCTTAACTTGTCATAATTAGTAATGAAGTTACCGTTACTTGTCTAATTAGTAACGAAGTTACCGTTACTTGTAATAATTAGCAATGAAGTTACCGTTACTTGTCATAATAAGTAACGAAGTTACCGTTACTTGTCGTAATAAGTAACGAAGTAACAGTTATCTGTCATAATTAGTAACGAAGTTACCGTTACTTGTCATAATTAGTAATGAAGTTACAGTTACCTGTCATAATTAGTAATGTGAGTTACCTTTACTTGTCATAATTTAGTAACGAATTTACCGTTACTTGTCATAATTAGTAATGAAGTTACCGTTACTTGTCATAATTAGTAATGAAGTTACCGTTACTTGTCGTAATTAGTAATGAAGTTTCCGTTACTTGTCATAATTAGTAATGAAGTTACAGTTACCTGTAATAATTAGTAATGAGGATGCCGTTACTTGGCATAATTAGTAATAAAGTTTCCGTAACTTGTCATAATTAGTAATGAAGTTACCGTTACTTGTCTAATTAGTAACGAAGTTACCGTTACTTGTAATAATTAGCAATGAAGTTACCGTTACTTGTCATAATTAGTAACGAAGTTACCGTTACTTGTCATAATTAGTAACGAAGTTACCGTTAACTGTCATAATTATTAACGAACTAACCATTACTTGTCATAATTAGTAACGAAGTTACAGTTACTAGTCATAATTAGTAATGAAGTTACCGTTACTTGCCATAATTAACAACGAAGTTACCGTTACTTGTCATAATTAGTAATGAAGTTACAGTTACTTGTCATAATCAGTAATGAAGTAACCTTTACTTTTCATAATTAGTAACGAAGTTACCGTTACTTGTCATAATAAGTAATGAAGTTACAGTTACTTGTCATAATTAGTAATGAAGATACAGTTACCTGTCATAATTAGTAATGAAGTTACCGTTATTAGTCATAATTAGTAACGAAGTTACCGTTAGTTGTCATAATAAGTAACGAATTTACAGTTACCTGTAATAATTTGTAACGAACTTTTCGTTACTTGTCATAATTAGTAATGAAGTTACGGTTAACTGTCATAATTAGTCCCGAAGTAACCGTTACTTGTCATAATTAGTAATGAAGTTACAGTTACTTGTCATAATTTGTAACGAAGTTACCGTTACTTTTCGTAATTAGTAAAGAAGTTACCGTTACTTGTCATAATTAGTAATGAAGTTACAGTTACCTGTCATAATTAGCAATGAAGTTACCGTTACTTGTCACAATTAGTTAGGAAGTTCCCGTTACTTTTCATAATTAGTAACGAAGTAACCGTTACTTGTCATAATTAGTAACGAAGTTACAGTTACTTGTCATAATTAGTAACGAAGTTACCGTTACTTGTCAAAATTAGTAATGAATTTTCCGTTCCCTGTCACAATTAGTAAAGACGTTACCGTTACTTGTTATAATTAGTAAAGAAGTTACAGTTACTTGTCATAATTGGTAACGAAGTTACAGTTACTTGTCATAATTAGTAACGAAGTTACAGTTACCAGTCATAATTAGTAATGAAGTTACCGTTACTTGTCGTAATTAGTAACGAATTTACCGTTACATGTCATAATTAGTAACGAAGTTACCGTTACTTGTCATAATTAGTAACGAGGTTACCGTTACTTGTCAAATTAGTAACGAAGTTACAGTTACGTGTCATAATTAATGACAAAGTTACCGTTACTTGTCATAAATGGTAACGAAGTTACCGTTAATTGTCATAATTAGTTATGAAGTTATAGTTACCAGTCATAATTAGTAACGAAGTTACCGTTACATGTCATAATTAGTAATGAAATTACCGTTACTTGTCATAATTAGTAATGAAGTTACCGTTACTTGTCATAATTAGTAACGAAGTTACCGTTATTTTCATAATTAGTAACGAAGTTACCGTTACTTGTTATAATTTGTAATGAAGTTACAGTTACTTTTCATAATTAGTAATGAAGTTACATTTACCTGTCATAATTAGTAATGAAGTTACCGTTACATGTCATAATTAGTAACGAAGTTACCGTTAATAGTCATAATTAGTAACGAAGTAACAGTTACCTGTCATAATTAGTAACGAAGTTACCGTTACTTGTTATAATTAGTAAAGAAGTTACAGTTACTTGTCATAATTGGTAACGAAGTTACAGTTACCAGTCATAATTAGTAATGAAGTTACCGTTACTTGTCGTAATTAGTAACGAATTTACCGTTAATTGTCATAATTAGTAACGAAGTTACCGTTACTTGTCTTAATTAGTATTGAGGTTACCGTTACTTGTCATAATTAGTAACGAAGTTACAGTTACGTGTCATAATTAATAACGAAGTTACCGTTAATTGTCATAATGAGTAACGACGTTACCGTTAATTGTCATAATTAGTTATCAAGTTATAGTTACCAGTCTTAATTAGTAACGAAGTTACCATTACCTGTCATAATTAGTGATAAAATTACCGTTACTTGACATAAAATGTAACGAAGTTACCGTTACTTTTCATATTTAGTAAAAAAGTTACCGTTACTTGTCATAATTAGTAATGAAGTTACAGTTACCTGTCATAATTAGCAATGAAGTTACCGTTATTTGTCACAATTAGTTAAGAAGTTCCCGTTACTTTTCATAAGTAGTAACGAAGTTACCGTTACTTGTCATAATTTGTAATGTAGTTACAGTTACTTTTCATAATTAGTAATGAAGTTACATTTACCTGTCATAATTAGTAATTATGTTATCGTTACTTGTGATAATTAGTAACGAAGTTACCGTTACTTGTCATAATAAGTAGCGAAGTAACAGTTATCTGTCATAATTAGTAACGAAGTTACCGTTACTTGTCGTAATAAGTAACGAAGTAAAAGTTATCTGTCATAATTTGTAACGAAGTTACCGTTAATTGTCATAATTAGTAATGAAGTTACAGTTACTTTTCATAATTAGTAATGAAGTTACATTTACCTGTTATAATTAGTAATGAAGTTACCGTTACTTGTCATAATTAGTAACGAAGTTACCGTTACTTGTCATAATTAGTAATGAAGCTACCGTTACATGTCATAATGGGTAAAGAAGTTAGCGTAATTGTCATAATTAGTAACGAAGTTACAGTTACTTTTCATAATTAGTAACGAAGTTACCGTTACTTGTCATAATATGTAATGTAGTTACAGTTACTTTTCATAATTAGTAATGAAGTTACATTTACCTGTCATAATTAGTAATTAAGTTATCGTAACTTGTGATAATTAGTAACGAAGATACCGTTACTTGTCATAATAAGTAACGAAGTTACAGTTACTTGTCATAATTAGTAATGAAGTTACAGTTACCTGTCATAATTAGTAATGTGAGTTACCTTTACTTGTCATAATTTAGTAACGAATTTACCGTTACTTGTCATAATTAGTAATGAAGTTACCGTTACTTGTCATAATTAGTAATGAATTTACCGTTACTTGTCGTAATTAGTAATGAAGTTTCCGTTACTTGTCATAATTAGTAATGAAGTTACAGTTACCTGTAATAATTAGTAATGAGGATGCCGTTACTTGGCATAATTAGTAATAAAGTTTCCTTAACTTGTCATAATTAGTAATGAAGTTACCGTTACTTGTCTAATTAGTAACGAAGTTACCGTTACTTGTAATAATTAGCAATGAAGTTACCGTTACTTGTCATAATAAGTAACGAAGTTACCGTTACTTGTCGTAATAAGTAACGAAGTAACAGTTATCTGTCATAATTAGTAACGAAGTTACCGTTACTTGTCATAATTAGTAATGAAGTTACAGTTACTTTTCATAATTAGTAATGAAGTTACAGTTACCTGTCATAATTAGTAATGTGAGTTACCTTTACTTGTCATAATTTAGTAACGAATTTACCGTTACTTGTCATAATTAGTAATGAAGTTACCGTTACTTGTCATAATTAGTAATGAATTTACCGTTACTTGTCGTAATTAGTAATGAAGTTTCCGTTACTTGTCATAATTAGTAATGAAGTTACAGTTACCTGTAATAATTAGTAATGAGGATGCCGTTACTTGGCATAATTAGTAATAAAGTTTCCGTAACTTGTCATAATTAGTAATGAAGTTACCGTTACTTGTCTAATTAGTAACGAAGTTACCGTTACTTGTAATAATTAGCAATGAAGTAACCGTTACTTGTCATAATTAGTAACGAAGTTACCGTTACTTGTAGTAATTAGTAATGAAGTTACCGTTAACTGTCATAATTATTAACGAACTAACCATTACTTGTCATAATTAGTAACGAAGTTACAGTTACTAGACATACTTAGTAATGAAGTTACCGTTACTTGCCATAATTAACAACGAAGTTACCGTTACTTGTCATAATTAGTAATGAAGTTACAGTTACTTGTCATAATCAGTAATGAAGTTACCTTTACTTTTCATAATTAGTAACGAAGTTACCGTTACTTGTCATAATAAGTAATGAAGCTACAGTTACTTGTCATAATTAGTAATGAAGTTACAGTTACCTGTCATAATTAGTAATGAAGTTACCGTTATTAGTCATAATTAGTAACGAAGTTACCGTTAGTTGTCATAATAAGTAACGAATTTACAGTTACCTGTAATAATTTGTAACGAACTTTTCGTTACTTGTCACAATTAGTAATGAAGTTACCGTTAACTGTCATAATTAGTCCCGAAGTAACCGTTACGTGTCATAATTAGTAATGAAGTTACAGTTACTTGTCATAATTAGTAATGAAGTAACCGTTACTTTCCATAATTAATAACGAAGTTTCCGTTACTTGTCATAAGTAGTAACGATGTTACAGTTACTTGTCATAATTAGAAAAAATGTTACAGTTACCTGTCATAATTTAGTAATGAAGTTACAGTTACTTGTCATAATTAGTAACGATGTTACAGTTACTTGTCATAATTAGAAAAAATGTTACAGTTACCTGTCATAATTAGTAATGAAGTTACCGTTACTTGTCCTATTAGTAATGAACTTACCGTTACTTGTCATAATCAGTAACGAAGTTATCGTTTATTTACATAATTAGTAATGAAGTTACCGTTAGCTGTCATAATTAGTAACGAAGTTACCGTTACTTTACATAATTAGTAACGAAGTTACTGTTACTTGTCATAACTAGTAATGAAGTTACCGTTACTTGTCATAATTAGTAACGAAATTACCGTTACTTGTCGTAATAAGTAATGAAGCTACCGTTACTTGTCATGATTAGTAACGAAGTTACAGTTACTTGTAATAATTAGTAACGAAGTAAACGTTACTCGTCATAATTAGTAATGAAGTTACCGGTACCTGTCATAATTAGTAACGAAGTTACCGTTACCTGTCATAAGTAGTAACGAAGTTACCGTTATTTGTCATAATTAGTAACGAGGTTACCGTTACTTGTCATAATTAGTAACGAAGTTACAGTTACTTGTCATTATTAGTAACGAAGTTACCGTTACTTGCCATAATTAGTAACGATGTTACAGTTATTTGTCATAATTAGTAACGAAATTACCGTTACTTGTCGTAATAAGTAATGAAGCTACCGTTACTTGTCATGATTAGTAACGAAGTTACAGTTACTTGTAATAATTAGTAACGAAGTAAACGTTACTCGTCATAATTAGTAATGAAGTTACCGTTACCTGTCATAATTAGTAACGAAGTTACCGTTACCTGTCATAAGTAGTAACGAAGTTACCGTTATTTGTCATAATTAGTAACGAGGTTACCGTTACTTGTCATAATTAGTAACGAAGTTACAGTTACTTGTCATTATTAGTACCGAAGTTACCGTTACTTGTCATAATCAGTAACGAAGTTACGGTTACTTGTCATAATTACTAATGAAGTAACAGTTACCTGTCATAATTACTAATGAAGTTACGCTTACTTGTCATAATGAGTAATGAAGTTACCGTTACTTGTAATAATTAGTAATGAAGTTACCGTTAATTGTCATAATTTCTAACGAATGTACCGTTACTTGTCTTAATTAGTAACGAAGTTACAGTTATCTGTCATAATTAGTAACGAAGTTCCCGTAACCTGACATAAATAGTAACAAAGTTACCGTTAGTTGTCATAATCAGTAACGATGTTACCGTTACTTGTCGTAATTGGTAATGATGTTACCGTAAACTGTCATAATTAGTACCGGAGTTACCGTTACTTGTCATAATTAGTAACGATGTTACAGTTACTTGTCATAATTAGAAATCTCTTACAGTTACCTGTCCTAATTAGTAATGAAGTTACAGTTACTTGTCATAATAAGTAACGATGTTACAGTTACTTGTCATAATTAGAAAAAATGTTACAGTTACCTGTCATAATTAGTAATGAAGTTACCGTTACTTGTCCTATTAGTAATGAACTTACCGTTACTTGTCATAATTAGTATCGAAATTACCGTTACTTGTCTTAATAAGTAATGAAGCTACCGTTACTTGTCATGATTAGTAACGAAGTTACAGTTACTTGTCATAATTAGTAACGAAGTTACCGTTACTCGTCATAATTAGTAATGAAGTTACCGTTACCTGTCATAATTAGTAACGAAGTTACCGTTACCTGTCATAAGTAGTAACGATGTTACCGTTATTTGTCATAATTAGTAACGAGGTTACCGTTACTTGTCATAATTAGTAACGAAGTTACAGTTACGTGTCATAATTAATAACGAAATTACCGTTACTTGTCATAATTACTAACGAATTTTCCGTCGCTTGTCATAATTAGTAACGAAGTTAACGTTACCTGTCATAATTAGTAACGAAGTTACCGTAACTTGTCGTAATCAGTACAAAGTTACCGTTACTTGTCATCATTAGTAACGAAGTTACCTTTACTTGTCATAATTAGTAACGAAGTTACAGTTACTTGTCATAATTAGTAACGAAGTTACCGTTACTTGTCAAAATTAGTAATGAATTTTCCGTTACCTGTCACAATTAGTAACGAAGTTACCGTTACTTGTTATAATTAGTAAAGTAGTTACAGTTACTTGTCATAATTGGTAACGAAGTTACAGTTACTTGTCATAATTAGTAACGAAGTTACAGTTACCAGTCATAATTAGTAATGAAGTTACCGTTACTTGTCGAAATTAGTAACGAATTTACCGTTACATGTCATAATTAGTAACGAAGTTACCGTAACTTGTCATAATTAGTAACGAGGTTACAGTTACTTGTCAAATTAGTAACGAAGTTACAGTTACGTGTCATAATTAATAACAATGTTACCGTTACTTGTCATACTTGGTAACGAAGTTACCGTTAATTGTCATAATTAGTTATGAAGTTATAGTTACCAGTCATAATTAGTAACGAAGTTACCGTTACATGTCATAATTAGTAATGAAATTACCGTTACTTGTCATAATTAGTAATGAAGTTACCGTTACTTGTCATAATTAGTAACGAAGTTACCGTTACTTTTCATAATTAGTAACGAAGTTACCGTTTCTTGTTATAATTTGCAATGAAGTTACAGTTACTTTTCATAATTAGTAATGAAGTTACATTTACCTGTCATAGTTAGTAATGAAGTTACCGTTACATGTCATAATTAGTAACGAAGTTACCGTTAATTTTCATAATTAGTAACGAAGTAACAGTTACCTGTCATAATTAGTAACGAAGTTACCGTTACTTGTTATAATTAGTAAAGAAGTTACAGTTACTTGTCATAATTGGTAACGAAGTTACAGTTACCAGTCATAATTAGTAATGAAGTTGCCGTTACTTGTCGTAATTAGTAACGAAGTTACCGTTACTTGTCATAATTAATAACGAAGTTACCGTTACTTGTCATAATTAGTATTGAGGTTACCGTTACTTGTCATAATTAGTAACGAAGTTACAGTTACGTGTCATAATTAATAACGAAGTTACCGTTACTTGTCATAATTAGTAACGACGTTACCGTTAATTGTCAATATTAGTTATCAAGTTATAGTTACCAGTCATAATTAGTAACGAAGTTACCATTACTTGTCATAATTAGTGATGAAATTACCGTTACTTGTCATAATTTGTAACGAAGTTACCGTTACTTTTCATAATTAGTAAAGAAGTTACCGTTACTTGTCATAATTAGTAATGAAGTTACAGTTACCTGTCATAATTAGCAATGAAGTTACCGTTACTTGTCACAATTAGTAAGGAAGTTCCCGTTACTTTTCATAATTAGTAACGAAGTTACCGTTACTTGTCATAATTAGTAACGAAGTTACAGTTACTTGTCATAATTAGTAACGAAGTTACCGTTACTTGTCAAAATTAGTAATGAATTTGCCGTTCCCTGTCACAATTAGTAAAGACGTTACCGTTACTTGTTATAATTAGTAAAGAAGTTACAGTAACTTGTCATAATTGGTAACGAAGTTACAGTTACTTGTCATAATTAGTAACGAAGTTACAGTTACCAGTCATAATTAGTAATGAAGTTACCGTTACTTGTCGTAATTAGTAACGAATTTACCGTTACATGTCATAATTAGTAACGAAGTGACCGTTACTTGTCATAATTAGTAACGAGGTTACCTTTACTTGTCAAATTAGTAACGAAGTTACAGTTACGTGTCATAATGAATGACATAGTTACCGTTACTTGTCATAATTGGTAACGAAGTTACCGTTAATTGTCATAATTAGTTATGAAGTTATAGTTACCAGTCATAATTAGTAACGAAGTTACCGTTACATGTCATAATTAGTATTGAAATTACCGTTACTTGTCATAATTAGTAATGAAGTTACCGTTACTTGTCATAATTAGTAACGAAGTTACCGTTATTTTCATAATTAGTAACGAAGTTACCGTTACTTTTTATAATTTGTAATGAAGTTACAGTTACTTTTCATAATTAGTAATGAAGTTACATTTACCTGTCATAATTAGTAATGAAGTTACCGTTACATGTCATAATTAGTAACGAAGTTACCGTTAATAGTCATAATTAGTAACGAAGTAACAGTTACCTGTCATAATTAGTAACGAAGTTACCGTTACTTGTTATAATTAGTAAAGAAGTTACAGTTACTTGTCATAATTGGTAACGAAGTTACAGTTACCAGTCATAATTAGTAATGAAGTTACCGTTACTTGTCGTAATTAGTAACGAATTTACCGTTACTTGTCATAATTAGTAACGAAGTTACCGTTACTTGTCTTAATTGGTATTGAGGTTACCGTTACTTGTCATAATTAGTAACGAAGTTACAGTTACGTGTCATAATTAATAACGAAGTTACCGTTACTTGTCATAATGAGTAACGACGTTACCGTTAATTGTCATAATTAGTTATCAAGTTATAGTTACCAGTCATAATTAGTAACGAAGTTACCATTACCTGTCATAATTAGTGATAAAATTACCGTTACTTGTCATAAAATGTAACGATGTTACCGTTACTTTTCATAATTAGTAAAAAAGTTACCGTTACTTGTCATAATTAGTAATGAAGTTACAGTTACCTGTCATAATTAGCAATGAAGTTACCGTTATTTGTCACAATTAGTTAAGAAGTTCCCGTTACTTTTCATCAGTAGTAACGAAGTTACCGTTACTTGTCATAATTTGTAATGTAGTTACAGTTACTTTTCATAATTAGTAATGAAGTTACATTTACCTGTCATAATTAGTAATTAAGTTATCGTTACTTGTGATAATTAGGAACGAAGTTACCGTTACTTGTAATAATAAGTAGCGAAGTGACAGTTATCTGTCGTAATTAGTAACGAAGTTACCGTTACTTGTCGTAATAAGTAACGAAGTAACAGTTATCTGTCATAATTAGTTACGAAGTTACCGTTACTTGTCATAATGAGTAATGAAGTTACAGTTACTCTTCATAATTAGTAATGAAGTTACATTTACCTGTTATAATTAGTAATGAAGTTACCGTTACTTGTCATAATTAGTAACGAAGTTACCGTTATTTGTCATAATTAGTAATGAAGCTACCGTTACATGTCATAATGGGTAAAGAAGTTAGCGTAATTGTCATAATTAGTAACGAAGTTACAGTTACTTTTCATAATTAGTATCGAAGTTACCGTTACTTGTCATAATTTGTAATGTAGTTACAGTTACTTTTCATAATTAGTAATGAAGTTACATTTACCTGTCATAATTAGTAATTAAGTTATCGTTACTTGTGATAATTAGTAACGAAGATACCGTTACTTGTCATAATAAGTAAAGAAGTTACAGTTACTTGTCATAATTGGTAATGAAGTTACAGTTACCTGTCATAATTAGTAATGTGAGTTACCTTTACTTGTTATAATTTAGTAACGAAGTTACCGTTACTTGTCATAATTAGTAATGTAGTTACCGTTACTTGTCATAATTAGTAATGGAGTTACCGTTTCTCGTCGTAATTAGTAATGACGTTTCCGTTACTTGTCATAATTAGTAATGAAGTTACAGTTACCTGTAATAATTAGTAATGAAGATGCCGTTACTTGGCATAATTAGTAATAAAGTTTCCTTAACTTGTCATAATTAGTAATGAAGTTACCGTTACTTGTCTAATTAGTAACGAAGTTACCGTTACTTGTAATAATTAGCAATGAAGTTACCGTTACTTGTCATAATAAGTAACGAAGTTACCGTTATTTGTAGTAATTAGTAATGAAGTTACCGTTAACTGTCATAAATATTAACGAACTAACCATTACTTGTCATAATTAGTAACGAAGTTACAGTTACTTGTCATAATTAGTAATGAAGTTACCGTTACTTGCCATAATTAACAACGAAGTTACCGTTACTTGTCATAATTAGTAATGAAGTTACAGTTACTTGTCATAATCAGTAATGAAGTTACCTTTACTTTTCATAATTAGTAACGAAGTTACCGTTACTTGTCCTAATTAGTAATGAAGTTACAGTTACTTGTCATAATTAGTAATGAAGTTACAGTTACCTGTCATAATTAGTAATGAAGTTACCGTTATTTGTCATAATTAGTAACGAAGTTACCGTTATTTGTCATAATAAGTAACGAATTTACAGTTACCTGTAATAATTAGTAACGAAGTTTTCGTTACTTGTCATAATTAGTAATGAAGTTACCGTTAACTGTCATAATTAGTAACGAAGTAACCGTTACGTGTCATAATTAGTTATGAAGTTACAGTTACTTGTCATAATTAGTAATGAAGTTACCGTTACTTGCCATAATTAATAACGAAGTTACCGTTACTTGTCATAATTAGTAACGATGTTACAGTTACTTGTCATAATTAGAAAAAATATTACAGTTACCTGTCATAATTAGTAATGAAGTTACAGTTACTTGTCATAATTAGTAACGATGTTACAGTTACTTGTCATAATTAGAAAAAATGTTTCAGTTACCTGTCATAATTAGTAATGAAGTTACCGTTACTTGTCCTATTAATAATGAACTTACCGTTACTTGTCATAATCAGTAACGAAGTTATCGTTTCTTGACATAATTAGTAATGAAGTTACCGTTAGCTGTCATAATTAGTAACGAAGTTACCGTTACTTGACATAATTAGTAACGGAGTTACTGTTACTTGTCATAACTAGTAATGAAGTTACCGTTACTTGTCATAATTAGTAACGAAATTACCGTTAATTGTCTTAATAAGTAATGAAGCTACCGTTACTTGTCATGATTAGTAACGAAGTTACAGTTACTTGTCATAATTAGTAACGATGTTACCGTTACTCTTCATAATTAGTAATGAAGTTACCGTTACCTGTCATAATTAGTAACGAAGTTACCGTTACCTGTCATAAGTAGTAACGAAGTTACCGTTATTTGTCATAATTAGTAACGAGGTTACCGTTACTTGTCATAATTAGCAACGAAGTTAGAACTACGTGTCATAATTAATAACGAAATTACCGTTACTTGTCATAATTACTAACGAATTTTCCGTTGCTTGTCATAATTAGTAACGAAGTTAAAGTTATCTGTCATAATTAGTAACGAAGTTACCGTAACTTGTCATAATTAGTACAAAGTTACCGTTACTTGTCATAATTAGTAACGAAGTTACCGTTACTTGTCATAATTAGTCACGAAGTTACAGTTACTTGTCATAATTAGTAACGAAGTTACCGTTACTTGTAAAAATAAGTGATGAATTTTCCGTTACCTGTGACAATTAGTAACGAAGTTACCGTTACTTGTTATAATTGATAAAGAAGTTACAGTTACTTGTCATAATTGGTAACGAAGTTACAGTTACTTGTCATCATTAGTAACGAAGTTACAGTTACCAGTCATAATTAGTAATGAAGATACCGTTACTTGTCGTAATTAGTAACGAATTTACCGTTACATGTCATAATTAGTAACGATGTTACCGTTACTTGTCATAATTAGTAACGAGGTTACCGTTACTTGTCAAATTAGTAACGAAGTTACAGTTACGTGTCATAATTAATAACAAAGTTACCGTTACTTGTAATAATTGGTAACGAAGTTACCGTTAATTGTCATAATTAGTTATGATGTTATAGTTACCAGTCATAATTAGTAACGAAGTTACCCTTACATGTCATAATTAGTAATGAAATTACCGTTACTTGTCATAATTAGTAATGAAGTTACCGTTACTTGTCATAATTAGTAACGAAGTTACCGTTACTTTTCATAATTAGTAACGAAGTTACCGTTACTTGTTATAATTTGTAATGAAGTTACAGTTACTTTTCATAATTAGTAATGAAGTTACGGTTACATGTCATAATTAGTAACGAAGTTACCGTTAATTGTCATAATTAGTAACGAAGTAACAGTTACCTGTCATAATTAGTAACGAAGTTACCGTTACTTGTTATAATTAGTAAAGAAGTTACAGTTAATTGTCATAATTGGTAACGAAGTTACAGTTACCAGTCATAATTAGTAATGAAGTTACCGTTACTTGTCGTAATTACGAACGAATTTACCGTTACTTGTCATAATTAGTAACGAAGTTACCGTTACTTGTCATAATTAGTATTGAGGTTACTGTTACTTGTCATAATTAGTTACGAAGTTACAGTTACGTGTCATAATTAATAACGAAGTTACCGTTACTTGTCATAATTAGTAATGATGTTACAGTTACCTGTCATAATTAGCAATGAAGTTACCGTTACTTGTCACAATTATTTAAGAAGTTCCCGTTACTTTTCATAATTAGTAACGAAGTTACCGTTACTTGTCATAATTTGTAATGTAGTTACAGTTACTTTTCATAATTAGTAATGAAGTTACATTGACCTGTCATAATTAGTAATTACGTTATCGTTACTTTTGATAATTAGTAACGAAGTTACCGTTACTTGTCATAATAAGTGACGAAGTAACAGTTATCTGTCATAATTAGTAACGAAGTTACCGTTACTTGTCGTAATAAGTAACGAAGTAACAGTTATCTGTCATAATTAGTAACGAAGTTACCGTTACTTGTCATAATTAGTAATGAAGTTACAGTTACTTTTCATAATTAGTAATGAAGTTACATTTACCTGTTATAATTAGTAATGAAGTTACCGTTACTTGTCATAATTAGTAACGAAGTTACCGTTATTTGTCATAATTAGTAATGAAGCTACCGTTACTTGTCATAATTTGTAATGTAGTTACAGTTACTTTTGATAATTAGTAATGAAGTTACATTGACCTGTCATAATTAGTAATTAAGTTATCGTTACTTTTGATAATTAGTAACGAAGTTACCGTTACTTGTCATAATAAGTGACGAAGTAACAGTTATCTGTCATAATTAGTAACGAAGTTACCGTTACTTGTCGTAATAAGTAACGAAGTAACAGTTATCTGTCATAATTAGTAACGAAGTTACCGTTACTTGTCATAATTAGTAATGAAGTTACAGTTACTTTTCATAATTAGTAATGAAGTTACATTTACCTGTTATAATTAGTAATGAAGTTACCGTTACTTGTCATAATTAGTAACGAAGTTACCGTTATTTGTCATAATTAGTAATGAAGCTACCGTTACATGACATAATGGGTAAAGAAGTTAGCGTAATTGTCATAATTAGTAACGAAGTTACAGTTACTTTTCATAATTAGTAACGAAGTTATCGTTACTTGTCATAATTTGTAATGTAGTTACAGTTACTTTTCATAATTAGTAATGAAGTTACATTTACCTGTCATAATTAGTAATTAAGTTATCGTTACTTGTGACAATTAGTAACGAAGATACCGTTACTTGTCATAATAAGTAACGAAGTTACATTTACTTGTCATAATTGGTAATGAAGTTACAGTTACCTGTCATAATTAGTAATGTGAGTTACCTTTACTTGTTATAATTTAGTAACGAAGTTACCGTTACTTGTCATAATTAGTAATGAAGTTACCGTTACTTGTCATAATTAGTAATGGAGTTACCGTTTCCTGTCGTAATTAGTAATGAAGTTTCCGTTACTTGTCATAATTAGTAATGAAGTTACAGTTACCTGTAATAATTAGTAATGAAGATGCCGTTACTTGGCATAATTAGTAATAAAGTTTCCTTAACTTGTCATAATTAGTAACGAAGTTACCGTTACTTGTAATAATTAGCAATGAAGTTACCGTTACTTGTCATAATAAGTAACGAAGTTACCGTTACTTGTAGTAATTAGTAATGAAGTTACCGTTAACTGTCATAAATATTAACGAACTAACCATTACTTGTCATAATTAGTAACGAAGTTACAGTTACTTGTCATAATTAGTAATGAAGTTACCGTTACTTGCCATAATTAACAACGAAGTTAACGTTACTTGTCATAATTAGTAATGAAGTTACAGTTACTTGTCATAATCAGTAATGAAGTTACCTTTACTTTTCATAATTAGTAACGAAGTTACCGTTACTTGTCATAATTAGTAATGAAGTTACAGTTACTTGTCATAATTAGTAATGAAGTTACAGTTACCTGTCATAATTAGTAATGAAGTTACCGTTATTTGTCATAATTAGTAACGAAGTTACCGTTAGTTGTCATAATAAGTAACGAATTTACAGTTACCTGTAATAATTAGTAACGAAGTTTTCGTTACTTGTCATAATTAGTAATGAAGTTACCGTTAACTGTCATAATTAGTAACGAAGTAACCGTTACGTGTCATAATTAGTTATGAAGTTACAGTTACTTGTCATAATTAGTAATGAAGTTACCGTTACTTGCCATAATTAATAACGAAGTTACCGCTACTTGTCATAATTAGTAACGATGTTACAGTTACTTGTCATAATTAGAAAAAATGTTACAGTTACCTGTCATAATTAGTAATGAAGTTACAGTTACTTGTCATAATTAGTAACGATGTTACAGTTACTTGTCATAATTAGAAAAAATGTTACAGTTACCTGTCATAATTAGTAATGAAGTTACCGTTACTTGTCCTATTAGTAATGAACTTACCGTTACTTGTCATAATCAGTAACGAAGTTATCGTTTCTTGACATAATTAGTAATGAAGTTACCGTTAGCTGTCATAACTAGTAATGAAGTTACCGTTACTTGTCATAATTAGTAACGAAATTACCGTTACTTGTCATAATAAGTAATGAAGCTACCGTTACTTGTCATGATTAGTAACGAAGTTACAGTTACTTGTCATAATTAGTAACGGAGTTACCGTTAGTCGTCATAATTAGCAATGAGTTACCGTTACCTGTCATAATTAGTAACGAAGTTACCGTTACCTGTCATAAGTAGCAACGAAGTTACCGTTATTTGCCATAATTAGTAACGAGGTTACCGTTACTTGTGATAATTAGTAACGAAGTTACAGTTACTTGTCATTAATCGTAACGAAGTTACCGTTACTTGCCATAATTAGTAACGATGTAACAGTTATTTGTCATTATTAGTAACGAAGTTACCGTTACTTGCCATAATTAGTAACGATGTTACTGTTACTTGTCATAATTAGTAACGAAGTTACCGTTACTTGTCATAATGAGTACTGAAGTTACCGTTACATGTCATAATTAGTAATGGAGTTACCGTTACTTGTCATAATCAGTAACAAAGTTACGGTTACTTGTCATAATTACTAATGAAGTAACAGTTACCTGTCATAATTACTAATGAAGTTACCCTTACTTGTCATAGTGAGTAATGATGTTACCGTTACTTGTTATAATTAGTAATGAAGTTACCGTTACTTGTCTTAATTACTAACAATGTACCGTTACTTGTCTTAATTAGTAACGAAGTTACAGTTATCTGTCATAATTAGTAACGAAGTTCCCGTAACCTGACATAAATAGTAACAAAGTTACCGTTAGTTGTCATAATCAGTAACGAAGTTACCGTTACCTGTCACAATTAGTAACGAAGTTACAGTTTCTTGTCATAATTATTAGCGAAGTTACCGTTACTTGTCGTAATTGGTAATGATGTTACCGTAAACTGTCATAATTAGTACCGGAGTTACCGTTACTTGTCATAATTAGTAATGAAGTTACAGTTACTTGTCATAATTAGTAACGATGTTACAGTTACTTATCATAATTAGAAAAAATGTTACAGTTACCTGTCATAATAAGTAATGAAGTTACCGTTACTTGTCCTATTAATAATGAACTTACCGTTAATTGTCCTAATCAGTAACGAAGTTATCGTTTCTTGACATAATTAGTAACGAAGTTACCGTTACTTGTCATGATTAGTAACGAAGTTACAGTTACTTGTCATAATTAGTAACGAAGTTACCGTTACTCGTCAAAATTAGTAATGAAGTTACCGTTACCTGTCATAATTAGTAACGAAGTTACCGTTACCTGTCATAAGTAGTAACGAAGTTACCGTTATTTGTCATAATTAGTAACGAGGTTACCGTTACTTGTCATAATTAGCAACGAAGTTACAACTACGTGTCATAATTAATAACGAAATTACCGTTACTTGTCATAATTACTAACGAATTTTCCGTTGCTTGTCATAATTAGTAACGAAGTTAAAGTTATCTGTCATAATTAGTAACGAAGTTACCGTAACTTGTCATAATTAGTACAAAGTTACCGTTACTTGTCATAATTAGTAACGAAGTTACCGTTACTTGTCATAATTAGTCACGAAGTTACAGTTACTTGTCATAATTAGTAACGAAGTTACCGTTACTTGTAAAAATAAGTGATGAATTTTCCGTTACCTGTGACAATTAGTAACGAAGTTACCGTTACTTGTTATAATTGATAAAGAAGTTACAGTTACTTGTCATAATTGGTAACGAAGTTACAGTTACTTGTCATCATGAGTAACGAAGTTACAGTTACCAGACATAATTAGTAATGAAGATACCGTTACTTGTCGTAATTAGTAACGAATTTACCGTTACATGTCATAATTAGTAACGAAGTTACCGTTACTTGTCATAATTAGTAACGAGGTTACCGTTACTTGTCAAATTAGTAACGAAGTTACAGTTACGTGTCATAATTAATAACAAAGTTACCGTTACTTGTCATAATTGGTAACGAAGTTACCGTTAATTGTCATAATTAGTTATGAAGTTATAGTTACCAGTCATAATTAGTAACGAAGTTACCCATACATGTCATAATTAGTAATGAAATTACCGTTACTTGTCATAATTAGTAATGAAGTAACCGTTACTTGTCATAATTAGTAACGAAGTAACCGTTACTTTTCATAATTAGTAACGAAGTTACCGTTACTTGATATAATTTGTAATGAAGTTACAGTTAATTTTCATAATTAGTAATGAAGTTACCGTTACATGTCATAATTAGTAACGAAGTTACCGTTAATTGTCATAATTAGTAACGAAGTAACAGTTACCTGTCATAATTAGTAACGAAGTTACCGGTACTTGTTATAATTAGTAAAGAAGTTACAGTTAATTGTCATAATTGGTAACGAAGTTACAGTTACCAGTCATAATTAGTAATGAAGTTACCGTTACTTGTCGTAATTACGAACGAATTTACCGTTACTTGTCATAATTAGTAACGAAGTTACCGTTACTTGTCATAATGAGTATTGAGGTTACTGTTACTTGTCATAATTAGTAACGAAGTTACAGTTACGTGTCATAATTAATAACGAAGTTACCGTTACTTGTCATAATTAGTAACGACGTTACCGTTAATTGTCATAATTAGTTATCAAGTTATAGTTACCAGTCATAATTAGTAACGAAGTTACCATAACCTGTCATAATTAGTGATGAAATTACCGTTACTTGTCATAATTTGTAACGAAGTTACCGTTACTTTTCATAATTAGTAAAGAAGTTACCGTTACTTGTCATAATTAGTAATGATGTTACAGTTACCTGTCATAATTAGCAATGAAGTTACCGTTACTTGTCACAATTAGTTAAGAAGTTCCCGTTACTTTTCATAATTAGTAACGACGTTACCGTTACTTGTCATAATTTGTAATGTAGTTACAGTTACTTTTCATAATTAGTAATGAAGTTACATTTACCTGTCATAATTAGTAATTAAGTTATCGTTACTTGTGATAATTAGTAACGAAGTTACCGTTACTTGTCATAATAAGTGACGAAGTAACAGTTATCTGTCATAATTAGTAACGAAGTTACCGTTACTTGTCGTAATAAGTGACGAAGTAACAGTTATCTGTCATAATTAGTAACGAAGTTACCGTTACTTGTCGTAATTAGTAATGAAGTTACAGTTACTTTTCATAATTAGTAATGAAGTTACATTCACCTGTTATAATTAGTAATGAAGTTACCGTTACTTGTCTTAATTAGTAACGAAGTTACCGTCACTTGTCATAATTAGTAATGAAGCTACCGTTACATGTCATAATGGGTAAAGAAGTTAGCGTAATTGTCATAATTAGTGACGAAGTAACAGTTATCTGTCATAATTAGTAACGAAGTTACCGTTACTTGTCGTAATAAGTGACGAAGTAACAGTTATCTGTCATAATTAGTAACGAAGTTACCGTTACTTGCCGTAATTAGTAACGATGTTACAGTTACTTGTCATAATTATAAAAAATGTTTCAGTTACCTGTCATAATTAGTAATGAAGTTACCGTTACTTGTCCTATTAATAATGAACTTACCGTTACTTGTCATAATCAGTAACGAAGTTATCGTTTCTTGACATAATTAGTAATGAAGTTACCGTTAGCTGTCATAATTAGTAACGAAGTTACCGTTACTTGACATAATTAGTAACGAAGTTACTGTTACTTGTCATAACTAGTAATGAAGTTACCGTTACTTGTCATAATTAGTAACGAAATTACCGTTACTTGTCTTAATAAGTAATGAAGCTACCGTTACTTGTCATGATTAGTAACGAAGTTACAGTTACTTGTCATAATTAGTAACGAAGTTACCGTTACTCGTCATAATTAGTAATGAAGTTACCGTTACCTGTCATAATTAGTAACGAAGTTACCGTTACCTGTCATAAGTAGTAACGAAGTTACCGTTATTTGTCATAATTATTAACGAGGTTACCGTTACTTGTCATAATTAGCAACGAAGTTACAGTTACGTGTCATAATTAATAACGAAATTACCGTTACTTGTCATAATTACTAACGAATTTTCCGTTGCTTGTCATAATTAGTAACGAAGTTAAAGTTATCTGTCATAATTAGTAACGAAGTTACCGTAACTTGTCATAATTAGTACAAAGTTACCGTTACTTGTCGTAATTAGTAACGAAGTTACCGTTACTTGTCATAATTAGTCACTAAGTTACAGTTACTTGTCATAATTAGTAACGAAGTTACCGTTACTTGTAAAAATAAGTGATGAATTTTCCGTTACCTGTGACAATTAGTAACGAAGTTACCGTAACATGTTATAATTGATAAAGAAGTTACAGTTACTTGTCATAATTGGTAACGAAGTTACAGTTACTTGTCATCATTAGTAACGAAGTTACAGTTACCAGTCATAATTAGTAATGAAGATACCGTTACTTGTCGTAATTAGTAACGAATGTACCGTTACATGTCATAATTAGTAATGAAGTTACCGTTACTTGTCATAATTAGTAACGAAGTTACCGTTACTTTTCATTATTGGTAACGAAGTTACCGTTACTTGTTATAATTTGTAATGAAGTTACAGTTACTTTTCATAATTAGTAATGAAGTTACCGTTACATGTCATAATTAGTAACGAAGTTACCGTTAATTGTCATAATTAGTAACGAAGTAACAGTTACCTGTCATAATTAGTAACGAAGTTACCGTTACTTGTTATAATTAGTAAAGAAGTTACAGTTAATTGTCATAATTGGTAACAAAGTTACAGTTACCAGTCATAATTAGTAATGAAGTTACCGTTACTTGTCGTAATTACTAACGAATTTACCGTTACCTGTCATAATTAGTAACGAAGTTACCATTACCTGTCATAATTAGTGATGAAATTACCGTTACTTGTCATAATTTGTAACGAAGTTACCGTTACTTTTCATAATTAGTAAAGACGTTACCGTTACTTGTCATAATTAGTAATGAAGTTACAGTTACCTGTCATAATTAGCAATGAAGTTACCGTTACTTGTCACAATTAGTTAAGAAGTTCCCGTTACTTTTCATAATTAGTAACGAAGTTACCGTTACTTGTCTTAATTTGTAATGTAGTTACAGTTACTTTTCATAATTAGTAATGAAGTTACATTTACTTGTCATAATTAGTAATTAAGTTATCGTTACTTGTGATAATTAGTAACGAAGTTACCGTTACTTGTCATAAACAGTAATGAAGCTACCGTTACATGCCATAATGGGTAAAGAAGTTAGCGTAATTGTCATAATTAGTAACGAAGTTACAGTTACTTTTCATAATTAGTAACGAAGTTACCGTTACTTGTCATAATTTGTAATGTAGTTACAGTTAATTTTCATAATTAGTAATGAAGTTACATTTACCTGTCATAATTAGTAATTAAGTTATCGTTACTTGTGATAATTAGTAATGTGAGTTACCTTTACTTGTCATAATTTAGTAACGAAGTTACCGTTACTTGTCATAATTAGTAATGAAGTTACCGTTACTTGTCATAATTAGTAATGAAGTTACCGTTACTTGTCGTAATTAGTATTGAAGTTTCCGTTACTTGTCATAATTTGTAATGAAGTTACAGTTACCTGTAATAATTAGTAATGAAGATGCGGTTACTTGGCATAATTAGTAATAAAGTTTCCGTAACTTGTCATAATTAGTAATGAAGTTACCGTTACTTGTCTAATTAGTAACGAAGTTACCGTTACTTGTAATAATTAGCAATGAAGTTACCGTTACTTGTCATAATTAGTAAGGAAGTTACCGTTACTTGTAGTAATTAGTAATGAAGTTACCGTTAACTGTCATAATTATTAACGAACTAACCATTACTTGTCATAATTAGTAACGAAGTTACAGTTACCTGTCATAATTAGTAATGAAGTTACCGTTACTTGCCATAATTAACAACGAAGTTACCGTTACTTGTCATAATTAGTAATGAAGTTACAGTTACTTGTCATAATCAGTAATGAAGTTACCTTTAATTTTCATAATTAGTAACGAAGTTACCGTTACTTGTCATAATTAGTAATGAAGTTACAGTTACTTGTCATAATTAGTAATGAAGTTACAGTTACCTGTCATAATTAGTTATGAAGTTACCGTTATTTGTCATAATTAGTAACGAAGTTACCGTGAGTTGTCATAATAAGTAACGAATTTACAGTTACCTGTAATAATTAGTAACGAAGTTTTCGTTACTTGTCATAATTAGTAATGAAGTTACCGTTAACTGTCATAATTAGTAACGAAGTAACCGTTACGTGTCATAATTAGTAATGAAGTTACAGTTACTTGTCATAATTGGTAATGAAGTTACCGTTACTTGCCATAATTAATAACGAAGTTACCGTTACGTGTCATAATAAGTAACGATGATACAGTTACTTGTCATAATTAGAAAAAATGTTACAGTTACCTGTCATAATTAGTAATGATGTTACAGTTACTTGTCATAATTAGTAACGATGTTACAGTTACTTATCATAATTAGAAAAAATGTTACAGTTACCTGTCATAATTAGTAATGAAGTTACCGTTACTTGTCCTATTAGTAATGAACTTACCGTTACTTGTCATAATAAGTAACGAAGTTATCGTTTCTTGACATAATTAGTAATGAAGTGACCGTTAGCTGTCATAATTAGTAACGAAGTTACCGTTACTTGACATAATTAGAAACGAAGTTACTGTTACTTGTCATAACTAGTAATGAAGTTACCGTTACTTGTCATAATTAGTAACGAAATAACCGTTACTTGTCATAATAAGTAATGTAGCTACCGTTACTTGTCATGATTATTAACGAAGTTACAGTTACTTGTCATAATTAGTAACGAAGTTACCGTTACTCGTCATAATTAGTAATGAAGTTACCGTTACCTGTCATAATTAGTAACGAAGTTACCGTTACTTGTCATAATTACTATCGAATTTTCCGTTGCTTGTCATAATTAGTAACGAAGTTAAAGTTACCTGTCATAATTAGTAACGAAGTTACCGTTAATTGTCATAATTAGTTATGAAGTTATAGTTACCAGTCATAATTAGTAACGAAGTTACCGTTACATGTCATAAGTAGTAACGAAGTTACCGTTATTTGTCATAATTAGTAACGAAGTTACAGTTACTTGTCATAATTAGTAACGAAGTTACAGTTACGTGTCATAATTAATAACGAAATTACCGTTACTTATCATAATTACTAACGAATTTTCCGTTGCTTGTCATAATTAGTAACGAAGTTAAAGTTATCTGTCATAATTAGTAACGAAGTTACCGTTACTTGTCATAATTTGTAACGAAGTTACCGTTACTTTTCATAATTAGTAAAGAAGTTACCGTTACTTGTCATAATTAGTAATGAAGTTACAGTTACCTGCCATAATTAGCAATGAAGTTACCGTTACTTGTCACAATTAGTTAAGAAGTTCCCGTTACTTTTCATAATAAGTAACGAAGTTACCGTTACTTGTCATAATTTGTAATGTAGTTACAGTTACTTTTCATAATTAGTAATGAAGTTACATTTGCCTGTCATAATTAGTAATTAAGTTATCGTTACTTGTGATAATTAGTAACGAAGTTACAGTTTCTTTTCATAATTAGTAACGAAGTTACCGTTACTTGTCATAATTTGTAATGTAGTTACAGTTACTTTTCATAATTAGTAATGAAGTTACATTTACCTGTCATAATTAGTAATTAAGTTATCGTTACTTGTGATAATTAGTAACGAAGATACCGTTACTTGTCATAATAAGTAACGAAGTTACAGTTACTTGTCATAATTAGTAATGAAGTTACAGTTACCTGTCATAATTGATAATGTAAGTTACCTTTACTTGTCATAATTTAGTAACGAAGTTACCGTTACTTGTCATAATTAGTAATGAAGTTACCGTTACTTGTCATAATTAGTAATGAAGTTACCGTTACTTGTCGTAATTAGTAATGAAGTTTCCGTTACTTGTCATTATTTGTAATGAAGTTACAGTTACCTGTAATAATTAGTAATGAAGATGCCGTTACTTGGCATAATTAGTAATAAAGTTTCCGTAACTTGTCATAATTAGTAATGAAGTTACCGTTACTTGTCTTATTAGTAACGAAGTTACCGTTACTTGTCATTATTAGTAACGACGTTACCGTTAGTTGTCATAATTAGTAACGAAGTTACAGTTACTTGTTATAATTGGTAACGAAGTAACGAGGTTACCGTTACTTGTCATAATTAGTAACGAAGTTACAGTTACGTGTCATAATTAATAACGAAATTACCGTTACTTGTCATAATTACTAACGAATTTTCCGTTGCTTGTCATAATTAGTAACGAAGTTAAAGTTATCTGTCATAATTAGTAACGAAGTTACCGTTACTTGTCATAATTAGTACAAAGTTACCGTTACTTGTCATAATTAGTAACGAAGTTACCGTTACTTGTCATAATTAGTAACGAAGTTATAGTTACTTGTCATAATTAGTAACGAAGTTACCGTTACTTGTCAAAATTAGTAATGAATTTTCCGTTACCTGTCACAATTAGTAACGAAGTTACCGTTACTTGTTATAATTAGTAAAGAAGTTACAGTTACTTGTTATAATTAGTAACGAGGTTACCGTTACTTGTCAAATTAGTAACGAAGTTACCGTTACTTGTCATAATTGGTAACAAAGTTACCGTTAATTGTCATAATTAGTTATGAAGTTATAGTTACCAGTCATAATTAGTAACGAAGTTACAGTTACCAGTCAGAATTAGTAATGAAGTTACCGTTACTTGTAATTAGTAACGAATTTACCATTACATGTCATAATTAGTAACGAAGTTACCGTTACAGGTCATAATTAGTAACGAGGTTACCGTTACTTGTCAAATTAGTAACGAAGTTACCGTTACTTGTCATAATTGGTAACAAAGTTACCGTTAATTGTCATAATTAGTTATGAAGTTATAGTTACCAGTCATAATTAGTAACGAAGTTACCGTTACATGTCATAATTAGTAATGAAATTACCGTTACTTGTCATAATTAGTAATGAAGTTACCGTTACTTGTCATAATTAGTAACGAAGTTACCGTTACTTTTCATAATTAGTAACGACGTTACCGTTACTTGTTATAATTTGTAATGAAGTTACAGTTACTTTTCATAATTAGTAATGAAGTTACATTTACCTGTCATAATTAGTATGGAGTTACCGTTACATGTCATAATTAGTAACGAAGTTACCGTTAATTGTCATAATAAGTAACGAAGTAACAGTTACCTGTCATAATTAGTAACGAAGTTACCGTTACTTGTTATAATTAGTAAAGAAGTTACAGTTACTTGTCATAATTGGTAACGAAGTTACAGTTACCAGTCATAATTAGTAATGAAGTTACCGTTACTTGTCGTAATTAGTAACGTATTTACCGTTACTTGTCATAAGTAGTAACGACGTTACCGTTAATTGTCATAATTAGTTATCAAGTTATAGTTACCAGTCATAATTAGTAACGAAGTTACCATTACCAGTCATAATTAGTGATGAAATTACCGTTACTTGTCATAATTTGTAACGAAGTTACCGTTACTTGTCATAATTAGTAAAGAAGTTACCGTTACTTGTCATAATTAGTAATGAATTTACAGTTACCTGTCATAATTAGCAATGAAGTTACCGTTACTTGTCACAATTAGTTAAGAAGTTCCCGTTACTTTTCATAATTAGTAACGAAGTTACCGATACTTGTCATAATTTGTTATGTAGTTACAGTTACTTTTCATAATAAGTAATGAAGTTACATTTACCTGTCATAATTAGTAATTAAGTTATCATTACTTGTGATAATTAGTAACGAAGTTACCGTTACTTGTCATAATAAGTAACGAAGTAACAGTTATCTGTCATAATTAGTAACGAAGTTACCGTTACTTGTCGCAATAAGTAACGAAGTAACAGTTATCTGTCATAATTAGTAACGAAGTTACCGTTACTTGTCATAATTAGTAATGAAGTTACAAATACTTTTCATAATTAGTAATGAAGTTACATTTACCTGTTATAATTAGTAATGAAGTTACCGTTACTTGTCATAATTAGTAACGAAGTTACCGTTACTTGTCATAATTAGTAATGAAGCTACCGTTACATGTCATAATGAGTAAAGAAGTTAGCGTAATTGTCATAATTAGTAACGAAGTTATCGTTACTTGTGATAATTTGTAACGAAGTTACCGTTACTTGTCATAATAAGTAACGAAGTTACAGTTACTTGTCATAATTAGTAATGAAGTTACAGTTACCTGTCATAATTAGTAATGTGAGTTACCTTTACTTGTCATAATTTAGTAACGAAGTTACCGTTACTTGTCATAATTAGTAATGAAGTTACCGTTACTTGTCATAATTAGTAATGAAGTTACCGTTACTTGTCGTAATTAGTAATGATGTTACCGTTACTTGTCATAATTAGTAATGAAGTTACAGTTACCTGTAATAATTAGTAATGAAGATGCCGTTACTTGGCATAATTAGTAATAAAGTTTCCGTAACTTGTCATAATTAGTAATGAAGTTACCGTTACCTGTCTAATTAGTAACGATGTTACCGTTACTTGTAATTATTAGCAATGAAGTTACCGTTACTTGTCATAATTAGTAACGAAGTTACCGTTACTTGTAGTAATTAGTAATGAAGTAACCGTTAACTGTCATAATTATTAACGAAGTAACCGTTACTTGTCATAATTAGTAACGAAGTTACAGTTACTTGTCATAATTAGTAATGAAGTTACCGTTACTTGCCATAATTAATAACCAAGTTACCGTTACTTGTCGTAATTAGTAATGATGTTACAGTTACATGTCATAATCAGTAATGAAGTTACCTTTACTTTTCATAATTTGTAACGAAGTTACCTTTACTTGTCATAATTAGTAATGAAGTTACAGTTACTAGTCATAATTAGTAATGAAGGTACAGTTACCTGTCATAATTAGTAATGAAGTTACCGTTATTTGTCATAATTATTAACGAAGTTACCGTTCCTTGTCATAATTTGTTACAAAGTTACCTTTTCTTGTCATAATTAGTAATGAAGTTAGCGTTTCCTGTCATAATTAGTAACGAAGTTACAGTTACCTGACATTATTATTAATGAAGATACCGTTACTTGTCATAATTAGTAATGAAGTAACCGTTACTTTTCATAATTAGTAATGAAGTTACCGTTACTTGTCATAATTAGTAATGATGTTATCGTTACTTGTCATAATTACAAACGAATTTACCGTTACTTGTCATAATTAGTAACGAAGTTACAGTTACCCGTCATAATGAGTAACGAAGTTACCGTTACTTGTCATAATTAGTAACGAAGTTACCTTAACTTGTCGTAATTAGTAACGAGGTTACCGTTACTTGTCATAATTAGTAACGAAGTTACAGTTACTTGTCATAGTTAGTAACGAAGTTACCGTTACTTGTCATAACTAGTAATGAAGTTACCGTTACTTGTCATAATTAGTTATGAAGTTACCGTTACCTGTCATAATTAGTAAAGAAGTTACAGTTTCTTGTCATAATTAGTAACGAAGTTACAAATACTTGTCATAATTAGTAACGAAGTTACAGTTACCTGTCATAAATTGTAATGAAGTTACCGTTACTTGTCATAATTTGTAACGAAGTTACAGTTACTTGTCATAATTAGTAACGAAAATACCGTTACTTGTCCTATTAGTAATGAACTTACCGTTACTTGTCATAATAAGTAACGAAGTTATCGGTTCTTGACATAATTAGTAATGAAGTTACCGTTAGCTGTCATAATTAGTAACGAAGTTACCGTTACTTGACATAATTAGTAACGAAGTTACTGTTACTTGTCATAACTAGTAATGCAGTTACCGTTATTTGTCATAATTAGTAACGAAATTACCGTTACTTGTCATAATAAGTAATGAAGCTACCGTTACTTGTCATGATTAGTAACGAAGTTACAGTTACTTGCCATAATTAGTAACGAAGTTACCGTTACTCGTCATAATTAGTAATGAAGTTACCGTTACCTGTCATAATTAGTAACGAAGTTACCGTTACTTGTCATAATTACTAACGAATTTTCCGTTGCTTGTCATAATTAGTAACGAAGTTAAAGTTACCTGTCATAATTAGTAACGAAGTTACCGTTAATTGTCATAATTAGTTATGAAGTTATAGTTACCAGTCATAATTAGTAACGAAGTTACAGTTACATGTCATAAGTAGTAACGAAGTTACCGTTATTTGTCATAATTAGTAACAAAGTTACAGTTACATGTCATAATTAGTAACGAAGTTACCGTTACTTGTCAAAATTAGTAATGAATTTTCCGTTACCTGTCACAATTAGTAACGAAGTTACCGTTACTTTTAATAATTAGTAAGGAAGTTACAGTTACTTGTTATAATTGGTAACGAAGTAACGAGGTTACCGTTACTTGTCATAATTAGTAACGAAGTTACAGTTACGTGTCATAATTAATAACGAAATTACCGTTACTTGTCATAAATACTAACGAATTTTCCGTTGCTTGTCATAATTAGTAACGAAGTTAAAGTTATCTGTCATAATTAGTAACGAAGTTACCGTTACTTGTCATAATTAGTACAAAGTTACCGTTACTTGTCATAATTAGTAACGAAGTTACCGTTACTTGTCATAATTAGTAACGAAGTTACAGTTACTTGCCATAATTAGTACCGAAGTTACCGTTACTTGTCAAAATTAGTAATGAATTTTCCGTTACCAGTCACAATTAGTAACGAAGTTACCGTTACTTGTTATAATTAGTAAAGAAGTTACAGTTACTTGTTATAATTGGTAACGAAGTTACAGTTACTTGTCATAATTAGTAACGAAGTTACAGTTACCAGTCATAATTAGTAATGAAGTTACCGTTACATGTCGTAATTAGTAACGAATTTACCATTACATGTCATAATTAGTAACGAAGTTACCGTTACTTGTCATAATTAGTAACGAGGTTACCGTTACTTGTCAAATTAGTATCGAAGTTACCGTTACTTGTCATAATTGGCAACGAAGTTACCGTTAATTGTCATAATTAGTTATGAAGTTATAGTTACCAGTCATAATTTGTAACGAAGTTACCGTTACATGTCATAATTAGTAATGAAATTACCGTTACTTGTCATAAATAGTAATGAAGTTACCGTTACTTGTCATAATTAGTAACGAAGTTACCGTTACTTTTCATAATTAGTAACCAGGTTACCGTTACTTGTTATAATTTGTAATGAAGTTACAGTTACTTTTCATAATTAGTAATGAAGTTACATTTACCTGTCATAATTAGTAATGAAGTTACCGTTACATGTCATAATTAGTAACGAAGTTACCGTTAATTGTCATAATAAGTAACGAAGTAACAGTTACCTGTCATAATTAGTAACGAAGTTACCGTTACTTGTTATAATTAGTAAAGAAGTTACAGTTACTTGTCATAATTGGTAACGAAGTTACAGTTACCAGTCATAATTAGTAATGAAGTTACCGTTACTTGTCGTAATTAGTTACGAATTTACCGTTACTTGTCATAATTAGTAACGACGTTACCGTTAATTGTCATAATTAGTTATCAAGTTATAGTTACCAGTCATAATTAGTAACGAAGTTACCATTACCAGTCATAATTAGTGATGAAATTACCGTTACTTGTCACAATTTGTAACGAAGTTACCGTTACTTGTCATAATTAGTAAAGAAGTTACCGTTACTTGTCATAATTAGTAATGAAGTTACAGTTACCTGTCATAATTAGCAATGAAGTTACCGTTACTTGTCACAATTAGTTAAGAAGTTCCCGTTACTTTTCATAATTAGTAACGAAGTTACCGTTACATGTCATAATTTGTTATGTAGTTACAGTTACTTTTCATAATAAGTAATGAAGTTACATTTACCTGTCATAATTAGTAATTAAGTCATAATTAGTCATAACTTGTGATAATTAGTAACGAAGTTACCGTTACTTGTCATAATAAGTAACGAAGTAACAGTTATCTGTCATAATTAGTAACGAAGTTACCGTTACTTGTCGTAATAAGTATCGAAGTAACAGTTATCTGTCATAATTAGTAACGAAGTTACCGTTACGTGTCATAATTAGTAATGAAGTTACAGTTACTTGTCATAATTAGTAATGAAGTTACCGTTACTTGCCATAATTAATAACGAAATTACCGTTACTTGTAATAATTAGTAATGAAGTTACAGTTACTTGTCATAATCAGTAATGAAGTTACCTTTACTTTTCACAATTAGTAACGAAGTTACCGTTCCTTGTCATAATTAGTTACAAAGTTACCTTTTCTTGTCATATTTAGTAATGAAGTTAGCGTTTCCTGTCCTAATTAGTAACGAAGTTACAGTTACTTGACATTATTATTAATGAAGATACCGTTACTTGTCATAATTAGTAATGAAGTAACCGTTACTTTTCATAATTAGTAATGAAGTTACCGTTACTTGTCATAATTAGTAATGATGTTATCGTTACTTGTCATAATTAGTAATGAAGTTACCGTTACTTGTCATAATTAGTAATGAAGTTAACGTTACTTGTCATAATCAGTAACGAAGTTACAGTTACTTGTCATAATTACTAATGAAGTAACATATACCTGTCATAATTACTAATGAAGTTACCCTTACTTGTCATAATGAGTAATGAAGTTACCGTTACTTGTAATAAATAGTAATGAAGTTACCGTTACTTGTCATAATTACTAACGAATGTACCGTTACTTGTGTTAATTAGTAACGAAGTTACAGTTATCTGTCATAATTAGTAACGAAGTTCCCGTAACCTGACATAAATAGTAACAAAGTTACCGTTACTTGTCATAATCAGTAACGAATTTACCGTTACTTGTCACAATTAGTAACGAAGTTACAGTTACTTGTCATAATTAGTAATGAAGTTACCGTTACTTGTCGTAATTAGTAACGAATTTACCGTTACATGTCATAATTAGAAAAAATTTTAGAGTTACCTGTCAAAATTAGTAATGAAGTTACCGTTACTTGTCCTATTAGTAATGAACTTACCGTTACTTGTCATATTCAGTAACGAAGTTACAGTTACTTGTCATAACTAGTAATGAAGTTACCGTTACTTGTCGTAATTGGTAATGATGTTACCGTAAACTGTCATAATTGGTACCGGATTTACCGTTACTTGTCATAATTAGTAACGATGTTACAGTTACTTGTCATAAATAGAAAAAATGTTACAGTTACCTGTCATAATTAGTAATGAAGTTACAGTTACTTGTCATAATTAGTAACGATGTTACAGTTACTTGTCATAATTAGAAAAAATGTTACAGTTACCTGTCATAATTAGTAATGAAGTTACCGTTACTTGTCCTATTAGTAATGAACTTACCGTTACTTGTCATATTCAGTAACTAAGTTACAGTTACTTGTCATAACTAGTAATGAAGTTACCGTTACTTGTCATAATTAGTAACGAAATTACCGTTACTTGTCTTAATAAGTAATGAAGCTACCGTTACTTGTCATGATTAGTAACGAAGTTACAGTTACTTGTCATAATAAGTAACGAAGTTACCGTTACTCGTCATAATTAGTAATGAAGTTACCGTTACCTGTCATAATTAGTAACGAAGTCACCGTTACCTGTCATAAGTAGTAACGAAGTTACCGTTATTTGTCATAATTAGTAACGAGGTTACCGTTACTTGTCATAATTAGTAACGACGTTACAGTTACGTGTCATAATTAATAACGAAATAACCGTTACTTGTCATAATTACTAACGAATTTTCCGTTGCTTGTCATAATTAGTAACGAAGTTAAAGTTACCTGTCATAATTAGTAACGAAGTTACCGTTACTTGTCATAATTAGTACAAAGTTACTGTTACTTGTCATAATTAGTAACGAAGTTACCGTTACTTGTCATAATTAGTTACGAAGTTACCGTTACTTGTCATAATTTGTAACGAAGTTACCGTTACTTGTCAAAATTAGTAATGAATTTTCCGTTACCTGTCACAATTAGTAACGAAGTTACCGTTACTTGTTATAATTAGTAAAGAAGTTACAGTTACTTGTCATAATTGGTAACGAAGTTACAGTTACCTGTCATAATTAGTAACGAAGTTACAGTTACCTGTCATAATTAGTAATGAAGTTACCGTTACTTGTCGTAATTAGTAACGAATTTACCGCTACATGTCATAATTAGTAACGAAGTTACCGTTACATGTCTTAATTAGTAACGAGGTTACCGTTACTTGTCAAATTAGTAACGAAGTTACAGTTACGTGTCATAATTAATAACGAAGTTACAGTTACTTGTTATAATTGGTAACGAAGTAACGAGGTTACCGTTACTTGTCATAATTAGTAACGAAGTTACAGTTACGTGTCATAATTAATAACGAAATTACCGTTACTTGTCATAATTACTAACGAATTTTCCGTTGCTTGTCATAATTAGTAACGAAGTTAAAGTTATCTGTCATAATTAGTAACGAAGTTACCGTTACTTGTCATAATTAGTACAAAGTTACCGTTACTTGTCATAATTAGTAACGAAGTTACCGTTACTTGTCATAATTAGTAACGAAGTTATAGTTACTTGTCATAATTAGTAACGAAGTTACCGTTACTTGTCAAAATTAGTAATGAATTTTCCGTTACCTGTCACAATTAGTAACGAAGTTACCGTTACTTGTTATAATTAGTAAAGAAGTTACAGTTACTTGTTATAATTGGTAACGAAGTTACAATTACTTGTCATAATTAGTAACGAAGTTACAGTTACCAGTCAGAATTAGTAATGAAGTTACCGTTACTTGTAATTAGTAACAAATTTACCATTACATGTCATAATTAGTAACGAAGTTACCGTTACTGGTCATAATTAGTAACGAGGTTACCGTTACTTGTCAAATTAGTAACGAAGTTACCGTTACTTGTCATAATTGGTAACGAAGTTACCGTTAATTGTCATAATTAGTTATGAAGTTATAGTTACCAGTCATAATTAGTAACGAAGTTACCGTTACATGTCATAATTAGTAATGAAATTACCGTTACTTGTCATAATTAGTAATGAAGTTACCGTTACTTGTCATAATTAGTAACGAAGTTACCGTTACTTTTCATAATTAGTAACGACGTTACCGTTACTTGTTATAATTTGTAATGAAGTTACAGTTACTTTTCATAATTAGTAATGAAGTTACATTTACCTGTCATAATTAGTATGGAGTTACCGTTACATGTCATAATTAGTAACGAAGTTACCGTTAATTGTCATAATAAGTAACGAAGTAACAGTTACCTGTCATAATTAGTAACGAAGTTACCGTTACTTGTTATAATTAGTAAAGAAGTTACAGTTACTTGTCATAATTGGTAACGAAGTTACAGTTACCAGTCATAATTAGTAATGAAGTTACCGTTACTTGTCGTAATTAGTAACGAATTTACCGTTACTTGTCATAAGTAGTAACGACGTTACCGTTAATTGTCATAATTAGTTATCAAGTTATAGTTACCAGTCATAATTAGTAACGAAGTTACCATTACCAGTCATAATTAGTGATGAAATTACCGTTACTTGTCATAATTTGTAACGAAGTTACCGTTACTTGTCATAATTAGTAAAGAAGTTACCGTTACTTGTCATAATTAGTAATGAATTTACAGTTACCTGTCATAATTAGCAATGAAGTTACCGTTACTTATCACAATTAGTTAAGAAGTTCCCGTTACTTTTCATAATTAGTAACGAAGTTACCGTTACTTGTCATAATTTGTTATGTAGTTACAGTTACTTTTCATAATAAGTAATGAAGTTACATTTACCTGTCATAATTAGTAATTAAGTTATCATTACTTGTGATAATTAGTAACGAAGTTACCGTTAATTGTCATAATAAGTAACGAAGTAACAGTTATCTGTCATAATTAGTAACGAAGCTACCGTTACTTGTCGCAATAAGTAACGAAGTAACAGTTATCTGTCATAATTAGTAACGAAGTTACCGTTACTTGTCATAATTAGTAATGAAGTTACAAATACTTTTCATAATTAGTAATGAAGTTACATTTACCTGTTATAATTAGTAATGAAGTTACCGTTACTTGTCATAATTAGTAACGAAGTTACCGTTACTTGCCATAATTAGTAATGAAGCTACCGTTACATGTCATAATGAGTAAAGAAGTTAGCGTAATTGTCATAATTAGTAACGAAGTTATCGTTACTTGTGATAATTTGTAACGAAGTTACCGTTACTTGTCATAATAAGTAACGAAGTTACAGTTACTTGTCATAATTAGTAATGAAGTTACAGTTACCTGTCATAATTAGTAAAGTGAGTTACCTTTACTTGTCATAATTTAGTAACGAAGTTACCGTTACTTGTCATAATTAGTAATGAAGTTACCGTTACTTGTCATAATTAGTAATGAAGTTACCGTTACTTGTCGTAATTAGTAATGAAGTTACCGTTACTTGTCATAATTAGTAATGAAGTTACAGTTACCTGTAATAATTAGTAATGAAGATGCCGTTACTTGGCATAATTAGTAATAAAGTTTCCGTAACTTGTCATAATTAGTAATGAAGTTACCGTTACCTGTCTAATTAGTAACGATGTTACCGTTACTTGTAATTATTAGCAATGAAGTTACCGTTACTTGTCATAATTAGTAACGAAGTTACCGTTACTTGTAGTAATTAGTAATGAAGTAACCGTTAACTGTCATAATTATTAACGAAGTAACCGTTACTTGTCATAATTAGTAACGAAGTTACAGTTACTTGTCATAATTAGTAATGAAGTTACCGTTACTTGCCATAATTAATAACCAAGTTACCGTTACTTGTCGTAATTAGTAATGAAGTTACAGTTACATGTCATAATCAGTAATGAAGTTACCTTTACTTTTCATAATTTGTAACGAAGTTACCTTTACTTGTCATAATTAGTAATGAAGTTACAGTTACTAGTTATAATTAGTAATGAAGGTACAGTTACCTGTCATAATTAGTAATGAAGTTACCGTTATTTGTCATAATTATTAACGAAGTTACCGTTCCTTGTCATAATTTGTTACAAAGTTACCTTTTCTTGTCATAATTAGTAATGAAGTTAGCGTTTCCTGTCATAATTAGTAACGAAGTTACAGTTACCTGACATTATTATTAATGAAGATACCGTTACTTGTCATAATTAGTAATGAAGTAACCGTTACTTTTCATAATTAGTAATGAAGTTACCGTTACTTGTCATAATTAGTAATGATGTTATCGTTACTTGTCATAATTACAAACGAATTTACCGTTACTTGTCATAATTAGTAACGAAGTTACAGTTACCCATCATAATGAGTAACGAAGTTACCGTTACTTGTCATAATTAGTAACGAAGTTACCTTAACTTGTCATAATTAGTAACGAGGTTACCGTTACTTGTCATAATTAGTAACGAAGTTACAGTTACTTGTCATAGTTAGTAACGAAGTTACCGTTACTTGTCATAACTAGTAATGAAGTTACCGTTACTTGTCATAATTAGTTATGAAGTTACCGTTACCTGTCATAATTAGTAAGGAAGTTACAGTTTCTTGTCATAATTAGTAACGAAGTTACAAATACTTGTCATAATTAGTAACGAAGTTACAGTTACCTGTCATAAATTGTAATGAAGTTACCGTTACTTGTCATAATTTGTAACGAAGTTACAGTTACTTGTCATAATTAGTAACGAAAATACCGTTACTTGTCCTATTAGTAATGAACTTACCGTTACTTGTCATAATAAGTAACGAAGTTATCGGTTCTTGACATAATTAGTAATGAAGTTACCGTTAGCTGTCATAATTAGTAACGAAGTTACCGTTACTTGACATAATTAGTAACGAAGTTACTGTTACTTGTCATAACTAGTAATGCAGTTACCGTTACTTGTCATAATTAGTAACGAAATTACCGTTACTTGTCATAATAAGTAATGAAGCTACCGTTACTTGTCATGATTAGTAACGAAGTTACATTTACTTGCCATAATTAGTAACGAAGTTACCGTTACTCGTCATAATTAGTAATGAAGTTACCGTTACCTGTCATAATTAGTAACGAAGTTACCGTTACTTGTCATAATTACTAACGAATTTTCCGTTGCTTGTCATAATTAGTAACGAAGTTAAAGTTACCTGTCATAATTAGTAACGAAGTTACCGTTAATTGTCATAATTAGTTATGAAGTTATAGTTACCAGTCATAATTAGTAACGAAGTTACAGTTACATGTCATAAGTAGTAACGAAGTTACCGTTATTTGTCATAATTAGTAACAAAGTTACAGTTACATGTCATAATTAGTAACGAAGTTACCGTTACTTGTCATAATTAGTACAAAGTTACCGTTACT
The DNA here is from genome assembly GCA_946902985.2 of Meconema thalassinum. Lineage (NCBI taxonomy): Eukaryota > Metazoa > Arthropoda > Insecta > Orthoptera > Tettigoniidae > Meconema > Meconema thalassinum. The sequence continues at coordinate 1,170,026,876 of OX336388.2, forward strand.
TGTCATAATTAGTAACGAAGTTACCGTTACTTGTCATAATTAGTAACGAAGTTACAGTTACTTGTCATAATTAGTACCGAAGTTACCGTTACTTGTCAAAATTAGTAATGAATTTTCCGTTACCAGTCACAATTAGTAACGAAGTTACCGTTACTTGTTATAATTAGTAAAGAAGTTACAGTTACTTGTTATAATTGGTAACGAAGTTACAGTTACTTGTCATAATTAGTAACGAAGTTACAGTTACCAGTCATAATTAGTAATGAAGTTACCGTTACATGTCGTAATTAGTAACGAATTTACCATTACATGTCATAATTAGTAACGAAGTTACCGTTACTTGTCATAATTAGTAACGAGGTTACCGTTACTTGTCAAATTAGTAACGAAGTTACCGTTACTTGTCATAATTGGTAACGAAGTTACCGTTAATTGTCATAATTAGTTATGAAGTTATAGTTACCAGTCATAATTTGTAACGAAGTTACCGTTACATGTCATAATTAGTAATGAAATTACCGTTACTTGTCATAAATAGTAATGAAGTTACCGTTACTTGTCATAATTAGTAACGAAGTTACCGTTACTTTTCATAATTAGTAACGAGGTTACCGTTACTTGTTATAATTTGTAATGAAGTTACAGTTACTTTTCATAATTAGTAATGAAGTTACATTTACCTGTCATAATTAGTAATGAAGTTACCGTTACATGTCATAATTAGTAACGAAGTTACCGTTAATTGTCATAATAAGTAACGAAGTAACAGTTACCTGTCATAATTAGTAACGAAGTTACCGTTACTTGTTATAATTAGTAAAGAAGTTACAGTTACTTGTCATAATTGGTAACGAAGTTACAGTTACCAGTCATAATTAGTAATGAAGTTACCGTTACTTGTCGTAATTAGTTACGAATTTACCGTTACTTGTCATAATTAGTAACGACGTTACCGTTAATTGTCATAATTAGTTACCAAGTTATAGTTACCAGTCATAATTAGTAACGAAGTTACCATTACCAGTCATAATTAGTGATGAAATTACCGTTACTTGTCACAATTTGTAACGAAGTTACCGTTACTTGTCATAATTAGTAAAGAAGTTACCGTTACTTGTCATAATTAGTAATGAAGTTACAGTTACCTGTCATAATTAGCAATGAAGTTACCGTTACTTGTCACAATTAGTTAAGAAGTTCCCGTTACTTTTCATAATTAGTAACGAAGTTACCGTTACATGTCATAATTTGTTATGTAGTTACAGTTACTTTTCATAATAAGTAATGAAGTTACATTTACCTGTCATAATTAGTAATTAAGTCATAATTAGTCATAACTTGTGATAATTAGTAACGAAGTTACCGTTACTTGTCATAATAAGTAACGAAGTAACAGTTATCTGTCATAATTAGTAACGAAGTTACCGTTACTTGTCGTAATAAGTATCGAAGTAACAGTTATCTGTCATAATTAGTAACGAAGTTACCGTTACTTGTCATAATTAGTAATGAAGTTACAGTTACTTTTCATAATTAGTAATGAAGTTACATTTACCTGTTATAATTAGTAATGAAGTTACCGTTACTTGTCATAATTAGTAACGAAGTTACCGTTACTTGTCATAATTAGTAATGAAGCTACCGTTACATGTCATAATGAGTAAAGAAGTTAGCGTAATTGTCATAATTAGTAACGAAGTTATCGTTACTTGTGATAATTTGTAACGAAGTTACCGTTACTTGTCATAATAAGTAACGAAGTTACAGTTACTTGTCATAATTAGTAATGAAGTTACAGTTACCTGTCATAATTAGTAATGTGAGTTACCTTTACTTGTCATAATTTAGTAACGAAGTTACCGTTACTTGTCATAATTAGTAATGAAGTTACCGTTACTTGTCATAATTAGTAATGAAGTTACCGTTACTTGTCGTAATTAGTAATGAAGTTACCGTTACTTGTCACAATTAGTAATGAAGTTACAGTTACCTGTAATAATTAGTAATGAAGATGCCGTTACTTGGCATAATTAGTAATAAAGTTTCCGTAACTTCTCATAATTAGTAATGAAGTTACCGTTACTTGTCTAATTAGTAACGAAGTTACCGTTACTTGTAATTATTAGCAATGAAGTTACCGTAACTTGTCATAATTAGTAACGAAGTTACCGTTACTTGTAGTAATTAGTAATGAAGTTACCGTTAACTGTCATAATTATTAACGAAGTAACCGTTACTTGTCATAATTAGTAACGAAGTTACAGTTACTTGTCATAATTAGTAATGAAGTTACCGTTACTTGCCATAATTAATAACGAAGTTACCGTTACTTGTCGTAATTAGTAATGAAGTTACAGTTACATGTCATAATCAGTAATGAAGTTACCTTTACTTTTCATAATTTGTAACGAAGTTACCGTTACTTGTCATAATTAGTAATGAAGTTACAGTTACTAGTCATAATTAGTAATGAAGTTACAGTTACCTGTCATAATTAGTAATGAAGTTACATTTTTTGTCATAATTAGTAACGAAGTTACCGTTAGTTTTCATAATAAGTAACGAATTTACAGTTACCTGTAATAATTAGTAACGAAGTTTTCTTTACTTGTCATAATTAGTAACGAAGTTACCGTTAACTGTCATAATTAGTAACGAAGTAACCGTTACGTGTCATAATTAGTAATGAAGTTACAGTTACTTGTCATAATTAGTAATGAAGTTACCGTTACTTGCCATAATTAATAACGAAATTACCGTTACTAGTAATAATTAGTAATGAAGTTACAGTTACTTGTCATAATCAGTAATGAAGTTACCTTTACTTTTCATAATTAGTAACGAAGTTACCGTTCCTTGTCATAATTAGTTACAAAGTTACCTTTTCTTGTCATAATTAGTAATGAAGTTAGCGTTTCCTGTCCTAATTAGTAACGAAGTTACAGTTACCTGACATTATTATTAATGAAGATACCGTTACTTGTCATAATTAGTAATGAAGTAACCGTTACTTTTCATAATTAGTAATGAAGTTACCGTTACTTGTCATAATTAGTAATGATGTTATCGTTACTTGTCATAATTACAAACGAATTTACCGTTACTTGTCATAATTAGTAACGAAGTTACAGTTACCCGTCATAATAAGTAACGAAGTTACCGTTACTTGTCATAATTAGTAACGAAGTTACCTTAACTTGTCATAATTAATAACGAGGTTACCGTAACTTGTCATAATTAATAACGAAGTTACAGTTACTTGTCTAACGAAGTTACCGTTACTTGTCATAACTAGTAATGAAGTTACCGTTACTTGTCATAATTAGTTATGAAGTTACCGTTACCTGTCATAATTAGTAAAGAAGTTACAGTTTCTTGTCATAATTAGTAACGAAGTTAAAAAAAACTTGTCATAATTAGTAACGAAGTTACAGTTACCTGTCATAAATTGTAATGAAGTTACCGTTACTTGTCATAATTTGTAACGAAGTTACAGTTACTTGTCATAATTAGTAACGAAGTTACCGTTACTTGCCATAATTAGTAACGATGTTACAGTTACTTGTCATAATTAGTAACGAAGTTACCGTTACTTGTCATAATTAGTAATGAAGTTACCGTTACTTGTCATAATTAGTAATGAAGTTACCGTTACTTGTCATAATCAGTAACGAAGTTACAGTTACTTGTCATAATTACTAATGAAGTAACATATACCTGTCATAATTACTAATGAAGTTACCCTTACTTGTCATAATGAGTAATGAAGTTACCGTTACTTGTAATAAATAGTAATGAAGTTACCGTTACTTGTCATAATTACTAACGAATGTACCGTTACTTGTCTTAATTAGTAACGAAGTTACAGTTATCTGTCATAATTAGTAACGAAGTTCCCGTAACCTGACATAAATAGTAACAAAGTTACCGTTACTTGTCATAATCAGTAACGAATTTACCGTTACTTGTCACAATTAGTAACGAAGTTACAGTTACTTGTCATAATTAGTAATGAAGTTACCGTTACTTGTCGTAATTAGTAACGAATTTACCGTTACATGTCATAATTAGAAAAAATGTTAGTTACCTGTCATAATTAGTAATGAAGTTACCGTTACTTGTCCTATTAGTAATGAACTTACCGTTACTTGTGATATTCAGTAACGAAGTTAGAGTTACTAGTCATAACTAGTAATGAAGTTTCCGTTACTTGTCGTAATTGGTAATGATGTTACCGTAAACTGTCATAATTAGTACCGGATTTACCGTTACTTGTCATAATTAGTAACGATGTTACAGTTACTTGTCATAATTAGAAAAAATGTTACAGTTACCTGTCATAATTAGTAATGAAGTTACAGTTACTTGTCATAATTAGTAACGATGTTACAGTTACTTGTCATAATTAGAAAAAATGTTACAGTTACCTGTCATTATTAGTAATGAAGTTACCGTTACTTGTCCTAATAGTAATGAACTTACCGTTACTTGTCATATTCAGTAACGAATATACAGTTACTTGTCATAACTGGTAATGAAGTTACCGTTACTTGTCATAATTAGTAACGAAATTACCGTTACTTGTCTTAATAAGTAATGAAGCTACCGTTACTTGTCATGATTAGTAACGAAGTTACAGTTACTTGTCATAATAAGTAACGAAGTTACCGTTACTCGTCATAATCAGTAATGAAGTTACCGTTACCTGTCATAATTAGTAACGAAGTTACCGTTATTTGACATAATTAGTAACGAAGTTAATGTTACTTGTCATAACTAGTTATGAAGTTACCGTTACTTGTCATAATTAGTACCGAAATTACCGTTACTTGTCATAATAAGTAATGAAGCTACCGTTACTTGTCATGATTAGTAACGAAGTTACAGTTACTTGTCATAATTAGTAACGAAGTTACCGTTACTCGTCATAATTAGTAATGAAGTTACCGTTACCTGTGATAATTAGTAACGAAGTTACCTTTACTTGTCATAATTACTAACGAATTTTCCGTTGCTTGTCATAATTAGTAACGAAGTTAAAGTTACCTGTCATAATTAGTAACGAAGTTACCGTTAATTGTCATAATTAGTTATGAAGTTATAGTTACCAGTTATAATTAGTAACGAAGTTACCGTTACATGTCATAAGTAGTAACGAAGTTACCGTTATTTGTCATAATTAGTAACAAAGTTACAGTTACATGTCATAATTAGTAACGAAGTTACCGTTACTTGTCAAAATTAGTAATGAATTTTCCGATACCTGTCACAATTAGTAACGAAGTTACCGTTACTTGTCATAATTAGTAACGAAGTTGCAGTTACGTGTCATAATTAATAACGAAATTACCGATACTTGTCATAATTACTAACGAATTTTCCGTTGCTTGTCATAATTAGTAACGAAGTTAAAGTTATCTGTCATAATTAGTAACGAAGTTACCGTTACTTGTCATAATTAATACAAAGTTACCGTTACTTGTCATAATTAGTAACGAAGTTACCGTTACTTGTCATAATTAGCAACGAAATTACAGTTACTTGTCATAATTAGTACCGAAGTTACCGTTACTTGTCAAAATTAGTAATGAATTTTCCGTTACCAGTCACAATTAGTAACGAAGATACCGTTACTTGTTATAATTAGTAAAGAAGTTACAGTTACATGTTATAATTGGTAACGAAGTTACAGTTACTTGTCATAATTAGTAACGAAGTTACAGTTACCAGTCATAATTAGTAATGAAGTTACCGTTACTTGTCGTAATTAGTAACGAATTTACCATTACATGTCATAATTAGTAACGAAGTTACCGTTACTTGTCATAATTAGTAACGAGGTTACCGTTACTTGTCAAATTAGTAACGAAGTTACCGTTAATTGTCATAATTAGTTATGAAGTTATAGTTACCAGTCATAATTAGTAACGAAGTTACCGTTACATGTCATAATTAGTAATGAAATTACCGTTACTTGTCATAAATAGTAATGAAGTTACCGTTACTTGTCATAATTAGTAACGAAGTTACCGTTACTTTTCATAATTAGTAACGAAGTTACCGTTACTTGTTATAATTTGTAATGAAGTTACATTTACTTTTCATAATTAGTAATGAAGTTACATTTACCTGTCATAATTAGTAATGAAGTTACCGTTACATGTCATAATTAGTAACGAAGTTACCGTTAATTGTCATAATAAGTAACGAAATAACAGTTACCTGTCATAATTAGTAACGAAGTTACCGTTACTTGTTATAATTAGTAAAGAAGTTACAGTAACTTGTCATAATTGGTAACGAAGTTACAGTTACCAGTCATAATTAGTAATGAAGTTACCGTTACTTGTCGTAATTAGTAACGAATTTACCGTTACTTGTCATAATTAGTAACGACGTTACCGTTAATTGTCATAATTAGTTATCAAGTTATCGTTACCAGTCATAATTAGTAACGAAGTTACCATTACCAGTCATAATTAGTGATGAAATTACCGTTACTTGTCACAATTTGTAACGAAGTTACCGTTACTTGTCATAATTAGTAAAGAAGTTACCGTTACTTGTCATAATTAGTAATGAAGTTACAGTTACCTGTCATAATTAGCAATGAAGTTACCGTTACTTGTCACAATTAGTTAAGAAGTTCCCGTTACTTTTCATAATTAGTAACGAAGTTACCATTACTTGTCATAATTTGTCATGTAGTTACAGTTACTTTTCATAATAAGTAATGAAGTTACATTTACCTGTCATAATTAGTAATTAAGTCATAATTAGTCATAACCTGTGATAATTAGTAACGAAGTTACCGTTACTTGTCATAATAACTAACGAAGTAACAGTTATCTGTCATAATTAGTAACGAAGTTACCGTTACTTGTCGTAATAAGTATCGAAGTAACAATTATCTGTCATAATTAGTAACGAAGTTACCGTTACTTGTCATAATTAGTAATGAAGTTACAGTTACTTTTCATAATTAGTAATGAAGATACATTTACCTGTTATAATTAGTAATGAAGTTACCGTTACTTGTCATAATTAGTAACGAAGTTACCGTTACTTGTCATAATTAGTAACGAAGCTACCGTTACATGTCATAATGAGTAAAGAAGTTAGCGTAATTGTCATAATTAGTAACGAAGTTATCGTTACTTGTGATAATTTGTAACGAAGTTACCGTTACTTGTCATAATAAGTAACGAAGTTACAGTTACTTGTCATAATTAGTAATGAAGTTACAGTTACCTGTCATAATTAGTAATGTGAGTTACCTTTACTTGTCATAATTTAGTAACGAAGTTACCGTTACTTGTCATAATTAGTAATGAAGTTACCGTTACTTGCCATATTTAGTAATGAAGTTACCGTTACTTGTCGTAATTAGTAATGAAGTTACCGTTACTTGTCATAATTAGTAGTGAAGTTACAGTTACCTGTAATAATTAGTAATGAAGATGCCGTTACTTTAATAATCAGAAACGAAGTTACAGTTACTTGTCATAATTAGTAATGAAGTTACAGTTACTTGTCATAATTTGTAACGAAGTTACCGTTACTTGTCATAATAAGTAACGAATTTACAGTTACTTGTCATAATTTGTAACGAAGTTACCGTTACTTGTCATAATTAGTAATGAAGTTACAGTTACTAGTCATAATTAGTAATGAAGTTACAGTTACCTGTCATAATTAGTAATGAAGTTACCGTTATTTGTCATAATTAGTAACGAAGTTACCGTTAGTTTTCATAATAAGTAACGAATTTACAGTTACCTGTAATAATTAGTAACGAAGTTTTCGTTACTTGTCATAATTAGTAACGAAGTTACCGTTAACTGTCATAATTAGTAACGAAGTAACCGTTACGTGTCATAATTAGTAATGAAGTTACAGTTACTTGTCATAATTAGTAATGAAATTACCGTTACTTGCCATAATTAATAACGAAATTACCGTTACTTGTAATAATTAGAAATGAAGTTACAGTTACTTGTCATAATCAGTAATGAAGTTACCTTTACTTTTCACAATTAGTAACGAAGTTACCGTTCCTTGTCATAATTAGTTACAAAGTTACCTTTTCTTGTCATATTTAGTAATGAAGTTAGCGTTTCCTGTCCTAATTAGTAACGAAGTTACAGTTACCTGACATTATTATTAATGAAGATACCGTTACTTGTCATAATTAGTAATGAAGTAACCGTTACTTTTCATAATTAGTAATGAAGTTACCGTTACTTGTCATAATTAGTAATGATGTTATCGTTACTTGTCATAATTACAAACGAATTTACCGTTACTTGTCATAATTAGTAACGAAGTTACAGTTACCCGTCATAATAAGTAACGAAGTTACCGTTACTTGTCATAATTAGTAATGAAGTTACCGTTACTTGTCATAATTAGTAATGAAGTTACCGTTACTTGTCATAATCAGTAACGAAGTTACAGTTACTTGTCATAATTACTAATGAAGTAACATATACCTGTCATAATTACTAATGAAGTTACCCTTACTTGTCATAATGAGTAATGAAGTTACCGTTACTTGTAATAAATAGTAATGAAGTTACCGTTACTTGTCATAATTACTAACGAATGTACCGTTACTTGTCTTAATTAGTAACGAAGTTACAGTTATCTGTCATAATTGGTAACGAAGTTCCCGTAACCTGACATAAATAGTAACAAAGTTACCGTTACTTGTCATAATCAGTAACGAATTTACCGTTACTTGTCACAATTAGTAACGAAGTTACAGTTACTTGTCATAATTAGTAATGAAGTTACCGTTACTTGTCGTAATTAGTAACGAATTTACCGTTACATGTCATAATTAGAAAAAATGTTAGAGTTACCTGTCAAAATTAGTAATGAAGTTACCATTACTTGTCCTATTAGTAATGAACTTACCGTTACTTGTCATATTCAGTAGCGAAGTTACAGTTACTTGTCATAAATAGTAATGAAGTTACCGTTACTTGTCGTAATTGGTAATGATGTTACCGTAAACTGTCATAATTGGTACCGGATTTACCGTTACTTGTCATAATTAGTAACGATGTTACAGTTACTTGTCATAATTAGAAAAAATGTTACAGTTACCTGTCATAATTAGTAATGAAGTTACAGTTACTTGTCATAATTAGTAACGATGTTACAGTTACTTGTCATAATTAGAAAAAATGTTACAGATACCTGTCATAATTAGTAATGAAGTTACCGTTACTTGTCCTATTAGTAATGAACTTACCGTTACTTGTCATATTCAGTAACTAAGTTACAGTTACTTGTCATAACTAGTAATGAAGTTACCGTTACTTGTCATAATTAGTAACGAAATTACCGTTACTTGTCTTAATAAGTAATGAAGCTACCGTTACTTGTTATGATTAGTAACGAAGTTACAGTTACTTGTCATAATAAGTAACGAAGTTATCGTTACTCGTCATAATTAGTAATGAAGTTACCGTTACCTGTCATAATTAGTAACGAAGTTACCGTTACCTGTCATAAGTAGTAAAGAAGTTACCGTTATTTGTCATAATTAGTAACGAGGTTACCGTTACTTGTCATAATTAGTAACGACGTTACAGTTACGTGTCATAATTAATAACGAAATAACCGTTACTTGTCATAATTAGTAACGAATTTTCCGTTGCTTGTCATATTTAGTAACGAAGTTAAAGTTACCTGTCATAATTAGTAACGAAGTTACCGTTACTTGTCATAATTAGTACAAAGTTACTGTTACTTGTCATAATTAGTAACGAAGTTACCGTTACTTGTCATAATTAGTTACGAAGTTACCGTTACTTGTCATAATTTGTAACGAAGTTACCGTTACTTGTCAAAATTAGTAATGAATTTTCCGTTACCTGTCACAATTAGTAACGAAGTTACCGTTACTTGTTATAATTAGTAAAGAAGTTACAGTTACTTGTCATAATTGGTAACGAAGTTACAGTTACTTGTCATAATTAGTAACGAAGTTACAGTTACCTGTCATAATTAGTAATGAAGTTACCGTTACTTGTCGTAATTAGTAACGAATTTACCGCTACATGTCATAATTAGTAACGAAGTTACCGTTACTTGTCTTAATTAGTAACGAGGTTACCGTTACTTGTCAAATTAGTAACGAAGTTACAGTTACGTGTCATAATTAATAACGAAGTTACCGTTTCCTGTCATAATTGGTAACGAAGTTACCTTTAATTGTCATAACTAGTTATGAAGTTATAGTTACCAGTCATAATTAGTAACGAAGTTACCGTTACATGTCATAATTAGTAATGACATTACCGTTACTTGTCATAATTAGTAATGAAGTTACCGTTACTTGTCATAATTAGTAACGAAGTTACCGTTAATTGTCATAATTAGTAATGAAGTAACAGTTACCTGTCATAATTAGTAACGAAGTTACCGTAACTATTCATAATTAGTAATGAAGTTACCGTTACCTGTCATAATTAGAAACAAAGTTACCGTTACTTGTCATAATTAGTAACGAAGTTACCGTTACTTGTCATAATTAATTATGAAGTTACAGTTACTTTTCATAATTAGTAATGAAGTTAAATTTACCTGTCATAATTAGTAATGAAGTAACTGTTACTTGTCATAATTAGTAACGAATTTACTGTTACTTGTCATAATTAGTAATGAAGTTACACTTACTTGTCATAATTAGTAATGAAGTTACCGTTACTTTTCATAATTAGCAACGAAGTTACCGTTACTTTTCATAATTAGTAACGAAGTTACCGTTACTTGTCATAATTTGTAATGAAGTTACAGTTACATTTCATAATTAGTAATGAAGTTACATTTACCTGTCATAATTAGTAAAGAAGTTACCGTTACTTGTCATAATTAGTAACGAAGTTACCGTTAATTGTCATAATTAGTAACGAAGTAACGGTTACCTGTCATAATTAGTAACGAAGTTACCGTAACTATTCGTAATTAGTAATGAAGTTACCGTTACCTGTCATAATTAGAAACGAAGTTACCGTTACTTGTCATAATTAGTAACGAAGTTACCGTTACTTGTCATAATTAGTAATGAAGTTACAGTTACTTTTCATAATTAGTAATGAAGTTACATTTACCTGTCATAATTAGTAATGAAATAACTGTTACTTGTCATAATTAGTAACGAATTTACTGTTACTTGTCATAATTAGTAATGAAGTTACACTTACTTGTCATAATTAGTAATGAAGTTACAGTTACTTTTCATAATTAGCAACGAAGTTACCGTTACTTGTCATAATTAGTAACAAAGCTACCGTTACTTGTCATAATTAGTAATGAAGTTAGCGATACCTGTCATAATTAGTAACAAAGATACAGTTACCTGTCAATATTATTAATGAAGATACCGATACTTGGCATAATTAGTAATGAAGTAACCGTTACTTTTCATAATTAGTAATGAAGTTACCGTTACTTGTCATAATTAATAATGAAGTTACCGTTACTTGTCATAATTACTAACGAATTTACCGTTACTTGTCTTAATTAGTAACGAAGTTACAGTTACCCGTCATAATAAGTAACGAAGTTACCGTTACTTGTCATAATTAGTAACGAAGTTACCTTATCTTGTCATAATTAGAAACGAGGTTACCGTTACTTGTCATAATTAGTAATGAAGTTACCGTTACTTGTCCTAATTAGTAATGAAGTTACCGTTACTTGTCAGAATCAGTAACGAAGTTACAGTTACTTGTCATAATTAGTAATGAAGTTACAGTTACCTGTCATAATTAGTAATGAAGTTACCTTTACTTGTCATAATTAGTAAAGAGGTTATCGTAACTAGTCATAATTAGTATAGTAGTTACCGTTACGTGTCAAAATTAGTAACGAAGATACCATTACTTGTCATAATTAGTGACGAAGTTACCGTTAATTGTCATAATTAGTAATGAAGGTTCATTTACCTGTCATAATTAGTAACGTAGTTACCGTTACTTGTCATAATTAGTAATGAAGTTACAGTTACTTGTCATAATTAGTAACGAAGTTACCGTTACTTGTCATAATTAGTAAAGCAGTTACATTTATCTGTCATAATTTGTAATATGTTACCGTTACTTGTCACAATTAGTAGCGAAGTAACCGTTACTTGTCATAATTAGTAACGATGTTACCGTTACTTGTCATAATTAGTAATGAAGTTACAGTTACTTGTCATAATTAGTAATGAAGTTACAGTTACCTGTCATAATTAGTAATGAAGTTACCGTTATTTGTCATAATTAGTAGCGAAGTTACCGTTACTTGTCATAATTAGTAACGAAGTTATCGTAACTTGTCATAATTAGTAATGAAGTTACCATTAACTGTCATAATTAGTAACGAAGTAACCGTTACTTGTCATGATTAGTAACGAAGTTACCGTTACTTGTCATAATGAGTAATGAAGTTACCGTTACTTGCCATAATTAGTAACGAAGTTACCGTTAATTGTCATAATTAGTAATGAAGTTACAGTTACTTGTCATAAACAGTTATGAAGATACCTTTACTTTTCATAATTAGTTACGAAGTTACCGTTCCTTGTCATAATTACTTACAAAGTTACCTTTTCTTGTCATAATTAGTATTGAAGTTAGCGTTACCTGTCATAATTTGTAACGAAGTTACAGTTTCTGACATTATTATTAATGAAGATACCGTTACCTGTCATAATTAGTAATGAAGTAACCGTTACTTTTCATAATTAGTAATGAAGTTACCGTTACTTGTCATAATGAGTAACGAAGTTACCGTTACTTGTTATAATTAGTAAAGAAGTTGCAGTTACTTGTCATAATTAGCAACGAAATTACAAATACTTGTCATAATTAGTAACGAAGTTACAGTTACCTGTCATAATTTGTAACGATGTTACAGTTACTTGTCATAATTAGTAACGATGTTACAGTTACTTGTCATAATTAGTAACGAAGTTACCGTTACTTGTCATAATTAGTAATGAAGTTACCGTTACTTGTCATAATTAGTAATGAAGTTACCGTTACTTTAATAATCAGAAACGAAGTTACAGTTACTTGTCATAATTAGTAATGAAGTTACAGTTACCTGTCATAATTACTAATGAAGTTACCCTTACTTGTCATAATGAGTAATGAAGTTACCGTTACTTGGAATAATTAGTAATGAAGTTACCGTTACTTGTCATAATTACTAACGAATGTACCGTTACTTGTCATAATTAGTAACGAAGTTACTGTTTCTTGTCATAATTGGCTATGAAGTTACCGTTACCTGTCATAATTAGTAACGAAGTTACCGTTACTTGTCATAATTAGTAACGAAGTTACCGTTACTTGTCATAATTAGTAACGAAGTTACCTTAACTTGTCATAATTAGTAACGAAGTTACAGTTAGTTGTCATAATTAGTAACGAAGTTACCGTTACTTGTCATGACTAGTATTGAAGTTACCGTTACCTGTCTTAATTAGTAACGAAGTTACCGTTACTTGTCATAATTAGTAAAGAAGTTACAGTTACTTGTCATAATTAGTAACGAAGTTACAAATACTTGTCATAATTAGTAACGAAGTTACAGTTACCTGTCATAATTTGTAATGAAGTTACCGTTACTTGTTATGATTTGTAACGAAGTTAAAGTTACTTGTCATAATTAGTAACGAAGTTACCGTAACTTGCCATAATTAGGAACGATGTTACAGTTAATTGTCATAATTAGTAACGAAGTTACCGTTACTTGTCATAATTAGTAATGAAGTTACCGTTACTTGTCATTATTAGTAATGAAGTTACCGTTACTTGTCGTAATTAGTAATGAAGTTTCCGTTACTTGTCATTATTTGTAATGAAGTTACAGTTACCTGTAATAATTAGTAATGAAGATACCGTTACTTGGCATAATTAGTAATAAAGTTTCCGTAACTTGTCATAATTAGTAATGAAGTTACCGTTACTTGTCTAATTAGTAACGAAGTTACCGTTACTTGTCATTATTAGTAACGAAGTTACCGTTAGTTGTCATAATTAGTAACGAAGTTACCGTTACTTGTCATAATTAGTTATGAAGTTACAGTTACTTTTCATAATTAGTAATGAAGTTACATTTACCTGTCATAATTAGTAACGAAGTTACAGTTACCAGTCATAATTAGTAATGAAGTTACCGTTACTTGTCGTAATTACTAACGAATTTACCGTTACTTGTCATAATTAGTAACGAAGTTACCGTTACATTTCATAATTAGTAACGAAGTTACAGTTACTTGTTATAATTGGTAACGAAATAACGAGGTTACCGTTACTTGTCATAATTAGTAACGAAGTTACAGTTACGTGTCATAATTAATAACGAAATTACCGTTACTTTTCATAATTACTAACGAATTTTCCGTTGCTTGTCATAATTAGTAACGAAGTTAAAGTTATCTGTCATAATTAGTAACGAAGTTACCGTTACTTGTCATAATTAGAACAAAGTTACCGTTACTTGTCATAATTAGTAACGAAGTTACCGTTACTTGTCATAATTAGTAACGAAGTTACAGTTACTTGTCATAATTAGTAACGAAGTTACCGTTACTTGTCAAAATTAGTAATGTATTTTCCGTTACCTGTCACAATTAGTAACGAAGTTACCGTTACTTGTTATAATTAGTAAAGAAGTTACAGTTACTTGTTATAATTGGTAACGAAGTTACAGTTACTTGTCATAATTAGTAACGAAGTTACAGTTACCAGTCAGAATTAGTAATGAAGTTACCGTTACTTGTAATTAGTAACGACTTTTTCCATTACATGTCATAATTAGTAACGAAGTTACCGTTACTTGTCATAATTAGTAACGAGGTTACCGTTACTTGTCAAATTAGTAACGAAGTTACCGTTACTTGTCATAATTGGTAACGAAGTTACCGTTAATTGTCATAATTAGTTATGAAGTTATAGTTACCAGTCATAATTAGTAACGAAGTTACCGTTACATGTCATAATTAGTAATGAAATTACCGTTACTTGTCATAATTAGTAATGAAGTTACCGTTACTTGTCATAATTAGTAACGAAGTTACCGTTACTTTTCATAATTAGTAACGAAGTTACCGTTACTTGTTATAATTTGTAATGAAGTTACAGTTACTTTTCATAATTAGTAATGAAGTTACCGTTACATGTCGTAATTAGTAACGAATTTACCGTTACTTGTCATAATTAGTAACGACGTTACCGTTAATTGTCATAATTAGTTATCAAGTTATAGTTACCAGTCATAATTAGTAACGAAGTTACCATTACCAGTCATAATTAGTGATGAAATTACCGTTACATGTCATAATTTGTAACGAAGTTACCGTTACTTGTCATAATTAGTAAAGAAGTTACCGTTACTTGTCATAATTAGTAATGAATTTACAGTTACCTGTCATAATTAGCAATGAAGTTACCGTTACTTGTCACAATTAGTTAAGAAGTTCCCGTTACTTTTCATAATTAGTAACGAAGTTACCGTTACTTGTCATAATTTGTTATGTAGTTACAGTTACATTTCATAATAAGTAATGAAGTTACATTTACCTGTCATAATTAGTAATTAAGTTATCATTACTTGTGATAATTAGTAACGAAGTTACCGTTACTTGTCATAATAAGTAACGAAGTAACAGTTATCTGTCATAATTGGTAACGAAGTTACCGTTACTTGTCGTAATAAGTAACGAAGTAACAGTTATCTGTCATAATTAGTAACGAAGTTACCGTTACTTGTCATAATTAGTAATGAAGTTACAAATACTTTTCATAATTAGTAATGAAGTTATATTTACCTGTTATAATTAGTAATGAAGTTACCGTTACTTGTCATAATTAGTAACGAAGTTACCGTTACTTGTCATAATTAGTAATGAAGCTACCGTTACATGTCATAATGAGTAAAGAAGTTAGCGTAATTGTCATAATTAGTAACGAAGTTATCGTTACTTGTGATAATTTGTAACGAAGTTACCGTTACTTGTCATAATAAGTAACGAAGTTACAGTTACTTGTCATAATTAGTAATGAAGTTACAGTTACCTGTCATAATTAGTAATGTGAGTTACCTTTACTTGTCATAATTTAGTAACGAAGTTACCGTTACTTGTCATAATTAGTAATGAAGTTACCGTTACTTGTCATAATTAGTAATGAAGTTACCGTTACTTGTCGTAATTAGTAATGAAGATACCGTTTTTTGTCATAATTAGTAATAAAGTTACAGTTACCTGTAATAATTAGTAATGAAGATGCCGTTACTTGGCATAATTAGTAATGAAGTTTCCGTAACTTGTCATAATTAGTAATGAAGTTACCGTTACCTGTCTAATTAGTAACGATGTTACCGTTACTTGTAATTATTAGCAATGAAGTTACCGTTACTTGTCATAATTAGTAACGAAGTTACCGTTACTTGTAGTAATTAGTAATGACGTTACCGTTAACTGTCATAATTATTAACGAAGTAACCGTTACTTGTCATAATTAGTAACGAAGTTACAGTTACTTGTCATAATTGGTAATGAAGTTACCGTTACTTGCCATAATTAATAACGAAGTTACCGTTACTTGTCGTAATTAGTAATGAAGTTACAGTTACATGTCATAATCAGTAATGAAGTTACCTTTACTTTTCATAATTTGTAACGAAGTTACCTTTACTTGTCATAATTAGTAATGAAGTTACAGTTACTAGTCATAATTAGTAATGAAGTTACAGTTACCTGTCATAATTAGTAATGAAGTTACCGTTATTTGTCATAATTAGTAACGAAGTTACCGTTAGTTTTCATAATAAGTAACGAATTTACAGTTACCTGTAATAATTAGTAACGAAGTTTTCGTTACTTGTCATAATTAGTAACGAAGTTACCGTTAACTGTCATAATTAGTAACGAAGTAACCGTTACGTGTCATAATTAGTAATGAAGTTACAGTTACTTGTCATAATTAGTAATGAAGTTACCGTTACTTGGCATAATTAATAACGAAGTTACCGTTACTTGTAATAATTAGTAATGAAGTTACAGTTACTTGTCATAATCAGTAATGAAGTTACCTTTACTTTTCATAATTAGTAACGAAGTTACCGTTCCTTGTTATAATTTGTTACAAAGTTTCCTTTTCTTGTCATAATTAGTAATGAAGTTAGCGTTTCCTGTCATAATTAGTAACGAAGTTACAGTTACCTGACATTATTATTAATGAAGATACCGTTCCTTGTCATAATTAGTAATGAAGTAACCGTTACTTTTCATAATTAGTAATGAAGTTACCGTTACTTGTCATAATTAGTAATGATGTTATCGTTACTTGTCATAATTACAAACGAATTTACCGTTACTTGTCATAATTAGTAACGAAGTTACAGTTACCCGTCATAATAAGTAACGAAGTTACCGTTACTTGTCATAATTAGTAACGAAGTTACCTTAACTTGTCATAATTAGTAACGAGGTTACCGTTACTTGTCATAATTAGTAACGAAGTTACAGTTACTTGTCATAGTTAGTAACGAAGTTACCGTTACTTGTCATAACTAGTAATGAAGTTACCGTTACTTGTCATAATTAGTTATGAAGTTACCGTTACCTGTCATAATTAGTAAAGAAGTTACAGTTTCTTGTCATAATTAGTAACGAAGTTACAAATACTTGTCATAATTAGTAACGAAGTTACAGTTACCTGTCATAAATTGTAATGAAGTTACCGTTACTTGTCATAATTTGTAACGAAGTTACAGTTACTTGTCATAATTAGTAACGAAGTTACCGTTACTTGTCCTATTAGTAATGAACATACCGTTACTTGTCATAATTAGTAACGAAGTTACCGTTACTTGACATAATTAGTAACGAAGTTACTGTTACTTGTCATAACTAGTAACGAAGTTACCGTTACTTGTCATAATTAGTAAATAAATTACCGTTACTTGTCATAATTAGTAATGAAGTTACAGTTACCTGTCATAATTAGCAATGAAGTTACCGTTACTTGTCACAATTAGTTAGCAAGTTCCCGTTACTTTTCATAATTAGTAACGAAGTTACCGTTACTTGTCATAATTTGTTATGTAGTTACAGTTACTTTTCATAATAAGTAATGAAGTTATATTTACCTGTCATAATTAGTAATTAAGTCATAATTAGTCATTACTTGTGAAAATTAGTAACGAAGTTACCGTTACTTGTCATAATAAGTAACGAAGTAACAGTTATCTGTCATAATTAGTAACGAAGTTACCGTTACTTGTCGTAATAAGTAACGAAGTAACAGTTATCTGTCATAATTAGTAATGAAGTTACATTTACCTGTTATAAATAATAATGAAGTTACCGTTACTTGTCATAATTAGTAACGAAGTTACCGTTACTTGTCATAATTAGTAATGAAGCTACCGTTACATGTCATAATGAGTAAAGAAGTTAGCGTAAATGTCATAATTAGTAACGAAGTTATCGTTACTTGTGATAATTTGTAACGAAGTTACCGTAACTTGTCATAATAAGTAACGAAGTTACAGTTACTTGTCATAATTAGTAATGAAGTTACAGTTACCTGTCATAATTAGTAATGTGAGTTACCTTTACTTGTCATAATTTAGTAACGAAGTTACCGTTACTTGCCATAATTAGTAATGAAGTTACCGTTACTTGTCATAATTAGTAATGAAGTTACCGTTACTTGTCGTAATTAGTAATGAAGTTACCGTTACTTGTCATAATTAGTAATGAAGTTACAGTTACCTGTAATAATTAGTAATGAAGATGCCGTTACTTGGCATAATTAGTAATAAAGTTTCCGTAACTTGTCATAATTAGTAATGAAGTTACCGTTACTTGTCTAATTAGTAACGAAGTTACCGTTACTTGTAATTATTAGCAATGAAGTTACCGTTACTTGTCATAATTAGTAACGAAGTTACCGTTACTTGTAGTAATTAGTAATGAAGTTACCGTTAACTGTCATAATTATTAACGAAGTAACCGTTACTTGTCATAATTAGTAAAGAAGTTACAGTTACTTGTCATAATTAGTAATGAAGTTACCGTTATTTGCCATAATTAATAACGACGTTACCGTTACTTATCGTAATTAGTAATGAAGTTACAGTTACATGTCATAATCAGTAATGAAGTTACCTTTACTTTTCATAATTTGTAACGAAGTTACCGTTACTTGTCATAATTAGTAATGAAGTTACAATTACTAGTCATAGTTAGTAATGAAGTTAAAGTTACCTGTCATAGTTAGTAATGAAGTTACCGTTATTTGTCATAATTAGTAACGAAGTTACCGTTAGTTTTCATAATAAGTAACGAATTTTCAGTTACCTGTAATAATTAGTAACGAAGTTTTCGTTACTTGTCATATTTAGTAACGAAGTTACCGTTAACTGTCATAATTAGTAACGAAGTAACCGTTACGTGTCATAATTAGTAATGAAGTTACAGTTACTTGTCATAATTAGTAATGAAGTTACCGTTACTTGCCATAATTAATAACGAAGTTACCGTTACTTGTAATAATTAGTAATGAAGTTACAGTTACTTGTCATAATCAGTAATGAAGTTACCTTTACTTTTCATAATTAGTAACGAAGTTACCGTTCCTTGTTATAATTTGTTACAAAGTTACCTTTTCTTGTCATAATTAGTAATGAAGTTAGCGTTTCCTGTCATAATTAGTAACGAAGTTACAGTTACCTGACATTATTATTAATGAAGATACCGTTCCTTGTCATAATTAGTAATGAAGTAACCGTTACTTTTCATAATTAATAATGAAGTTACCGTTACTTGTCATAATTAGTAATGATGTTATCGTTACTTGTCATAATTACAAACGAATTTACCGTTACTTGTCATAATTAGTAACGAAGTTACAGTTACCCGTCATAATAAGTAACGAAGTTACCGTTACTTGTCATAATTAGTATCGAAGTTACCTTAACTTGTCATAATTAGTAACGAGGTTACCGTTACTTGTCATAATTAGTAACGAAGTTACAGTTACTTGTCATAGTTAGTAACGAAGTTACCGTTACTTGTCATAACTAGTAATGAAGTTACCGTTACTTGTCATAATTAGTTATGAAGTTAGCGTTACCTGTCATAATTAGTAAAGAAGTTACAGTTTCTTGTCATAATTAGTAACGAAGTTACAAATACTTGTCATAATTAGTAACGAAGTTACAGTTACCTGTCATAAATTGTAATGAAGTTACCGTTACTTGTCATAATTTGTAACGAAGTTACAGTTACTTGTCATAATTAGTAACGAAGTTACCGTTACTTGTCCTATTAGTAATGAACTTACCGTTACTTGTCATAATTAGTAACGAAGTTACCGTTACTTGACATAATTAGTAACGAAGTTACTCTTACTTGTCATAACTAGTAACGAAGTTACCGTTACTTGTCATAATTAGTAAAGAAATTACCGTTACTTGTCATAATTAGTAATGAAGTTACAGTTACCTGTCATAATTAGCAATGAAGTTACCGTTACTTGTCACAATTAGTTAGCAAGTTCCCGTTACTTTTCATAATTAGTAACGAAGTTACCGTTACTTGTCATAATTTGTTATGTAGTTACAGTTACTTTTCATAATAAGTAATGAAGTTATATTTACCTGTCATAATTAGTAATTAAGTCATAATTAGTCATTACTTGTGAAAATTAGTAACGAAGTTACCGTTACTTGTCATAATAAGTAACGAAGTAACAGTTATCTGTCATAATTAGTAACGAAGTTACCGTTACTTGTCGTAATAAGTAACGAAGTAACAGTTATCTGTCATAATTAGTAATGAAGTTACATTTACCTGTTATAATTAGTAATGAAGTTACCGTTACTTGTCATAATTAGTAACGAAGTTACCGTTACTTGTCATAATTAGTAATGAAGCTACCGTTACATGTCATAATGAGTAAAGAAGTTAGCGTAAATGTCATAATTAGTAACGAAGTTATCGTTACTTGTGATAATTTGTAACGAAGTTACCGTTACTTGTCATAATAAGTAACGAAGTTACAGTTACTTGTCATAATTAGTAATGAAGTTACAGTTACCAGTCATAATTAGTAATGTGAGATACCTTTACTTGTCATAATTTAGTAACGAAGTTACCGTTACTTGTCATAATTAGTAATGAAGTTACCGTTACTTGTCATAATTAGTAATGAAGTTACCGTTACTTGTCGTAATTAGTAATGAAGTTACCGTTACTTGTCATAATTAGTAATGAAGTTACAGTTACCTGTAATAATTAGTAATGAAGATGCCGTTACTTGGCATAATTAGTAATAAAGTTTCCGTAACTTGTCATAATTAGTAATGAAGTTACCGTTACTTGTCTAATTAGTAACGAAGTTACCGTTACTTGTAATTATTAGCAATGAAGTTACCGTTACTTGTCATAATTAGTAACGAAGTTACCGTTACTTGTAGTAATTAGTAATGAAGTTACCGTTAACTGTCATAATTATTAACGAAGTAACCGTTACTTGTCATAATTAGTAAAGAAGTTACAGTTACTTGTCATAATTAGTAATGAAGTTACCGTTACTTGCCATAATTAATAACGACGTTACCGTTACTTGTCGTAATTAGTAATGAAGTTACAGTTACATGTCATAATCAGTAATGAAGTTACCTTTACTTTTCATAATTTGTAACGAAGTTACCGTTACTTGTCATAATTAGTAATGAAGTTACAATTACTAGTCATAATTAGTAATGAAGTTAAAGTTACCTGTCATAGTTAGTAATGAAGTTACCGTTATTTGTCATAATTAGTAACGAAGTTACCGTTAGTTTTCATAATAAGTAACGAATTTTCAGTTACCTGTAATAATTAGTAACGAAGTTTTCGTTACTTGTCATATTTAGTAACGAAGTTACCGTTAACTGTCATAATTAGTAACGAAGTAACCGTTACGTGTCATAATTAGTAATGAAGTTACAGTTACTTGTCATAATTAGTAATGAAGTTACCGTTACTTGCCATAATTAATAACGAAGTTACCGTTACTTGTAATAATTAGTAATGAAGTTACAGTTACTTGTCATAATCAGTAATGAAGTTACCTTTACTTTTCATAATTAGTAACGAAGTTACCGTTCCTTGTCATAATTAGTTACAAAGCTACCTTTTCTTGTCATAATTAGTAATGAAGTCAGCGTTTCCTGTCCTAATTAGTAACGAAGTTACAGTTACCTGACATTATTATTAATGAAGATACCGTTACTTGTCATAATTAGTAATGAAGTAACCGTTACTTTTCATAATTAGTAATGAAGTTACCGTTACTTGTCATAATTAGTAATGATGTTATCGTTACTTGTCATAATTACAAACGAATTTACCGTTACTTGTCATAATTAGTAACGAAGTTACCTTAACTTGTCATAATTAATAACGAGGTTACCGTTACTTGTCATAATTAGTAACGAAGTTACAGTTACTTGTCTAACGAAGTTACCGTTACTTGTCATAACTAGTAATGAAGTTACCGTTACTTGTCATAATTAGTTATGAAGTTACCGTTACCTGTCATAATTAGTAAAGAAGTTACAGTTACTTGTCATAATTTCTAATGAAGTAACATATTCCTGTCATAATTACTAATGAAGTTACCCTTACTTGTCATAATGAGTAATGAAGTTACCGTTACTTGTAATAAATAGCAATGAAGTTACCGTTACTTGTCATAATTACTAACGAATGTACCGTTAATTGTCTTAATTAGTAACGAAGTTACAGTTATCTGTCATAATTAGTAACGAAGTTCCCGTAACCTGACATAAATAGTAACAAAGTTACCGTTACTTGTCATAATCAGTAACGAATTTATCGTTACTTGTCACAATTAGTAACGAAGTTACAGTTACTTGTCATAATTAGTAACGAAGTTACCGTTACTTGTCATAATTGGTAATGATGTTACCGTAAACTGTCATAATTAGTACCGGATTTACCGTTACTTGTCATAATTAGTAACGATGTTACAGTTACTTGTCATAATTAGAAAAAATGTTACAGTTACCTGTCATAATTAGTAATGAAGTTACAGTTACTTGTCATAATTAGTAATGATGTTACAGTTACTTGTCATAATTAGAAAAAATGTTACAGTTACCTGTCATAATTAGTAATTAAGTTACCGTTACTTGTCCTATTAGCAATGAACTTACCGTTACTTGTCATATTCAGTAACGAAGTTACAGTTACTTGTCATAACTAGTAATGAAGTTACCGTTACTTGTCATAATTAGTAACGAAATTTCCGTTACTTGTCTTAATAAGTAATGAAGCTACCGTTACTTGTCATGATTAGTAACGAAGTTACAGTTACCTGTCATAATAAGTAACGAAGTTACCGTTACTCGTCATAATTAGTAATGAAGTTACCGATACCTGTCATAATTAGTAACGAAGTTACCGTTACCTGTCATAAGTAGTAACGAAGTTACCGTTATTTGTCATAATTAGTAACGAGGTTACCGTTACTTGTCATAATTAGTAACGACGTTACAGTTACGTGTCATAATTAATAACGAAATTACCGTTACTTGTCATAATTACTAACGAATTTTCCGTTGCTTGTCATAATTAGTAACGAAGTTAAAGTAACCTGTCATAATTAGTAACGAAGTTACCGTTACTTGTCATAATTAGTACAAAGTTACTGTTACTTGTCATAATTAGTAACGAAGTTACCGTTACTTGTCATAATTAGTAACGAAGTTACCGTTACTTGTCATAATTAGTAACGAAGTTACCGTTACTTGTCAAAATTAGTAATGAATTTTCCGTTACCTGTCACAATTAGTAACGAAGTAACCGTTACTTGTTATAATTAGTAAAGAAGTTACAGTTACTTGTCATAATTGGTAACGAAGTTACAGTTACTTGTCATAATTAGTAACGAAGTTACAGTTACCTGTCATAATTAGTAATGAAGTTACCGTTACTTGTCGTAATTAGTAACGAATTTACCGTTACATGTCATAATTAGTAACGAAGTTACCGTTACTTGTCTTAATTAGTAACGAGGTTACCGTTAGTTGTCAAATTAGTAACGAAGTTACAGTTACGTGTCATAATTAATAACGAAGTTACCGTTACTTGTCATAATTGGTAACGAAGTTACCGTTAATTGTCATAACTAGTTATGAAGTTATAGTTACCAGTCATAATTAGTAACGAAGTTACCGTTACATGTCATAATTAGTAATGACATGACCGTTACTTGTCATAATTAGTAATGAAGTTACCGTTACTTGTCATAATTAGTAACGAAGTTACCGTTACTTTTCATAATTAGTAAGGAAGTTACCGTTACTTGTCATAATTTGTAATGAAGTTACAGTTACTTTTCATAATTAGTAATGAAGTCACATTTACCTGTCATAATTAGTAATGAAGTTACCGTTACTTGTCATAATTAGTAACGAAGTTACCGTTAATTGTCATAATTAGTAACGAAGTAACAGTTACCTGTCATAATTAGTAACGAAGTTACCGTAACTATTCATAATTAGTAATGAAGTTACCGTTACCTGTCATAATTAGAAACGAAGTTACCGTTACTTGTCATAATTAGTAACGAAGTTACCGTTACTTGTCATAATTAGTTATGAAGTTACAGTTACTTTCCATAATTAGTAATGAAGTTACATTTACCTGTCATAATTAGTAATGAAGTAACTGTTACTTGTCATAATTAGTAACGAATTTACTGTTACTTGTCATAATTAGTAATGAAGTTACACTTACTTGTCATAATTAGTAATGAAGTTACCGTTACTTTTCATAATTAGCAACGAAGTTACCGTTACTTGTCATAATTAATAACAAAGCTACCGTTACTTGTCATAATTAGTAATGAAGTTAGCGATACCTGTCATAATTAGTAACAAAGATACAGTTACCTGTCAATATTAGTAATGAAGATACCGACACTTGGCATAATTAGTAATAAAGTAACCGTTACTTTTCATAATTAGTAATGAAGTTACCGTTACTTGTCATAATTAGTAATGAAGTTACCGTAACTTGTCATAATTACTAACGAATTTACCGTTACTTGTCTTAATTAGTAACGAAGTTACAGTTACCCGTCATAATAAGTAACGAAGTTACCGTTACTTGTCATAATTAGTAACGAAGTTACCTTATCTTGTCATAATTAGTAACGAGGTTACCGTTACTTGTCATAATTAGTAATGAAGTTACCGTTACTTGTCATAATTAGTAATGAAGTTACCGTTACTTGTCAGAATCAGTAACGAAGTAACAGTTACTTGTCATAATTAGTAATGAAGTTACAGTTACCTGTCATAATTAGTAATGAAGTTACCTTTACTTGTCATAATTAGTAAAGAGGTTATCGTAACTAGTCATAATTAGTATTGTAGTTACCGTTACGTGTCAAAATTAGTAACGAACATACCATTACTTGTCATAATTAGTGACGAAGTTACCGTTACTTTTCATAATTAGTAATGAAGGTTCATTTACCTGTCATAATTAGTAACGTAGTTACCGTTACTTGTCATAATTAGTAATGAAGTTACAGTTACTTGTCATAATTAGTAACGAAGTTACCGTTACTTGTCATAATTAGTAATGAAGTTACAGTTGCTTGTCTTAATTAGTAATGAAGTTACAGTTACCTGTCATAACTAGTAATGAAGTTACCGTTATTTGTCATAATTAGTAGCGAAGTTACCGTTACGTGTCATATTTAGTAACGAAGTTATCGTAACTTGTCATAATTGGTAATGAAGTTACCATTAACTGTCATAATTAGTAACGAAGTAACCGTTACTTGTCATAATTAGTAACGAAGTTACCGTTACTTGTCATAATGAGTAATGAAGTTACCGTTACTTGCCATAATTAGTAACGAAGTTACCGTTAATTGTCATAATTAGTAATGAAGTTACAGTTGCTTGTCATAAACAGTTATGAAGATACCTTTACTTTTCATAATTAGTTACGAAGTTACCGTTCCTTGTCATAATTAGTTACAAAGTTACCTCTTCTTGTCATAATTAGTATTGAAGTTAGCGTTACCTGTCATAATTTGTAACGAAGTTACAGTTACCTGACATTATTATTAATGAAGATATCGTTACCTGTCATAATTAGTAATGAAGTAACCGTTACTTTTCATAATTAGTAATGAAGTTACCGTTACTTGTCATAATTAGTAATGAAGTTATCATTACTTGTCATAATTTCAAACGAATTTACCGTTACTTGCCATAATTGGTAACGAAATTACAGTTATCCGTCGTGATAAGTAACGAAGTTACCTTTACTTGTCTTAATTAGTAACGAAGTTACCTTAACTTGTCATAATTAGTAACGAAGTTACACTTACTTGTCATAATGAGTAACGAAGTTACCGTTACTTGTTATAATTAGTAAAGAAGTTGCAGTTACTTGTCATAATTAGCAACGAAATTACAAATACTTGTCATAATTAGTAACGAAGTTACAGTTACCTGTCATAATTTGTAACGATGTTACAGTTACTTGTCATAATTAGTAACGATGTTACAGTTACTTGTCATAATTAGTAACGAAGTTACCGTTACTTGTCATAATTAGTAATGAAGTTACCGTTACCTGTCATAATTAGTAATGAGTTACCGTTACTTTAATAATCAGAAACGAAGTTACAGTTACTTGTCATAATTAGTAATGAAGTTACAGTTACCTGTCATAATTACTAATGAAGTTACCCTTACTTGTCATAATGAGTAATGAAGTTACCGTTACTTGGAATAATTAGTAATGAAGTTACCGTAACTTGTCATAATTACTAACGAATGTACCGTTACTTGTCATAATTAGTAACGAAGTAACTGTTTCTTGTCATAATTGGTTATGAAGTTACCGTTACCTGTCATAATTAGTAACGAAGTTACCGTTACTTGTCATAATTAGTAACGAAGTTACCGTTACTTGTCATAATTAGTAACGAAGTTACCTTAACTTGTCATAATTAGTAACGAAGTTACAGTTACTTGTCATAATTAGTAACGAAGTTACCGTTACTTGTCATGACTAGTATTGAAGTTACCGTTACCTGCCTTAATTAGTTACGAAGTTACTGTTACTTGTCATAAATAGTAAAGAAGTTACAGTTACTTGTCATAATTAGTAACGAAGTTACAAATACTTGTCATAATTAGTAACGAAGTTACAGTTACCTGTCATAATTTGTAATGACGTTACCGTTACTTGTTATGATTTGTAACGAAGTTAAAGTTACTTGTCATAATTAGTAACGAAGTTACCGTAACTTGCCATAATTAGGAACGATGTTACAGTTAATTGTCATAATTAGTAACGAAGTTACCGTTACTTGTCATAATTAGTAATGAAGTTACAGTTACCTGTCATAATTAGTAATGAAGTTACCGTTATTTGTCATAATTCGTAACGACGTTACCGTTACTTGTCATAATTAGTAACGAAGTTATCGTTACTTGTCATAATTAGTAATGAAGTTACCGTTAACTGTCATAATTAGTATCGAAGTAACCGTTACTTGTCATAATTAGTAACGAAGTTACCGTTACTTGTCATAATGAGTAATGAAGTTACCGTTAATTGTCATAATTAGTAATGAAGTTACCGTTACTTGTCATAATTAGTAACGAAGTTACAGTTACCAGTCATAATTAGTAATGAAGTTATCGTTACTTGTGATAATTAGTAACGAAGATACCGTTACTTGTCATAATAAGTAACGAAGTTACAGTTACTTGTCATAATTAGTAATGAAGTTACAGTTACCTGTCATAATTGATAATGTAAGTTACCTTTACTTGTCATAATTTAGTAACGAAGTTACCGTTACTTGTCATAATTAGTAATGAAGTTACCGTTACTTGTCGTAATTAGTAATGAAGTTTCCGTTACTTGTCATTATTTGTAATGAAGTTAAAGTTACCTGTAATAATTAGTAATGAAGATGCCGTTACTTGGCATAATTAGTAATAAAGTTTCCGTAACTTGTCATAATTAGTAATGAAGTTACCGTAACTTGTCTAATTAGTAACGAAGTTACCGTTACTTGTCATTATTAGTAACGAAGTTACCGTTAGTTGTCATAATTAGTAACGAAGTTACCGTTACTTGTCATAATTAGTTATGAAGTTACAGTTACTTTTCATAATTAGTAATGAAGTTACATTTACCTGTCATAATTAGTAACGAAGTTACAGTTACCAGTCATAATTAGTAATGAAGTTACCGTTACTTGTCATAATTACTAACGAATTTACCGTTACTTGTCATAATTAGTAACGAAGTTACCGTTACTTTTCATAATTAGTAACGAAGTTACAGTTACTTGTTATAATTGGTAACGAAGTAACGAGGTTACCGTTACTTGTCAAAATTAGTAACGAAGTTACAGTTACGTGTCATAATTAATAACGAAATTACCGTTACTTTTCATAATTACTAACGAATTTTCCGTTTCTTGTCATAATTAGTAACGAAGTTAAAGTTATCTGTCATAATTAGTAACGAAGTTACCGTTACTTGTCATAATTAGTACAAAGTTACCGTTACTTGTCATAATTAGTAACGAAGTTACCGTTACTTGTCATAATTAGTAACGAAGTTACAGTTACTTGTCATAATTAGTAACGAAGTTACCGTTACTTGTCAAAATTAGTAATGAATTTTCCGTTACCTGTCACAATTAGTAACGAAGTCACCGTTACTTGTTATAATTAGTAAAGAAGTTACAGTTACTTGTTATAATTGGTAACGAAGTTACAGTTACTTGTCATAATTAGTAACGAAGTTACAGTTACCAGTCAGAATTAGTAATGAAGTTACCGTTACTTGTAATTAGTAACGAATTTACCATTACATGTCATAATTAGTAACGAAGTTACCGTTACTTGTCATAATTAGTAACGAGGTTACCGTTACTTGTCAAATTAGTAACGAAGTTACCGTTACTTGTCATAATTGGTAACGAAGTTACCGTTAATTGTCATAATTAGTTATGAAGTTATAGTTACCAGTCATAATTAGTAACGAAGTTACCGTTACATGTCATAATTAGTTATGAAATTACCGTTACTTGTCATAATTAGTAATGAAGTTACCGTTACTTGTCATAATTTGTAACGAAGTTACCGTTACTTTTCATAATTAGTAACGAAGTTACCGTTACTTGTTATAATTTGTAATGAAGTTACAGTTACTTTTCATAATTAGTAATGAAGTTACATTTACCTGTCATAATTAGTAATGAAGTTACCGTTACATGTCATAATTAGTAACGAAGTTACCATTAATTGTCATAATAAGTAACGAAGTAACAGTTACCTGTCATAATTAGTAACGAAGTTACCGTTACTTGTTATAATTAGTAAAGAAGTTACTGTTACTTGTCATAATTGGTAACGAAGTTACAGTTACCAGTCATAATTAGTAATGAATTTACCGTTACTTGTTGTAATTAGTAACGAATTTACCGTTACTTGTCATAATTAGTAACGACGTTACCGATAATTGTCATAATTAGTTATCAAGTTATAGTTACCCGTCATAATTAGTAACGAAGTTACCATTACCAGTCATAATTAGTGATGAAATTATCGTTATTTGTCATAATTTGTAACGAAGTTACCGTTACTTGTCATAATTAGTAAAGAAGTTACCGTTACTTGTCATAATTAGTAATGAATTTACAGTTACCTGTCATAATTAGCAATGAAGTTACCGTTACTTGTCACAATTAGTTAAGAAGTTCCCGTTACTTTTCATAATTAGTAACGAAGTAACCGTTACTTGTTATAATTAGTAAAGAAGTTACAGTTACTTGTCATAATTGGTAACGAAGTTACAGTTACTTGTCATAATTAGTAACGAAGTTACAGTTACCTGTCATAATTAGTAATGAAGTTACCGTTACTTGTCGTAATTAGTAACGAATTTACCGTTACATGTCATAATTAGTAACGAAGTTACCGTTACTTGTCTTAATTAGTAACGAGGTTACCGTTAGTTGTCAAATTAGTAACGAAGTTACAGTTACGTGTCATAATTAATAACGAAGTTACCGTTACTTGTCATAATTGGTAACGAAGTTACCGTTAATTGTCATAACTAGTTATGAAGTTATAGTTACCAGTCATAATTAGTAACGAAGTTACCGTTACATGTCATAATTAGTAATGACATGACCGTTACTTGTCATAATTAGTAATGAAGTTACCGTTACTTGTCATAATTAGTAACGAAGTTACCGTTACTTTTCATAATTAGTAAGGAAGTTACCGTTACTTGTCATAATTTGTAATGAAGTTACAGTTACTTTTCATAATTAGTAATGAAGTCACATTTACCTGTCATAATTAGTAATGAAGTTACCGTTACTTGTCATAATTAGTAACGAAGTTACCGTTAATTGTCATAATTAGTAACGAAGTAACAGTTACCTGTCATAATTAGTAACGAAGTTACCGTAACTATTCATAATTAGTAATGAAGTTACCGTTACCTGTCATAATTAGAAACGAAGTTACCGTTACTTGTCATAATTAGTAACGAAGTTACCGTTACTTGTCATAATTAGTTATGAAGTTACAGTTACTTTCCATAATTAGTAATGAAGTTACATTTACCTGTCATAATTAGTAATGAAGTAACTGTTACTTGTCATAATTAGTAACGAATTTACTGTTACTTGTCATAATTAGTAATGAAGTTACACTTACTTGTCATAATTAGTAATGAAGTTACCGTTACTTTTCATAATTAGCAACGAAGTTACCGTTACTTGTCATAATTAATAACAAAGCTACCGTTACTTGTCATAATTAGTAATGAAGTTAGCGATACCTGTCATAATTAGTAACAAAGATACAGTTACCTGTCAATATTAGTAATGAAGATACCGACACTTGGCATAATTAGTAATAAAGTAACCGTTACTTTTCATAATTAGTAATGAAGTTACCGTTACTTGTCATAATTAGTAATGAAGTTACCGTAACTTGTCATAATTACTAACGAATTTACCGTTACTTGTCTTAATTAGTAACGAAGTTACAGTTACCCGCCATAATAAGTAACGAAGTTACCGTTACTTGTCATAATTAGTAACGAAGTTACCTTATCTTGTCATAATTAGTAACGAGGTTACCGTTACTTGTCATAATTAGTAATGAAGTTACCGTTACTTGTCATAATTAGTAATGAAGTTACCGTTACTTGTCAGAATCAGTAACGAAGTAACAGTTACTTGTCATAATTAGTAATGAAGTTACAGTTACCTGTCATAATTAGTAATGAAGTTACCTTTACTTGTCATAATTAGTAAAGAGGTTATCGTAACTAGTCATAATTAGTATTGTAGTTACCGTTACGTGTCAAAATTAGTAACGAACATACCATTACTTGTCATAATTAGTGACGAAGTTACCGTTACTTTTCATAATTAGTAATGAAGGTTCATTTACCTGTCATAATTAGTAACGTAGTTACCGTTACTTGTCATAATTAGTAATGAAGTTACAGTTACTTGTCATAATTAGTAACGAAGTTACCGTTACTTGTCATAATTAGTAATGAAGTTACAGTTGCTTGTCTTAATTAGTAATGAAGTTACAGTTACCTGTCATAACTAGTAATGAAGTTACCGTTATTTGTCATAATTAGTAGCGAAGTTACCGTTACGTGTCATATTTAGTAACGAAGTTATCGTAACTTGTCATAATTGGTAATGAAGTTACCATTAACTGTCATAATTAGTAACGAAGTAACCGTTACTTGTCATAATTAGTAACGAAGTTACCGTTACTTGTCATAATGAGTAATGAAGTTACCGTTACTTGCCATAATTAGTAACGAAGTTACCGTTAATTGTCATAATTAGTAATGAAGTTACAGTTGCTTGTCATAAACAGTTATGAAGATACCTTTACTTTTCATAATTAGTTACGAAGTTACCGTTCCTTGTCATAATTAGTTACAAAGTTACCTCTTCTTGTCATAATTAGTATTGAAGTTAGCGTTACCTGTCATAATTTGTAACGAAGTTACAGTTACCTGACATTATTATTAATGAAGATATCGTTACCTGTCATAATTAGTAATGAAGTAACCGTTACTTTTCATAATTAGTAATGAAGTTACCGTTACTTGTCATAATTAGTAATGAAGTTATCATTACTTGTCATAATTTCAAACGAATTTACCGTTACTTGCCATAATTGGTAACGAAATTACAGTTATCCGTCGTGATAAGTAACGAAGTTACCTTTACTTGTCTTAATTAGTAACGAAGTTACCTTAACTTGTCATAATTAGTAACGAAGTTACACTTACTTGTCATAATGAGTAACGAAGTTACCGTTACTTGTTATAATTAGTAAAGAAGTTGCAGTTACTTGTCATAATTAGCAACGAAATTACAAATACTTGTCATAATTAGTAACGAAGTTACAGTTACCTGTCATAATTTGTAACGATGTTACAGTTACTTGTCATAATTAGTAACGATGTTACAGTTACTTGTCATAATTAGTAACGAAGTTACCGTTACTTGTCATAATTAGTAATGAAGTTACCGTTACCTGTCATAATTAGTAATGAGTTACCGTTACTTTAATAATCAGAAACGAAGTTACAGTTACTTGTCATAATTAGTAATGAAGTTACAGTTACCTGTCATAATTACTAATGAAGTTACCCTTACTTGTCATAATGAGTAATGAAGTTACCGTTACTTGGAATAATTAGTAATGAAGTTACCGTAACTTGTCATAATTACTAACGAATGTACCGTTACTTGTCATAATTAGTAACGAAGTAACTGTTTCTTGTCATAATTGGTTATGAAGTTACCGTTACCTGTCATAATTAGTAACGAAGTTACCGTTACTTGTCATAATTAGTAACGAAGTTACCGTTACTTGTCATAATTAGTAACGAAGTTACCTTAACTTGTCATAATTAGTAACGAAGTTACAGTTACTTGTCATAATTAGTAACGAAGTTACCGTTACTTGTCATGACTAGTATTGAAGTTACCGTTACCTGCCTTAATTAGTTACGAAGTTACTGTTACTTGTCATAAATAGTAAAGAAGTTACAGTTACTTGTCATAATTAGTAACGAAGTTACAAATACTTGTCATAATTAGTAACGAAGTTACAGTTACCTGTCATAATTTGTAATGACGTTACCGTTACTTGTTATGATTTGTAACGAAGTTAAAGTTACTTGTCATAATTAGTAACGAAGTTACCGTAACTTGCCATAATTAGGAACGATGTTACAGTTAATTGTCATAATTAGTAACGAAGTTACCGTTACTTGTCATAATTAGTAATGAAGTTACAGTTACCTGTCATAATTAGTAATGAAGTTACCGTTATTTGTCATAATTCGTAACGACGTTACCGTTACTTGTCAT
Organism: Meconema thalassinum; assembly: GCA_946902985.2. Classification (NCBI taxonomy): domain Eukaryota; kingdom Metazoa; phylum Arthropoda; class Insecta; order Orthoptera; family Tettigoniidae; genus Meconema; species Meconema thalassinum. The sequence goes on from OX336388.2 coordinate 1,170,060,388, forward strand.
AATTAGTAACGAAGTTATCGTTACTTGTCATAATTAGTAATGAAGTTACCGTTAACTGTCATAATTAGTATCGAAGTAACCGTTACTTGTCATAATTAGTAACGAAGTTACCGTTACTTGTCATAATGAGTAATGAAGTTACCGTTAATTGTCATAATTAGTAATGAAGTTACCGTTACTTGTCATAATTAGTAACGAAGTTACAGTTACCAGTCATAATTAGTAATGAAGTTATCGTTACTTGTGATAATTAGTAACGAAGATACCGTTACTTGTCATAATAAGTAACGAAGTTACAGTTACTTGTCATAATTAGTAATGAAGTTACAGTTACCTGTCATAATTGATAATGTAAGTTACCTTTACTTGTCATAATTTAGTAACGAAGTTACCGTTACTTGTCATAATTAGTAATGAAGTTACCGTTACTTGTCGTAATTAGTAATGAAGTTTCCGTTACTTGTCATTATTTGTAATGAAGTTAAAGTTACCTGTAATAATTAGTAATGAAGATGCCGTTACTTGGCATAATTAGTAATAAAGTTTCCGTAACTTGTCATAATTAGTAATGAAGTTACCGTAACTTGTCTAATTAGTAACGAAGTTACCGTTACTTGTCATTATTAGTAACGAAGTTACCGTTAGTTGTCATAATTAGTAACGAAGTTACCGTTACTTGTCATAATTAGTTATGAAGTTACAGTTACTATTCATAATTAGTAATGAAGTTACATTTACCTGTCATAATTAGTAACGAAGTTACAGTTACCAGTCATAATTAGTAATGAAGTTACCGTTACTT